>OY982565.1:18134830-18752950 GCA_963859945.1 Euplagia quadripunctaria
GTTCGTATAGAAATTTTAGTGAAATTTATCATACGGAAACCGTACATTTTTCCGGAATAAAAAGTATCCTATGTATGTACACACGCACAAGCAAACTCATGCACGAACAAACAAACACACGCCACACACGCACAAGCACACACACGTACAAGCACACACAAGCACACACACGTACAAGCACACATACGCGCGCACACACACACCCACACACACACACACACAATAAACTTAATCAAGAGTTATTCTTCTTAATTCCTTGTGTAGAATAAAGAGGCTGGTGATTTGTCACACAGGTCTCCTAGTTCAGAGACCAATCTCTCACATAAGCTAACTTACTTGAAATTACCGAATGTACAATAACTAGATTTAAGTATAAAAATTACTGGAAACATTCTATAACAAATAAAATAAAATTATATCTTGGAAACAGTTTTTTTTCTGGATGAAAGGTATCCCTATGTCCTTTTCTGTAACCCTGACAACGTGTATGTGAAATTTTATACAGATCGGTTGAGTAGTTAAGGCGTGGAACAAACCAACAAATTCACATACAATATTAGTTAAAATATCTGCTCAAGCTGCACCAAGTTGACTTTACCACCACGATAAATACTATTATTTACAAATAAATATAGCTTTTTGGAAAATTCTGAAAAATACTATCACCATAAATTTTATCGCTGTTACTCCCACCGCTCATATCATAACCAAAATGTGCTTTATTAATTTTACCTTCGAATTTACATTTTTCAATAAAAATTTACAGGTCCTGTATGTACTTCGCTTCAAATACTCTCCCACTGAAGATCAACTTTATTGGTAGTGATAATGCAGTAATTCCTGCTATGTTCAAGGTAATTTGTGTTTAAAACATTCTATGACTGACACTTTAGGAAAGACTATATTGAAATAGGAATATTACTTTGCCATTATGCTTTGCTATAACTAACATTATTATTATAAAATTTTCGGTATTTATTATTAAAAACAATCTCAATAATCGACACCTAACTCTTGCGTAAATATCATATCAATATAATTTATAAACAATAAACTGTACACGTATATTCTTTCACAAGGTCGGCGATGACTTACGACAAGACGCTTTAGTACTGCAAGTGATTAAAGTGATGGACAGTTTATGGTTAAAGGCAGGGCTTGATCTACGGATAGTAACCTTCCAAGCGTTACCTACAAGCGATAAGAGAGGTAAGTACCTATCTGGTGAAGTTATATCATAAAAGAGGTGAATTTATATCATAAAAGAGGTGAATTTATATCATAAAAGAGGTGAATTTATATCATAAAAGAGGTGAATTTATTAACCTTGTTAGTTACGAGGCACTAGTCCTAATATTTTCACACCAATTTTAGGATACACGTGACATAATAGGGAATATGCATGTTCTTTAAATTTACTTGATTTTTTTTCCCTTGAATCTTTATTGTCCAGATATTATGCCCAAACAATTATTTTCTTCTTTAGTTCGTCTTTAATTGCAAAAAATATTAACTAAAATATGCAAAATAAGGGCGCGAAATTCAACTTTGCAAAACGCATCACTATTGGTCGAACCAAAACATGACGTCACATTCCACGTCCTGTCATTTATCGGCGCCGATATTCGTATTGTTACGGAGAAAGATAGGTGTTCCTGTGGTTTTTGCCATTAGCTAGTGCAATTTAAGCATTTTAGTGAAATTAGAAATCATCTAGGACGATGACTGAAAGTGGTTTTGTCAAAGCACAATCGGACAATCTACCGTAAATAGATGCATTCATGACGACTATATATTTTGCATCAAATCCAGATTTTACGTCCGCTGAGGTCAAAGGAGTGAAAGCCGCAAGGTAATTATTATAATACATGTTATATATTATAATCTAATACATAGGTAAGATATGTATAGTTACTTCTATTCATGAAGTTTTATTGGACTTTTGTTACCTAGTTTAAGTAGAAAAGCAAGTTGCCTTCTGCTTGTTATTTAAAACAAATATAAATTACTGCTGACTAATTCACACCATACTAGCAATTAAATTGTAATATACTTATATTAAAGTGATCTTCACAACAATATAAACACGATATTGAAGATACTTCATCTCTTCTCATTAATTTACATTATTGTTTTCGTATTTTCGCATCTCTTGGTACAGGAAAAAATACTTTATTGGGTGTACTTCTTATAGTATTTTTACTCTTAAGGACAAAGCAATACCTTTAAAATGGTTTTTAACTTTGTCGATCGTCTAGTAATTACAATAAATAGTAATTACAACTGAAAATCGGTATAAAATTACTGTAATATTTCAAGTAAGTATACTAAGTTTATGAAACAAACACTGAGCGTGGCATGTGACGTCATTCAAGCCCGCGAAATATGGCGGCGTTCAAACAGATCAAATTTTATCGATGATTTCAATGTTATTTTAAAAATTAATTTGAACATTGCCAAGGTTATTTATATTTTTTATTAGGTTAGAATGATGGAATAAGTTAATAAAAATTAAAAAAAAAGTACATGCATATTCCCTATTACGTCCAAAAATAGGCTTGATATCAATTTGTCTGTTCGTTATAAATATATTGACGAAATTTCAATAGTCAAATAAAAAGTGATTTAAAAGATACAATCGTACCTAAACCCGTATCACACACAATCATTTTAATATATACGCCTCTTTAATAGGTTAAATATGACTAAATTAATTGACTATTCGGATATAAAATAATGAACTTGATTTTCTAAATATATAAAAATGAATCCCATTTCCCTTGGTCACATCACGCGTGAACGACTGGACCGATTTCGCTAATTCTTTTTTTTTGTATATTGTTTTTGTTCTTGTTAATTGTCAGGAGAAGGTTCTTATGAAAGAAAAAATTAAGAAAACTTAACGACCACATTTACTTTTCCAATGTAACCTTAGCGCCTTTGTCATAACTGTCAGAGTTTGACAGTTGGCGCGATTGACAGAATACGCGCTGCAAATTATAGCAATTCGAATTCAATATTCATATTTAAGACATGACAACGTCTGTCGTGTCAGCTAGTTCAATAAAACGCAGTATTTGCTCACATAGGTCACAAATATGTGACAAAAAGATGCACCAAAGCACGAAATAAACTCTTAGACCATTACCACTAACCTCTTGAACCACCTCTGTGAAAAACCTTTATTCGACACTGGTTTTCAAAGGGCTGTCCACTCTTTACGAGTATATTAATAAGATTGACTTCACTTTGGTACCACAAGCCCTCATTGTTATTTAAATATATGTTTCAGAGCAGCAAATAAGTTTTTTCTAATCCTGTTTCACAGGCATGATCGAAATAGTGTCAGAAGCGGAAACTCTTCGAGCCATACAGACAGAATGGGGCCTGACGGGGTCTTTCAAGGATAAGCCTATAGCTGAATGGCTGGCCAAGCACAACCCTTCCGAACTCGAATACCAAAGGGCGAGGGACAATTTTACTGGTGAGTTATTTTGGTTGTTTCTTACAAAAAAAAAAAAATAGGCAGTCAAGGGATTGCCGACAGAAGGGAAAACTTAAACGAAACGACGAACTTAAAACGTCACATTAGCAGGTTGGTGACATTAAGTAATTAATAAGGAGCTGACAGAACTCAATGTTTAGATTAGCGCCCTCTAGTGGATCTATATATGTATTATTAGCGTGACGGTCACGAGTTCTGTACTGTTTCCCCATAGCAAAAGTGCACAAACGTGCCTAAAGAAGTTTTCAGTTCAAAAAGTTCTTACATAAATTGAAAAGGCAAATATTTAAAACGACAAGACACAAATTGACCGTTATCAGTTTTTTATTTCGATCTTTTTGTTTTAATTGATCACATCTAATAGCTGTATGATTTTCGATGAAACTATTGTTCTTAGGTATACTTAATTTAAAAACTGAATTACGTTTTATTTGTTTGAATAAAAAAATAGGTCAATAATTACTGATTCTATGAAATAGTATGAGTGGTAAATTCTTTTGTAAAGTATAATAGGTTGAATGAAGCATCAGCAGGCACAGAAAATAAGCTTTCTAATATTTTGAGTCACAGTCCAAATAGCCTTCCTACTAGCCCGTTTGTAATTATTCCATAGAAATTAGTCAAGTCAAGCAATATGTCAATATGTAAATTATATACATCCATATAAAGCATGGTATAACTAGTCTATCATTGCTTCAACGGCCCTGCTAGGCTATGTTTTAACAAGGTCTACTATTCTTATGCTGTATTTCTTCTGCAGCTTCATGTGCGGGATACAGCGTAGCAACATATTTACTGGGTATCTGCGATCGTCACAACGACAATATCATGTTGAAAACATCCGGACACCTGTTCCATATCGACTTCGGCAAGTTCCTTGGAGATGCGCAGATGTTTGGCAATTTTAAAAGGTATTGCTAATAAATCCTTCGCTATTCAAATTGCTTCAGTTTTGTTAAGTTAGAACCAGCTTGTAGAGGAATATTTTGCTCCTGTAGACAAAGTAACTTGAACTTTGCTCATCGATTGACCATTCTTTCATTCCACTGGTCTAAGAAACCCCTTAACATCATTGTTGTCGTCATAAAGTATTTTTATGATGTTTGCTTTGCTTTAGTATCTTTATTTTTTCTCTTTTTTTCTCATAAAAGACTCCTGTGTCACTCATACAAATGAAGAGAACGAAACGTCAATATCATGTATTTATACGGAAATAATGCGTAGCAATTGTTAAAATCAATGAACTATTTGTAACATTTGATGTTAAGCACCCCAAATGTTCTTACAACCAAAAATTATACTCTACTTTTAATTTATTTTCTTATTTTTTATTCTTGTATTGTCATCGGTCCGTTTGACGTGTGCAAATTTTAGAAATGCAAAATGCAAATCTACCCTTCTTCCTATAGATTGTAAAACAACATCTCTGAGACCATTTTTTGTATTGAAACAATAATTCTACATTATAAAATATATTAACTGTATTTTTTCTACATACTCACAAGATCTATTCCATGTAAAAATAGTTTGGTGTACAATAAAGTTTATTTATTCTAACTGTTAATATTTTTTCTTGAACAGAGACCGCGCTCCGTTCGTGTTAACTCATGACATGGTGTATGTTATCAACGGAGGAGAACGTCCCACACAACGGTTCCAGCATTTTGTTGAGCTGTGCTGTATGGCGTTCAACATTGTACGAGCTCACCACGATCATATACTCGACCTGTTCGCGTTGGTTAGTACTTTCTAGCTTAATATTAGTTTGTAATATATAATGAAAAACGTTTGTTCCCTGTGACGGTGTTGTAGTGCTTTGGAGCTTGATGTCTGTTATTTTGTCGATTTATATGACGCGACACGGCGCGTGAGTGTGTATCAAACTAACGTGTTCGCACAGGTGCGACCCGGCCGGCGCGCGGCAACCCACTGAATTAACCCGACAAGTCGAGACTGCCACGTACTTGTAGCTTCATACGTAAAATGCGGAGACGGTCTGGCCTTGTATAACACTTATTCGTTTAGCTAGGGGTTAAAGTAGTACTCTAAAGTTCTAAACGAGAGTCAACTTGTGTCTGGCAAATGATCATGAGTTGATCTCTCTTTTTAGTATGTTAGAAAGGTTTCTCAGGGTTTCTCGAGATTTAAATCCGATGATTTTGAATCCGGAATATATATTATTTAAGTGATAAATGTATAGGAATGATAAAACACTTTTAAGTTAAATCGTTTGCAAGAATATTCAGGCTTATTAAGTTAGCCATCCATTAGATCATACAGCACCAGGTATCTTGTTGACTTAAGAACTTTCAAGTATGTATCATATTAACTATTGTTTGGCTGTGATAAGCTGATTTTAACAAGTATCGCTCGCTAGTGACAATAAGCTGTTTTCTTTGAATAGTTTATAAATACACACTTGATGTAAGTTGTTAAAATCAGACGCAATTGTTACTGCTTTGCCATTGCAAAATTTACAACAGCTCACAGTATAAACTTTGGCCGTGTGTGCTTATATGTATATTACGTGGTTGTGAGAAGTAGGAGTAGGTATAGAATATGTAACCGGCGTGTTATATGAGAGTTGTGTGCAGATGGCCATGTCGGGCGTGTGCGGCGTGAGCAGCGCGGCCGTGAGCTACGTGCGCAAGGCGCTGCTGCCGGCCGCCACCAACGCCGAGGCCGCCGCCGCCTTCGCGAGACTCATACACTCCTCGCTCAAGAGCAAGTACGTACATTTATTTCACTACTTATTCGCCAATGTTATTGAGACGCGCGTACGTCATCGTCATTGTCATTCAAACGCCGTAAGAATCGCTAGTAATAATAAATATTGTTACTATTGAGGGTGCAAATAAGGAACTCCATGTCCGTGATCCGTCCGACGTCCGATGACGTCCGTGTCCATATGAAAAGTATTCGTCAAAAGTGTGTATTTAGGCGGCGTTAGCGTAGCTAGGGGATGTAGTAATTGACGTACTTTCTTTAACTTTATGTAGCGAAAACCAGCCGAACTAGACAGTACACCGCAACGCGTATTGATAGATTAGTTCTTCCCAAATCAGCCGTTGGGCTGCGACCCACTAGTTACGATCCCCAAGCCCTTTGTGTTGGTGGGACAACAAACCCGTTCCCCCCCACAACGAGAACTAACATAAATTAATTAAAAGTGACAATTTATTTGCTACCATTCATTTTTTAAGCGCATACATATTCTAGTCACCAAAAATTAAATTTTAACTTTTTCTTGAGCTGTTATTTACTGTTTTCATCTGGAGTGTCCTGTTTTCAGTTTGCCGCACATACAAGTTGGTGATTCTTACCTTACATAATTTTTATGTTGTATAAAAAACATTTAATTAATTATTGGCATATCTGTTGATACAGGTTCACACCGATTAACTTCTTCATTCACAATTTGGCACAACTCCGTGCAAGCGGCGACCAGAGCAGTAACCCTTCAGAGCTACTATCGTTTATGCCGCGTACATACACGTAAGCACTATTTCTGCTATAATGGAAACGTAATAGAAATTATATGAAAAAAAGCACCTTATGTTCTAACCCAAAATGTTGAAACTTAGTATTTGTAATCAAAATGAAAATGTTTTTTTTTTCAATTCTAAACAGAATACTACACTACTATACAGTGTATTAAAAAGCAACTCCTTATTTTTTTTTTAGAATGACCCAAGAAGGCCGTCTCCTGAGTGTAGAATGTCTCGGCTACGAGAAGCGCTACGACCCAGAAAAGCACTACGTATATGCGCTACGGATATTCAGACAAGGGCAGACTACGCCGATTGTGTTGTATCGCTCCTACAAACACTTCACCGAGCTGTACCAGAAGATATGTCTTCACTTTCCATTAGCTAAAGTTCACAGGTGAGTTAACAATTTATCGATTTTTAGTACAGGAGTCACTGTCTATTGTATCTTATTTATAAATTTATGTTGAGTAAGGAAGTGATAGTAACTATAATAGTAGACACACAGATTTTAAGAGTTTGTAATTTGTTGTTTTTTTTTAATATATAACTCTCATGTAACTCTCGAGTGAAAATTTAAACTACTATTTTTATGTACGTTATGTTAAACGCGGTTTATACTATACGAGAGGTCACCCAAAAGTCGAAATTCAACCGTAATTTATTTAATTATTGATATCAATTAGCGTGTGAGGAAAAAATAACATTCCACAACTTTTATTACTGATATCATTAAAGTTCGTCAATGCTACTAAACAAAAAAAAAAACAGTCAGTCGTAGAACTGCACGTCAGTAGTGAAAACATCACACACACTTCTGTATATATGTAATTAAGTTAAAAAATAAAAAGTAGGTAATAACATATCTAAATGTATACATAGTGAAAGTTCTGCGCTCCTGGCCGCTCATAAATGTTTGAATTTCGAATGTTATATTTTTTTAAATATAAGAAACTCGGCTCCGCCTAACGAATTTTCGATCAGGTCACGTGTCCTGACGCGAGTTTATCATTTTTTACTCATCCCAAAAAGTGCACAACGCCCCTAAAGAAGTTTTCACTTCAAAAAAATAAATAACATCGATTTTTGAGAGAACTGTTTGTATTTTCCTTTTATTTATAATTAGATTAGGTTCGCGAAAACCCGGTACACGCGCAGTGTTTTTAATTATGTGACTTGACTAGGTGACGCATTAATCCTCTCTTCTTGATACGGCTAAGAAGTGATATACATAAATAGATAAGATATAAAAATAGTACCTGGAATAAAGTAATTACATTACGTAAAACATATGTAATTGCTGTGATTAAAATAACTGTCATTACTTCAGGGGAAATACAAAAGCCGATTAAGAATGTAAAAATATATAATCATTTAATTTAAACATTTATTTAATAAATATTTGTACTATAACGAATTATAAATAAGATTATTTTTTACATTAATATGCACAGTTATGAAATACCTTTGATGCTAGACTATTACACAAGTCAAATCAAATTTCTCCACTTCAGTGGAAACTCACCTTTATTTAATAGCAAGTGATAATTTTCTTGTGCGGTTGTTTTCATATTTAATGGGCTTTACGTTTTGAAAAGTCTAAGGACATGTAAATTATCTTCATGAACCCTCCAAAAAATTCGCTTTGCCCACTATGTGGCAATGTCTTTTAGCAGTTTCTATACCTATTAAATCCGTAATGTGCAAATGCACACATGGAATTAAGCATCACTTTTTCCTTCACCCAAATTAAAGTTTAAATCCATTGTAGTTTGGCCTTTTACCGGTTGCGTTGGATTCGCATGTTTATTTATAATGACGTTGTGCCTATGCTGTGATACCAAATCCCAGCTATCCGCTTCAACGGGCTTACTAAATTGCACATTACTATTTGTCTCCTCCTTCCTCTCTGACTGTGGAACTTCTGAATAAGGCGGTGGACCACTTGTCTTACTGATAGAGCTATTTAAAGTATTAGTAGAATATGGAACAGCACTCGGCTGAGCTGTTGGATTACTAGTCACCTGGGAAGATGATTGCGCCAAAGGATTTGCTAAAGGTCTCTGTGGTGCTTGTTTCTTGTTCTTCTTATCCTTCTTTAATTGCTCTGCCTCTTTCTTCTCCCTCTCTTTTCTTAACTTTTCCTGCTTTGCTTGCTCCTGTAACGCTAATTTCTGACTTTTCTTTTGTTCTTCTAATCGTTTCTTTTCCATTTTTTTCTGCTCCTCTAACCTTTTCTTTTCTAACTTCTTTTGTTCCTCGAGTCTCTTTTTTTCCACTCTTTTATATGCATCTAGTTGTTGTTTACCAATATTTGGATCTGCTGATGGACCTTTGCTATTTCTCCTGGGTTCACTTGATCCTTGTGGGCTTAGAGATACCCCAGATGGCACTTGAGGTATTGGTGGCGGTGGATTCTTGGTCTTTACTAGAGCCCTGGAGCTTTTTGTTTGTCGATTTGGTTTTGATATTTGTTGAGATGGGATCGGAGGAGGCACTGGTGCCGCATCTTTTCCTTTTCCTTGCGACTCTGAATAGTTCCCATACACTGTAACACAGTTCAGAAAACATGTAATTTCATTCGTCAATAAAAGCATATTTTTAAGGTTCTAAATTATTACTTGATGTGTACACATATTAAGTATTAACCTTGCGATAATTCATGATAAAACTGAAATCAAACTTAATAAGTCGATTAAATATCGTAAAGGTAGTGTCTTTTAGATAATAATAATATATACAACTTAAAATGTACATCACTAACAATGTTAAATAAATAGTTGAAGCTTGTAATTTATGTACAGTGTTAATAATACTGAGTTTCCAGTTTAAGAGAGTCTGTCTAAAATATAGTCGACAGACTGCCATTGTACTGCTCATACGTTAAGGCTCTTTTTTGTGTTAGATGGTGGCCAATAGTTGAGATTCGAATCCACAATATTTCGATTGCTAAGCCGATTTCTTCAAGTAGTGAAGGTAGTGAAGTAGTGAAATTAGGGAACAGAAGGTTTATTGGACGAATAGGAACTGCTCGACAGGTATTGTGCCTCTATTCGTGGCTTCATATGGGCCGTGGGTTTTTTAAGCGTATAAATAAAAATAATAATTAGGAATAGTATTATATATGTAAGAGTTGATACAGGGGCTCGTGGCTGAGTGGTAATTTAAGAATTCACATTACAAAATTAAGTAATGCTAGCCAGGTCAGTCTAGGATGGGTGACCATTCTTAATACATTGAGACCTATCCATGCCTTGGAGAGCACGTTACACCGCCGATCCCAGGTGCCATATAAACATCTGTGGCATTCGTTACGGGTAATTAGAGCCCTAAAAAGTCAGACAACCTGTACGTAAGTACTTGGGTTGTGGAGGTCTGATGGCAATCGCTTCACGTAAAATATCGAAGTTCGGCCGTATCGTATTTAGACTGAAAACCGACGCCAACTTAGTTGTAAAGGCACGGAGGATGATGATGTAAGAGTTGAGACATGTGTTGATGAATGACTCAGAGTATTTAGGAAAATAAGTTGATTGAAAAACTTACTTGAGAACTCATTTCTATTAACCCTGTAAGCTCCACTTAGGGACGACGTTCCATAACTGATTTGTTCTTGATGTCCGCCCTTTGTTGTCCCATTGTACACATTAAAGGTACTCTTAAATTTTCCAAATTTAAACATCAGGATGCCGCGTGAACAACAAGGAAAAAAATACTAGTAATCACTGTATGTTGTATCTGAAAAATAAAAATAAGTATTTTTATCATAACAAATGCTATCAAAATGAGAGATATATGCAAAAGAAAAACAAAAAAAAAACTGTAATGTGATTGTAATGATAAACATTCTTAAGTATCTGCATGTTTACTGTCAAAATCTCTAAAAATTGTTACTTACCGGTTTCCAATAATTTTTCAATTATTAAAAGCTAAACAAATATGCAAACATAAAATGTAAACGATGACAATAGTTGTTCGTCCATTACTGTTTAAATCAATACGTACTTTTGTGTGATAAGATAAGTATACTCCGACATGGTACGAATAATAGTTATCTTATCACTTTGAAATTATTATAATCACTTTGTACGATAGTCAGGTGCCGTACTCGTTGGAAGAGTCAATTAATTTCATGTCCTTTGATGAAATAACGACGTCATATGCAAAGAGATGTATTTACAGAATTCATATTAATATTTTGCAAAATCTGAAGCCTTAAATTTTATTGGTTCTAAAGGAAATAAATATTATTTAATAGTCGTTTCCTAGTTATTTATATCTTGGTTATCATAAATCTAATAAATGTAATGACTTGTAAACAACATACTTATCTTTATGTCGTAGGCCAATCGTTGAATTGGGCCGATCGCGATATGCCTGGGCTGATCATGATTTGGTCGATTATTTCATGATACGCCTAACTAGTTATTTGGCTTCATCGAGATATGGCTGGGCGTATCGTATCCGTTTCGTTTTCCGACGCTGGTGGCGCTGTTTTGCGCTCTGTCAGCTGTGTGTTTACGTGTGAGATAGATGGCAGCGTCACAAGAACATAAAAGTAGGGTATCCATGCAGCGGGATTCTTCGGAATATCACTGGAGCTCCAAATTAAAATGATTAAAAAAAAAATTTCTTTTTTTTATTTCCTAGTACTTTGGTTACCCCACATACTTTGTTAATCAAGCATGGCCGGGTAAATATTATCATCTAAATTTTATTCTATTTGTAACTAGGTGACCCGACAGACGTTTTCCGGTGGATTTTCAATGAATTTGTTTGTAGTAGTTTTCAGCCAATAGAAAAAACACTTCCAGTTCTTTACAAATTTTTCAATTTAGTTTTGTCTAAAAACCTACTTCTTTTTCAACCGAATTTAGAAAATTTCATCCAGCCGTTGGGCAGTTCCACGATCCGACTACGTCATATACAATAAATAGGAAAATATTAAACCGTTCAGTACTTTTTTTTCTTCTGTTTGTTTTTTTGTGTACCGAATTTTTTATTTTGTCTAGTAGCTAAAAAAAAATTGGGAATAATTTTTTTCTTGCTTCGATGGTGGTGTCGAATTTCGACTTTTGAACGACTACTATTAGTATACAATTCATTTCCCTAAATTCAACTCAAGATTCTTCACATGACTGACAGATATAATGTCCAATGGGCAGTCCATATTACGTGGACAACCGATAAGGAAAAAAGGTTCTCGTTCTCGAATGGCGGCGACGGACAGGAAAGCGAAACGTCGCATGTCTCTTCACAAGATGCACCAAGAAACTGGTCACAGTGACTGGGAGCCGATGGACGAAGACGATATTTCATGTTAAAAAAATACATATTTGTTATAAGAAATAAGAAGAACAACTGAAAAGTTTGATTTAAGGATAAATGGATCTAATCTATTTGCCCTTAGCCTAAAATATCTGCTATAATATTTACTAATTTTGTTATCTCTTGTGAATTACACAGTTTGTTGATAAAATGCATTTTAACGAGTTTTTAGAGACTAAATACTATCCTAAGTTTGCCAACCTTTGTCTAGGAAAGAAAACATCTGAGTGACCTAGGTCCTGATCGGATTTCATATCGCAGAAAGAGGCGACCCGATTCGTCACCGCCGAACTGCGTGGCGGATTGTGTAACACACATTTCCCTCAATCTATATAGATTGAAGAAAATACCTATCAGACATGTTGTCGTACCGCTGCATCCGTCTGCACTATTAAAAAACCGTTATCTTTTATTTTTTCGCACTTTTTAAACTACAATTCGTCTTTTCAGTCTACCTTCCGGTATTCACGTGGGAAGGTCCAATACTCGTCAAGTAGCAGACAGGCGCTTCAACGATGTTCAAGCTTTTCTGACGTCATTGTTTAGTTTGGCAGACGAAATCGCTCACTCGGACCTCGTGTACACATTCTTCCATCCACTTCTGCGGGATCAACAGGATGTGGATCAAATGAATAGGAAAGGTAGAATTTATTTCTTTTTACGCCGTGACATTTTTTTTTTAATTGTCAAGTTTATGCACCATATTTTTTATGTTCACAAAAACGTGTAACTTTGTTAATAATGATACATTCGTGACAAAGAAAAAGGTAATAGCGTTAAATATATCTTACTAGCAACCCGCCTTGGCTTCGCACGGGTAGCAGATACATCTTCAACAATCATCAACAACAATTTACACAAAATCTTGACAAATTATACATCTAAACCTTCCTCATGAATCACTCTGTCTATTAGTGAAAACCGCATGAACATCCCTTTAGTAGTTTTTCAGTTTATCGCGAACAGACAGACAGACGCGGCAGGTGACTTTGTTTTATAATATGTAGTGATTGTTACATACAGTAGCAAAAAGACCTAGTATATTATATGTATTAAAACTGTTTTATTGTCAGGCGAATCAACGGAACCTGAAACGAGTGGTTCGGGGTCTCTGAAGCTGTCGGTGCAGTTCGCGGGTGGGGTGCTGTCCGTGCTCATCCTGCACGCGCAGTCGCTCGCGCTCACTCCGCAGGGCCTACCGCCCAATCCTTATGTTAAGGTACCACATTTACATCTTCCACTTGGTTGTTTTATATTTGAACATTGAAGTTTATTGCCGTCTAGAAATTAAAAAGAAAATGCTCCAATCTGATTTGACAGACAAATTTGAGTCAATTGGGTAGATGCCTATGCTCAAAATAAATTATTTCGCCAAGTGTCGCAATAAAATAACTTAAAATACTGTGAAAATTGTCGTCCAGTTTTATTTTAACGTTTTTGATTTAGTTTATAATTGTTAAATTAACATTAAAAGTAAATGATTTGACAATACTAAGGCGTGACGTCACGCCTCAGTATTTCATACAAAAATGTACGGACGCTACCGTTTTGACGTTTACTAAAAAGATACTGATTTGACTTGACAGTCATCTACCCTATTATGTCTCTTTGGATGTCAACCTTTTAGGTTTAAAGTTAAGTCGATTTGACCTGGTTTTGGCTTTAAAAAACTGTATTAAGTTACAGTATATAGCAGTCCAACGTTCTTTGAAATGTTATTTGCTAATGTCGGCGGTAGCATAGTGGCTACAGGGTTGGACTTACGATCAAGTGGTTGCGGGTTTCACCTAGTACACTACCGACATAAATTCTACGTGAACACTTAACACAGCATAATTAAGTGACTCGCTTTCTTAGTAGTCTTTAAAAAGAAAATATTTTAGCTGTGTTATTCGTCAATGGAGATGATAATAACAGAAAGCTTCTTGGGGATTCTTGAGTACATAAGTGTTACTGGTAAAATAGTTTTTATTTTATTTATTTCCCTTTATTTTACACTTTTATGTCATAAATAGTGCAAACAAGTTACAAATATTTATCTATGACAATCGGCGGTCTTATGATACAGATTTCTTCCAGACAACCTTTGTACGTATAATTATGTATTTATACGGGAATTAACGCGACCACGAAAAGGTATTACATACCTCTGAATTGCCTGACGTTTCGACCAGGTTGCACTGGCCGTGGTCACAGGCAATTCAGAGGTATGTAAATATATAATTATATCATGGAACGCGAAAGTTTAAAAGTTATTATAGGAAACCTTTGTACGGATATTGTCAAATATAATTGAGGGTAGTCTGTGGTGTACTAATATAAGGTTATGTTGGGTATGTTCCAATATACACTGCGAGCACTATTCAGTGCTTATAGCTGTGCAGTGCGTATTATGGACTGACAGTATACTTACGCAGTATCGTAGTTAAATATATGACGTCATAAACGTTGCCATTTTTGTACTGTGAGCATTGGAGTTTTCGAGGTAAGGTGTTCTCAGTGCTGTGACAATGTCACTTTTATTATGCGATTTGACAAATGACTTGAATTGACAACTGATAGTATACTGGACTGCGATCCGTTTTAAACAGTAACCAGTATAGCAAACTATAAAGGACGGCTTCGCAATATAGTAGTATATTGCGAAGCGAATAGTATATAGTAGTAAATTGACGTCACACCTTACAGTACTCGCAGTGCATATCGGGACACACACACACAGATATTATATACTCAATACTATATTTACCTATATTAACTATAAACATATTACATACATTTATTTTTATTTAATTTCTTTCCAGGTATATCTAGTACCTGATCCGACGAAAGAAACGAAGCGAAAAACCCGCGTTTTAAAACGAAACTCGCACCCTTCGTTCATGGAGATGCTTGAATACCGTCTTCCTCTAGATGTCATTAAGAACAGAAGCCTTCAGGCTACCGTATGGAACTATGATTCTTTACAAGAAAACCAGTTCCTAGGTGGAGTGGTGATACCACTAAGTTCTTTACCTTTGAAAGAAGAAACTGTAGCGTGGTATCCTTTAGAGTATATCCCACGGTAGCTAGTACTCGCCGGCTCCGCGATATGGAGCACGGAGTGTTGCATGTGATAGGTCAATTAAAACAAAATAAACGCTCTTTCACGGGAGTTTTAATTACAAATAAGTTGGGAATCGGTTTGTTTTTACCTTCACAAAGCTATAATTATGAAGATATTAGCTTTTGTATATAACTAAAAGGATTTTTTTTTGTACAATAACGTAGCAAATGTGTTAAGGTAATCTTCAAGATCTGAAGAGAGTGTTTCCATCCCTTACATAGTATGGAGGCATAAGACAAAGTTATAAAAATCATAATGTTTTACTAATTGTATATATTACTGTAAAATTAAAAAAATATTTAGGTTTAAGCTTTTTGTAAAATCTGAGAAATACGTTTGCGTACAATATAAACTTTAATTATTATATTAATTGTTACTCCTTTGCCAACTAATAATAATAGCAAGGAAGTGACGATTAGTGTAATAATAACGTATAATAACGATTTTTCACAACGAAAAAGCATGTCGAAAATTGGGTACTTGTCTTCATGTGAGCATTATGATAATACCTATGAAGAAAGTTGGTTGCTTAAACCGTTTCTTAAAAGAAAATTATTACTTTATATTACACGTGTATTGAATGACGTAATGGTCACCTTCGAGCAAAATTTATCATAAATCGTATGTAGTTATTAACCGTTTGGAAACTAAAAGTAAAAAGCTCCCGTGAAACTAGTACCAAAGTCATCCATAGCGGATTATGTAAAAGTTTTTTTTAACTTTGAACTTTTTATAAGATATTTTAAAAAATATACTACTTATTTAATTATCTATATCAAGAACGTCGGTTTGCAAATCGTAAATATTCTTGCTTATACTTACTCGATAGAATAAAAAAATTGAGCCTTAACTGTAAACAATTTTTAACAAATAACTAGGAAACAAAATCAATTGTACGATACTCGGCGGCTTATTTGTATAATTATAGAAGAACCCACTACTAATATTGCAATAGAAAAAACTAATAATTTTTACAAAATATTTAAACATAAGCTACTGCAAGAAGAATATACCTCTAAAATGACATCAAATGAAATAAAAAAGTAAATCTCACTGTTGCACCATAAAATCTTCTGAGGGAGTCTGGTTAGGCATAAAGCTAGCAAGAGACTGTGGCGGGAAAAGAAACTATGGAAAGAGGAAAAAATGTAAATATTTCATTTATTAATAATCGTTTTTAGGAAAAGAAAAAAAATCCTAAAACCACTAGACAGTGGTAGACTTAGCTCCGGCAATATAGAGTCTTCGTTTTTTAGTAAGAAAATCTTAAACAAGGCGAGTTTTTGAGATAATTAAGTTTTTAGTTACTTATGTTATCAATTTCCACAATGTAAATAATTACAGCGAGAATTAATTTAGTCAATAACTAGAAATAATTACATAAGGAAATTGGACATGGAAGTAACTATAGAACAAACCTTTATAAACATGTCTTACTACTGCACAAAGGCATTGCAAACTAAGAAAACCAGCTGTTAAATTTGAACGACGTTTGGGTTTACTGTGCCACTATTTTGGGCTGTAGTGTAGTTTTATAACCCCAGTGAACAGGTTATTGAACCCAAGCAGTGTGTAACTCAAAAGTGTGGCGCATGACACAGACGCGGCAGGTCACTTTTCCATATGATTGCTTAATCATGTGGAAAAGTGACCTGCCGCGTCGGCTTGCCCCCTTTAGGCCCGCAACTAATCCGGCATTCTCGAAATACACACGTGAGTAATCACGAATATCTGTAATAAATATCAATTAATCAATTAGCATATTCTATTCCATTGCTCATAGCATATTCTCCCAATGTGCGACATAGCACCCGGTTCTCCGCCTTTAGCATCCAGTTCTCCACCTTCCGCATCCAGTTTTCCGTATTCCGCATCCAGTTCTCCGCCTTCCGCATCCAGTTCTCCGTCTTGCGCATCTAGTCCCTCCCAGCTGCCTCCCTCAGGTCGTCGATTCATCTGACTGTCCTACCTTCCGTTTACCGATTCGCGGTCTCTATTCTAAGACCCGTTTGTACCAACGGCCATTTTAATTATCAATATTATTATTTAAAATGAAGTTTCCAGTGCAGCTTGATTTATTTAGTTTAAAGATACAATTTAAACTTTTCAGCTTTATAATGTTAGTAATTTATCAAAATTGAAGCATAATTACATTTCTATTGTCTTACGTTACAAAATATAATTCAGATAAGTACCACGCTGTATCATCCTTTCTGAGCCTGATTTTGGGTTTAATATAAAATTAATGACATAACATATCTGAAGGAATTCACTTACTACAGTTAGATCATTGATTTAAATGAATCGTGTGATAATGGATTAATTCCTCCGGGTACACATCTTTAAGTATCCCATATCAATATAATTGATCAGTAAAATGAAAAAATATCAGAATCTTTACAAGTCTGTTCTCTAAGTCCTATAGGACTTGAGAACAGACTTGGAACATTTATTCATTATTTTCTTCTGATTCTAATCAAAAGGAAATAATAAAAAATAACCGTAGGATAACGGTTAAACCAGATTGAACACTCTTAAGTCTCATTCACAGTTTGTTTTGTATCACGAGATGAAATTCAAACGTTATAGGTCTCTATTTGTTTCATTTGTACATGCATAATATAACACATATTTGTTCTTTAAACAAAGCAAACGTGTGCATGAGGCTTTATAACGCATTATTTGCATAAAGACAGTTTCTTAAAGTAAATCTTCTGTTATTTCTTATTATCTCTGTAAGATACTTATTTTAAGAGACTGAAGTGTACGTGAGTAAAATCGAAAAGAGGAATCTTGAGCATATAATTTACTATTTTATATATATGGCCAAATACAGTTATTAAAAAAATGCAAAAAATGTTATCATACCAGAACGTTTGTAAACATAATGTGCTTTTGGTATTACATAAAAATAAATTTTAGCAGAATGATGATCAAATAAAATTACACTTCCATTAGATATTCATCTAGGGACCAGTCCTTAATTAAATTCTTAATCAACATTTACATTTCCTAAGTTACAAAAAAAAAGTTAGTAGCATAGAAATGTAAAAGACACCTGTTCAATTGGCATCTATATTTTAGTCACATTCCAATATAAATCCTATTTTTAGATAATTTTATATAGATTAGAAGTGAGCTGCGTTGCGTTACGGTGCTTACGCGAATAATTCTGAGGGCACTTTCACACGAGAATTATTTCTCGCATTCTTGTTTTATACCTGTTCTTCTTACTGAATCATGTTCTTGAAATTATCTTCGTGTAAATGAGTCTTGATCCGGCCACGCAGGTTGGGTTTTCACATTCTTTTACCAAATACGTCTTTCATGTTAGGGCACTCGAAAGCCTAGCGCATACATTCGTTTTTTTAGGATTTTTATCGAACGTACGCGCTGTTACTGTTTGCATAACATGCTTCGATTGCGTGAAAACATAATACGTATTCGAAAATAGAATTAATGAACCAAACGTATGCAGCAAGCCTTTATCCCTACATATAGGGCACATATTTATTTAATACTTTAAATATATATTTAGAAATCTGTATGAATGGTTGCGATTGTCACACACTATTGCTTAGTTTCTATGAACATATTCTTTACTGTATACTACTTATATCTGTGTTACTTGATTGTTATTCTTAATAGCTTATTATTAGATTAGCTATTTATTGGAAAATGTAACGACCATGTATTTAAAATAACGTATTTACTATAACGCTATTGATATTACGTTATATTATAACACAAATGTATTGGAAATATTAGGATGATGTGTTTATATAAATATAACTTCGCATCGTATAACACTGTTATAACAAGAAACTTTGTTAACGACTGGGGATTGATTAGATGACCGCAGTGAGCGTGAATAAAACCTTCTGGGAAGATAAATGCAGTCCATGTAAGGTTCAAAGATTGATTTATTGGCCAGTAATTATTTATACTTCTCTATTATCAAACAAACACGGCCATATACCTGTCGACCCATCCGGCGTCCCTACTCACTAGCAAACAGTAACTGTGGCAATAGTGCTAATGGTCTTTGTAGTTTGGAGGCTCAGTCGGGCGACTTCTAATCGGAGTTCGAACCGGTGAACATCGATAAAAAGTAGTAACTATAGACATTAACCGATTTTACAATTACTAAAAAAACGGAATTAAAATACACAACGGCAATGAGATCTAGAAATCCGTACAAGGATGATATTAAACTTTAATAGATTTTAAAACATATTTCAATCAATACAACTTGACAATGAAATCTACAAGGTAACAACTTGATGAAGAAAAAAGATTTTTTTAATCTTAAAATAAGAAGCGCCTAATAAACAACAATTTAAATATTTTTTCGCGAACATCGCAAAACATTTTCATGAACTAGTTTCTTTACATGAAATCTAAATTAGACCTAGACTTAGACCTATCGAATATAATGTCCTTTATTGATTAATTTTTGCAATAATGTACATCATTGTTTTTAAATTTCCACTGTTAAACAATTCCCTTCGAAATTTTAACTGTAAATAGGTACAAGGTACAAATTCATATCATATCCCTTGTCAGTTTACTTCTACTATTATTTTTCCTGCTAATTAAAAAAAAAGTGTAATAAAAAAAAATACTTAGTATAAAAATGCTTTACTGTGCCAAGGTTGATTACACCGAGCGGTCCAGTGTCACCTCAACGAAAACTTATACAAGTGTAAAGTCATTAGGGTTAAGCTCCACTTAGCTGCATGAACGGTTCTTATAAGCACATATAATTTAGCCCCTGTAACTCATGATGAACCGCATTACCTATAAATACCAATACATATAGTATATTCAAGTCTTAGGCTCCCTTCATACTAGTGTTTGTCCAGCGTATCAACGACAACGCGACTTACACGTCACGTTGTCAATGCGTCTGCGCTGAGCATATGTTCGGACAAAACGCTACTGGCCTAAAGCTCTACACAATAGCGTTTACGCATATAGCACTTTAAACAATAATATAATTAACCTAGTTTTGACTCTTCGCGGTACTCGCTATTTCTTGTGATATATTAGTATTTAAAAATGAAAAGTACGAATGAGTGCCGGATTTTACGGTTATATGTTATTACTTTATCTTACGCACTGATTACGTGATCTTATAAAAAAAATCGTGAAAGAGGTTAAAGTGCACATACCATACGTATGCACACTTTAACCTATCACTATTTAATCTAATTTTAACCTACGATAACGATTGTATTTTTTTTACCTTTTAATCATAGATAATCTTCACGACTTTAGTTTTTTTTTAAACTCGTACGAAGGCATACAGCTAAGTGAGGTTCAACCTTCATTAATCCCAATTTCAGTTGAATTAATTATAAATAAGTCAATAAAATATATCAATGGTAATGTCCGAATTTCAATGTAGTGTGTATAATATAATGTTAGTTAACATGAATGGCTTCCAAGCGTTGCTCAACGGCGACCGTAGTTCACAGTGAGCTTAAACTGACTGAACATAACCAATGTATTGTCATAATGTACATAATACGTTCGTAGTTAGATTTTGTACCGAAGCAGTCTTTCGGCCTAACTGAAACATAATAACTAGTTGTTGTTAATACGTATTGTGATGAAATATACAATAAAATTGCTCTTGTATTACTTGTTGGTTTTATTTAAACATTGATGGAATTTAAATTTATCAGACAAATAAATTTAAATAAGCAAGGATGAATCTACGTCGTCGGTACATAAGTATCCTATGTGGTATTATGTAAATATAATATATCGTCGTTGTCCACGTACAGGTGAAGAGGGTTGAACGTGCCGTCAACAAGAACACGCATTTTGTTCCAGTCCTTCACATGCTAACGCGCGTTTTGATCCGATGCGCTCTAAACGCGCCGCCAACGCCAAGCCGTAAGGTTTGGGGTCATTGGTTTTCCGTACATTTTCTTTTCGTTTTCTACGCGACATCGCGTGATTTTAATAAAAGGATTCGGCCATATAAATAAAAGTCCGTATAGGTACTATTTTTCACATAGCATGAGTTCGGTGACACGTCAGTTCATACACTTCATGCAGTTTAAATTGTATAAAATAAAAATGTAAAATACCTACAAGAAATAAATCCAAATTGATAGAGAGATAAAAATCTGTTTTAATTTTATGTTTCTAAGGTCATTTTTAACGAATACAAAACTGAACTGCGACAACGCCTGTCATCTGAACGCACTCTTAGGCTGGTCAGTTTGGCGACTAATGTACACTTATACGAATCCAGCGACGTTCCCTATCGCACATATCACGATTCTGCTGGTAAAAGGCCTATAGTTACGCTGATGTGAACTGAACACCGCTACTTGTGACAAAATTTTAGAAATTCCTCAGAAACCGTGCAATACTGATTTGTATGACGTTACGATTAAGCAGTAACAGGTAATTTTCCCTTTCCCTTCCTGTAATTATTTCAACACATGAGCGGTTACTTATAACGATAGATTTTTTATTTTATAATAGTATTAGCGCTTTCTGACACGAGAAAGTCATCTCCCTCTCCGGTGCAGCTCATCTGAGGTGTTCTGAAAGGTGCAGGTGTTAAACCATTCGGGTGGCTAAAAAATTAAGCAGAAATCTACTGCATCGTAACACGCACTAGGAAACCTTACTTCACACCTTGCGGAGCAACCAGAATTAATTCTTCAGAGCTGTTTAGTTAGTGATTGACCGTAAGACAGCGAAAACGATCGCAATGATAGCGTTCTTGGATGTATAGGTAGGTAAGTATTTGGTAAATACTCATAACGTGGATTTAGTGCCGTTTGGTAAAAACGCGGTTTAGCGCGTTGGATAATTAGTAGTTTATTTTCTACTTTTGCTTTAAAGATCTACAAGTTTAATTAAGTTAGGTTCAAGGTCTAGGTTTAGTAAAATAAACAAATTATATGAATGTTATATAGTAATATCTTCATCTGGAGAAGGCCTTAACAAATAATCATTCACTCCATATTTTCGTTTCTTCAATCCATTTAATCCTAAATAATACGGTGAAGCGGTGTCTGTTGGTAAGTAAAATATTCCAGTCTTATTAAAATTTGTCTTAGGTCCAAGCACATTTGTTTTTATTGTCCCTTCGTAACAGTTTCCATGGCGGACTTTTGCAACCGAATCGCAACCGACAGCGACAAATTGGTCCGGGTTGGTGTACGCTAAGAGTAAATAGAATCCAGCTCGAATATGGCTGCACAGTTGGAAACATGGAAGGACGAATTTTTCTTTTATAGATGGTTGAAATTCGCCTGAAATGAAATGTAAGTACCTACGTTAGGTTTTTATACTGTTACAAAATGTATCGTTAGGTAGATTCGCACGGAAATTTTAATACTATTTATTACGTTATTTACTTATACATTAAGTAGCGTAGGTAGTTGGAAATACATAATTATAATCTTCCATTTTTAAGAAGAAAAACTACTCTGGAATGAAATTTGACATGTGCGCATTTAGCATATTCCGAGCCCATGGGGACAAAAATGTGCAGGCTTTTCTAAAGCAGGGTTAATATAGCTTGTTAGATTATATTATGTCGATACCGTACGTATGTATTACGTAGGACGTGCGATTGACAGTTAGTTTTTAAGTAATAGCACATAAAATAATAGCTACTTCGTAAGTAATAATGAGTCTACTATACCTACTTAAACCATCTACCGCTGCATGTAGCAAGTAATTACGGACACGCTTGTAAAGTTAAGTAAGCCTCACCTCCATTAGCATAAAAGTCTACATGTCCTAACGGCTCGGCTATGCCAAACCCATCAATATTAGTGTGCAGTACATCCACCTTTTCTGCGACGCCTGCATGTAGTCTCGCCTTTACAGGCAGGTTGCGGAAACACGGCCCGGCGGGGTCTAAACCTGAAACGAGAGGTCTTTAGCCCTTACGTATAACTGGTTTTAATCTAATGCCGTTTACAAGTACAAATGAGCCTCTCATTAGTGAGATCCGCAGGATGTCCGAGTTTTTTTAATACTTAGGATACTGGCCGCACATACCTAGTTAATTAATTATAGATTTAAACATTGAATAGTTGTCTACGACTTATAAGATAAGTACTCCTTTTTCCTGTAGCGGTTTTGTCTCCGTTGATAAACGTTGCAATTCTTTTTTGGTCGAAAGGATTGGAGATAGATAAAAAGATAAGATCATGGATAAGTGAACAATGAAATTACTTGGTTCTGTTGAGTTTTGGCGTACCTATCTACATTACTGTGAGATTTAAAGCAATATAAAATATAAGCATGCAGCAAACCGGTATACAAGACGCTATGTAAGTGTTAATATGAAGTTCTAGAATCTCCAAGTGAAAGGGAGAAGGGCGTTTTCAAACTCGATGCAAGATAATTTCCTAACAAAAAATCCAAGAAAATTGTACCTATTTATCTATGGTTTGAACCCCCCACGACCTTACGATATTGAGTAGGTAAACAATGGCGCCAACTTATGCCACAGGTCCAACGATAGTGTCATTTTTACTTATAATACACAGTCTAGATAAAAGTATCAACTGAGGGGTTATTGAATACATAAAAAAACTCGATTTGTTTAAACATACCGGTAACCCTAGCGGGTCGTTGTCCAGTCAGGCGGTAATATTCTACAGCAGCATGTGATGCAATGTGGGCGCCTAAGCTAGCGCCCACCAGCTCAAGTCGGTTTGGAGACAGGCCCTTGCGGGTAAGCGACGCGAGTAACTGTCCCAGTAGTTCGCCTAAAGGCTTCGTCAAGCGTGCGGCTCTGTAAATTGGATTACGTTTTTGTAACCAAAACTCGTGTTGTGACTAAAACTCGCTCTGAAAATATCAGCACATACGAGTATGTGCACACGCACTAATAGCAAATATACTTATATAAATATATTTACATAAGACGTTTATTAATTCGATTCAATTCTATGTAATAGTGGTTCCACTAGATAGTGAAATAAACATGTATAATGTTTAATATCTATAACTTTGAATGATTGGCATACTTATAAGTTTGTATTACTTAGTTAAAGTTTTGAATCAGAATGCGTTAGGTACCTGTTGAACGGATCATATATATGTACTTATTCTTAAAGAAAAGCTACTCGCATCTGCCCAATGCTCAGGTGGTTTCAATGAAACATTTTTTCAAATCAGCAACAAGATTTCTCAATACGTTCGGCCTCTGTCACTAAAACCTATACATATACATTCCTATTATAATTACAAATCGATGGAGACATACCAATTGCACATTTCCTTTTGCATGCGCCAGATGCAAACAAAAAGTAGTAAAATGATAGCAATGCGCGTTGCACGTGTGCTTGAGAACTCATGGGAATTACGAGTAAGTTAGTCATTCTAAGACCAGAAAATCAGATCCCTCTATATATAATTGCTCTTGCATATATGCATCTTGTTTAAGATATTTTTTTATTATTATTATTTTTCTTGTTTGAGATAATTCTAATCACAACCATAATTAACAGCATTTATCCAACAATAAATTAACATTTAAAACGTATACTAATTTAAGTAGTAGTTATTTTAAATAAAATAAAAATGAAAACAGTATAAGGATCAATCCTAGTTTTCCGCACATCTCGTGTGGAATGTGATAGCCAATTTCAAGTTCTGGACGGTAACCCAAATTGTCGGGATATTTCCTTGATTCTTATGTTTTTTTAATGTCAAATAATACAGTACTTTCTTACACACGCTAGCACTATCAGGGTAAAGATGTCCCGTAGAACATTAAAACTGTCAATATGAAACGCTTAAAAGAAAAAAATATTTCAAAATAACACTGTCATATGTAGCTGTAGTCGGTGTATGGGGATAGATGCCCCAAAGGCCTACCGCGAAAAATCGGGGCGACTATCCTTTTTGATATGGATAGAGACCCTTTTATTTTTTTACTAAATAAAATACGTAAGAGCGATTATTGACACCTAGGTGTGTATTTAATGAAGCAGTGTATTGATATAATGTAAAATCAAACGAAATTTATGAATACCAATAAAGTTTTAGAGCAGTAAATACTTACTTTTAAAAGTTTGAAGCATTTTTCGTGTTCGCTGCGGAGATAATCAGACAAACGAGAAATTTCTATTATATGCAACGGTGTGCTTGGGACCGAGGTATATCGGCGGTTACGCTACTTATTTAAACTATTAATTCGATGTTGCAACTTTAGGGAGCCAGTTCTCGGAAACGAGGCATCCATCTCACCGTAGCATCTATCCCGGTTTTACCCTACTTAAAGGTTATAAATATGGAGAGAAGCAGAGCAGAAAGTTAAAATTTTAATAATTTATGTGTTACTAGCAACCTGCCCCGGCTTCGCACAGGTAGCAGAGCGTAATATATTGATTTTTTTCCGACGTCTTCAACAATCATCGTCATTAATCTGCCATTTTACACAAAACGTTAACAAATTACCCATACACCTAAACCTTCCTCATGAATCACTCTGTCTATTGGTGTGAACCGCATGAAAATCCATTCAGTACTTTTTAGTTTATCGCGAACAGACAGACAGACTAATAATATGTAATGATGAATCTACAGGAGTTCTGTGTTTATGTTGAGCTGTCATTGTACTTAAAGTGTAGGTAAAGGTGCAATGACAGTTCAAGTTATACTAGTCCACAATATAAAATAAAACATTTTAAACTAAAGAAATTATTAACTTTATTAGCAAGGAAAAAAATATAATTTCGATATAACGTACCAACCCCAGATTTTTTAAAGAACATCATTTTTCATCGATATGGCTTCAAAGTACTTAGATTGTTATTAAGAAAATTATTTTATACTTAAAGAAAAATCCAAAGAGATAAATCAAAAATTTTAATAATAAAACAAAGACTAAATATTGCCTGAAAGAACTTTAAAATTAATTTTCTCGAAAGTAACTCAGAGTGTATTGGATTCTTTTGGTTCAACGACGTCCAATCGTAAAATTAAAAATCAAGAACAAATATACCTACAAATATTCTAACTGAACATGCTCTACCCCATTTGCAGTTCCTTAAATTTAAGTACAGTAGACACTCACAATGGGTAAGATCGAACCAGCACAGGAAAGGTTTCCAACACGAGGACGTTCCTCTTCATCTCCAAGTACTGAGCGATGAAAGAGCGGAGTAAAGGTGAGAACGTTGCATCCAAATAGCCGCTTATTAATACCTACGTATATAATAACATTAACTTCCTTGAACATGCTTAAATAAGCTACCTTTCCAAAGCTTATGAAGGTGGCTGACTACTACGCACTACTGACTACTACGCACTACTGACTACTACGCACTACTGACTACTGCTGAATAGGTGCAAAACTACTAATCTTACATATACATTACTCAGATAAGGAAACGTACCCATACTACGTAACCCGTTCTGGGGAGGTCTTCAAAATACCACGCTTGTTGGTCAAAGGGGCGGAGAGGGGGCTACGGTTTTCGTCACGTGTATAATCAATATCCTCTAAGGAAAACTCGTGCTTTTTCGAGCTATATTCAAATATGGCGCGCAGCGTGCTTTTTAAACTCACATGTGGCGACAAGCAATCGTTTAGCGCTTTTTAACTTTCTGTCGGCAAAAAATTATTTAAAATCATATTTATAAATGACTACGTGAAAACCAGGGGGAGGGGGGCCTTCTTGGCATATACTACGGGTGGTCCCCCCCTCGGTGAAGGAGGGAGGGATGGATATATAAAATTGTAAAAAGTGGGTCACGTAGTACGGGTACGTTCCCTCCGTTGTTTTGTAGCTATTCAACATCTTTGACGCTACAGACTATAGACGATGAAGATTGTACTTTATAAAAATATGTAGTAACGAGAAAAAATTATTATTAAAACAAATCATTTTTGAAGACCAGCTATTCTAAATTGTTTTTTTTTTCTTTATGGTCATCGTGTATACAAAATTTCAGCATAATCGATTGAGGATAACTGCTTTAAAATCCAGTTGCAACATTTGACCCGAACAAACATACATACAAACATTGCAAGTTAAATAAAAGTTTGTAAAAAGATGAAACTACATTGCACAAAGACATTTCTTACTTGCTTGCCTAGTTAAAGTAATAACTATAAAGCGGTCAAATAAAAGACAAAACTCTTCTTAAATCCAACTTTTTCACTCCAAATTCTCAACAAGCCCTTTACGTTCTTTACTAAAACACCATTCAATACTAAACACGAAACTATTTCGAAAGTTCTCTGCTCTAGAACATTTTATGGACATGGAATGAATACTTCGCGATTAAGCACCGCTTAACACGAGAATAGACAAAACGCCTACTTCCTCCTCCTCGTGGAGGTCTACCGAATGTTTTTTACCTTAAAATCTATCACAAAATTGATTCTTTTAGCTTCAGGATATCATGATATACTTTTATTTAGCCTTAATACGTTTAGCTTTAGTATTTAAGAGTCTATTCAAATTAAATTTAATAATCCTACTTATATAATGAACGGGAAAGTTTGTGAGGATGTATTGATGTTTGTTACTCTTCACGCAAAAACTACTGAACCGATTGCGATGAAACTTGGTATGTAGATAGCTGGAGACCTGGATTAACACATAGGCTCTATATCCCGATATAACCACGACACCGTGACTTACGCGGGTAAAACGCGGGGCGCAGCTAGTTAAGTATAAAATAACTATATATACATAAACTAAAATATTCTTAGTCAAATTTTACCTGTGTCACCTTCTCTGGGAAGTTGATATGTTTGGCCACACATTCGGCATCATCGACCTGACACTTTACGTCCTGATACCGCAGCAGGAAGTTTGTAGTTGGGACGACTATTAATACAGAGACGGAGCGCTTCGTTTCTTCTGATAGAGCGGTAGTGTAGTTCATTCCTGGACCTGATGTACAAAAATAATTAATAATAACCAATGATTTCAAAAACAACAACAACAAATTTTAGGTATTTCATTTTAGTAGTACTCGCATAAAAAGGAAAATAAACAACTACAATAAGAAAATGACACATAAATGACAAACTTATTAATATGAGCTAATATTATTTTAAGAGAATAACTATTGGTGCTAAGCCCTGGCACTGATAGTTTACAAGAAAATGACTTCATAGATATGTATTATGGTGCTGGCGGATACCCTGGCTGGCTATATGGCTGGCTGACTGCACGGATGGCGCAATGGTTGGTGGCCATCTCGCCACTATGACGCGCCGAGTGTTGTGGGTTCAAATCCCACACGGGACAAAAATTGTGTGATCCACAAATAGTTGTCCCGAGTCTGGGTGTTCTTTGTGTCCGTTGTTTGAATGTTTGTGAAGCCTCCCGCGACACAGGAATATTCCTAATGCGGGAGTTGTCTTTTAAAAACAAATAGGTAATCAAAATAATGAATTGCAAACATAGCATATGCTGATTATTTATATACATATAGATAAGTTAAGTATATAAGAACAGTTACAACGTTTAAATTAACAACTTTAGAGCCATCCACAAATTCTACCCAATTATTCGCAACTAATTAGCGAGAACTTGACTTGAGATTTGAAAAAATGTGGAAAGCACACTGCTCCAAGCACTGTGCGTTCCACATTTTTTTACCACTCATGGTAACTTTAATACCTATTGTTTATTTAACATAGATGATACACACTACTATATGAATGCTTGATATAAGATTCTGATTACAAAGAAGATACCTATCATGTCTTTTGTAAGTACAAGACTTCAGCATTATTATCAACAAAATAACTTACAATCGGCCATAAGCCCTGCAGGATACCCGGTGTCCATTGCTTGATAACTTAACCCACACATCCACATAAGAAGAAAAATACGCACTTTCATTATCAAATTTATTAAACCCCCAACATAACAGTAATTTAAACTAAACTTTAGCCTGTGTGATCTTTTACCAATTGATCACTGAACTAACTTGGCCTAAGTATTGAATTTCGTTTGTAAAGGTCGACTGGTGGTGCGTCAAAACAGATCAGTCTTATCCGGTGCGTGGATCGTGTATATAATTGTCTCTAAGAACGCAAGTTTGCTGATAATTAGGTAGTCAATTATATGAAATACTAGCTGCGCCCTGTGGTTTCATCCGCGTAAGTCCCGGTGCCGTGGGAATGTCGGGATAAAAAGTAGTCTATGTGTTAATCCAGATCTCCAGCTATCTATATACCAAGTTTCATCTCAATCGGTGCAGTAGTTTTTGCGCGAAAGAGAAACAAACATCCATACATCCATACATTCTCACAAACTTTCACGTTTATAATATTAGTAGGATAATCGGTCTACATTGGCGCAATGTTCCATGGCTTGACTCTTGGGAGTAGGATAACTTAGTGTTATTGTTTTTTCAGAATTAAAAAAATGTGTGTCTTTAAGGTCAAGTAATTTTGCTGACAAATATTCAGCAAAGGACGCCCCATGGCTGATCAGAGGACCTTTCCAGGGTTAATTTAAGACTAGTCTTACTTGCGGAAATATCCGTAGGGAAAAGGATTTTTCTAATTGGAAATATTTTCAAATTTTGTTTTAATAATCTTAGTCTTCAAATGTCCTCCATTATCAGGCTATCGCCGTCCATTGCATACATACCAATTATCACAAGAAAGTGAGTTGTATGTATGTTGTGAATAAATTCAAAATCATTTTTCTTAAAAAATCCTGTGTTGTGCCAGCTGAGGAATGTTCACAGTTTATAGGGATGAAGTTAATTAAAATAAGGTTTAACTTCGTGAAATCAAGACAGGGCTGCGTAAATTGTTTAAATGTTTCACATTCAGTTAGATCTTGCACAGCACCAGCAAATTGTGAAAAATGTTGATCTAGATGGCATCACTCACTTTTACATTTTGATTTTTTTTTTTTATAGGGGGCAAACGAGCAGACGGGTCACCTGATGGTAAATGACAAGAAAAGAGAGAAAGATGAAGGGTTATCGACTAACACTCATTGTGCACAAAAAATTTGTTGTGACTTAGTGCAACAAATCCAGCAGTGATGACCATATTGATGATAATTCTTCTCCCCAAATATCCTCTGTTTCTTTTAGTGCAAAATCACAGGTAAATACTAGCACAATTTTACTGGCAACTACACAAGTTTTTGCATGGTCTAATAAAGATAATAATAAAGTGTTAGTGAGGTGTCTTCTGGATAATGGATCTCAAAATCATCTTATAACATTAGATTGTTGTAAAAAAACGAGTTTGCATGGCATGTCTCTGCATAATTCTGTTATAAAAGGAATCGGTCTTTCTTCACAACCAATTCGTGGTTATGTCCAGTTTGAGATACAATCCCGGTATGATTTACAAAATACATATAAATGATGGCATATATGTCGTTGATTGCATTACGGATCAACTGCCAATGAGCTTGATCGGTAAGAGTGACATGTCTTATCTGAATACATACATAAGTTTTGGGAGTTACAGGAAATCCTGTCTAAGGTTATTTTGAGCCCAGATGAAACCCAATGTGAAAACTCTTTTTTATTAGCTTCTGTTTCAGGTACCAGTGAAGGATGAAGTTTTGCCTTTTTGTGCAGAACCAGAAAACTTAGGTAACTCTCGGTACGCGGTTCTTCGTCGTTTTTGTCCCTAGAAAAGAAGCTTAGACAAGTAGCTGATTTGCGGGAAATTTTTTATTTATTATAGTTATAAAAGGATATATTGATAAGGGTTATCTTTCTGAAGTAGCAGATTCGGATCTAAATGATCATGGGTATTATATTCCTCATCATGGTCCGAGAAGACAAGCCGCTACCCCGTATTGTTGTAAATGCAAGCACAAAGACTCATCCTCTTTGCGTGACCTTTGCTGATTTAGTAGTCTACTAAACATCCATCCTGCATTTATTTATAATTAGTTTTAAAAGAACACGATACAATTATCAAATAAGTGATGTAACCTTTTGTGCTAAGCCAAAAGAGCATTTAGGTAACAGTTTAACTGGTGGAATAGAAGTTGCCTAAAACCTAATAAGGTCAGTTCTCTTTGCTTTAAATACCTTAAACTGTATGGATTAAGAATCTTTAAACAAATATGATGTATAAAATAAATTACATAAAAAAATACTAGCTGAAATCGTCTTTATAATAATACGAGGGACTTGCGAACGAGTCGTTACGGCCCTACGAAACCTGTCCGGGGCAGTACCCGGTGTTTGCTCAGGGAAACTCTTCGTGGTCAATCTTTTTACTACTGCCGGCTACTATTATGCCTAGGCATGATTAGTCAAAACGTTTAGGCCCTGCGTTCCTCTGTACCTACATTCGCCCTCACAGGATATTTTTCGAACGCCATTCTGTAATATTTACAGGAAACGAATCCGGACTCTATAGGATACAAAAAAGAAAACCTATTTGTATAATGACAGCGAAATAATTAGAGGTTGCAGTGCCCATTACCTTGATCACTAGTTTAGAGAAGAAACTCAAGGATGTGGATCAGGCGCATCGTTAATAAACCGCCTCTTCTGGCAACAGGACTGATGTTTCAGTCAGCTTAATTTCTACATAATCACTTCGTTTCTTCGGCGGTGTAGTAGGTACTCACGACGGGCACATCCTTATAGCTTTGTAGTACACTTTTTTATTTTAATCCTAAGTTCCCTAAACACAAGCCAACCTGTTTTACATTGTTAAACAAGTAAGTCACACAAGTCTTTAAGAGTTCCGTTCATATATGTGTATGTAGTTTGACGGAAAAATATAGGTACTGCATAGGCACCGATGACTGTGGTGTGGCTTAAGTAGGATACTTAGCTAACTGCCATTGATTTAAGTTGTGTGGGTTGATCCCCACATGAAAAAAATATTTGTGAACTTCGCTTAAGTTTGTGCAGTGATCACGACATGATAGAATTTTCTACTAGGAACTTAACTACTTATGTCAATAAAACTACCTACCTAAGTAAATAAGTAAGAAGTATTTGAATACTTGATCGCCTTTTGTAAGAGCCAGGCTATAAAAATAATGTCTGACATTACATTTCTGTCTTATTTTGTAAAGTAATTTACAAAATAAGACAACATAGATTTATTTTTCAGGTGGCATAAGTTTACGTTTATAATCGTGTGGTCCTGGTTTTTTTTTTTTTTTTTTTTATTCTACTAATTTCCTAATTCTCAGTATAGAGTGTTTCAAACCTGCCCATTACACCAACCGTTTCGGTGTTTGAGTGTTTCGGTGAAAAGGTGTTCACCTTTTTTTATGCAGGCGCTACAAAAATGCACACGCATACACTATTGTAATAAAACGAAGATGTTCATGATGCTATGTATAGATATTTCCATTTAAAATAAACAAACCATAAGAAAATCATCACTCAAAGGCAAACGACCTATCGCTTGATGCGCTTTCATTTGATTATTCCCAAGATTTCCAGATATCGAAGCAGAAAGCTTATTATTTATAAGCGTATAGGCTGCCGTACAGACGACACGCCGCACCGGTTTTGCGACGGCAATCAGAACCGACGACTGGTGAATCAGTCATATTCTATTCCGTGGTACGGACAGTCGCGTTCACAGAAAATAAAAAAAAACTTGAATGTAAAATGGTTTCCGATCTGTGACAGTGGAATTGTGCAGTTTGTACAACATCGTCTTTGGCAAAAGGTCTCAAACATTTAAAATATTAATTAGTGATCATGAACGATTCCGTGGGTGTTGCGAATGACACTTGGCAGTGGTACAAGGAAGTGATCAAATCGTGGCTTGAGGATCCAGGAGTGGTGGATCATGAGGGTCTTAATATAACAGCTTTGAACAGAGACCAGGCTTATATGGTGGGGATTTCGGATCTGAATGTCGGTGTCTACAGTGTGTCTGATGATTGTTTTCGGGTAAGTTTAAATTACAAGCCAGATTCATTTAAAATTATAAGTTTTTAAACAAAATTAAAAGGCGGAATTGGTACAGGTATTTCCTATCTGTCAACCTTGAACGATTCAGTTCTAAATAATGTAAAAATTGGCGTTAGAAGTGATAATAATTTATTTTCATTTATATGTTTTAAATATAAATATATCCAATAAGTCAATAAAGGAATTTATACTAGCTGTGGCCCGTTTTAGTAGCACTCGATGTCCGTTTGTCTGTGATACAATCTATCTCTGAAAGAAATGTCATCCCAATCCGTTCAGCCGTTAAGCGAGAATGAAAAACAAAATATGCCTGCTTACTTACAGATAAACACACATGCGCACTCACATACCTTACCATTTACGATATAATCGAAATTATAATTTTGTTATGATACAATACATACAATATAACAAAGATGTGCACCTATACCTACTGTGGTTACTGATTTTAGAATATTTCTTTTTTTTCGTGTGTTATGCACGTATTTTATTTTTTTAAATATATTGATAGAAAAGTTTACATATCAAACCAGAAACATACAAACCTGTAATGTCAGAAGGAGCGTATCCGTTATCCTTGATGTCGAAACAAACCTGTTATTACTTTTTCCATATTACTACAGTGAAGTTAAACTTTTCGGTGATCGGCGCCAAATTAGCAAAACGGAATATTCATGGGATTCTATGGATACGTACATGTCTTTTAAAAAGTATCTTCGTAAAATATGACCAGGCAAAGAATATCAAGTTGACCTTCTTTAAACGGTTCGCCCCGCGTGGCATTACCCCCAGGAATCTCGGTTATTCGAATTCAACGGAATTCAAAATTTCAAAGTAGTCTTAGAGATAGTTATCTAATATATTGACGAAAGGGATATTTACTTCTAAAGTCCTACTGATAATGATTTCATTATCACTAGAACTAGAAAGACTAGAATAAAATTATGATCTTCAGTTCTTACGTAATTAAGTAACGACCGAATACTTAAACAAGGTTCTGTCGCTATAAATCACCCTAATGACAGTGGCAGCACGAGACCTAACGATATCTTACGATTGAGTGACATTGCAGCCGTAATTGTGTCAAAATATATTAATTAATATGCAATAATAATATTTTTATATTTCGGGCAAGCCATATTATTTTAGTTACAATGTTACTTTGATGCGCGTTTTTTTACGCATTTTAAGCTCGATTTACCATACGCGCCTATATTTCACACTTCAATTAGTCGGACTCCGTGCACGCGCGTTTGCCCGCATGGTGCATGGTTTGCTGGGTCAGTCAGTAGAACATAGGTATTTGCGTTATTAGTACAAACATTGCTATTAACGTTACTTAAAAGAACATTTCGTAGACTGAGAAGATTAAGAACTTGCTGGAGGGCTCCGAAGATTGATCAAGACCTGTTATGAGTCATTTTTGTAGAATGTTCCCAGACTTGCATAGAGATTATATACAATTAAAAAAAAATTTAGAAGATGCACATATTCCTGCGTACAAAAACGAGTTCGTAGGTGTACGAAAAATGCTAATCATTATTTTATATAACACACTTATGTAAATGTTATATTATATGATTTTTTATTGTGGAGGCAAATATGAAAATCTTTAGTGTTGGTTAATGTTAAACAGTCTTTTATAATCTACATAATGTGATGTGAATATATTACGCGAACTATTTTATTGTGAGAAAAGCGAATAATTTTTTTTTATTGCAATTTTAGGAAAAAATGGATTGTATCTTCTATTCTAAGGCCGAAAATATTTAAAACGATTGCATTTTACAGAAAAACCCAAACGACAAACGATAGACATAACTTTTATATTAATAATAAGTATCCTCTCGTCGCCCAACTTGCTCTTGACCTTATGTAGGTGCTAATTTTGAATCTTCACCTAGGTAACAAACGAACATGCAAATGTAAACGTAAAGTGTAAATTCACGTCATTTCTTTGTTAATTGTTTTAGTGTAGACGTTTGATGCTGACTCAAAATTTGTTAGTTGTATGGTTATAAAGAATTATTGTTATAGATCTTTAAATTTTACTTTTATTTTCATCAGGCTATGTTAAACTAGGCCTGCCATCACTTAAATGGCCGACGCCGGACAAGCTCTTCAAAAATCCCGGACAAATGTGTGAAATCGAGATCCTTACCCGGACACCTTACCAAAAAAAGCGCCGATTCAATTCTTTTATTAAATTAAACATCTTCTTCATCTAATAATTATTATTGTTGCTCCTGGCACAGAGTGTCCGGGTTTTATCCGGACATTTTTTGAAAACCCCGCCCGAACGCTCCCCGGACGCCCTCTAAACTAGGACAAATCCGGGGAAACCCGGACGGATGGCAGTCCTATGTTAAACTTATATTACGTCCAGATTATGTTTTAAAAATTTTAACAAAAAATTAAGCAGCTCTAGTTTTTTAAAAGGTGTTTTTTTATTTTAATAAATGACACCAACTTTGAGGACGACATAAAAAATAAATACGCATCGATTTATAAAGAAAGAAAAATAAAAAAAACCTTTCTTTATCGGATTGAAAACATGACAATTTATTTTTTATTAATAGTTTATTTGCTAAGTAGTTGCACATAATGCTTAGTTATTCTGGAAAAATTTAATATGTCGCAGCACAATTTTGATATCAACTTTATCAATTCTAAGACGATTTGGCAAAGATCTCAATTTTGTATCGTACTAGCAACCCGCCCCAGCTTGTCACAGCAGGTAGCAGAGACATCTTCAACAATCATCAATATATTTTAATTTACACAAAATCTTAACAAATTATATACCTAAACCTTCCTCATGAATCGCTCTATCTATTGGTCAAAACCATCTGAAAATCCGTTCAATAGTTTTAAGTTTATCGCGAAAAGACAGACGCGGCGGGGGCCTTTGTTTTATAATATGTAGTGATGAAGAGCAGGGACTTAAAAATTCTGGCTTATTTTTAAGTCCCTTAGTCCCCAATTGTCTGTAAATGTTTTCCCTCGTAGAAACTCCTTTCTTTCCATAGTCGATTTTCACAGGGTTAGTAACGCGCGATTCGTGGACGGAGCCATCTGGTGTTTGAGGCGTCCATGCCATTGTTTCCTGGGCCTATGTTTCGGCATCCTTACCTTTGCATATGTTACCCCTAAAATATAATACAGTTAAATAGAGACCGTTATTGATTTAAGTTTCAGTGCAATTAGGTGTTAATGGTTAAATGTTTACGCACAAAAATAAATCCATGTTGATCAGCTGGCGTACACTGGCCACAATTTGAGTGTGTATATGTTTTATTTTTCTGTTATTTGTATGCATATGTAGAAATATCGCTCAAGCTATCTCAGATAGAAGCCAGGGTTCTGGTTTTGTACTAGCTAAGGTCTTATTCTATAATTGTAATAAAGTTATACAAACGAAGAATCCGGTTAACGCTAAGAGATCATTAAAAAACCGGCCAAGTGCGAGTCAGACTCGCGCACCGAGGGTTCCGTAAAATATTTTTATTATATGATGTAACTAAAAATTTACGGTTTTCGCAATTTTTCCTTTATCTATGCTATAAGACGTTGCTTCGTACCCCATTTTAAGATTCTGAGTTCACGGGAAATACCCTGTAGGTTTTGATTCCCTTGCGAGTGTCGAAAATTTGCGGAAATTTTGCGGCATAAACGGCTGTATCTTTTGATTGCGTTGGCTTAGATTGACTTGGTTTTTTCACAGCTTCAAGGGACAGTAGACCTGAGTATTTGATATAAATTTCAGCTTGATACCTCCACACGTTCCTGAGAAAAAGGGTCTTGACAGACAGACAGACCCACGGACGGACGGACAACAAAGTGATCCTATAAGGGTTCCGTTTTTTCCTTTCGAGGTACGGAACCCTAAAAAGGAAATTCCGTTACTGCTAATTTATACTTTACAAGTAGGAAGTACTAGAAAGTACCAACCAACATTGCTTGTTATACCAGAAAATTACTGAAAATGCTAGACATTCACACTATCGCATTTCTACATCTTAACCAATTACTATTGCTCTTTCAGATTTATGACTTTGTTTAACGTAAAAAACGTAATACTATAAACCATTAATAAACATTAGCACACCCACATCTGACTTCATTGTCCATTTGTAATTTTAGTCCATTTTAAGATTATGCAACTTCCGAATACATTGTTGTATTACGCAATGTGAGTGAAAGATGTAGACCTCGAAATAAAATCTTGCAAATAATTTTGTCTATGTCGTGTTTATGGTTTTGTTGTTTGGTACCCTGTGCTGAATCTAGATTTTCTTATTATGTTTTCTAAGGAAATCTATCGATACATGACGATCTTAACGTACGAGATTTTCAATTATGTTCAATTACATGTAATTAAGTTTCAAAGTTTTGTGAAGTCTGCCAATAAGTATGTATGTAGTTAGTACGGCGTAGACTATGTCCTACCTATGGCCAATAATGGTTAGTTCATTAATAAACAGCATTGATATTTAACTGAAATTATAATAATAATAATAATTTTTTTTATATAATAATGTATTTAAAAATGTAATTTATATGTTTTGTAAAAGTTAATAAAGAGAATAATAATAATAACTTCACACATCTCACACACGGCCGTCTGATCCCAAACTAGGCAGAGCCTGTACTATGGTAACCAGACCGCTGAGAAACATACTTATATATTTCTAAATACATACATATTATAGATAAATTACACCCAGACACAGAACAAATTGTCGTGCTCATCAAATGGATCCAAATATATTTTAAGAGGCGCTGTACTATCTTGTTTTATGTACTCGTATATTCCTATCTTCTGTTCGTCCCTGAGCATTTAAGGGAGTTACTGTAAACTCGTTGACCATTAATTTAAATTAAATCTGTAGAGGCTTAAATAAATATATTGTTTAAACGTAAACACTTAAGTACATACTTATAGTACTCAAATACAATTCCAACAATAATAAAACATATAAGTAGATAAATGTATAATAATCCAACACAAAGTTAACAATTTAAATAGTTGCGTTTATCAATTTTTGCTTTAAGTGAGTTCTCAAAGTTCCACTCACAGAAAACAACACAGCAAGAGCTAAGTGCGATGATAGAAATAAATAGTAGTAGGTGTATTCTGCGAAGAACAGCATCACCAACGCAGGTTCACTACCACAAAAGCTTGCACCAACTCTGGTAGGCCAACTCCCGACTTTTGAATATTAACGTTATTATTAGAACATAAATAATATTCACAAATACCTATAACATATTGACGTTTTCTTTGTATGGGTAACTACATATTATGTGCTATATTTCTGGCATGTTAAATGTTATTGAATAAAATAGATATCTACTTACGCTAAGTTCCCGTCTTCATTTTGTTCCTATTTTCTCCAAATCTTTCTTTCTTTAGTTGAATGGTTTTAATAAATACAATAAAAAATAAGTAACTTCCCCCAAAAATGTAAAAAAACAATCAAATTTCATGTTTCTTGTAGTGGTATATTTACTTTCTTTTCATAGTGCGGCGTGTCTGATACTTTGTAATTAATTTTATAATTATGTATCGCCTCAATCTACTTTAAAATATGACTATCTAGTCCGATAGCTATTTATGCCAAGGATTTTTACAAAACAATACACACGCAGTAAACATATATGTACCTAACAGAGGCCTTCTTTCTATTAAAATGCAGAACGCGTTAATAAATACTACTGTAGGTACTCTCGTTACGGACATTACATAATAAAATTTATACCAATAAAATTGTCTAATGTAATTGAGGTTAGTTTCTCAAGGCATTTATTTTTCTTTATGATTGTATCAGTTCCGTTATTACAAACTAGTGTTTTATTGTTTAATGCATTTCTCTATGTATAAGAGTCAAGACAATTAAGTTAGATAATGGTTATACTATTAGAGAGGAATCAAAAGAGGAACAACAACTAAATCTATGTAATGTAATGATCGATTTTTATAAAAAGAACAACGTTTCTCCCGATAATGGTTTTCTGACATGTAAGAGTTATTTTTTTTATCACTATCTTTTTCTTAGTTTAATTTTAGTTAAGTTTTTTTGGTAAGAAAGAGAACATGACTAGTGCCTAAAAATTTATTGAGGGAATAATTACATTCAATATATATTTCAGTTTCGTTATACTTAGGTAATTTACTAAATGATTCGGACTGAAACATAACATTTAACGATAGTGCTCTTTCACAATACTTTGGAAGCAAAACGTTGCACTTTAAAATAATATTATTACTTTAAATAAATGTTTAAATAATTTATAATTTGTTATTACATTGGCCATGAATTATAAACTGAGCTGTTTTTATTTAGTGTTTGGTGCAATCACTTGTCATTATCACAAAAAAGAAAGGAAAGCAGGTTGTGTCGAATGCTATGTGTGTAGCGTAACTGCCACATTTATTGCCACTTTTTGTACGTTGTGGCGACAGGTTTCCCAGGCGATTGGCAATTAAAAGGTCTTTCACATACTGTCTAAGTAATTACATGTAGGTAAGTACTTAGTGAAACACCGCTTTATTTACAAACCTGCGACTTAACCATTTTTGTACCGATAACGAACAAATATGTAAAAAACAAAGACAAAATTTATAAGCAATATCGACGGATAAAGGGAAATCTCTGTGGTTTAATTATAACAACTAAGCCATACCTTTTTTGGCACTTTTTAATACAAGTTTGGGGTCGTTTAGCCCTAATTTCAGACCAAGTAAAATGTCTGGCACTGTTGTGTTTATGTTAACTAATATGTCTACTTTATATTTCTATAGGTCTCATTCGAACTAAAATACCTTTTTTGGGCACTTTAGTACGTGTTCGGGGTCGTCTGGCACTAATTTTAGAAAACTTAAAATGTCTGGCATTTTTATTTTTATGTTAAATAATATATCTACTTTCTGTTTATTAAAGTTTCATTCGACCTAAAATACCTTTTTTGGCACTTTTTAATAGAAGTTCAGGATAGTCTGGCTCTTATTTTAGACAACTTAAAATGTCTGGCTCTTTTATTTTTATGTTATGTTATGTGCAAATTAATACGCCTACTTTTTATTTCTTTAAGTCGCATTCGACCTAAAATACCTTTTTTGGCTGAAATATTTTGCAGGATATGCACCATGCGCAGTAGGATTGAGTGCCGATCTGGTCAGCCAGATTTTCCATTCCATACTTGAATGGCGTTCAAGTTTTACTGCTCAAAATATCCAACGGCCTAAAGTACCTTCTCAAAATTCGTTTTGAGCTCTTGCTCTATTATTACGAGAGGGAGTCATTCTTTTTTCTGCAAATAATCTATTTCTTATCCTTCTGCCAAGCCTACGCCACAGTGTTTTAATTCCTTCAGAGCGGTGGACTTAATGAGGTATGATCTTAACTTGACCTACACCGTTAGACTGACTGTCAACGCCTAGTTTTCGAGTATTTTTTTCACAACACTGAAGTAGCATCCCATGTGTGGTGCATCTGTACTGGGCTGCTAAGGAAACATGCAACTTTCGTCATTATGAAAATAAAAATGACTTAATTACTTCCTCTGCAGAAAGAGGTCCATCTATTGATATCACCTGTTTACCTAAATATATGTATAGTTGAGATCAGTAGATAGACCTTGCTCCTATTTATTAACTACACATTTCTCGTTCACGGTTGAAGTTATATTAACAAAGTTTTAGTATGCTAACTATCACGCTGGTTAAAAGATCAGGGACTTTTCATTTGCAGTTATTAGTTTTTTTTATAATTTCCTGTTTTCATGAAACGAACATTAGTATCGGAACTTATATTCCTGTTAATTTTTTGACAGCTTTCCCAAATGATTGTATTTGGTAGTCGGTTCTAAATAGGATGGCGGCGAGTACTGAATAGGAGATACCTGTAACATTTAAATTACAAATCCAATACCTTAACCGACAATTATAAATATTTAACGCTAACTTTCGCCTTCGGCGAATCGTGCTACGAGTATTTTAACACATAAGTAAAAATAATTCGGGGTAAAATTTATCTCTATAGGAATTTTTATTTAAATCGATCTTCACAAACTTTCACATTTATAATATATTTCTAGTTTTCCGAATCCTATGTGCCTATGTGGTAATCTAATCCGTGATTCATATTTCATCGAAATCCCTTCAGCAGTTAGAGCATGATTGAATCACAAACTTTAACGCCTGTATTATTAATATTAGGATTTATTTAATTAATGGCTTCGGCTCAAGAGGCAGGTCAATGGCGTCTGTCGTAGGTACCAATTTCGATCAAGGCGCTGTGTCATCGGGATTTCCAAGGGCAACAAACCCGCATGTCCGTAATTACAGAGGGGGCAATTTGTGTTTTAGTTCCACGTTCAGTTTAAAACATGATTTCTTTTTCATAATGTATAGTTATATTGACCTCTGTGGGGCGGCGGTAGTGCATTCGATTGCCGCCCCCGGGGTCAGGGGTTCGATTCCCGCTCAGTGCAAATATATGCTTTGGTCTGGGTGTTTCTATGTATATTATGTATGTATGTTTTCTAGAACCCATAGCACAAGTACTATTTAGTTTTTGTCTAGATAGTGATGAGTAATACATATATTATATCCCGGGATATTATATTATAATATATAGGTTTTGCCCGGGTTGAACAATTATTACAATTAATTATCAGTCTTAAATAGACATTGAGTGTGTATTATTTATTTTAACGCCGGGTCTCTCCGGGTATTATTTGTGTGTAAATACACTTCAGCCTATACATCGGAAATATAGGTACGGGCATAAATTTAGGAATAAATCAAATCAGAGAATTGACTGCCTGAAAAATTGGTATTTTTTTAATAATATTGCGACAGTGCTCATCGCGTGGTGCTCTTTTAATAAAGAACTACCTAGTAATTCCGAAAAGCAATGCCACATACAAAAAGAAACCTTTTTCACATTATTGATCAAAAAAAACGTACCAGACTCTGTGTAGGGTAAATCCGGGATATATGTATGACACGCGGTTGGACGCCGACTTTATACTTGTATTTACGGAGCATTCCAATCTAAATCATAAAACATACAGTAAAATACAGTAAGGGATAAAAGTTACTAAGGGCTGAAAGTAATTTACAAAGTAAAATAACGATTGTTTGACTCGTCACTGTTACTAGCGCCACATATAATACTTATAATAGTTACTGCTAGCGCTCTTACGCTAATCGCGCGCGGCACGGCAATGCTTTGTGGCAGGCAAAAGTGAGGGACAGGCGCGTTCGTCCTAATGAAGTATTCTTTTGGTTGTGGTTCTTAGGCGTTTATCCCACTAGGACGTACAATCCGAACTTTTGACCTGACCGGAGGGTCAGAAGACCCTACTGAGAACTTCTATAAATGTGGGTTAAAAAAGTGAATCGAACGCAGCATGAATCGCCTTTGCACCTTACGTATCTATGTATTTTGATGATACTGTGTGGCATGTTATGATAATTTAGACCTGCATGGAAAAAAATTGGTCTGAAATACCAGGTTTATAAAGGAAAAAGAATTTAAAATATTTTTATTATCGTGTCCATGTACATTTTTCAGACAACAATATTGAATTTATTTTTATTATTTTCTTCCTGTTTCATAACTCTTTTGTGCATTATAAATCATATTCAGTTTTATTTTCTTTAATTTTTTTATTGTAAATTTGTACAGAGTCAGACAGTCTTTAAAATCATAATTTTAATTAAAAGTTCCACAGTTTTTAAATGTATACCTTCCCATTAAATATAGTTATAATGTTTTTTGTTAACTGTACTTTAAGTACAAGGTGCTTAAAGTAATCTGTTGCGAAACTGGTAAAAATACAGGACGAAAAAGCTAATTTTATGAATATGTGTCAAAAAAGCGAGTCGAACGCGGATGAAGTACTTAGTTCCTGCACCGCATTTACCTACATACATAATTATGTATTTTGATTCCAGTAGTACCTAAGTATTGATATGTTTTTGAACTCATTAGTTTAATACGGGTAATTAAGATGCTAGAGGCTAGGTATATGTAAAAAAAATTGCTGTTAATTTATTTTATACGAGTTGAGTTAGCAGGTTTAAAAAGTAATAATTTTTATAGTGCCCCTATTCGTTTTTTGACAACAATAAGAACCAAACATCCGATGAAGGTAGATATCACTTACAGTAGTACAACTACAAAGTCGAGCGATTTTCGATTCGTTAGCCACAGATGGCCCAATTGGAAGCCATTGACATAAGTCGGTCACAACTTGTACAAACGCAATGCAACCAAGTTCCATGCGTTTAAATCATGCCAAATTAATCTTTTATTATTGTTGTTGGTGTTTTACAGTTGTTATCGTGGCGTTAGATTTTTAGGGTTCCGTTCCTCAAAAAGAAAAAAAGGAACCCTTATAAGATCATGTTGTCCGTCTGTCTGTCTGTCAAGATCTTTTTACTCAGGAACCTGTGAACACATCAAGTTGAAATTAATATCAAATACATAAGTCTGCGGTCCCTTGAAGCAGTAAAAATATTAAGCTTCTAAGTCAATGCAAGGAACAGATGTGGCCTTAACCCTAAGATTTCGCAGGTAAATCAAAACCTATAGGGTACTTCCCGTTGACCTAGAATCATAAAATTCTGTAAGAAGCAAGGTTTGCCAGCACAAGTAAAGGAAAAAATCCGAAAGTCGTTAATTTGTTGTTATATCACATAAAAAATGTTTTTGTGATTACAAACTTATATGTTGCTGTTGGTAAGTTGACTTTGTCATACATCGCAACCGCAAAGTTAAGTTTGTCTTTCGAAAAAGACTGGTAAAAGTCTTAGAGAATTGATTTTCGAGATGGATGTACAATCTTCGTAGAAGTTTGTTTACTTACGGAACCCTCGGACTCGCACTAACACTTGTCCGGTTTTTTATTATTATGGGTCCACTGCACGAATGCAATAAAGAAAAAAATAATTCGAATCTGTACACAAAATATAGAAATACAGTTGATCAAACCTCCGCCTTTTTTAAGTCGGTGAAAAATATATAAAAGACACTCAACTTAGTATCCGTTAATAGACACTAAGTGGCACTAGTAAGACACTACACATCAACTGAGAAATGAGGCAGAATGGTTACATCCTTACGGACGTAATTGAAAGCGTATGAATCTTTTTGTAAGATGATTAGGAAGTACTTGCTGATTTAACTGTAAAGTACCTTAACCTACATCCTCGTCCATATGGAGCGAATACTACATCGGTAAGTAAATGGCTTTTAAACCATCTTCGTGTACAATACTGTCAGTATAAGTATTATTTACTAATCTACGCACGAACGAGCCGCCGCGCCACTCAGTTACGAGACAAAATACCGGTTTGACTACTTTAAAGTGTGATGAGTACAGATCGCAGCACATGGATTTATTTGTGACGTTAATGTAATCTCGTTTTAATAACACGACAGATCGTACTAAGGACCTATGTTGTTACAACATGGTATGGCGTTTAGATTGGATTCGTTTGTCGTGGGGATTCTTAACCGACTTCAAAAAAGGATTAGGATCTCTATTCGTCGCAATCGTTTTTTTAGGGTTCCGTACCTCGAAAGGAAAAAACGGAACCCTTATAGGATCACTTTGTTGTCCGTCCGTCCGTGGGGCTGTCTGTCAAGACTCTTTTTCACAGGAACGCGTAGAGGTATCAAACTGGAATTTATATCAAATACTCAAGTCTACTGTTCCTTGGAGCTGTGAAAAAAATTAAACTTCTAAGCTAACGCAATCAAAAGATACAGCCGTTTATGCCGCAAATTTCCGCAAATTTTCGACACTCGCAAGGGAATCAAAACAGGGTACTTCCCGTGAACTCAAAATCTTGAAATTTGGTACGAAGCAACGTCTTATAGAACAGATAAAGGAAAAATTGCGAAAATCGTATATTTTTAGTTACATCATATAATAAATATATTTTACGGAACTCTTGGTGCGCGAGTCCGACTCGCATTTGGCCGGTTTTTTTATGTATGTTCACCGATTACTCGAATACGCCTGAACCAATTTAGATTTTTTTTGTTTCAAAGGGTATATACTTCCCATGTGGTGCCATTTAAATTTCAACGATACTCTGACTCGACTGACTGAAAAAAATCAGTCGAGCTATTTTTGAAAAACAAGAAATATCTAAAAATTGTGTACATCGATGATATTTTCGTTTACTCCGAAACCTCGCTGTCTCGTTGGAGCAATGCGTTTAGTTGGCCTACCCATACTTATTATATTTATACTTTCCACTAAAAAGAACATTGAAGTCGGTGATACTTTTTTTAAAAGATAATTAGGTATACAAATATTCAAACAACGGGCACAAATAACACTCACGACTCGGGACAACTATATGTGGATCATACAAACTGTTGTCCATTTCAAAAATTTATTAATTCTGCTTGTCTTCATTGATATCCAACTCTTCATGACAATTTCACTAAAGCGGTTGTATGAGGTATACCTAATGGTGGTGACGGATGGACTCTCAATGTCAATTAGTTAGTAATCAAGTAGTTCTTGCTAATGTTATTTACCTTTAATTTTTTTATATCTTCAAATAAATAAATCATTAAAAGCACATGACCCGCCTAAACGGTCTTTAAGTGGTTTACGGGATTTATAAACAGTTTAATAACATAACACTTTAATACAGGTTAGCAATTCAACCAAAGTTTTCCACAATGTGCAGTCAAATCTCCCTACGTACCTATCTTAGTATTTAGTGAGAAACCATCCGACGCGCGACGATGGGGCGTCAAACGGTTTCTTATTAGATACCTACTCATAGTATTGAGTGGAGTCACGTCCGCGAAAGCGAGAATTAGTCGATTTGATGTTTAATACATTGCCTATTGCTTTACCATTTATTTTCACATATTATCCCTGAGTCTCGGAATACGCGGTCTATTGTGCAAACTGCATCCTCTTGGCACACTTTTCTTTTATAACTACTCATATCATGACAGATGTGAAACACTTGTCATGTTCAACATCATCAGAAAACATAAGATAGGTACAAATGGATAGAAGGATGTCGTTACACTGGCACTGACAGCATCATAGGTGTTCGAAAATCTACTAAAACAAGAACAGTTGTTTTGCCTCCCTTTAATCTCGCTTTCATATGCCCGTCACGTCTAGCATTGCGAAACCTGTACTGTGCGGAAGACTGAGATGGACTCTCAGTGTGTTCATCAAAACAACAAACTTTGTTGTTTTGATGAACACACCGATAAAGTTAAAGTTATTGTGACAGAATAATAACTTTAATAATAACTTTATTTTCATAAACACAGGTATACATTACAACATTTATTTTGGAGACTCCTTTTAAGCATGTAGAATGCCTGTGCCAGGAGCCTCCGCTCTTCCGTACCTACCTTAAAATACCTATGAATTACATGAAAATAAACTCAATACCGAGAATGAAACAAAAAATACAAATAAAATAAAATAAACATGCTTTTAACATACGAATACATCCTCCAACCAAAATACAAGTTCTATTAACTTTTAAACTTTCGCGTTCCATGATATAACTATGTATTCAAATGGTTAGCCTGTGACCACGGCCAGTGCAACCTGGTCGAAACGTCAGGCCATTCAGAGGAATGTAATACCTTTTCGTGATCGCGTTAATTCCCGTTTAAATACATAATTACATCTTTTATTTACCGTTTGCTCATTGAAAGATACAACTTCGATACAATAATCACTCATCAGTGATCACCTGATCACTTAATCAATACATACAAACATATTGTTCAAACCTTGTAACAGGACTAAGGTACTTACTTAAGTGGAGTGCAAACGTCATGCTATTGTGTGGCCGTACACTCCTTTGGAACCTTAGTGGCTCAAAATAAATGAAATATACTTTCATTTAATTAATGGTGCATCTATCGTATTCATAAACACTACTACATCTATGACTATTACTAATTGTTTAGGTATAATATTAAGGGACCCTTTGATGATTAAGCGATAGTCGCAACCTCGTAGTAGTGTAGTAGTGGTTGTGAATACGGGTGTAATACAAACGCTTAAAGCATTATTACTCATATTTCAAGCACGTGAAGCATGTGTCACACAAGTAGAATTTTTATTTTGAGGTTGAACAATGGATTGGAACGAAATTGTTTACTTTTACAATACCACCGATTGTTGAATAGCTATTTAAGTAAGTTATATTGTTTATCACGTCGCAATGCATTGGCAACTGTTTCTGGCGAAAATTGTTTCTCAAATATTGTCCCTTTGTCTATGACTGGAGACAGGGTCAATGTCATGCGATTACCCCTAAACATAAACAGTTATAATTAGTTATTTATATTTCTTACTATAATGGGAAAGTTTGGATGGATGGATATTTGTTTCTCAATCACGCCAGAACGTCTGAACGGATCGAGATAGATTATAGTCTGGAAAAGCACATAGGCCGTGGCTGTACGAAAAATACGGCGTTTTTTGCGTGCTTTTAGTGGACTTAACGCATACGAAAACGTTTACGTTCAGCCACAAAGTTCAAAGATTGAAATATATTATTTTTGAGATACTGAATCCTTAATTCACAAAGGCCATATTGATTTGAATAATCATAAGTCCGAACTTTATGATTTAAACTTTCATTTTTAAATTGGACAGGATGGTCTATCATGATATTGAAGGTACTTGGCCAACCTAAAAGAACGGTTTATGATTAATTAAGAGACACAATTGACTAACATCATGAATGTGTATTCTCTCTGTATATGTAATTTTGTCTCTAAGTAGATTTCTCCGAATTTACTTTACACATGAATTATGTATTTCTATAATTACTTACGTAGGAAATACCAAGCAACGATAGTCGCAGGGTTATTTTCCTTTGTTACATACTTACTTAATAATTTAAATGTTCACACATAAATGAGATAATACACGATTATGTAGTTTTTATGAAGGCTGTGTGCTCATTTCCTGTTTCTTAAGTTTACGACAAGACGATGCGTGAGTCCTTATGTATCCAATCGATAATCATTGAATAATTATAATGGCCTTTGTAGTTTGTGTATGATGGTAGCCGACTTACAAATTTAACTAAAAAAATTCGTAATGATTATCTCAGCAGTTAAGGTTCTCAGTATGTCACAAAATATATATGTATTTATATATTTTAAATAGCTTTCGATGTTCATTACATATTCATCAAGGGAGATATTAAAAAAAATTAAAACCTCAATAAAATAATAATATATGGAAGATAAAATTCTTAGTTACTAAAAATAATATAAATAGCATCCTTTATTTCCTTACAGTGTCCTTTCGGATGGCAGAAGACGCTGTTAGCAAATGCGAATGGTACGTGGAAGGTCCAGACCGCAAGACGTTCAACTTGGCGAGTGTATGCGGACGTCACAGAAGAATTCGTTAGCCCGGGAAATACTTCGTAAGTATTCTAACCGACATTCTTTTTCTAAAATGATTTTCGTGTACCACTAAGGTAAACGAAATTCTGCTACTTACTACTGCTAGTAATAAATTATGGTAAAAATTAATAATATATAATAAATAATAGCTCTAAAGATTTCTATAAAATTTTGTATTTAGATAAGGATTTGCTTTTTGAGTTTTACATGGAGCTTTATGTAAAATCGTATTTTTTTTATGTGTTTTTTTGTAAAATTGCGTTTTTACAGGAAATACAACTATGCAGTTGAACTTAAAATGCAAAACTCTATCAGTATACAAACTTTCATCAAAATTGTTAGAGCCGTTTCCGTGATACCCGAAATATAAATAAGTACGTACATAAATAAATTTATACATACAAGAATTGCTCGTTTAAAGCAATAAGATGTACGTGGGTCACACTGAAAGTTTTTAGAATAGGCCAATAAGAAAAACAAAAACCGATGAAAAATTTATTTAAGTTTCGAATTAGGAACTCTTTGGGAATCTGTAGATGTTTAATGATTTTATATGTCATTTGTTTTTATAAATTGGCGGCCGGCAACTTAAAAAGTGTCTGTCGTGCATCGAAATGGATTTGACTAGAGAAAATTTTCGCTCAATGATTTATTACGACTTTCGTTGCGGTCTTCTCAACAACAATGTTACGATAGACTTCGATTGGCATTTCATTACGAAGCCCCATCTCGTGCCACTGTTTAAAACTGATTTAATGAGTTTAAACATGGTCGAAGCAAACTCACGGATGATTCTCGAGAAGGACGTCCTTCTACGGCGCCTACTGACTATAACGTGAGTGCTTTGCAGCTAATGATAGACGCTGATAGAATGGCGACATATTTCGGGCAGCTTTAGGTATTGCTATGAGTTAAGTACAACAGAAAGCTTTCTACTAGATGGATACCTCATAATTTGACTCATAAAACGCGGTCGTTTGGATTGGTGCCGCTCAATGCTTGAAAAGTATGACAGAGGTGAGGTGACTCGAATCCTGTATATGACATCGTCACAGCTGATGAAAGCCAGACATATTGTTACGAACCCGAAACCAAAAGACAATCTGTGCAATGGATGTTTTCATTCGAATATTTGCTGACAAAAGTAAAGAAGGGCAGAAGTCAAGGGAAAAAGATGATTGCCTCATTTTTTAGACGGACGCGTCATTTCTCAACAATAGATAATCTAAAAGATAAAAGGACTGTGTACTGCAGATTGGTATGTCAGTCATTGTGAAAATGTTAGACAGCAGCGCCCAAGAAGCAGGATCCTCCTCCACCACGACAACGCTCCAGCTCACTCCGCCAGACGGACTATCGAATATTTATCTATCGAAGGTCTGGAGCTAGTGAGTCATCCTCCTTACAGTCCTGACCTGGCACAATGTGACTTTTATTTATTTCCAAAAATAAACGATAAACTTAGAGGAATTCGTTTTATGAACCCTAAAGATGCCGTGGCTGCATTTGAAAAAGGCGTGGAAGAGATCCCTAAAGAAAAGTGGGCACTGCTTCGGTCAATGGTTCCATCGTATGCGATAGTGCTTAGAAAGGATCGGAGACTACTTCGAAAAGCAATAAAAATAATAACAGGCTTCTATATCATTCCGTTTTATATTGTATATATAAATGTGTTATCTATTTGTCTTTCCAGAAGAAACGCAATTTTCTAAAAATAAATGCGCCGACCGGAGCACGGTGGCCCAAGTACCGCAATACCATAAATGTGCAATAGAGAAATAGTAAAATAAAATGATATTTGTGTTCAAGAACCGTTACACCCTCATTGTCTGTACCGTTAATGTCTCATACTTCACGGCAATTTTATTGAAAAATATATTACATAACTATGTACCTTCCTGTTTAAGAAAATTACTTATTTTCCTAAGAAACATAACAATATACATAATTATATGTACCTACGTAACTTTTGACAAAACTGAGAAAGTGCAACTTTCTTATCACTGTAATGAAAGTATCATGTAAAACAAAAATTACGCACATCTGACAATGCATAAAATTGGCAGTCGTTTTCTCGCGATCGTTAACTTTCAACCATTACAAGCTAAAAGGTAATTTTAGTTAACGGCTATTAGTCAGTTTAAAGGTTAAATTCACATTTAAGTATTTATTTATACTTAAGCACGCACGAGTGTTTGGCAAACCAGAATATCTTTGATGTTAAAGTGCATAATTCTGTAGCGCAGAACCATGGTCTGTAAATATATTTGTTACTTCAAACCGATTTGTGTCGAGAGGGATCGTAGTTTAGTTTTCATTTATATATAAATTGGTAAAGACAAAACAGACTTTATTCAGTAGATTTTCTTTTTTTTTTGTTGTTTTTTTACTGGCTCAAGAAGTGTAAAAAAAACAAAAATGACTTGTTTATAGCGATTTATAAGTAATTTTTTTATAACCAGCAGCGCCCCGCGTAAGTCCCGATCCCGTGGGAATATCGGGATAAAAAGTAGCCTATGCATTTAATCCAGGTCTCCAGCTATCTACATCCAAGTTTCATCGCAATCGGTTCCGTGGTTTTTGCGTGAAAGAGTAACAAACAAACATCCATCTATCCATCCATCCAAAATTTCACATTCATAGTATTAGCGGGATCATGTTAAATATAAGTAATTCGAAACTGTCACAAAACAATGGAAAACAAGGGAAACTATAAATTGGAGTTTGAAGTGAAATCATTTTTCCATAACTTTTAACTAAGCATGGAGAAAGATTGTATTTCCAAAATGGATGTGTTTGTTTGTTAATTAGCTATTGTCATGAGCTTCAGTAATGTCAATAAAAAAAATCTCTTTTTTTTAATTATCGTTAATGGCGCGGGCACTTTATAGCTCAATAATTTAATGAATTACAGTCAAATTTCGACATCTGGTTGACCACTACTTAACATAAAATTACAGCGATGCCAGTGGAGGATAATGTAGTCTAAATTCTATTCAAGGAATGCATTTAAAAAATAAATTTACACAAGCAATTGTGAATTTTGACTACGCTTTTAATTTGCGTAACTGTACATACTTAACATAATTTCTCAAACCATTTCTATGTGGCGTTAGTCACACGATGTGATAATACTCAAATAGGTATATATTTGTTACTAGCTGCGCTCCGCGTTTCCCCCGTAAGTCCCGATGCCGTGAGAATATGGGGATAAAAAGTAGCCTATGTGTTAATCCAGGTCTCCAGCTATCTACATACCAAGTTTCATCGCAATCGGTTTAGTAGTTTTTGCGTGTAAAATTTACAATATTAGTAGGATTCAATTGAAAACTAAAACCCTTACAGTTAACAGTATACGTAACAATGAATTAATGTAAATCTGCCTTTACGTTATGTAATAATTCTTGAATGTTCGGCTAGTAATACTGGTCCTAGATTATTTCCGCATACGCTCATTGTTATTCAAAGCGGACACCAGAAAGTATTACGACGAAGGTAGACAAAATGAAGAGTTATGCGGTTAGTGAAATAGTCTGACAGCTGTTTTGTCTTTTTGGGCGCTGCCTGTACAAACAAATGCAGTCTGTCTATAAAACATACATATATTATTGTGTGTGAATTAAATATTGGTTGAACATATTCTAATTGCAACGATTTATGCACGGTGTTAGTTAAAAACCGGAGAACTACTAGTCTGACTCCCGCACCGAGGGTACCGTAAACAACCTTGTATGTAGATGGAACGTCCATCTCGGGAATTAATTCTTGACGACTTTTGCTCGACTTTTCCGAAAGACAAACTTAACTTTGCAGTTCTAGAAATACTCTCCCATACACGACATATACGACAAAGTCAACTTTCCATCCGCAAAATATAACTTTGTAATAACAAAAACTATTTTTTTATCTAATTTAACAACAAAATTAACGACTTTTGGATTTTTTTTGTGCTGTCAGACCTTGCTATTTACCAAATTTCATGATTCCAGGTCAATGGGAAGTACCCTATAGGTTTTGATTTACCTGCGAAATGTTTAAATTTGTTAAAATCTAAGGCTTAATGGCCGTATCTTTAGATTGAGATGACTTCGAAGCTTGATTTTTTTACAGCTTCAAGGGACCGCAGACATAAATATTTGGTATTAATTTGAGGCAACCACCACTTCTTGAGAAAAAGGGTTTTGCCAGATAGACAGTCAGACAGACGGACAACAAAGTGATCAAATGATAAGGGTTCCCTTTTTTATTTTGAGGAACGGAACCCTAAAAACAACTTAGTGTATGATTAATATACTATAACTTGTTACGGCTAACTGTCGCTGAGGTTCTTGATCGGTCGCGGATCTTGAAGAAATCTGCATCCTTGAGAATTCGCATTAATTTTCAAAAGACTGAAGGCTGCAAGTCCGCATTAGTACAGTTTCGTGGACCATCGTCTATCCCATGTTAACCCTTAACCCGTTACTCCATTGTCACATATATGCGACATGTTTAGGTGCATTATCTATATATATCTTATTTTTATCACCTTTTTGACGGTAGAGTGAGATAGTTTATAAACAGGGTAGACCATCAGACGGTTGATATACTTATCAGAAACGGGCCTATGGTCAGTTATATGTTTTTATTTTGTTAGTAAGGTACTGTCAAGTTTTACACATCTAAGCATTTGTGTGTTTGGTATAATGTGGTGGTAATCGACCCATGACGTCGCCACCGGTGTAAACGTCTGCTGCCGGTCGTTGACCTCGCCTAAAACTTTTTATCTTAATGATTACTAAGACTCTGGATGCTTTATTTTTTTAGAATAGAGATTAAAGTTGCTTAAAAAAACGTAAACACTTTCTGCAACTGTGTATAACTACACCAAAATCTTTTCTTGCACAAAAAAAGTCTGTGTTTTACTTCATTCAAAATCGTTTTTCCATATTAAAAACGCTAAAAAGGAGCGTAATTAATATCTCTAAAAAATATATACATCTATTTATTTACCGTTGTGGCTTTAGAGTACCTATGTCAAGAAAAAAATACTTTTAAACAAATAATCCGCCCTCATTTCCGATTCCGGACTGTTGGTGATAAGCTTCGCAGTGTCAATTCGATTTGTCGACACTATCTCCCACCTCGTGAACCTGTAACCTTTCGTATCAGAAACACAACACTACGACTTCGATTCGACCAAAAATACGTTGAATATCGTTGTTATACAGAAAGAAGATATTGTTTTCAGTATTTATATATAGTTTTATACTAGAGATCGTCTAGTGGTCAAATTCCGACCATGATTTTGTTTTACACCATTGACCAATATAATTTGAACTGTCATAGTGTAGACTTCTTACTGTCATGAGTTTTGCGTTTTCTACGCAAACGAAACGAACTTTTAACATAATTTTCTGCACTTCTTTTGCATTTAAACTTTAAGTACAATTTTCACATTTCTAAGTGCGCAAAATTTGCTTAAAAATGCGTGGGTACAAAGAAATCTCTTTACGTTTTAATATATATATATATATCTGTTAACATATGTATACATATTTTAACAGATACTACTGCCTTTTTTTTTTTTTTTTTGTTTTTGGGCGTGTGGAAACCCCCTCGGGCCGTCACCCCACCGGGGTTTTCGGTGGGGCGGTGTGTCGGAATCGAACCGACTAAAACCACACGGTGTGCCGTACTGCGCCTGAAGTAGGAGGGATCCGGGAACAGCTTTATTAAGACATCCGGAACCCTCCTAGCGCCTGCCCGCAAAAGCGCGGGCACCACCTTCGGGTAAAATTCTCTGAATTAGGCGACGTCCAGGCACACGCGGACGCCGCCTCCTCGCGGGGGGCCACTACAGCGGGTGGAGGGGAAAACCCGTCCCGTCCACCCGCGGCCACACTCAGGGCGGCATGAGGCGCTGGTAAGCGCGCCTCCGCCGCCCGGTTCGCCGGCGGCGAATTAGATCCGAATGGAGATCATCCTCCCGGACCCGTTCCGCCGCCTCCTTCTGCGAGATGACTTCCTCACAGAAGGTTGCGACCGCGGTAAAATTCCTGTCGCTACCGGCCATGGAGCGTATGACGGTCGGTAGCGACAGATCCTCTCCGATGACTGCAGTGAGGGCCCGACGCTGCTCCGCCCAACTGGGGCAAACCGCAAGCGTATGCTGAGCCGAGTCCTCACTACAGTCGCAGTGGTGACAGGCGGGACTCAGTTCCCTCCTGGCGACCGAGTGCAGGTACTTCCCGAAGCAGCCGTGCCCGGAAAGAACCTGCGTCAGTCGGAAGGAAAGGGTCCCGTGCTGCCGCCCTGCCCACTCGACGATGACCGGCTGGAGCGCCTCCACGGCGGCAAAGCCAGCACGTGGAGCCTCCAGCCGGGACGACCAACGAGCCATGGTGGCTCGGCGAGCGGCCTCACGCCATTCGCGTACCTCTTCGGGCGGGGGCCGACTGCCGCTTCCCGCCCGGAACTCAGCCGTTCGCCGATATACTTCGGCGAGCACTTCCGCCTCCAAATCCCACGGGGGAGTTCCGGCCAACGCGCATGCCGCGTCCGTTGACACGGTGCGGTATCCGCGTATGGCTCTAACCGCCATAACCCTCTGAGGGCGCCAGAGGCGCGCCCTATTCTGGGCGGTCAGAGCCTCCGCCCACACCGGTGCACCATACAGTGCCATTGACCGGACAACCCCCGTGTACAGCCGTCTCGTAGCGACGCTGGGTCCACCCAAGTTGGGCAAAAGTCGTCCCAGGGCAGACGCAGCGCCGACCAGCTTTGGAGCAAGCTGCCGGAAGTGCTCATCGAAGCGCCACCTACCGTCAAGGATCAGGCCCAGATATTTAATGTGGGCCCGAACCGGTACGAGGACCGAGTTGACCACGATTGAGGCGCCAGGGGGTGGACCACGACGAGGCCCGTGGAATAAAAGGGCCTCCGTCTTGTCCAGGGCCACCCGCAAGCCCAGCGCCTCAATGCGATTGACCACCAGAGAGACTCCCCTGGTGGCCAAGCGCGCTGCCTCCTGAAAGTTTACCCCCTGGGCGGTCACCAAAGTGTCGTCGGCGTAACATATTACGCCCAGCCCAGGGGGGAAGTCACCGCGAAGGGCCCAGTCGTACCCCATGTTCCACAGGAGTGGTCCAAGAACAGACCCCTGTGGAACACCGCACGACATGGGCCGACGTCTCAAATTTTCATCTCGGTCCTCGTACATGACGGTACGCTCCTCTAGATAGTCTGCCACTAGCCGCCTCAGGTACCCTGGCACCCCGTGATAGTGGAGTGCTTCCCTGATGCAGCTGAATGGCAGACTATTGAATGCGTTGGCGATGTCCAACGACACCGCCAACAGCACGCCGCCACGGCTCACTACCTCTTCGGTCACGGCCCTCAGGCGCAACACAGCACCGATCGTCGAACGCCCCGCTCGGAAACCGAATTGAGCGTCCGACAAATCGGGGCCAACCTCGGAAAGGTGCCGGACGATGCGGGCAGAAAGGACCCTCTCAAACAATTTACCCGCCTCGTCCAGCAACACGATGGGCCTGTAGGCCGCAACCGAGTCAGTAGGCCGTCCCGGCTTCGTTAAAAGTACCAGCTTCCCGCTCTTCCAGCAGTCAGGAAAGTGTCCAGACGCTAAGCTGGCGTCGAACACCCCCCTGAGGTGGTCCGACATGTGGTCAAGGGCCAGGGCCAAAACTCGGGCAGGGATCCCGTCTGGCCCAGGGGCGGTGTTCTTGGAACGAATCCGTAGAATAGCCGCCCCTATTTCCGCCTCCCTGACGGGTGGAATACCCTCATCTGCCATCTCCTCGTCTTCTCTGGCCAAGGGGGCCATCGACGGGGGCGTGTGCTCCACCCGTTGCGGGAAAAGACCCTCAACCACTTCGTGCAGGAAGCTGGGCTGGAGAATCTCCGTAAGGGGGGCGCCAAACGTGCGGAGCTTTTGTTGCGCCGCACGATATGGGCGACCCCAGGGGTCACGATCAAGACCCTCCAGCATCTCCTTTCTTTTTTCCTCTTTGGCGCGGCTTATAGCCAGCTTCAGAGTCCTCCGTGCTTCGCGGTATTCCTCGTGAAGCTGGTCATCCTCCCCGTCATTGCGGCGACGCCGCCGGCTGCGGGTGTAGGGCCTCCGGGCACGAATGCAAGCCACACGGAGGTCCGCTAGCTCTTGGGACCACCAATAGACCCCCTTCCTCGGAGGACGACGATTCGGGGCATGGCTGCATCGCATACCTGCGTTATTACATCGCGAAGGCGGCCAGCCCCAACGTCTACCTCCTCAGTCAGAGGTAGAGGAGGAGATAGCCAAGACTGGACAATGGCTTCCTCCTCTAGACGGTCCCTATTTAGTTTTCCCACAGCCCATCGCGGAAATCGGGGAGATCGCCGCGCCATGTGACCCCTACTGGTGTCCTGGGTCCGGGAGAGCTCGAATCGGATATAGAGGTGATCCGAGAGCGTCTCAACCTCTTCCAGGACGCACCAGTTCCTTACTCGTGCTGCGAGAGCAGGGGTAGCGAACGAAAGGTCAACTATCGACCCCCCCTGCTGTCGCACGCACGTGTTGGTGGAGCCTCTGTTGAGGAGACAGAGGCCCACTGATGCTGCCCACTCTTCCACCGCCTCGCCACGGGCATCCGTCCTGGGGGACCCCCACGCAGTAGACTTTGCGTTGAAGTCCCCGAGCACGAGCGCGTGCCCAGACGACTGACGCCGCATCGAGGTCTCCAAGTTGTTGATAAAGACCTCGAAATCAGCCAGACTCCGGTTGGGGGAGAAATAGACTCCGTAGAGCGTGACTCCCCCCCATTCAGCGGCAACATATCCAGAGCCCTTGTCTCTTAGCGACAAGGGCGGGGAATGAGGCACTGAGGAGCTGACGATCGCCACGGAACCGTCCCAGTCACCCATCCAGTTTGGGCGGGGAGGAACGTAGTAGGGTTCCGCAGCTACGGCTAAGCTTATTGGCCACTCTGCCATAGTTTGCAGGAGAAGATCCTGCGCAGCGGCAGAGTGGTTCAGGTTCGTCTGGACGATGAGGCTGAAGACTTGGTCCATTTACTGGATCGTCTCTACAGCCTCCATCGGCGACGGTGGTCGAGAAACAACTGCAGGGGTAGCCTGGGTCGATTGGCTAACCCCCGCCTGTGACACAGATGCTCTTTTCGGAGGCCTACATCCCTCACGCCCCGTCATATGGTTGGTGGGCAGATTAGCCGCAGCACAAGCGGGACAGTAAGGAGCGGCAGAACAATTTGCCGACACGTGCCCCGGACGACCGCAGCGAAAACATAGTCCACTGCAATCATAGGAACTAGTACACGCAGCGTGGGTGTGACCCGGTGCCAGGCACTTGTAGCACCTCATGGGCCTGGCTTTCAGAGCTGAGACCCGGACAGCACTGAGCCCCACAAGGTGCCTACCTCCTTCAACGAGTTTTTTGGCCGCGGCAACAGGGCAACTGGCCCACACCGCACCAACTCCACCAGAGCCAGGGCGGATTGCACCGACCCTCACCGTGTCCGAGGCACATCCGGTCGTAGAAGTAATAAAACTTCGGATGTCGGCTGGCGTGATGGAATCGTCTAGGCCAGAGACGCGGATATCCGCGCACTTGGTGGGCCTGGTGACCTTCACGCCTTGCTCCGTCGCAAAAATACTCCGCAGTTTCTCGGCCAACGCATCTGCCCTCTCCGCGCCTTCCGCTCCGGGAAACTCTAATACCCGAGCCCCCGTTTGTGCTTTGCGGGTACGCCCACCGACGCCTCCCAGTTCCCCGGGTTGGATGACTCCGCGGGCCTTGCGGAAGATCTCTGCGTAGGAAAGGCCGCGCTGCTCCGCCTCCGGTGTCACCGTAATGACAACGGCCGCCGACTTTGGAGGCGAGAGCTTTATGGGCTTTTTGCCGCCGGGTACTGCTACTGGAGTTGCTCCTCGAGATGCAGCCCCCTTCTTTTTCCTTCCTCCCCTCTTCCTTCTTTTCTTTGACCCTTCGACAGTTTGCCAGCCTTCGTTAGAAGGGGCAGGAGGTGAAGGGCCGGGGGTGAGAGTAGAAGCACTGCTCGCGCTAGGGGCAGCAGGAGTATGCGCAGGTAGGGGTGGGAAATCTCTCACCTGGGTCTGTGTAGAGGGCACCTTCTTCCTTTTCCCCTCCTGTGGCGTCTTTGCTACTACTGCCGCCGCATACGTTGCCTCAGTACGGCTACTGGGAAGCGCTTGAGGTCGAGCTGATTTCGAAGCAGCAAGTGACGGCCGAACAATGGGCTCAGGAGGTAGCCTTGCTTCCAGGCCCGCAAGGCGACCATCCATCATGCGCCACACTGCGTCAGTAATTTGACGCAGGTGGGCATCCGGAAACGCAGAAATCGATGGGGCGGCCTGTTGCGACGTTGAGGGTAGCTCATGTTGCTTCGACGCATTGGCTCTAAATTCTGCGAACTGAGCACGTAGTTCGGCCATTTCCTCTGAGAGTCGATCGTTTTCTGTTTGCAACCGTGCGACATCTGCAATAAGAGTCTCCACGACTCCCACTACTGCCGAAGACGAGTCCTTAAGGGCTCGGACGAAGGGGCCCTTCAGGTTCCGCGACTTTGTGGCCACCATATTTATGATGCCCACCGCTGCATTTGTTCTGGTTTGGAGGTCAGCGGAACCTCCTTCTAGAGGTGCACGAATCTTCAGTAAGAGATCCGTGATCTCCTCTTCGGCTACGCGTTCGCCCTCTGTGCGGGTGAGGGCCGCTTGCTCTGCCCTGGAGAAGGTGCTATTGCTAGCAGGCGTCTGAAGACGCGGCCTAGTGCGCCCTCTTGACGCAGTTGTGATTTTGGCAGCTGGCATTTCGTCTAATGCACCAGCCCTGGAACTTGAAAGGTTCCGCTTGCGGCTATCTGTACCAATAGATAAGTTCATAGACGATCCGGAATCAGACTCCGAGTCGCCCCTCCCTTCCATAGGTACAGCAGCCCTGCAGCGAAGACGCTCAGACTGTTGACTGCTTCCAGGAGTCAAATCAACCTCTGGGAGCTCCATGGGTAGCGTTGTCCCACGTGATACAGCTTCCGCTGCACGTTCTAGGTCTTTGCCTAAAGGTGCTTCTTCCACCGTCTTCTTGTTCTTTTTTCCCTCCTTCTTTTCACCTTCTTTTTGGTTTTTAGTTATTGATGCCATAATTGATCCCACGAGTGGGGGAGAAGTAAAAGTCGACCCGGGCAGAGATCCCCCAATACCCGGGCAAGCGTGAATTTGTGCCCAACCGAGGGGTCCGCAGGTGCCTCGGCTGGGAGTGTGTTTGCGACTGAACCACCCATCAGCCATGCATCCCCTGGCCACACACCAGAGCACGGGATTCGGGGTAAATTTTTTAGAGAGGTTTTCTTCCTCGCAGTCCAGGCGGCCAAGCCAAGACCCTCGCCCCCGATCGGAGTCGCGAGACATGACCACGACTCCTTTCGGGATTACGATATGCCGACGGTGGCAAGGGAACTAAATCTTCCCCTACCTGCTCGGTGGCAGTGTGAGTGCACGCCGAGCCCGTCCTCGTTCCTCCACTTTTGACAGCGGAGCAACCCTGGGCGACCCTGGAAAGGGTCCCACCGGGTATCCCGCTTGGTCTGGAGTCTCACTTTGGGCCAATCCGGCATGAGTGGCTCTACCGGCACAGCCCCAGAGATCATTGACCCGCTCAAGCCCCCCCACGACGACAACGTAGGGATACATTCGGGGGAGAACAGATACTACTGCCTACGTTGTGTGACTTACGTCCCAGAACCAAAAGGTTAATATACATTTTTAGATATCTGCGTGACACAGCCTCCCACCAAAAATTTCCAACTTCTACAACTTTAGAGAACACAAAGAGCCGTGCTCAAAGTTTTGTACAAGAAGCCAATGAGATATCCTATAGCTCAACTATACGCTGAAAACCAAGTTTTTATTGTGAGACAGCTTTTTGTGCTCAGATCAACCTCTAAGATTCACCAAAGTGTAACTCCTCCTAAACCTGGCAAAATCGCAGCAAGAAGTCAGTGTCTCCCATAGTTCGCAGTAGAACTGCTTTCGCGACAATTTATAAGCCTAGGTTGTAAGGTATACAACTTAATCAACAAACATAAAAACATAGTAGGTCTAAATAGTCGCAAGGTAAAAACATAGCAACAAGTTGGTTACTTCAACACGACTATGAAGGTACTGAAGCACTGTTAAAATTTCTGGAGTGATTACTTGTACGCAAACTCACATGAACGCATGCACATACGAACGCATACACATACTCAACATACACACATAAAAATACACCATATACATACAGACACTCATAGATACATTACGCAAATTACTTAACAGTATCTAATACTATCCACATTTTAATTTTCTTGTTCTAACTTATTGTACGAAAAAACGAAGGATAAAATCTAATATTGAATAGTCAATGTTTATAGCTTACCTTTTGGAATAAGTACTTTAATTTTGGTACTCTGTGTCCTAAATGTATCATATATTAAGCCACCAAATTTACCAAATTTTAATGTCCCTCGTAAATATCCCCGAAATACTGTCAATCTACTATACCCACCATCACGTAATTCTCGGCTTCAACTCTCCGATACGTAGACAAAGTAGTAGACTTTATAATAAGTTCGATAAACAAATTGATATGTTTAACACCAGCCTTTATTTTTTTATAGCTTTAACAGCCAGGTTCACAACAGAACTAATTTATTTTTAGTAACCAAATCAAAACTGTTTCAGTTTTTCAAAACATTATTTATTAAGTTTTAAAAACTGTAGTATTTTATTGTTTGTTAACTTTGTGTTTATTTTTTGTTTATTATTTTTTCTCTCTCAATTATTTTCAATTTTCACTTATTAGTGAAATAATTGTAAATGTATTAATACTAAAATCCGAATATTTTCCATAAATGCTGTGTTTGCCGATTGATATTGTACACCCATACCTTATTTTTCATGCATGTATTATATTTAAGAAATGTGTAACAATTGTAGGCGAACCTTTAAATAAATATTAAGATGAGCACTGGTTTCCAAAAACAGGTTTTGGTCTAGTTTGGGAACCGGTATCAGTACCAATTTTATTGTAAAAATAAACACAGTAAGGTTTGTAAAGATTTATTGTAAAAACCGCTTGAGACAAATAAACATTATTATTATCCCATTGAAGTCTTAAGTGCAAAAGAAGTGCATGTCTAGAGGTAATAAGCCCAGTGACAGGACCCTGACCTGCTTGAGCAATAGCTCAAGCAATAGTTACACTCGCTAATCCATCCGTATAAGCAATATCCCTTACCTTCCCTTCTTACCTACCTTCCCTATTAATGCCACATATTACACGAGTAGGATCAATTTATAGTTGGCAAAATGTGGGCAGGCGTGAAGGTATGTTTGTGTGTATAATTATTCTCCAATTATTTGCGTGTAGCATAGGAGTTAATAACGGGAAAGAAACAATTACATGCTACTAAGGTTTGATTCATGTGTCATTTACTATGTGCCAACAGTCAGAGACAATTATAACGTTTTCACTGTCGTTTGGTAACTCGTCCCGTTTCTTTATAGGATGATTCGATTTCACAGCCAAAAATCGAATTGTAAGTCGTCTCTTTTCCTGAAGGCTATATAAAGTACCCTGCTACTTACTTCAAAATGAAGGCTTGCCTAACTAATTCATTGGTTAATACTGTGCGTCCAAAAGTAAGCGTGATATCAATTTGTGTGGTCGCTATAAAATAGTAAAACAAGCACTAAATTAAAGAAAATAAAACTCCCCTTTTAACTTAAAAGTTTTAGATTTATCATGTTGTTATCTTTCACCGTTATACTTTAAAAGAGAGGTCAGAGTAAACTGCATCCTAATCACTGCTCTTACCAGAAAACTGATCATTTTGATTCTCTTTTTACTTCTAGGATTTATAAAATTCTAGCTATTGCCCGCGGATTCACTCGCGGTTATCAAGATTCTGCTTATCAAGGCGGGAATCCCTCGGGAAATATGCTTTTATATAGGTACTTTTTTCTGGATGAAAAACGTCCACGTCCTTGTTACACCTGGCAACGTGAATGCAACTTATAATGATTGTTTGAGTTGTTAAGAGTTTGAGTATAAGTTCGCATTTATAATATTACTAGCTGCGCCCCGCGGTTTTACCCGCGTAAGTCCCGGTGCCGTTGGAATATCGGGATAAAAAGTAGCCTATGTGTTAATCCCGGTCTCCAGCTATCTACATATCAAGTTTCATCGCAATCGGTTCAGTAGTTTTTGCGTGAAAGAATAACAAACATCCATACATCCTCACAAACTTTCACGTTTATAATATTATTACGATTTAGGATTGTGTTGTTTTTTGGCGAAAGTCAGTGATGTATTTGTATGTCTACAGAGGGCTGCTATGCCAGCTGCGGCCTCAGCTGGGCGAGTTCGGCGTATACAAGCTAAACGTAACAATGAATGGATGTGACGTACGCACTGCTAAGGAACCTGTTGATATTTATATGCGTAAGTACTTTTATTGCTTACTTGTTGAACACAACTACTAATGAAAAGAGGCTCTTATATCAGGACTATCAGCTTGTGGAAACAGGTCTATGGAAACAAGTGTTATATAAACAAGTCTGCAAGAGTTATAGAAACATGTAGGTATGTCTCTATCAGGCAATTTACGCTCCCGTAGGTCCCTCCCGAGCTGGGAGCTCCAACGTTGCCTTGCCGACTTTTTATAAGCATTAAGTGTGGCAAATGAGATGATAAAACGTTCGACTTTACCACAAGAAGTAGAATAGTATTGTTTAACTGAGATCTTCTCCAAAGCGGAGGTAATCAATTGGGACACCTATGCTAATATCCTATTATTTCTTCAATGACTTGGTTTTACTCTTTACAACTGATACAACAACATCATTTCAATACCTTATTCACCTTATTGTATCACTCAGCTGCTAGAGTTCGATTGTTACGTTATGTACGTTGTTCGAACAATTAAAATGGCAAACGAACAATCGGCTTAGTTTACAGTTGTAGGTGGGGTATTTCTTCTAGCAAGGCGGGAGTGTCGCTACTGAGGTTACGGGTGTTTAAAGAACCGCTTTCCATGAAGCAGGCTGTGCGCTTATTTGTCAACTTAGGAGTGTAATAAAAGATAAGTGTACACCAACACTTTGTCGATCCTACAAACACCCATATCGAGAATTATTACTGCGAGCTGTCAAAATTAAATCGGTCATAAATTATACATTTCACTTCGAGACCTAACTCTTTTTGCTTACAAGTGTCTGTCTCAGACGGTCGACAGTCCCCACTCACTATGGCCGCTACATACTCAGACACAAAAAAAGCTCATTAAAATGGTTTATTTTAGACTTGTTGATGACTCGCATACTTATGGCAACGCATTTTATACATATTTGACGTTCGTTACCGACATGATGATGGGATGGGACTTAGGATGTCCATTGTCCACAGGAAACGCGCTGAGAAAGTGACAAATACGTAAAATTTTGTGAAACGAGATTACGTCCTCAGTATTTAGCTTTCCGTTGGTGACTCTAGTCGGAAGGGCTCAGTGTGGGGGAGAGAACTACAACAACGTAATTAAAAGAGAAAAACTGGATATTATTAGAAAAGGCTAAAATGCATTTTGAGTGTTGTGGTATTTTAAAAACAGAAATAAAATTTAAAAAAAAAGATTGTCGGTTCAGGAGAAACTGCTCATTAATTTATTTACCAAGTAAATAAGGCATATATAAGACATTATTATGTAAATAAGACATTTAAATATTAATTACAATCCTAACTAATATTATAAATTCGAAAGTGAGTTTGTTTATTTGTTTGTTGAAAGCGTACTTTCACACCTTAATTACTTAAACGATTATCGTGAAATTTTTGATAAACGTTGCCAGAGGTATAGAAAACGTCATAGGCCCTTTATCCAGAACCGTTCCCGAGGGATAAAATACCTAATTGAATAACAAAATCTACATTAATTCGAGAAAAAACCATGGGCAAAAATAGTAGTTTTATATAATGTTATTATTTAAGAAACACTAGACACATTATTTTGAAAAAAAAAATCAATTGCGACTAAACTGTAAAAATCGTCTTGCATAAATTGCGATGATGTTGTGTCTCGTGAATGTAGTAGGTACCTCATTCTCACTTGCGTTTGCCTGCTTGTCCCTTACTGTGCTTATACTTGTAGTACGAGTAGAACCACTTAGCCGATATTACGTTGGGCCTTTAAATTTATCGTTCGTGTATCGTTCACTTATGCTAATGTTAGTTGTTTACTGACAAGATTAGTATTGAGTGCTACATTCTCTAAGTAGACAAGGACAGGTGTAATAGAAAGGTGTGATTATATTTTAGGATCGTAGATCTCGTGATTGATGTAAAGCGCTAACAAATTAGGGAAATAGGTGATTTTTAAAATAAAAATCTCATTTTAAAACTGACAAATCGAATTTTTATATAATTATATATAAAAATTAAAAAACCAGGCAAATGTGAGTCACACTCGCGCATCGAGGGTTCCGGACATAAGACAGGACAACGTCTGTCGCATCAGCTAGTCACTACATATTATAAAACAAAGTCCCCTGCCGCGTCTGTCTGTCTGTTCGCGATAAACTGAAAAACTACTGAACGGATTTTCATGTGGTTTTCACTAATAGACAGAGTGATTCATGAGGAAGGTTTTGGTATATAATTAGTACGCGTGCGAAGCCGGGGCGGGTTGCTAGTAGAAAATAAAAATAACACGTGTGTCGTTCAAACATTCTGAGAGAAATACTATAGTCGTAGCAGTACTAGATGTCGATAGGTACATTCCGTTATTGGCCCAAGTAAAAATAACGAATACATAACTGTTTTTAAATATTCCTTTATTTTGTAAAAATGAACGCAAATAATAATGAATAAATAAAATAAATATTTTTACAATATAAACAATATTAAATTTAATACTATCTGAAGGTGCACATGGCCTACAAAGTATGTGCTTGTGTATGTGCTTGCTCGCGGTGTTAAGAGGCCTATTACATTTCGTTACATTTGAAATGTAATATGCCATAATAACGACGTTAAATAAGTATGGCAGTTGCTAAGTTTCTAGCGTGTTATGTAAAAAGGCTCTTAGTTTAGTATTTGTTAATAGAAGATAATTCTATACATGGTACCTACTGATTAATGCGGCGATGCATTTTTATTTATTGCTTCTGACTAACAATTTTTTTAACGCAGACTTATGCAGTTTATTTTCCCTTCTCTCTCTTTTGTTACCGTTTTAGGAGAGGGAAATAGAGGGAGAAGCAACGGCACTTGACAACGAACCAAAACACTATTTAAAACGTTAAAACTGATACCAGGAGATTAAAGATTTGCAATCAGATAAAACCATCACAACACATATCAAGAATTCCTTGACATACAAAATAATCGTTGTCCTTTAAATATCAAATCCAACACTGATATAAATTACAAGAGGACTTATCGGAGAATTCTTCTTTATCGAGGATATTTTTTTTGGTTTTATCTGTGAATATATAATATTGACCTCGTTTTGTTTACAATGTCGTTCCACAATTACCTTATTTTACTTTAAGACGATTCCTTTTTACAAGGGCATAGTAAACATCTGCTTGAATTGAGACGCCCGAGTGTCAAAGCACTTAATGTAGTGCTCTGTTTCGATTTTATATGTGTGTTGAGTGGGAATGAGTTACGTGGTGGGAGCAAAAGTATGGCTGGAAAAATATTTCAAATACTTACTATCTAATTCTCTGCTTAGTATTTACGCAATACTTATACGTAGTAAGTAGTACCTATTAAGTAAATAAAAATATCTTTACAGTAAAATATATTCTGAATTTGTTTTTGAAGCTAAATAAACTTTGCCACTAAAGTTTATTTAGCTGCACGCCTACGGGTCAGTATACGAAACGGATTTTATAATCAGTTATAAAATAGCCGAGAGTTCTTCAAATAAACTAAGGGTGTTTTCGCTTGTATATTTTGACTCACAAGAAACACTTTTAAGTCATTAGACATTAAAAATCTGAATCGTGAAAAAGGTTTTACCGCCCTTCAATTAATTTATTTTTTAATTTCTTTCTCTTTTTCAATATTTCGTTTTCAATGCGTACAACTCTTTAACAGTGTACATGTTTGTATTGTACCTTTGTAACAACGATTGCAGATACGGCCTCTATTTTCCTTAATGCTACCTGTCAAGGTCATTGTCCTCAGGAGGTTATGTTAATGTTCGCAGTGTATCAATGAACGAGATACGATTGACCTAAATGCGAAAATTACTCTGGCTTACAATGATATGCCATATAGTGGATAATGTGCGTCAGGTGTTATACGATATGGGTGGGTCGTGTTATCGTTGACTATTAACTACTAAATAATAATACTAAGTAAGGTTCGAGTGTTTGGGGGATTCTCGGCCTTAGCACACCTACACTAATGACGAAAATCCATCCTGAACACGACTTAGATTAGGTCGAAGCTCGACACGCATGGATGGCATTCCCAATATAAATTTTAAAACTGAACTGATATTAATAACGAGTATGAGTTGTTTTAATATTGTGTGTATGTATGTAACGTTGCTTATGAATTTGAATTGTTGATTAATACCAAGACCACATTTCGTTTTATAAATAAGTCAGAGCATAATGTCTACGAAAATTTCGACAAATCAATTTCAATTCAATATTATGCGATAGTGTTGGTAAGAATGTATTGTAAAGAAACACCGCAAATTGATTAAATAATAAATTGATAAGACAAAACGATTGAGTCACGCACTAAAGGACGGAGAAAACTGTGAAAATCTGGCGCAACTAATATCAGCGCTGGAACGATGTGCCTGGAGAAAGTATCGAACTTGCCACGATTGCTTAATCTTTCACTTACAAGAAAGTAACCACATTATCTCCCAATCATATAATATTATCTTAGCAAAATTGTAATAGTATCTTATTATAATATTATATTGGCAAAATATTATATTAGCAAAGTTATCACTTTTTCTTTATAATTTGATGAAATTGAATGTTGTTGCATTGCCGTAAAATTAAATAAAAAATCAAATATTCACTCCGAAATTCGGAAATCATCAGACTATTACAAAATGCTAGAAGATTATTCATTAAATAATAATAAAATGAAAAGTGGTGGCTATTTGATTTTAGGAAAGGTATCCTAAAATATCCTAGAATCTTATACTTGAGTATAAGATTCTATGGCAAATGTGAAAATAGGCAAATAACTACTTTTATTGCTAGGGGGCTGACATTTGCGTCATGCTCGTGAACGGATGGTACTTTTGTCCGCCTTGATGGTCTTGCTCATAATACATGTACTGACTGTAAGGCAAAGATAACACGCTAGGCCTATAGTTCTTGTGTATGCTGCAGTCACAGCAGTCACTCGACTCGTAGAACTAGTAAAAATTAATTTTGAAAAAATCTTTCAAACGACTTAAAACATCCCATTCGTATACTCAAATTATACTAGACTTCCAAAGTGATAACTGTGTTTGTAGCGCGACGCTGATACAGTCATTAATCATTGTCGTCTACTCTCACATATCAGGTATTCGAATAATGTTTTTCACCGTTGAAGCATGTTATAATTATTTATAATAGTAGGTAGCTGTAGTACTAGTAGAATAATTTACTTTATTGTAATGCAAGTCGGTATGTATCTTGCTAGGGGGGGTTCGGATGTCTTAATAAAAGCTGTTCCCGGATCCCTCCTATTTAAGGCGCAGTACAGCACACCGTGTGGTTTTAGTCAGTTCGATTCCGACACACCGCCCCACCGAAAACCCCGGTGGGGTGACGGTCTGAGGAGGTTTCCACACGTACAAAAAAAGGGAGGTTCTCTTGGGCAGTAACGTAGCATTTAAAAGGAGAGGTTTGACTCAAATGTTTTTACTTTTATTCACTAAACTTAAACTCAATGGCGTAAGTAGTACTTTATATCTAAAGTTTTATACTTTAACCGTTTTCGAAACGCCGCAATAATATGAAATCCCTATTTCCCTTGGTCACGCCATAACTTGAGAACGACTTAACCGATTTCATTCATATTTTTTTTTATGTTTTCTAATCCATTTATATAAAAATCAATGCCACTTTTCGTTGTAATTTTATAACTCAAGAACGGGCTCATCTATCCAAACTAAATGTTTAGGCTTTCTTCGGACTATTTAGTAGATGGTTTATGTGAAGTTTGCACAAAAAAGAAAACTTAACGAGGGACTTACGCGGGTGAAACCGCGGGGCGCAGCTAGTACTTTATAGAAGGTTCTTACAAAACGAAAAATTAAGAAAATTTAGCAGAAAACCGGTTAACGTGGGATAAATTTGAATTTCCACGCGAACGAATTCGCGGGCAACAGCTAGTATCTAATATTTAGCACATTTTCAAAAATACTCTTATGTTGTAAACAACAATACTTTTTTAATTTAAATTAAGTTACTCTTACTTTAAATTAATTAATTACTTAATTTAAATTAATTACACTCTTACTTCTTTCACTATACATTATAAAAAACATAACATTATAAACATTATAAAAAAGTATCTACCTCTATTACTATTTAATTAAATTCGCGGTATAAGAACCAGATGAACGTATCTACAAAAAATCAAAAACCGTTTTTTTCATAATACGGGTCACAAAGTGCTCCTTTATGAAATGCCAAAACGATGTAATTGTAAATGCAATATTTCACAAATTCTAAAATAACAAAATAGCTAAGGAACCACAAGGAACTAGGTAAATTCTCGGAGTATTTTTGTTCTCCTGTAAAATTAAGAAAATGTAGATACGTTCACCTGGTTATTTATACCGCGAATTAGTACTTGGTGTCAATTTCAATCAGTCACTGAATAAAAATTGTAATAACTATTTAATATTCATCTGCAAACCTCCGCGCATCTCAAAGCCGCCATCACAATTTTTTTTATTATCTGGAAATCGTTCTTCACATATTTTGGCGCTTATTACCACCTGGCGCCAAGGCCAATCGCTCCTCTTACTGTACCGCAAGCTCGGCGCTGACAAATATTAATTCTTACCTAGGAATACATTGACCATTGTCCATAGACCCTCCTGAGAGAACACTATTTTATTCGGGTTGATTCCACCATAAAAACCTATCTCACGGTGCTCTAGATCTACATTTAAATATAAGTGGATCCGTGTCGATTTGTTGGCATGTAAAAAAAGTTACATAAACGAAATAGATACGAGAACGTGTCGAAGCACCTTGGGTTTGAGAAGGCTGCCAAAATCAGTAGATAAATGATAAATGACAATACATGTAGAACCAGCATCAGACATAAAATACCCTTTATTGTACACCATGAGGAACAGTTTAAAACATTTACAAAGATAAAAAAAATAATGGTACAAACGGCGGTGTTATCGCTAGTTGTGATTTCTTACATACAACCTTTAGATGGACAGACGCAATGGATTTATGTACAGGGCAGTTAACAGGTGTACGACTTTAGCTAAGTAGCAACTTATATGAATTTAATATAAAAGGAATAAATAGGTAATTATATATACCTTACCTATGTATATACATACATATACACACATACATACATACACTAATAATCCATAATTTATTAATAGTTTCCAAATTCATATGAACTTGTAAAAAATAAATGTTTTTTATTACCTATCATTGGATCTTATTGACATTTGAAATTGACAAACATTGCGAAAGAAAATGACAGTCTTGTTTGATTCGCTTATTACATGAAAACACGTAGCAAATAGGTACTTCCTTCATAGTAATGTTTGCAAAGGATATACCAAACTACGTTCATGACGACATTCATTTATTTCTGCACGTCCCATTATGAAGAAAAATACAGCTTCAATCTCGACAAACCAGTCACCCTAAGTGGTTTTGTCGTGGGCGAGAGGCGGTTGTTGGCCCAAATCCTTTGTGTCGTCGATTGTCTTGATGAGCACCATCCGGAGATGAGAAACGACCCAGAAAGAAACCACTGACTTACTATTGTATTAACTAGAGTTTAACCTATCGGTATCATACACAACAGTTACGAATGAAATGTATTGTATTACGTTCACCTTAAAGGCGGGGTACGATAAAATTGATATTCATTTATCAACATACATACTTACTCACCTTACCCTCTTTGTATATCTTAGAAATAGCAATATTTGTTAAAACAAATCCTGACCTATTCCGAACACAAGCTGACACTGTAATTTTTAATAAACGTGATAATAGCAAACTGCAAAACGCACGCTGCAAAAGCAATTCTTATGAGAAAAAGCGTGTTCTGCATGGCCCCTATCATTTATAATAAACTAGCAGCGCCCCGCGGTTTCACCCGGGTAAACTCCGATCCCGTAAAAATATCGGGATAAAAAGTAGCCTATGCGTCAATCTAGGTCTCCAGCTATCTACATACCAAGTTTCATCGCAATCGGTTCAGTGGTTTTTGTGTGAAAGAGTAACAAACATCCATCCCACCATCCAGCCATCCATCCATCCTTCCAAACTTTTACATTTATAATATTAGTGGGATTCCCACAGACTTATAAAAATTCAAATATATTTGTATTTAAAAAGAAGGTTCAGAATTTATTGGCAAACAAATGTTAATATAATGTAAATGACTTCTTGACTCATGTTGTATATTGATGATGTACGAGTATGTTATTGGACTTATTAATTGTTATTTCCCCGTGGAAATTGGTCCACCCGTCCCGGAGATTGGCCGGAACGAACAGACGGATGGATAGACAAAAATCTTAAAAACTGAATTTTAGACATAGATGTCGTGAAAATAGCTGTATGAGCTTGAAGAAAAACTGTTATTTTGACATTGCAAACAGACACTTAAATTTTATTTTATTTTATGTAAGTATGTTTATCAGCAGTCTGGTCACCATAGTACAGGCTCTGCCTAGTTTGGGATCAGACCGCCGTGTGTGAGATGTGTCAAGTAAGTTATTATTATTATTTATTTGTATTGATTATGTCTGTCAAACTAGGGTTAGGTATTATTGTTCCAATTTTGTTGTATTATATTCTTGTTATTCACCTTTAAATGAATTTACAAACTCGCTATTACTGTTGACATTTTTAACTTGTACGCCTTCGTAGGCAAAACATGTAGGTGCTTCTATATTTAATAAACATATTGCATGCTTAAATTGTGTGTAAACGCATATTTGACAAATAAATTATCTTTAAAACATATTTTGCTGAACATGAATAGTCTACCAAGATACGACTACAACCAACATGACCACGTAATGAAAAAGTGCTTATTTAATGATTAAAAAATACTCGATTGCAGCAGAGTACATAACGTGGTCGGACGTAGGTCAAAAATATAAACTCGGTTTTTACACAATTCGATTAAGAGTCGAGACCTAGTCCTAGTTCACACTGAGATGTTTTGCATGTCGTTAGTGTTGTCTCGCAATATAATCGATATTATGATAACTGTGAATGACTTCGACGGTTAAAAGTGTCATTAAATATGAAACAATTATTATAACAGATTATTTTGCCGTCCGTTAAGAAAAGTATCTAATATAATTAGTGCCATAATTATAAGGCCTGAGACGGTAGCGCGATGTGTTCCGCGCGCGCCTCTCTACACTGGGGGGCAAGGCCCTCCGCACTCAAGGGCGTGGCTGCCTTTTGTTTAAGAGGCGGCCAAGGTCTGCCGGGGTTCTTGGGGACTTCCTTCCTAGGGTATACCCGAGTCCCTTGCAATAGACTCATTTGTGACGGAACATCGTGTGGTTTTAGTCGGTTCGATTCCGACATACCACCTCACTGGCAGCCCCGGTGGGGGGATGACCCGAGGGGGTTTCCACACAACAAAAAAAAAGTATGCTTTTCTAAACTATGATATATACCTGAAATACGATTTTTTAATACAGAAATGCCATTTTATGAAAATTTATATTAGGATAAAAAATAGTTGAAATAAATTATTACTTTATAATTTTTATATTGGTATAAAATTAATTTTAAATCTAGACCTACAATTAATAAATATTAATCTGTAAGCCTTTTAACAAAAATATATTCGTAATATTCGTAAGAAAAACTTCTTTTAACATTATACTTAATTATTTGGTCACAAAGAATAACTTAATAAAACTTAACAACAAATGTAGGGGTTATCAGAGCAGTTCCGTAAGAGCTTAGTCATGTTGCCATACATAGAGTAGAAGAGATCCCAAAATGCCATTCTTTCTTGATTGACCCTCCCTTCCATTCGAAGATCCGTATCGATAATCATGGTAGGATGGTTGCCATATGTGACTGGAGTCCAGCTGAGAGGGATTATTTCTGTTGGAGACGGTGTAGGATTTCTGTAATTTATAAATTTTAGTCATCATTAACATCAGCTTTCCACTTACTGACCAGTTAATTAGAGTCGGCTCAATTTTTATTGTATTCACACAACTTCTGTCACCTATATACCTGTGCATTTACTACCTTTAAGGTAATTTTTTCAAATAACCCTTTTATTTATTCCAGGAAGATTGTGTCAATTATAATTTCGTCATAAATCTTAAAGTCTTACACCTAAAGAACATGACAAACGCGCGTTTCTTAAGTTTTACTTTTGATCGGGCCGACTTCTAGACTTCCCCTGATATTCATGACTTCTCTTTCTTCTTCTAATAATAATAATAAATAATAGAGCTCTACAGTTGGCGGTGTGGCACTGATATAGCAATTGTTAATCTACCACTAGCTCTCTAACTATCGTATAAGCCGTGTGTTTGCTTCGCTAACTATATTGTATGTAAAAAAAACTACGAATATCCTTCCTGCCAATTTTTTCCCCTTGAACGTATACCCGCCTGATAATTTGTTCGCATCTTTAGTTGTAGGTACAAAATAAAAACTACTAGTCAACGTCTACCACGTTGACTAGTAGTTTTTATTAGTACTTCAAATAAGGTCTTGGCAAATTTCTTTTTTATTCATTTATAATTGAATAGAGATTAATAACATGTAATAGAAAAGAACAAAAGTAGGGAGAGTTGAAGCAGAATTCAAACTTTTGCCCACCAAATTTAGTAAATTAAAAGATACTATGTGTTTTAAACTCACCCATATTTAACGAAATTAGTCCATAATGTTGTAAGGCGGTCAACAATCAGTTGATCTTCGTCACTGATACTAACACCTTCCATATTAAATAAATAATTCAGTTCAGAAGAATGAGCAGCACCCTCACCCTTATTGCTACCAACGTAGCTAAACAAATATTGATAAATTTCGCTAAGATTTTCTTGTAATAGTTGATTTACTTGTCTTTCCGAAGGATGATTGTATTTAAAATCTGATTCGAACATTTTTAACTCCGTTGCAACTTCTTCAGATACTGCTTTGTCACCAATATAAAACTGCCTTACAATATTAGCAGTATTTTTTAAAACTTCATCAGAGAGATTAAAATTGTTTTGCAATTTTTCATAAAACGGATCTGAATCAAAGTACTCGCTGCTCAATGAATAACCCTCATTACTGGTATATCCAATTAATATAGATGTTCGAAAATTCTTCGTATTGGTCAGTGAGTAAGGATCATTTTGTACAAAGTTCTCGACACCACTGAAAGACCTTTCTCTACAAGGCTTTAGTTGTAAGTTTAAATCATATGCAGCAGCAGTCACTAATTCATGGCGAGTTGCTTTAAGAAACTCTAGTGCTTCTGTTGTATCAGTTGTGTTCACCCCCAAACGGCCGGCTATTTTAATAGGAACGCTTTCATCAGCGCTAACAAACATCCCTTCACTCTGAGGTGTACCACTCTCTACTATTGCTTTTTTGAAATATCTATCCTTATCAGAATATATATGTAACAAAACTGATGTAGCTCCTGCGTCTTGACCAGCAACAGTTATATTGTAAGGATTACCTCCAAATGAAGCTATGTGAGTCCTCATCCATTTTAATGCTGCGTATTGATCCTTCAGTCCTTGGTTTCCAGGTACTCCAGGAATATCCAGGCACATGAAACCATAGGGCCCTAGACGATAGTTCAAAGTTACTACAACAACATCATGTCTGACTAAATTTGACACACCGTATTCTCCACCGCTGCCACGGCCAAAATCTCCTCCATGAAACCAGACTAGTACAGGGAGAGGGTTAGTGGAACTGGCTTGAAAGGGAACGTAGATATTTAGGCGGAGACAGTCCAGGTCTTCGTTATCGCCAGGTGAATGTTCATTAGTCATTTGCGGGCACTTGACAGACCCATCCCTAGCATAGTAGATTATCTCATTAAACGCTGTTGGTTCTTGAGCAGGCTGAAACAAATAACAAAATATAATAGTGTGTAGATTACATCCATACATATTTATCTGTCACTTTATATCAAACTGGAGACATTAAAACTACCTACTAAGACGAGTCAAAATATAATGTAGACATAGATGTCGTTATCGTTTAACAATACATTACGGAACACAAAATTCTTTTAAGCTATAGATAGGACCCAGTTATCATTATGAAAATTTTGTAGAAGTAAGGTTATTCTTTATCCGCTTCCAACCGGTCTTCTTGGAAGTCATTGAGGGAGGCCTGGGTCCTGCAGTGAATGTCTTATGGCTGAAATGATGATGAGGGTGATAAAGCTTTATCTTTTATAACCATTTTATGGATTAAAAAAAAGCCTGATTATAGGTTTAAAAAAACTTGAACATCAGACAAAACTCTCAAATATATGACTTTGAGCAAAATATGATCATTCATTTGTAAGAAAACCATGAAAAGAAAAAGGTAACCGACGACCGAGCCCATTGACCTGAGATTATTTATATTCACACGCAGTCGAACTATTTTCTATAAAAAAAAATCTGTTAATGAAAAGATATAAAAATATATAGATTTGCAGCAAGATAGATTACACTCTAGATTAGCAAATATTCATACGGGAACCAAGTCCCACATGAGCGAAATCGCAGTAGAAAGGTACCTAGTTACACAATAATATAACGATTAATGGATCGTATATTACCATTAAGCTTGACTCCTAGATATAACGAACACTTTATTATATTATTTTTAAACAAAAAAAATAAACACTTTCTCCATCCATCAACAGTTCAATGAGTCAATCACAGTTTAATGAGTTCGACAACCCATCATTATCGGCGTATAACAGCACTATTAGTTAGACAATGTAAAAATAACTATAACGACCCAACCCAGCTGCATCAGAGCATTTTAAGCATAAAATTCTTAAATGTTTCTTAAAGTGTTATTTTTTGTTTATATTTCGAACGAACATCAAATATTTGATAAACATTACATAAGAAGTAATGGAATTTAAACGTTAGAATTTAAATCTCTAGATGTCAGATTGCATATTAAACAATATCTTGCGCTAAATGGGACGATTATTGACCTTCCGACAGACGGAGAGCAATAAAAATATTGTAGGTAGGTATTTATTTGATGACTTAAGACGTGCTGTTACTACAGATTTGAATTACAAAAAGAAATAATTGGAACCTGAAAATTTTCATCAGTTTAAGGATCAGTTTCGTAATTACATGGATACCTATTGTAAAACTATTATTTTGGTTATTTGTTGTAAATATTTAGGTATACCTTTTTCTATTCAAATGAATATTTTTTTCACTTAAATATTATTATTATTGATAAAAGTACATCGTATTACAATAAACGATGAAAACAAGGTTAATATATGTATGTATAGGTATAATACAGAAAATAAATACACTATTTTAAAGATCGTAGCATGATCTTCCTAAATAAACTAACTATCTATCTTTTCCATACAACCCTAAAGTAAAATTTGTCTTATGGTAACGCCACTAAACACTATCATCACACCATCATTACACACTTTATTATCATTGAGCTGTCACTGCTCCAATTTAATTGATAGCTTTCGAATTAAATGATACTCTCATGTCGAGATTTAAGAGAAATGTTTGGATAGCATATTTTATCAAGTTACTTTATACTTGGCACTAATTCTCCATACCGAGCTTACGATAATGTAAGTACTAAGTAATATAACGCATACTGCAATCGGATTGAAAGGTTACCATCTCTTGAAATCATTGTCTCCCTAATATACTTTCAAAATTACTTAGTCACATGCGATGAACATCAATATGACGATGACAAAGATATTATAGAAATAAATCACTCTTTTTCGGTTAATTATGATATTTGTGACCTTGCCTCCAATATCTCAAGGAAAATATGAGCCTTTTATATGTATATTTTTAGATACTCACGCCTGTATATCGGCAAAGGTTATACCCATTTTTTATCCGTTAAATCGATATTGCAGTGTGAAAACATGTAGCAACGGTACATGTATTATTTTGTATGCTATGGTTAGTGAATCGTAATCTTTAAAATTAACGAAGCATTATTTATTATATTATTAATGACTCTATCCCGCGCGATTAACGAAGCTAATAAACTCAATCCTCGTTTTACATATAGTTTCTTGAGCCAACTACTATGTCAAATAGTTTTAACAAGAAAGGCCAAAGAGGAGACTCGTATCAGATACAGTTTATACGAGATCTATCATGACTTATAAAGAAACCAATCACTCAAAGTTGACCTTTGAATTTATTTAAAGGATAACACGTTTAAACCTTTTAAGCTTTAACATTTTATGTGCATCATTTTAGTTCGTTATAGTTTTTATATCTACTAAATAAGTCTGAATAGCATATGTTTAGTTGACTGTTCTTTGGCCAGTGGTATAAGTTTGCTTTTGGGGTGTGATGCCCAAGTGAAAATATGCCAATTGGATCTGACGCAGAATGGTTACATGGTAAAATATCACATGATACAAATCTTTGCATACTGATAATGTATTTTTTTTTAAATATTCATTTATAAAAGCAAATCATACCAGCCTAAGGTATGACTTACTTTTCCTTTTTCGGAATCAGTTTTTCCTTATTCTTGACATTTTACATAAAAGTTGTAATTTTGCGAAATGGTTTGAAAAACTGACGTTTTGCAAAGAAAGTTTATTTTCTACCACTCAGATTGCGTCAGTTACATGTTTATAAAAAGGCAAGTGCTATGATTGTCTTAAGCAACACATTTTCATCAAATAAAAAAATGTTGAACAACACATACACCACTGACAAAAGAGACACCCACGTCTTACCACCGGATGACACACAAGAGAAGTTTCCCAATCGCGACCTTTCTTCAAACTGCTACAAATATGTTCATAGTAAGTACCTAGTGCTGCAAAATATACTAAGAAAAAAAAACTTACCCCGAAAGGATCTTCAGGGTCAACTTTTGCATATGGTATACCCAAAAATACAGAGTAATCGCCATCAGAAGCTTTATAGCCCCTAACTAACCCTTGACCATTGAGTAGTACAAGCGGATCAACCCGCACATCACACAAAACATTTCTTATTATAAACAAGTTAAATAACACTAAAAACCAAGTCCTTTCCATCGTTTAACTAACCCTTCTTTGTTTAAAACAGGTCGATTATTTCCAAATTTCTTTTTCATACTGAAGATACAAAATGTGGACTTGTCATTATATAGTTATTTTATCTAGACGTTTTCAATAAGATGTATCTTAAATTATCAGAGCGGATAAAGTGGTTACGTTTCGATAAACTGAAGATTCGTTGGCTTGGATATCGCCTTTATTTGAACTAGCGAAGAAAAAGTAATTTTTGTAAATTATACAAGGCAGAGCGGTTTTCCTTTAAAATAGTGTATCTGCCAGATTAAGGGAGCATATTTCCCTACTACGACATAAATGATTTAAACACTATCAAAATAAAAATATTTTAAATTAAATCTTTATCCTAATTACTAAAGTTACAAATAGGCAAGTCTGAGTGTGTGGGTAAAGCTTATACCCTGGATAAACACATAGCATATAGGCACCGAGATCTACACGTACAAAATTTAGTAACATTATGATTTTCAACGTTTTAGTAAGACATAGGGTAAAGGAAGGTATATTGATGATGTAAGTAATTTAGTGATATCTCTTTCTTCTATATTTTTAGGAAGAATACGACACCTATACAAGCACATACAAGAAACAGCGCTAGTACATGAGTTGACAGTACACCCTTCCTGCGTTTAGTAAACAAGCTTTTTTCTTGATATCACCTAATTACATATATCACCAATATACCTGCCACATTAATATTAACGTTTACCATATTAAATTTACTATATGGTATTAAATTTACCAAATTAATATTAACGTTTTAAAACAGACATTTTAGTTTTTGTAGGGATGGCTTACATACTTACATATGTTAAGAATTATTGTGAATTAGAATGAATCAAATTATGTTAAACGCAAAGTGTGCAAACATGTAAAACAATGAATTTAATTTGATGCAGTCATATGTCCGATCTGATCCGATTAGATTATTCGATTAGATTAGATTCCCTTTTAGCTTATACTTTATAACTTTTATCCCTTATTACGTAACAAATTAGTCGATGAAATTGTTTAAGAGATATCTATAGATATTCTTCACCACGACTCAAGATATGCTGATACCTTTTTAGCAGTATTGCATAATATATAAACATGTGCCTATATTTGCATTCAAAATACTAAAGCGACCTTAATAAATCTAGCATTTTATTGTTATTTAGCAATACAGATAAATTTCTCTGTTCATTTCATGACCCTGACATAAAACCAGACCAGTTTTAAATGCCATCTACCATGTATGCAGGCGGAATGGTAATCAGGAATACAGTAAAAAAATATATATTGATTCCATGTGGAATATTTTGACAAAAAACGTAAATAAGTATGTAGTGATTATTATATTATCATACGTTCGTTTGTCTCTTTTTAATGTTCACTTACGATACACAAATCAATACATGCGTTGTTCTACTTAGGCAAAAAAAACTATCCTATCTCTCAAGTTGAACCAAATCGCATACATTGTTCAAAATTTCATTAAAATCGGTTTCTTAGTTTTGGAGTTCATCGCAAACAAACAACGTGACACGTAATATTTACATATAAGAAGATATAAGATGTGTTGTGTTTTGTGAATTTGAGCACTGGCAGAATAAAACGACTCATAAGTTATACTGTATATGGAATAATATTTAAAAAAAAAACTTTATTTTCGTAATGTCTGTTTGTAAAAATTATACAAAACACAAAGTGGTGAGACTCGACAAAAATTGTTTAAAAATAAAACGCGACTACGACTACTAAGAAAAAATAAATGAAAGATGAATATCTGTATATATGTTAGTTTCTAGTACACATACGAGTATTTTCCAAAAAAATAAAGGCGAGTAATTCAAATAAATTATGTAAATTTGTATATTTGTGTTTACTATAGGTCTGTCTACTTACCGCTGTGTAATGTCTGATTGATTTTAATTATTCTCATACGAAACGACAATAAATACTTTACCCTTTGTCTAAATTACTTTTGAGAAAACAAAACAGCCTCGTTAGTTAAAATTCAATTCATTTGCATTTAACAACTGTACCAAAATCATTGAAACCGTTATAATTAATTCACTATTCGTCTCATTCAACAACCGTTTGAATGAACTTGGTTTAAAAGCCAGGGCGCGGACGATCAAGGCCTGAATTTGGACTGTTACCTCGTCCATTAAATATTTCAATGGAAACGTGTAACAATACAGCCTTTTGCGACTGAAGTACAGTAGCTTGGATTTAAATTTTAAAATACTATAAGAGTTTATTTTGGCAGGATAATTGTTCGTTTGTCAGGATATTCTCAATCGCGGCATTTAGGCTTAAAACAACACAGTTTGTCTAATACATCTCCCCAGACCCCTTTCGAAGTACACCGGCGTGAGTATAAAAAAAGTTATAAATGTACCTAAAGCCGTGTAAATGTCTTTTCAACATAAAATATGGCGAAAATCTTGAAGCACACAGTATCCATATACACCTTACCTTCTCTATCCTTTCCGGAGCATTTATGACAATTAATATAACCGAATAATTTGAATGTACTTACGTACGTAATTAAATGAAGAACGCTTAAGTTGTCTTCTGTTAAATTGTCTTCTTACTAAAATAAATATATAGAATAGAATATTCTTTATTGTACACCACATTAAATTACAATAGATCTTAAATTTAATTTTAATGTTAGGTACAATGGCGGTCTTATCGCTAAGAGCGATCTCTACCAGACAACCTTTCGACTGATTTAGCGACAGGATGGAGTAAATCCATCCATATCATCATCTTTTGAATTTTCTTTCTTTCTTTTCAGGCACTAGTTAGAAATTACGCAAGGAAAGCCGAAAATAACCACTGTTACTCCTGGCTTCCCTTGTGTGGGTTGTCTAAAAGATGACATAATACTTTATGTCATCTTTTAGAGCACCGAGCATATTGTAAATTAGTATTCCGACCGTTGTTTTCGTTACCTCAAGCCAACAATACTGGTGTTAAGATACTCAACGAATTTTGTAACTGTATTTACTTATTCTCTCACATCTCAGTGAGAGATAATATCTGTTTGTATTACCTGTTAATCAGGTTTTCATGCCATGAAATGAGCTTATTATCTCACGCTAGTTACGAGTTGTTATACAAAAGAATGTTATGACTATACTAGTTTTTATATTAGTACTTATATTAGTATTAGGTATAAACATACCTATTACGTATACGTTGCCATATCAGTATGGTGGACTGTAAGACCTTATAGGATTATTAGTTCAACCCAAATTAAGCTTACTTGTAATATAGGTTCTAGAAAACGCAATAACATACTCAGATATAGCTCTTTTTTGTAAATTTAGGTATTTACATAGAAACACATAAAAATATAATTAAGAATACAAATATTTTCACTGAGATCTAACCTGTCGTTGCAGTCTTATTCTCTACCGCCAAGTCACAGAAGACGTCGTAAATATCCTTATACAATAATAATCTTAATATTTCAGGGAATATTAATATTGAGGCACACTAGATTTCTGAGCAAGTTTCTGCCAGTGTTTTGGTGACCCTAATAATAAAATGCTAGGGTGGAGTTGTTTCAGATATAAGGTAGCCCCGTCAACTGCACTACACCGTCCTGCCAAATTGTACATACCAATGTGTCATGTACTTTATCAAAAATAATTTGTTTTCTATCAGCTCTTCTGCTGTTGCTGGGATTTTTGCTGGCAATATGGGTGCTGTACGGCATTGGAAAGCTCATCATGTCACGTATTAGACGAACAGGCAAGCTACGGTATGGAGATAAAGAGCTGGCAATACAACAGAGATTACGGGCACTAGATACTTTTAGGGGGTAAGTAGATACAATTACATAACCTAAACCATCTATAAAACCAACGATAAACTGATAGTACAAGTATGATTTAATTACCCGCGGCTCCGAACGCATGTTCCTCTTAAAACAGATATCAGTTTTTTTTAGAGTTTTTGAAGGCTCACATAGTTATGAAAAAACACAGTTTCGTATTCTGATATACGAAATAAGTTGATCTAAGTTAGTTTTTTATTAAAACCTGTAACTAAATGTACCGCAGTTATATGTACCGCCATATGTAATGTATATATAGTTACTGCTGCTATTATATGCTTCTGCCAAGTTGCAGCATAATCTTATATGGCCTTTAGTGTTTCTCAATAATTAGGTTATTTTACGAACCTGAGAATAGCGCGTTAAAAAACTTTGAATCAGTTCATCATTAGTTAGTCAGTTAATCATTAAAACATCGGTTCAGTATATATATAATAGTTCGTCATAAGACGGAATTCGCGGAACTCATCTTGATTTTTTTCTTTTCATAGAACGCAAAAGTTTAAAAGTTAGTATAGGTATACTAATACTTCCTTATTTGAAATAGATACAAATAAGGAAGCAAAATCTCATAACAGATACAGGTAGGGTACAGTTTGCAAGACGTTTAACGCTACTACTAACGCCACTTTGGCTAAGAATATATTAAACCATTTAAGAATATTTCTACCATGCAGCTATGTGTTTCAGAATGGCAATAGTCTTCATGATCTTCGTGAATGATGGAGCAGGCGGCTACTGGTGGTTGGAGCATGCCACGTGGAACGGCCTCGTGGCAGGCGATCTGGTGTTCCCCGCCTTCCTATGGATCATGGGTGTGTGTATTCCGCTGTCTGTGAAGAGCTCCTTCGCGAAGGGTGTGCCGAGATGGAAGATTGTGATGCATATTGTTAGGGTATGTATGTATGGTTATTCATACGTGTTTTAGATCTATGCACTGTAACTTTAACTAATACTAATATTTGAAACTTGATTTTAAAAACCAAGAATTCTCGTCTTATTTAACGGAAACCTGAAGCTGCGATGTAACTTAGTCATCAGTCATCATTACAGTTTTAATGTCTTTTTAATTATCAATGCACACATTTGCTCTCACTTTTTTATTAATAAAAGATGGCAGATGTGTGTCGTTTGTCAAAGATGCCAAACTTCCGGCACTATTAAACAGATCTCTCTAACAATAATATCCAAAATAATGTAGCTATCACAACGCTCTGATTATTTTATGACGCTTCATTTAAATATGCGGAAATCCATTGGAACTAGATATGACTTTTACTCGCTTTGGAGACGCTTGTAGTCAGATAAGTGTACAAAACAATGCTTCTGGATCCCCGCAAGGAACGGAACTGTAACCTAACCCTTCGGTAAGGAGCATACCATAATCATGTTGGCGGCGACTAATGTAACATGATTAGTTTTTCTAAATATCAAAATTCAATTTAAAAAAAAAACGTGACGTAAAAATGTCCGATAAAATAAATTAAAATAAAACAAAGGTTTTAAAAATATTATGAAAAAATGGAAAAATATGTACTATAACGGTATTAATGTAAAGTTATTATAAAGATAATATTTATGTTGTGATTGATTTGAAGTAATTGTATCAGTATCCGTACCCATATATGAAAAAAATGTTTTTGTTAAATATTATAACTATTATTATAAAAATCGGTTATTATCGGTTTTTTACCGGAAAAAAATACGACATTTTTCTGTTGAGAACATGACGTCCTGCTAACAGCGGCTTAACTGACAGTAGCTGGTAACAATGACTTTTTACTGTGTTTGGCACATGCTTTTGACTTTCGTAAATATTATATCCTTTACTCGTACTAATAATAAATCTTTGTATAGTTCGTGGTAGTTGTGTAACTTCTGAATGACTTAATCAACTAAGACATTATACAAATATTTATATTGGATAAACAATGGGTCAATGATTCATAGTTATATAACATTACGACCTATAAGGCTCCGTAAGAGCAGAGATCTTTAATCTTTAGACTTTCATGGGTTGCGACAGACGCACAGCCCAGCACATTGATAATACTCGTAGTAGATAGATAATAGCGAGTACTACAATACTTGGCGGATAAAACCACAGCGCCAAGTTGTTGTGTTTATTTTTATTTTAAACCCCCGACGCAAAGTTATAAGTTTAAGTTTTTGTGTGTGTCTGTCTGACGTATCATAGCTCCCGAACGGATGAACGATTTGAGTGCGGTTTCTTTTTATTTGAAAGGTGACTTGATCGAGAGTGTTCTTAGATGTAATTCAAAAAAAAATATTCAGCCGTTCGAAGACAATCAGCTTTTGTAATCCTTGAAGGGATTTTCCAGTCGAGGGTAAATACCCTATACAAAAATATGTATTAACATCACAAGTTAAATAATAGGTATAATATGTAAGTACTTAATAATATGAAAATAAGATTTAAATGGGACAAGAAAGAACGATGTTATTTATTACGCATTTTGGAATCAGCCTCATTAGTAGTATAAAAGTAGATATCCTTAAAATCAAGCTTCCTATTATTTTACTGTCTTAAAAGATGCGGAGTGAGCGTTGAAAGTGAAAGAGGTAGAAAGATTTTGTGAATGCTAAAACGACAGTTAGAATAGTTAGATCGAGAAAGAAAATCACTGCAAAGATATATCCAGGTACCGGGTTCTCTACGTCTGAATTCATTCGAAGCGGTAGATGGTCTGTTAACACTTTCATACTACCGTTCCGGCAAGGAACAAGGAAGAGGGCTCTTTAAACAGGGTTTTTAAATAGACAGGTTAGCAAGAAATGGTGGCCGTGGTCAGTCCCTAGGCAGTAGGTAAACCGCACCATAACTATTATCTTACCTGTGACTTCACTCCATTCGGCAAGAGATGTCCGGGGCGGTGTGTGGCTTCTTGTGTGAGATCGCGGTGCGTGTGAGATCTGTTAGTTCCGCCAGCAACCTTGGTTAAGTACAGTATACTGAATGTTGCCAAAAAGAAGTAGAGGACCAACCCTGCCAAAATATGGCTTATTAACTTCTACTAACCACAACTTGTAGGCTTAAAAAGCGGCGATAACGATTCTTGAAACCGTGTTTACTAGAAATATTTTACCAATCGGGGTGTTTCATGTTAGATCTTGGATTCCGATGCAGTTTGCCTTATTAAATTCAAATGCGTTTGCGTTCGTTGGTATAATATCAAGTATGCTTCTCAAAAGTGCACTTACGTAAGCATCAGTATCAGTGGTTAACTGTGAAAGGGGTGTATAAGGTCAGGCTTCAGAACCTGTTATTATGCAAGTGTTACGAAGTCTGATGCTTGCTCACGGCTACAGAAAGATCTTATGATCTTATTGACTTGTTCGAAGATATTCTTTGAAATACGTTGTTGGATATCTGAAAGGCTTATTGTTTTTTGCAATATGTGACGATTCCACTTTCCACTTGAACCGTTGGTATTGTGAGAGTTTGTAGGATAACCATTTAGCATAGGGCTTGCGTGTGGGTATGTGTGTGGCTATCTTACTGGCAATGCATTGCAACTATAAGTTGATATTCTTAGCTTTGTGACAGAACTGCCTGTAAAGTTGTGTAATGTTATTTTATGGAAAGTGTCCATAATTAAAAAAAAAACTTTATTTAAATGAATGAAAGAGCCTGCTCTTTGTAAATACTACATGTAACTAAGATCATCTTTTTACAACAAAATAATATACGTTATATTGTAAAACAACTTTCATAGGTCTTAACAATGGTTTTATAATGAGAAACTAAAAATAATCTCACGCAGATCGCAATAAGTGATTAATGTGCTCCTCAATAAGAATAGGTACATTTTACATGCACTGCACGCGATCCGTTCACTTTCATTACATCACAATCACCTATAATACTTCCGTACTTAGAACCGATCTCGAATGTTTAATTCTGTCGCTGTGCGCACTCAACAGTTTTTTCAACAACATTTTTCACTGGAAATTCTGTTCGCGTGATAGCATCCATACAGCTCTCACCTTACGCTACTTCTCTCACAACGCTGTACATAACATCCAAGCCTATTTTCTATACAATTACTTACAGTCATGGTCGTCAATGTACATCATGTGCGTGCAGATAATCAGTCTATATGTGTTATATACGAGTTATTCGATATACTAACCTAGTAACGGACATGCTCCGGTTTAGATCGTGAGTCAGATATACATATCCGTAGAACAATTGAAGTGTCACGAAATAAATTAAGCTATTGAGCCGTTATTCGGCAGATGATAGAACAACTTGTTTTTTAGAATTTGGCCTGGAATATATTGCTAGGTTAATACAGTCTGTAATGAAACGTAGTAATTATGTCAGTAGTCTGTATTATAATAGCTTGGGAGAAGAGCAACCTCTGCGGGTAGGATAAAGAATATCAATCAATCAAATCAATCAAAATCATTTATTTCAGTTAAACCACTAGAGGTATGTTTGAATTGTCAGGAGTAGTAGTCAGTCAGACTAAGTCAGTCGTGAAGCTAATTGCCTGTTCCAATAAGTAGATCCTGTGGAGAAGAACAGGCAAGAAACTCTAAGGACAATGTAACGTATTGTTCTAAACTATAAACAGTCGCGCAAACTACTACTATATGTAAGTAATAGCAGTTCGGAGATTACCAGCCCCAACCAACGGCACTCGTTCACGAGCATGACGCATAATATACGCATAATTAAGGATACAATTAAACAATTAAATCCAGTGTATTGGACTGAAAACGCTATGGATGACTTGGATTACTACAGGGATAGAAAACCCTAAGCACTGTGTTTGATCAGTACCTAAAAGGAAATATTGATCGATGATTTCTTCTTAGTAGAATTCCGACTTCGAAAGTTAAAATGTTCAGAGTTGGTGCACAATGTAACTGATATACCTAATTATTATTTTAATGAACAAAAATCACCGGCTTAAAATCAAGCCGGCAGTATGCTGCTTTGCGCCTTGATGGTTTAAAAAAAAGTTATTGTGTATGCACTGCGTTATAGAACGGTGTGGTAATATCATAAACTTAGTATACTATAGTAACTAAGTTTATGGGTTATATTTTAGGCCCAAATAGTAGATATCATGAATAGCATAACACACGTTTTTTAAATAGTAACTTTATAGCTCAAAATTTTCTGGGAAAACTGCCTGAAAATATTAAAACCACACGGTGTTCCCTCACTAGTTGGTATGTTGCAAATGACCCGGGTTCAAACATTTGTAACATAAGACCACCATTTCTACCTACATGTTTGTTTTACTTGTTTGTATATGTTATTTGATTTTGTGATGCATAAATAAAAGTATTGTATTGTACCGTATACTTTGGCTAAAGAAATAGTAAGTTTTGTGACATCGCGTGTGTGTTATATCGCATTCTTATTAGTGTCCCAGTTGATGATTGTCTACTTACATAGTACGTAGACTGTCTCCGAACTTTAGAATCATTATAATTAGAGTATTTGTTTATTTAAATTATCTCCATTATCGCTACCTGCAACCTGCATAATGTATTGGATGATCATTTTACACGTTCGGCTAAACGGATTTTATTTGAGAGTGAAATAATATTATATTTAGAAAATTATACATAATTCGTACAATAACGAAAGTAATAATAAAAAAATATTAACTAATTACTTTCTTTCCTGATTCCAAGGTAGTATTTACCTACGTAATTCAAAGGCAGGTTATAGCTACAATTGTTCTTTACCAAGAGCTATAGGTTATAGCTACAATTGTTCTTTTCTTTGCCGTTTTTTCTCTGAAACGTTAGAATGAACATGTTTTGAGAATAATATCTTGCAATTTGCGCAACATACGACAAGTCTGCAAGGTGGCCACAGTGAACATCCATTTTCTTTGCAATATTAAGCAATAGTAGCTATGGGTCTCATAGAATATCTGTATTTACTTATTGCCATTGTCTCTTAAGTCGGGAGGAGGAGGGTTAGATCCCAATAGCAATACTAACTTGTATTTAATAATATTGACTTGACACACAAACATAAAATTATATATAAGTATTAATATGTTTTATAAGACTATTTTTTACTCATTTTTAAGTGTTATCTTTTTTATTATAATTAATATTCGTGGAGAGAATACTTTCTAAAGGTTGGGTACATCAAGCTACACGTGTTAAGTTTATACATATGTTGACCTGTCATGGTACGGAAACTCTACACTGTGATAGTTCAACTTATATGGCTTAATTTATGTAAGAAATAGGTCAATGAAATGAAGCAAGACATGTAAAATTTAATTAATCATGGTCGAATTTCGACCACAAGGCGCTTTAGTCTACTTTAAAATGCTAAAAGAACATTGTACAAAAATTTCAGGTAAGTACATAGAAATAACAAAAAAACTTGGCGTAACGTGTTGTCTCATTTAGACTCCGCTCCTATAAGAAAATATTCGAAACTTTTATATTAGATTCGGTGGCTCATTCCCAAAGCTCCAAAATCCTGTTGTTCTCAAAAACATTAAGTTCCAAAAGAAGATCCAATTTGCGCGGGATAGAGCCCATAATAAAATAATATATATGGAAGATCCAAGATTCTAGTGTTCTTTTATTACCACCTGCTCGAAAAAATATTTATGAATAATATGTAAATAACTAAATATAAGATTTATACATAAATTCCCAACGGCTCCAAGAGATTTATTAAAAGTACACTCAGTAAAAATTACAAGATACACACAGCTTATATTAATTGTAGTTGTATAGGTAGTAGGTAGCCAGACAGATTGATTTTATGAGCTAGATAGACAGAGTACCTACTCTGTCTACATATAAAACTACTCTGCCTACTTAGGCAGAGTAGTTTTTTTCTGATAAGTCATAGTAAGTTATGCTGGGCCTAGCGTGCCTACAGAATTCACTTTCATCGAAGGTCCTAGTAAGATTTTTTTATTTTCAATGTTCAAATTACACATTAAATAGTCTTTCTTAAATAATCTGTGATTAAATAATCTGTGATAGAGACGAGTGTAATTATTTTGAGACTTACAATACACCCTTACTTATCTGAAATAATACATACCTACTTATTTATAATTTTTACCTGAACTTTTGTGGCTGACTGTACCGAATAATTCCATGGAGCCGTTGGAAACAAAGCCGCTGGGAGTATGGAGATTTAAAAAATTTAATTATGTAGATTTTTATATTTTTGGAGCTGGTGGGAATATACGAACAATAGAATCTTGGAGCATTGGGAACGAACCGATTCGGGCTAATTCGGTTACGGTTTCGGAAAGATTTTTATTTCGGATATCCGATAGTTTTACTTTCGGATACGGAGCCCCACAACATGCCTGTCTTCGAATATCAAGTAACATTTTTACCGAAATGTGTTTAAAGCGTCCGGATTACAAAAAAAGAAAACTGGATAAGTGCGAGTCTGACTCGTGCACCAAGATAGAGAGTTCCTATGTCTATCTCGGGAAGCGATTTGTGATCCTAAAAGGGTTCCTTTTTTTGAGGAACGGAACCCTAATTTCGAAATTACAATTATATAGTCAAATTATTTTTTAAATTTCAAGTATTATTAATAATGGTCGTTAAGAAACGTAGTTCGGCAAAGTGTTGTGAAAGTTTTAAAATAAAAATGCTCAAAAAATAAAAATGATGACATTTTAGATTTGTTTCTCACCAGACGATATTCCCGTGACATTTTGCGAATAATGTTTTAGAATAAAGCCATTCTTTTCTATAATGGGTTGATTGGCATGATCGACCGTTTGACTGGTCGTACTTTCACTGTAGCAAGTAAGACGTCACAATATACCTTTGGCACTTACATTGTCTTAAAACCATCAGCTCTAATTTTTTCCCATATGAGAGGCGCGAGTGAAACCGTGCATGCGAAAGGCCAATAAATCCAACGGCCGTGTACTACATATCAAGAGACAGTAGGTATTTACAATTAGTCATGCAGTTTTGTTTGTTTGTTTACGAGTATGACGCATAGATCAACCGCTGTAATTAGAGAATAGGGGACTATGACACCACCTCCAATTATGTCACTGAGAAAGGCATAACGCTCTTCTATGAACAAAAGGAATGGAAATTAAAAAAAAATAGGTAATGTGGAATGCTATTAGAATGAAATGTCATTATCGATCGTATATATGTATTCGAAATTTGTCAATGGGTGTGGCATTAACCTCTCAAGAGGTTTACGCAATTCTTTCATAAGATAATAAAGTTGTTGAGTTTTGCTGCTTTTGTCTTTGTCTGTGAAGATACTAGAGATATGTTGATGTAGCTGATAGTATTGGTATCACGTTTGAAGTGCCTAATGTTCAAGTGATCTGATGTAATTTCGTGTTTTGAGACCGTTCCCGAAGAATTCATATGCAGTATACGATAACTATCGAATTTGGGAATTAGGTTTCATTAGGGTATATTTCCCGGACAGACTGTAAAGTAATTACTTATGAGTTTTGCTTGACAATGCACGTCTAGTGACATTTAATCGTTAAAAAATATGTCTGTAAGCAGCATAGTAATAAGTCCTTAGCTCTTACTTATGGTATGACAGCATAATAGAGCATAGTGATGCCTCGTCTATAGAGATTCTGGGGACCAAATAAAAAATTGAAATCAGTTGAAGCAAGGTCTGATGGAGAGAGAGAGATTTTAGCCGTAAGTCCTGTAGCATTGAGATGTGTTGGTCCGGTGTACGGTGTGTTTACGAGGATTGTTGTGAAATAGGAGTGCAGTGAATTACAGCAATTGAAAAATCTCGATTGTTTGACAGCGAGCTTGTTCACCATCATTAGCAATTCGTCACAGTATACCTCTGCAGTAATTGTTATGCCAGGTCTTAAGAAGCTGTATGATCAATGCCAGCACAGGTATACACAGCCATCAGCTTCTTAGGACTCAATTTACCGTTGGGCCGTGATTTTTGTAAGATATTGATCCAGCACATTATTTCTGGTCCCGTCCCACATTAAATTACCTTTCTCATAAACGTACTTTTACTTTACTTTTTATTTTGAAGATATTTATAAACATGACATTCCTTGAGATTTTATAAACGGTTAATGGAAGCACTCTTGAAATATACTTATGTATAAAATGTATTCTGTTTACATTTCAGCGTGCCTTCCTGATGTTTCTCCTGGGCATGTCTTTGAACACGAGGTTCGGGTCTAACATGCTGTCTGAGCTGCGTATCTTTGGTGTTTTGCAGCGCTTAGCAGTGGCATACCTTGTAGCAGCTGGATTTTATGCACTCACGGCACCTAAATATTATACACCACCAAGGGTAAGTTAGTAAGACTAGTAGAGAGAGTGCAAGTGAGAAGTAGCAGTTAGACTGCTTTTCTGTGCTGACTATTCACCATGTCCAATTATTGTCAAAATTACCATATTACAAAAGTAGTATATCCAAAGAGTAATTTTTTTTTTCTGGTTATTTAAGGAATTTTTATTCATTAAGAATATGCCAATTCCATCATAGCCTAAGGTAGAAATATGCTTACATATATCATTGTTACAACATAAGATACTTAGTAACTAATGTCCCTGATGGGGACCAAACAACCCAAAGAGGCTTATCGCTGCTTCACATCGAGGTGTTGCCAGTAGATCGTAAAGCATACCTATATTTAAGTCTGTTCAGGTCATAGGTCCCAATGAGGGAGTCTCAGGCTCTTTCGTAGCGGGCACAGTCCATTAAAAGGCACATCCTCCAAAGAGTAAATAAAGGCGTTTTAGATTTGTTGGAGGCCAAAGGGGATCATGGTAACGGGTGGTCAGCTTACCCAGTTTAGTAATCCTTTTAAAAATGTCACTGCAAAAGACCTTGAAAAGATTGATAGGTTGTCGTTGAATTTCCTAACTATCCTGTATATATACTGGACTACATCTGGCCCACAGCTAAATTAAATTTCAAGATTTATTTCAAGCTGATGCTAATATAACAACATCCTAGTCTATGTTAATTTTAAATGTGTATCACGCCAAAAACAAGTTTTATGGCTCATATAGAGGGGCGTCGCAGGTGCGCGACACCGCATCGTGTCACCGTGTAGACTAGACGCTGACGAGCCGCTGCGCCAGCGCACCTGTTCAAAGGGCAACCCTTCAATTTTTGCAAAAGAATAAGTCTTTGCATAGCAAAGTAGTAGATGAATCAGAAAATAGGTCCACGTTGGTCAATCTAATGAAAACTGTGGGCGAGGTTTTTGACAACGAGTTTCATAACAGTCGAATTTCCTTCAAGTGTGCTAAAAGAAAACATTATCAAAACGTCAACAATCTTCAGTAAAGAAAATGGAGGCATTAAAAAGCCAATATTTAAATTGAAATTCGTCATTGCTTACGGAAGACGCCTGCATTTCTTAGAAAAGAACATAGCAATGAGCTAGCTGCTGGAAATCGTACGGTAAAGTTTATGTTCGAAAAAAATTACGTGAGAAAGCTAAACTGATTGCCTTTGAAGAAGATCTACAGAAACTAAAATCCCAATTACTGGTATTGTTATTCTGTTTGCTTCATCTTGTCTTAAATATCTCGCATTTATATTTTTGTAACAAAAAAATTACTCCAGTATAATTACAATGCATGTTTACTTCATCTTCATTCTTGCATGCTACAATGTATCTTATATTTGCATACAGTGTATGCAAATATTACAGACATTGTACTCGTATTATTCACGAAAATTAAACTATTTTACATTAGCACATACGCTACTGTCATTTATATACCAATGTAAATAATTATATCTACAAGATTATGTATGTAACATAAATATTCATCTATTTATAATGAACTCACAAACGACCGCATACTTGGATTCTGTCGTTTTTCACGGACTCCTACCAGCAACCAGAGACTCATGTTTGTACCACGTGATACTAAAAACAAAATTAATATTCACATTCACTTTACATATTAGTATTACTGATTACTATTATACTAGTTTATCTTGTAAATCAAGATTCTGTTTAATTATTTTTTTAAAATTTTACTAAATATAGTAAAGAAAATAAAAAAAAAATATAAAAAAAAATATATATTTATAACAAAAGGCGTATTCTTGACCTTTTGACGGTAGTTATGCCACCCCATGGAATATGTAAGACAATTTATCTGGAACTTCAAAAATACTCAAAATTTACAATTGTAACAACCAACGACACGCAAAGATAAGATGAACATTTCGTTGTCATGCACAACACGTAGCGGTAACTAATCTCTATCAGTTATCTAGTTGTGAACAAGTACTGAATAAAAATCTATTAGATATGTAAATTGGGATTTTGTGGTAATATTTGTAAAATATGATACCTAACACGACGTTTCAAGCGAATTGGTAGACTCCCGTATGTTTACAACTCTCATTTGTGTAGAAGTAGCGAAAATTTAAAAACAATTATGAAAAAATATTATAAAATTATAGCTTTTAACAAGGGAAGTTTGTCATATGTTTAAAGGGCGCATGCGGGCAGGCACTCAAGGATGTTCTGTCCTGTTTGTGGTGCTGGGTCCTGGCTGGCGTGTTAGTGGCTGCTCACAGTGTCATCACCTTCACTATTCATCACCCCGATTGTCCTGCGTGAGTTTAATCGAATTATATTCTCTTCATAATAATGTCTTTAACGATTTCAGCGCTAATGGTCGAACCACTTTTAACCTTAAATTATATTTGAAATACAGCCCAACCGCCCTTCTTGTACTCAAATTAACTTAAGACTTTTAAAGCTCTCAGAAGTACAAAAACTATGTCAGACAGATCGCATATTAACAACGAGACATGTATTGGGTATTAGGGGAAACTAGGGGTTTATAGGATTTGAGCCCACAAACTTCATTGTGAAAGGTCATTTGTCACAGTGTGAAAACGGATGCTACGGGCTACTGCATAAACTTAGAATACTTTTCGCTAGTATACTATATATATATATACTAAGTTTATGGGTTACTGAATCTTAGCTACCTTTACTATGAAATATACTACTGACAGTGTTATCAACTCTTGAACTCTTTGTCTCTTAGTCTTACTATGTGTATAAAATCTGGTAACCCTGATTTTCTTTTACTTTTGGCTTTAAAACCCGGAATGTTTTCAATATTATATACGGGTTCAGGTTAATATCCACTCCTGGTGGGCAAGCTTTGTGCGGGTATAGGTATCCTTTGAGCGTAGTGAGGTGAGGTTCGATAAACCAATGACGGTATGATGTGCCAATGAAAAGTTTTCAGCGCTGAATGTTGAAAAAAATTAATTATATTTCGATGCGATGCGTGAACGTTTACGTTCCACTAAGTAAGATGACTATGTTATAGTTATTGAATAGGAGGGCGCGAGAGATACAAACAGTCGTTTGGGGAAAAAGTCTATAAAATAGGTACTTAGTAATATATTAGTAGAGTATTTGAACTTTATGATAAAAACGATCTGCTTGATGGTAAGTACAGTGCCAAAAAAAAACACCAGGATCACCAGTAATGGCGAATGCGTTGTCAACCAAACCCCTCCCATGGGGTTGTGGTGAGTTGGTGACTTTACTCACCAGCAAAAAAAAAAAAAACAACGGTTCCAATTTCGAGTAAAATTAGCTTGTGTTATCTATCTAGCTAGCTAGCTTTCTATTAGATTAATTCTCCTTAATACCTATTGCATATTTATTAAGCTAAAAGTTGCGTTGAAATTATTATTGGAGTATAATTATTCGAAGTATTATTATTATTTTTACCACAATAGAAAACTAATAATAATAAATTAGACTAAAATAAAGTAAGAAGAAGAAGTAAGTAAAGATTTAATTCTCTATAGGTAATGTTTAAAGTGACACAAGATTGGTGTTATTTAAGTTGATTTAGAAGAGTCGAATTCAACTTCGTATAAATGTAAATGTGTCTCTTAAATAAATAATTATAATAGAAGATCAGATTTTAAAAATAATGGTTGTGTACCGTTTGAAATAATAACAAAAGTTCTAATAATACTTTATTTTTTATCAAATTATTTAATGAATTATTGACATAATTTAATTTTACCTAATCATCAATTTACCTCATAATAAAGGGTTAGATGAGATTATAACAGTATGATATTTCCTGATATTTACTTATTCATTAGGTACAGAATTTTGGCTGAAAATGAGTAAATATGAAAATTAGGTCAAATGAACGTTATATAAAAAGAGCAATTATACAAATTGAAAATTATATGAAATGAACGTTATATTAAATGTTATTATAGCAAATGAAGGTTATATGACATATAACATTAGATCACATGAACTTAGGTTCCAGTTATATTTGTAACAGTTTTTTAATAGTAATATAAAAATAATAATTATTATGTTGCCAGGGGATATCTAGGACCTGGTGGTAAACATGATGATTGGGTAGCACCGGGATGCAGTGGCGGCGCGGCTGGATACATCGATCGGCTGCTCCTTGGAGAGTCACATCTCTACCAACATAGTGACGCAAGACGAGTTTATGGAGGACCTCCAACAGACCCTGAAGGATTGTTGGGTATGACATCGAAAAATAAACACTGTTTCGAGTTTTCAAATATCTACAACATATTTATACTGATGGTGCGCGTATATGTGTAAATTAGATTAAATTTGAGTTCAGTAAATATTCAATATATGATATTAAATAATAAATAGACTTAAGTTACCTACATCTAGAAATAAGTTACCCACTATTATGTTATACTTAAAAATCCTGTAAATATTATGTATGGTTATAAATAAATAAATATTGGAAATGACGGACAATTGCTACGCAAATTACTTGAAAAGAGATCTTTAAATAGTATGACAGAATGGTCGATATGAAAAATCCTCCTGAGGGGTCGAAGACTCATTCTCCCACCAATACAGACAATTCTTAGTTAAAGTCTCAAATTTATGCTACCTTATTGTTTCAAGCAAAATACACTTTTAATGGGTCGGAAAGTGTTTCCTACCATAGTGTATTTGTCCCTTATCTGATAGACATTTATTATTATTCGTCACTATTGCAGGTTGTTTAACATCAGCAGTTCAGGCCCTACTGGGTGTGCAGGCTGGAGCTACGGTGTTACTGCAGCGTTCCCATAAAGCTCGCATCTCTCGATGGCTGGCGTGGGGCTTAGTCTTCGCCTTAGCTGGAGCATTACTTGCTGGTTTCTCTCGGGAGCATGGAGTGATCCCCATTAATAAAAATTTATGGTATGTGTTTATATGGTATGTCAAGGTTTAAAGCAGGATGAAAAGTCATGAATGAAATAGAGACGCCTATGAGCATGTGTGTTTACTGCCTTTACATATGGGACTCTGCGACTAAAATGCGAAGGGCTTGTCTGCTAGTTCCTTCGTAGTAGTAAGCGTGCTGTCACGGTTCGTAGGCGTTCTCATATGACAGATTAGTACGTCAACAATGATTAAATATGAATTTATATTCTAGGTCAATGTCCTTCGTGCTTGTTACGTCTGCGTGCTGTCTAATCCTTTTATGCTTCTGCTACACCCTGACTGATGCTTGGCGGCTCTGGGACGGTGGACCCTTCCGAGCTCCAGGGCTGAACGCCATAGCTCTCTACGTCGGACACTCCGTCTGTGCCGAGCTGTTCCCATTCCACTGGAGGGTACCCTTCATGAGAACACACACATTACGTTTAGTAGAAGCTGTCTGGGGTACAGCTCTATGGGTTATTATAGCCCATATAATGGCAAAGAAAAAAGTGTTTATAACACTTTAAAATGTATACTTGTAACTCGTTTCCGAAATATGTTAATATTTTGCTGATAATTATTATTTATCAGTTGTTTACGGTTGTTAGTTACGGTGACAATATTATTCATTTAAATTTGTTTATTGTCTTTACTTCTGATTAACTGAAATACGTTGTACATATTTTATTATAAGTTCTTTTAACTACTCGCTTAGCACTGACGCGTGATTATATTTTCATACAATGTTGACAAAAGCAATGTATTTTACTTTATGTTTTTCCATTTGTTATCAATATCAAACCTTTGCTTACGTCTGAGTCTAACTTTTCAATGGCTTGAGAATGTTATCTCAATAATTAGGTCTTTATATAAATTGGTTTTAGGTAAGTCGTTGCCATTGCGGGACTATTTGGACACGATTGATATAGATTTTCTAAAATTAATTTAATACCGGTCTTCGTTAGTTGCCATAGTTTTATATAATATCTTAACAGTCTATTTAAATAATATCTATTTTATTTTGTTTTAAAAACACATTATTATATTTCTGTATCGGCCGGTGTTAGTGGTAAAGTGGTATTTTCAGGGTCGACAATGGTTTTGTAGGACAGCTTATAATCTGCGGGGGCCACCGCGAGGATACCGCACTCCACACTCTGGTGGAGTGCTCTGCGTGGGCGCAGCAGCGTGCTGACCTCACGGCGACCATTGGTGTGGGTAGCCTCTCGCTGGAGACTATGATTATGTCCATGTTCCAGAGCGAGAGTGCGTGGGATTCCGCCGCCTCTTTCTGTGAGGTAGTGATGGATGCCAAAGAAGCGGCGGAGAGGGAACGGGAGAGAACAAGTACTCTTCCGTCCCGCAGAAGACGCACCAGGCGCCGGAGAGTGCAAAACGATCTCCGGCCTCCATGAGCGCTTGCCTGGGGGCGACAGAAGGGGCTATCTGTCACCCTAGCAGAAGCAGGCCCGAGACGGTGGCGCGACGTGTTCCGCGCGCGCCTCTCAAAACTAGAGGGGATAGAACCATCTGCACCATAGTGGGGTCGCCTGGTTTAACAGGCGACCAAGTCTGCCGGGGTTCACAGGGATTTCCTTTCTAGGGTACACCTGAGGCCCCGGCTATAAGACCCGGTGAAGGAACACTGTGTGGTTTTAGGCGGTTCGAGTCCGACATACCACCTCGCCGTTTGGCCCCGGTGAGGTGATGACCCGTGGGGGTTTCCACACATTAAAAAAAAAAAAAAAAGGGCAGCTTGTAATGAATACCTATGTAGAATGGAGAGAATTTTGGCTAATACCTTTACTATTTTCAATAATATTGAAGCGAATTGAACTAAATTGAATTTTGATATACATACGAGTATGTTATTAGGGATAATGTGTAATGAAAACCTTAGACTCAAAGACCTTTGGGCACTCGCTCAGTAAAAAAAGTGTTTGCGACCTAGTAGTTTTTTGGTATTCCGGGTCGGAACCGGGTCGGCAGGCCTCTAGAATAATCTAAGTTAAAAACATATTTTTAGATTGCGACTCTTTTAATTTGTACAGTGAGTGTACTAAGACCACGGAGCAGATACAAAGACTAAGACCGTAACATGCTATTCACTTTTTCATTAATTGTTACTTTTTATTTCCGAGCCTTAGACCTTGTTTACACTTTAATGACGTTAAGTACTACTTAAATTGCTTGTTTTGTACTGGGAATATACATATCAAATTAAAACACGTGTATAACTACCCAACAAACATTTTAGTCGCATAAATGAAACTAACGCTACTCGAAGTGCTATAAACGTCGTAATAGAGTAATTTCATTATGTAATACGGCTTAGTGTCTCATAACTTTATACGACTTTTTAGTCGTATTAGTACTCTGTTGTATGTGACTTTATACAACTTTTAGCGGTATAATCAGTGCTGTCGTCTTATAGTAACGCCTATACAACTTTTACACCGTTATTAATCGTATTAGAGTCGCGGGAACTACTTTTACGTGATGGTCGTGTAAGAGTGACAAAATGCACTCTTAAACGATTTTCAGTCAATTTGATCATTTTTGTATAACTTTACAGTGACTGGATGTCGTATTAGTGTATAAAAATTCAGTAACCAGACATTCTTTTATGATTCTTAAAAATAACTGTATGACGTTAAAATTAATAGAAAAAGCTGGACAATTGATTTTTTACACGAAATCTCTAAATTAACCCTAATTACGTAATGGCTGACATATACTAAGTGCACATAATTAATAATTTGTTTAGATGTTGTATTATGGTCTTGTCTTGAACTCTAAGTCGTAAAAAGGTAACTGTTAGCATGTTCGTGAAAAATATTTGTGAAAATATTGCTTAATTTAAAGAATTTATAAGGCGCCTTTCTTTTATTGATAAAACTTGCTCATATTACTCGATAAAATTAATTTCCCAACAGATTAATGTACAGGACACTTTAATTTTGAAGATGCACATAGATATACATAAATATACAAAATGGATACTGACAATGAAAATAATTTATTACAATATAAAATTGGTTGTCACAGTCAATCAAAATCCTTCCTAAAAGTCGCGATAGCAAATTTATTATGCAATTCGATAAAATGCCGTGAAGCGGTTATAGTAAACACCATTACTCGATGAGAAGACTTTTATTTGGACTTTCACGACATTTACGCGACCACTACATGACCATTTAGTGATTAGTGCGACCACTTCGCGACTCTATTACAACACTGATTCGTATAAAATGGGCCTTTTCTCGGTCGTGTCGACGTGATAGCAACGTCTTTGCGACCAACTTATGGAACCAAAAGTTAGATTTGGCACGTCGTGGCAACCTATAAAATGTTTTTGGGTAATGTGTTAAGTCGTTTAACGTAACAAAATGTCATATCATAGTTGTTTGACTTTCTTCATGAGCAACTGTAATCAAAGTTGTTTTATGTATAAAGTAATCAAAGTAGGTACTACTAAACAGTTGCTCTTATTAAATGTATAAAACGAAGACTGAGCGTTAGTAACAACCATAGGTGCTCCATTTTTCTAAAATCTTTTGGGTTTCATTATTTTGTATAAAAATCTAGTCTTAAATGCATGTTTTGAGGTTGTCTACAGAATTGTATGTAGGTGTACCATATAATTATTACTAGTTAAGTAAGCTTTGTAAGATATATTGAAATTTAAAATTACTGTGTTTTATTTTTCTTGCTTTTTTATGGTGTTTAAGCAATCAGCTTTTCGTAGTCCACTGCTAGACATCGAACTCACTTTATCTGTAAAAACTTACCTTTCCTTCTTTCTATATTTATTACTAAAAAAAAAACAATACAATTTTATTAAGCAATGAACCACGTAGGTTTTTATGCGAGCGGGAGTTGGCCTGTTATTACACAGAAATATTTCTAAGCAAACATAATTAATACAACAATTTTACAAGCGTTACAAGCCGCGCTTGCGTAAGCTGAAGCTTATGCAAGCGCGGCTTCTATATTGTCCATTAGATACTTTTGTGGCCACATATTTGTAGTACATATTTGTGGCCTATATCGTAGGTCGGTCTGGGGGCGCTCTTTATGTTTACTAATTTGCTACCTCCAATTCTAGGACAAGTCACACGAGTTCGAAAAGCCGTAAACAGGTGTTTACGGCATCTCGAACTCGTGTGACTTGTCCATATTCAATTGTCAAAGATCGATACCCTGTTTTATCTAAAGAGCATTAATTTCTTTATTGGAATGATAAAATACACCGCAGAAAAAATGCATAATATGTATTGCAAGTAGGTGCCTAATGAATTCGCCTTTCCTCGTTCTGTCGCGGTAAAATAAAAAACTCTGTAAAAAAAATTAAATAAAACCCAGGCTTAGCTCAAATTATCAGTAAATTTTTCAAAAAATATGAATTCTCAAAATGGAAACGGCATCAGTGTAACCATGGGTAAGAAGCAGGCACATTCCTTTCGCAACACGTGATTTTCCTTGCCTTAGTTGCGCCGTGTGCCATTGTTGAGGTGAACACTTTAGCCATTGCTCCTTTAGAGAATTCATACATACATACATAAAAGTAACGCCTTTCTCCCTTCGGCTTTCGAGGTAGGTCATCAGCCTTTACTATCAGATACAAGCCTCCAGTTCTCTGTTTCGGGAACAACTTCTTGCTTAATTTCTGTCGAACAAAATGTGTCGTATTGATTAATATTAATAGAGACTCTAAAATGATGCATACCTATGCTGCATACATATGAAGGCCCAATCTACAAGGCTACAAGCTAGACCTCTAACAAACACCGTCTAGTGACTGCTAGCAGTTTCTCGCTCGCGTCCATCCCTCGCTTGTTTTGTACGTACAAAAACCTCGCCCCGCTAAGCCGTCCCCACAGGTGCTGCGCAGAGCGAAGTTAGGTAAATATTCTATTGGTTCTTAAGAAACACATCCCTCGCTACGCATCCTCGCACATCTCTTGTTGAAACACAGCCTAACACTAAATACCTAATACTCCATACAACACATTTTGTTTGTCAGAAAATAACTAATGTCCGGCGCCTCTGTGATCTTACTGTAGTACAATACAATACGGATAGTGCACGTATTGTATAGTCACCAAATCAGTAACTCAAGTGCACAAAAACAAAAAAAAAATGTATATAGGGTACGAGGCCAGGAAAAAAACAATCGATATTACAATATTTGACGTTTTATTAGAAGGGTGACAGAAATCCGCAATGTCATTGAAAAATAATAATAAAACAAACGATTCAACAAATCATGACTCAAGGTAACGCATAGTTTTAACAAATAAAACTATCAATAAAATTACACTTTAGTAAATAACAAGTATGGTCGGTCACACACAAGGGACCTCCCATATACGTTCAGATTACGACCCATTTGAGATTAGAACATCATCAAGATAAGCGAGCTTCTAAACAATTACTTGATGGTACCCATTCGCTCGATCGAATCGTAACATTGTCACCCAATAAGTATGGTGCATACTAACGTATAAAGTAAGTATGTTTGGCATTTCTTTTACATTACAAGTTATTATGTCATAATAAGCCCGGTGCACACGCACCTCTCTCATATATATTAAATTTCATTATAAGTTAAATATAATCTAACATCAGTTAATTCATCATAATCCCTATAAAATCACTTTTGCAGACGGTAAATGCCATATTAGGAATTGAATATTTCATATATTTAAATAATTGTATTTTCTATAAAGGATACGTTTCGATAACTTTTTTCTATCCTAAAGGTACTTATCCCTTTACAATCAAATAGCTGACAGGTAGGCACACAATGCAGTTTCAATAATAAACTTGTATGTAGATACTATCAATACATTAACTAGAGACCTAACTTGTATAGTGATAAAGACATGTAAAACAGTATTTATATTTATATATATTTATATATATCTAAAACTTTCTTAGAAAAAATCTCTTAAAATATATCTCAATTCTTTTAAACGTTCCCTGATGGTTCAGGATAATAATAATGTCCATATATTAATTCAGCGCTATATAAATAGAACATTTACTTATATTACTAAATAGGAAGAACCTTTACAAGTGTATAAGAGAACAAATTAATTGCACAGACAGTTAATTATTAATACAAAATAATGATAAATACCTCAACAATAGGTATTTAAACGTAATAATATGTCTTAATGTGTGAAAGATATTTACAGCCCATAAATATCATTAGGTTTCACGTCACACGGTTACAAAACGTACCCGAACCAATAATCAAATCGCTTTCACTATTCAACAATGATATTAAACTCTCACATATAGTGGCTTGTTTTTGTGTGTGTGTGCCGTGTGAGCGCGCCTTTAAATTTGGATAAATATATAGTTAATTTAATCTTATATTATGAAGTCAAACTAGTTTATTTTTTTTATAATATTGATAACTGTGCATCCAGTATTTTCTATACACCATTTTCTTTTAATTTGACGTCATAATGACACAATAACAGTAATATTGGCTAGTCATATAAATTTACCTAGCGAAAATTTATAACAGCACACATTTATCTATTTCTCAAATGTGATTTTGTTAGGTATGTGTTAAATAAAGTCTACGATTAGTGTAAGTACTTGAGCTCACTTTAAGTCACTCATATTACTAAGAAATGGAATGTTTAGTATGTAAAGAATGTTAGATAGATCACTAGCAGAATTTTACTATTTGTATACTTCGCACATTTATGAACAAAATTACTGTGATTAGTATTTCTTTCAGAGGCATCATGATGCCTTCAGATAATAATGAACACAAGCGTAGTGCACACAGCGGTCAGAGCGAGACAATCGGTAAAAGTAAGTACAACCATAAATGGCCGCCAACCCGGTCCAGCCACTGTGGCAGGCAGCTACATTTTTTTCATTTGTAATTTAAGAGCATGATGCATACAAAAACTTTTTAACACCCAACATCTGCCATGTTATTGAAATTACGGCAGATTGGCAAGACCATCACGAACATATTAATTAATAATGATAGGTATTCTCTGGAATTTTTTTTGCTACTGGGTTAAAAAATGAAGCTTTCGATGTTTGGCTACAAAGGTAGAAGAACTGGTGTGAGTTAATTAACAGATAGAGAATACTGCCTCCACCTTGTGATCAATAATGATATAATTAATGCACGACAAGAATATAGGTAATCCAAGGAGACAACACTTGTTAAACGACAAAGCGCGCGGGATTATCGCATGAAGCCATAGAGCCGCCACGTAACTAAAACCACACACCGGTTGAGTCAATTTTTATCAAGGAACCCTTCATTGTTCATATAATTACTTCCGTACTCAAATGCCTAATGTGGTGCAGTCACCAATAAAACTAATAGGTCACAGAAGTAATACTATTAACACAGGATTTTGAACTCTAATATAACGGCAATGCAAATAATTTGGTTTGATATGAACGGATTTAAAAATGCCTCGAGAGTTGTTCATTCTTGAAAGATTTATGAAGTCTGTTAACCCGCGATGGATGGCTTGAATGCCATGTAAATGACAAGTGTCTGTGATGCTTACTGCGTTACTAGAGCATATGAATATTAGATGAAAGGATATTAATATCTAAGCTCTCTTGAGGGTTCTTATTTAAGGATGTATTGAAGTGGTCCGCGTGTTAAGTCTCACCGATTACGTTGCATGTAATTTTCTACCAAAGCTAAGATTTTAGTTTTCAGTGTATTTGAAGCCAGATATCTGTTACGGTAAAAATACTGCATGTAAATACACATGTGAGTAAGCTTTACAGTTAGTTGCAATATTTCCATTGAAGGCATGCCATTATTTGTACTTGTCGAACCATAGAGCGCAGTATGAGCTGAGATGTATCTAGCTAATGTATATATAGACCTCCACAACGAGGCCTAAGGTTCCAGAGACTAGACATAACCGAAAATACTTGTCATACAAATCGGCTTTCATTAGCGCCTTTATTTAGATACATAAAATCTAACTTTATCTTAAATACAAGGTAAAATCTCTAGGACAATACACATTTCGCTATAAATGCAAATTCATGGAATTCAATATTAAACAGTAAGAACGCATCTTGGTACATTGCGAGCCTTACATTATTATGCTACTAAAATTCCGATCATAACGAAACCAATGACGTCATAAACCATGTTCGTACGTTCGGAAACTATATTAAGTAGTTCAGTAGTCGCTATTGTTTAATCTAATGTCAAATACCATTAAAAGTATTAGGCCACATACAGACAGGCGGCCTGTTCGCAGTAGGCGACGTTCCAACGATGGAAGCAAGCCGAACCTTGCAGCGACACAAGTGCAATATATGCTTTGGGTAACAATTAAATCCTTAACCTAATTGCTCATATTTTCAATGAAAACACGCAAAGAATAAAACTTAAAAACTATTTATCGCCATTACAGCGTTATCGCCGTTACAACGTTATGATATATTACGAGATTTCAAACAACACGCGTAAGTAAATAGTTATCGGTACTTATCTAAACCCCAGTACTAAAATTCCCTGTGTAGTCATCGCTCCCCGCAAGTTCGTTGAACGAAAACTGTTTTTAGAGTTGTATAAAATAAATATCTAGTGTGGCACTTGACAGTTTGCATACCGATGGGTGTCGGAGCCAGCACCACAGAATACCTATTTACTAACAAATACAGTGAGCAACCATTCAAACGCTGACAGTACCTCCCTCGGACGCGTACTTAAATGTAAATACATCCAAAATATACATATTCCGTTTTGGGACAGCGTTACAATTTCGACAGACGATATCTGAGCTTGAGAGCTTGTCTCCTAGCCTGATCTGGCACGCGGCCAATTCGAACACAGATTAAAGAAAATTCTAGAATTTGTATTCTAACTGGACGGCGAAACTGAATCTTGATATCTGGTGACGTCGAGTGGGTTACGTGCGCGAGTCGCGACCCGGCACGGTACAGCGAAGTGTGACGTCACGCGAGCTGCATCGCTTATGACGTCACTTCCTGGCGCCGCGCGCCACTATGGCCTGCAGGGACGCCACCTGGCTCAGCAGGCTCGCGTTCTTCTGTTCAAGGGTTTCCACCCTCTTTCTGTAGTCTGTGTTTTCGGAGATAAGGACCTCGACTTTCCTCTCGAGCTGATCCATGTATTCTTTCTTTTTGCGTCTACTTTCTTGGGCTGATATCTGAAAAAAAAAGAAATACCTTATGAAGTAGGTACATGCTTTATTTTGAAAGAATAAGATATAACTATCATAGACAAAGTTGAATACATTTAACCATTTATCGTTGTCAAGTAGTAGGTATGCTAACAACACACGCGTTTCCCTAATACTTTATATTATAAAACAGCTATACTGTGGGTGATAATACCGCTATTAATAGATGCCTTATAAGAAGGTATATTAGTCTATCCTCCGATGGAAATACGATATTATTGTTGTTGAATTTTTTTATCGATTCATGTCGATAATAAAGCGATATCATTTTTATCAACTTCCGAAAAGGAGTTTTCGTCGTTTAAATATGTATTTGTTTTTATCAATATTCAGCGATAATTATTTATCAAATTATCCGATGTAAATTTATAATATTTTTGTTAGATTGAAGTGCTTTCAAGTTAAATAAATTTGAAAACAAAACCCATGAAGACGGTAAAGTTTATAGTGCATTAAAATCGATCGTTGTTTTTCAAATACAATTATTTGTTAACAATTTACAGAGCGCGCGAGCGGTAAAATGAGTTTCCGTTACAGATTCATAGCGGTAAGTGTCACCGATCAAACTCTACGCGTGTCCCTCTGATTACTAGAGTATACAAGTAAACAAATCGAAAGAGGGCCGGACGGCACACAGTAGTCGCCGTTTTCCGATAACGGGGGTAAGAAACGGCATGTCAAATCTTGAAATAGTAATTCTGAGTGGAAAATCATTGGAATTGTCTGCCGAAAAATTCATTTTTTTTTATTTTACATTTTTTGGTTAAATATGATATTACAATGAGTAAACAGAACATTTTACCGAAAAAAATCAATAAATACCTCATACGGCCGAAAACTGCAATGTAATTAATTAAACAACATTTATGCAATCAGCTGCTTCGACGGCGCCGAACGTTTAAGGCCATTCACCGTACCGCACAAAAATGATACCTACGCGTGTTGCATTATCATTGCAAAATCAAACTAATGACTCTAAATCCTTAATGTTGGATTTTATGATGAACTGACTTTTGCACTGTGACAAGTATCCAAATAAAGACGTTTTTGTAAGTTATTCGCGACGGTGATACTTACACACTGTACAGTCAGTTCTTGCACTGTGTGGTTTTACTCTAATATAACGACTTCCACACAACCTCGGTGAGGTGGTTTCCACACAAAATAAAATAAACCACAGCCCTAGTACTACAACATAAAATTATAAAATATCTACGTACCTTATTCTTTATTTTCCTTCTTATTTTCTTGAGTGATTTCTCTTCGGCCTTGGTAAGTGGTAGACGAGTGGGGACGGGGTATCCTTCAGCGAGTAGCGTGCGTTTCTCTTCTTCTGTCAGCACCAACGTGCCAGTTGAGCCTTTCTATAATTGTTTAAAAACAAAACTGATGATAAGAAGTTGTAGTAACAGTATGAAAGAATAAAAATAAAGTTTATTTTCTCCGCCATACAAGCACATTTTTCACCAGTTTATCAATCTAGCACAGGTTAATTAGTGAAGAGTGTCGTGGTGGCCAGGGACGAGGTGCTCAGAAATCTGTGGCCAGAGATAAAGCGATAAAACAAGCGATCATTTAACGAATATTTCAAAAAAGATTATTGTATTATTATTAATATAGAAAGCCTTGTAGTATTACAATGGCTTAATATGGTTCCTATTAATCTATATTTTAATACGTGAAGCGAAAACTTTGGATCCCTTTTTACGAAAATTGGGCGGACGGAGGAGTATGAAATTTCGCACACTTATAGTTTACACAGAGAAGAAGTGACGAATGCTAAAATTTTTGAACAATATTTGCTACAAAGTTAAAAAAAATGCAAAAACGGGTATATACAGCTATGAATGTCCAGTATATATTTTGACCTAACATGGTACAAAAGTCTATAGAATGACAGGTCAAGTAATATTGGCCAATGAAATAAACCATGGTCGAAGTTCGACCACCACGCGATCTCTAGTAATTATAAAACGATGAATATTTCATCACGTACGCAGTCAGTTCCAAAAACAGTGACTGCACCTTTATATTCAACAGTCATAAATATTTTGGGCACTTTTATTGCTTTTGTATAATCAGGGGACTATTATTGATTCAGTTTATGCGCCATTCACTTCACCATATGCAATATTTATGCGAGGAAATTGAAAAAGTATGACTTGTTGTTATTTGTTTATTGCCTGCAACATTTTGAAAGATAAATATTTAGGAGTATGGTGAAAAGATAAACATAATTTAATAATAAATAAAAAAATAAAGATTACGTGGGAGAGCCATGCTTCGGCACGTATGGGCCGGCTCGACTCCGCTCGATACCACGGCCTCACAGAAAACCGGCCGTGAAACAATGCTTGCATTGCTTTTCGCCGCGTGAGTAAGGTTACCGGAGGCCCTAACCCTGCCCCCTCCCCGTCCTTCCCCTCTCCTCCCCTCTAATCCCCCTCTCCCGTCTTCCCGCTCCTCCCCTATTCCCACCTCAAAGGGCGACAACGCACTTGTGACTCTTGAGTTACAGGTGCCCATGTGTGGCGGTAGTCATTTACCATCAGGTGACCCGTCCGCTCGTTTGCCCCCTATCAGATAAAAAAAAAATAATAATAATGTGAGTTTTATTGAAACGGAAGGTGAAAGGAAGCCCCCAGCCATATGAACCGACCTGAGAAAGACCGGGTGCTATGGCACACATTGGGAGAGGCCTATGTCCAGCAGTGAACTAGAATATTATATACATATTTGATTGAAGCTTGATTGAGAGCTCAAAAGCTGCCCTATACGGAATTGGATCGGCAGGTCGCGAAGCACCCTTCCACCCACCCAGTATTGCCAGCATTTATGGCAACCGGTGATCGTATGACTTATAAAATAATATCGAAGTATTCTTGTTTGCCCCTTCTCTTATGCCGCGTTCCTATAATCAAGAAACGATTCGTTTTGCTTACGGACGGTAAAATTTTACCGTCCGTAAGCAAAACAAATCGTTTCTTGATTATAGGAAAGCGGCATTAATAATTTAAAACATACGACAAGTACATAAATGGAACAGCAACGTGTTTGACAATAGATCACAAGATCGCCACTCATTTATCTGTATTATTCACACTGCAATCAAAAACGACTTTCTGTACAACACAACGAAGACAGATGATTTACGATGTCGCTGTAATGTCTGTTGAAACACCAAGTTGGTGATCTAAAGAATTAGCTGAATCTGTTAGGATACTTCCGTGAACCGTTGTAAACCGGAGCTAGCTGAAACTAGTCCAGTATGATGACTTACCGGTTGACTGCTAATGAGTGGCGTGTTGATTGGCTGCCTCGTGTGATGCGACACGTACAGGTGCGAGCGGCGCGCGGGGACCGCGGGGGGTGCGAGGGGAGCGGCTGACGCCTCGTGTGCAGGGGACAGAGCTCCCTCGCTGTCTGATGATGACAGAGATGAAGGCGGTGTGGGCGGTAAGTTGAAGCCTGGAAGAGATATGCGTAGATTCTTTTGTAAACCTTTGTCGTCTCTCTCGTTAGTTTCCTATAACAATGTATGTTAAGCAGGCTGGGTTAGTAAAGTAAGCCTGAAATGTCGTATAAGGGTGCAATTTCGGTATATTGCAGGCATAGGATCTATACAGTTAATAGTATCCGCCCAATCGAATTGACTGATTGAGGTTTTTCAGCAACAGTTTCATCAGGTGCTGATGTCGAAAGGGACAAGTCATTTAGTTTGACTGGCTGTAGCTCAAATCGCAAATTACTTGAATCCTCGAGCTGTCGGAGATAAAAAAGGAGCAATAAACTTTAGTGCATCTCCTTCCAGCCTCAGAAATGTTTTTTATCTTAGCGATTTTAACGGTGGTGGTCTATATCTTAATTGGAAAGTGGAGGGAGTCAATCCCGACTTACCCGATGCACCAGAGCTGGAAGTGACCTTGATGGATAACTTGTTAGAGTTAAGGGAGGTGGCGAGGCGTGGTGCGGCGCTCAGTAACAGTTGGGGCATGCCCGCCGCACCGACTTTCTGTAACACTGCTTGTGGCATGTGGATTGTTCCAGTCTGGAAATAAAATGTAAGTTGTTTATACTAATATTATATAATAAGAGTGAGTTTGCTTTAAGGCCGAGTCAAACAGCGGGCAGGGCGGGACGGCGACGCGGCGTGAGCAGGTTGTATTTAATGTACTAGTTAATATTATAGAAGATGTCCCACAGCGCCGTTGCGCTCCGCGTTAGTACATTTCAAACGCTCACGCCGCGTCGCTGTTCCACCCCGCCCGCTGTCTGCCCCAATGCTTAACCTCTCTCTGGTAGAAAACAAGCACACGGCCCCTTGTCGGTAAGCCATCACGATAGTATTTAGACACACTGGTATCCCTAAACACTTGCAAGAACAGGAATATCACTTACAAAATGAATATCCCACTAATATTATAAATGTGAAAAACCACCAAACCGATTGCGATGAAACTTGGTATGTAGATAGCTGGAGACCTGGACAAACGCATAGGCTACTTTTTATCTCGATATTCCCACGGGATCGGGACTTAGGCGGGTGAAACCGCGGGGCTCTCACAGTCAGCCTACCTATTTAAAAATACCCTCCATTTTGCTTACTGTTCGTACAATAATCGTCGAGGCATGATGATAAACAGTAATTATCTGAATAATTACCGGAGATATTACGCACGCTTAAAAATGCTTAAAGTGGCAAAGTGCGTGGCAACCTTCTACAACTATTCCGTACATCATATTCATACATCAAAACAACACACAACGTCAGACATAGATGCTCACGAAATATTGCAAAAAAAATCCTTATCAGGAGTACAGAAAATAAAAAGGTATCTTACACCAAAAAAGGACTGGTCCCGAGGGCTACAAAAAAAACATTAGGTACCTATTACGCGGTCAAACCGCGGACAAAAGCTAGTAGGAATATAATAATCAGAGGTAGGTATGTCTTTTTTTATGGCATAGGGGACAAACCAGCAGACTGGTCCCTTGATGGTAAGTGACTACCACCGCCCATGGGCACCTGGAACTCAAGACTCGCAAGTGCATTGCCGGCCTTTAAGGTGGGAGTAGAGGAATAGAGAGAGAAAAGGGGGGAGAAGGAGGAGTTAGAGCCTCCGGTAACCTCACTCACTCGGCGAAAAACAACGGATCATTACAAAGCTGAAAGAGTTTGTTTGGTTGAACTCGCTAATCTCATGAAATACTGGTTCGCATTGAAAAATTCTTTTAGTGTTGGATAAAATATCACGCTACGACCAATATCAATAAAAAACGGGCAAAACTTACAAAGGCAGACGAAGTTGCGCGGGACAGCTAGTAAATAAATGAAGCAGTAGGCACATAGATTATTGTAAACATCCAGTTACTATACTATAGTTTAATACATTGTATGTATATTTCTGTTATCAATAAACTTATTATTAATATTATTGTGAGTGACCTAATCCATACATACAATTCACTATTTCTAATAGTGGTTTATTAATTTAAACAACACTACGTTACTACGCTATGCATCGATAAGGATCGATGCCACTAAGAAAAACCACTTACAACTGCTGGACCCTAAATCACAAACGATTTGAAGAGGTCCCGTACAGGTGAAAGCTGCAAAACGAGATACACGAAATGTTTGAACTCAAACGACCTTTGCTTTTGTTGAGTTATCACGCGCCTATAGACACGATGGTGCCATGACAGGCACGTGACCAGTCAGATCGCATGACGTTCCCATATTTATAAATGCTCTAACTACTCGCTGGGCAACGTGTGTCAGTTATAACGTGAGATATCGAAAAGAAATTCAAAAAGAAAAAAGAAAATCATAATAAATAAATAAAATTGAAGTGTTTGTAGTGTCAAAATAATAGGTTTTTTAAGCTCATACAGTTATTTGCAGAACACCTAAGATGCCTAAAAAACAGTTTTAAAATTTTTGTCTGCCTGTCTGTCTGTTTGTTCCGGCTAATATCCGGAACGGGTGGTCCGATTTCCACGGGACTTTCACTGGCAGATAGCTGGTGTTATAAGGAGTAACGTAGGCTACTTTTATTTTAGAAAAAGGATTAGGTTTACGCGCGGTTTGGTAAGTAGTTTATTCGGTTATTAGTACGAAAGTTTTATTCGGTACTTACCATTCGCCCTCATTACGTACTAACGTTATTCTTTTGAAAACAACCTAGAAAACTTAACTCCTTATAGTCACAAAATAGTAATGGGCAACTTTAATGCTTACAAGTATTACTCCATGGTTTCCATTGAAATTTAAAGACTTTTTTGTGACTCTTTTTGTCCTCACCTGTGGCACTTGCAAATATGCCACGTTAAAATTTAGGGTAATAAGTAGTAGTCAATTTCCGAAAAAATATTCTGTGATAATATATCTGTTTTTTTTTATTTCGTTTTTCCCCATCTCTTATAATCCAAATGATTACTTTCACTCTTATTAATATAAAAGAGCCAATTCTGTATACAACTCAGTTATAAACAGTCTGTGATCAACTGCATTAGACAGAAATTACAGTAATTCCACAAGGGTTTCGTTTTATTATCGATTCGATTCAAGCTATCGTTTATAGATTCCTGTATCTTCTGTATGTCTCTTGTACAGAAGACATAGAGAGGAACAAAAACCTAAAAAATAATTAAAACTTTTAAGTGTAGTGTCAGTTCCGATGCAGGTTTTTAATTGTACAAAAGCATATATAATATTTTATCAGCTTCTCGCTTTTTTATACCTCAGTGTAAAAGAACATCCTCACCGTGTGGTCAATAACATAGTCGAGGTGTGCGACAGGTGTGCCAGGTGTAGGTGAAGGAGGGCAGGACGAGGCAGGTGACTCCGGTTCAGATTTAGGTTCAGCCTTCACCTCCCGCGGGGGTGAATCACTGGAACGCCGTCGACTACTCCACGCACTCGCTGGCATCGCTGGGTAGCACTCGTCTTCCATGTCTGTAAAAGATAGTGTTTTAGAAAATTTTAATTGTTTGGTTCACAAGGTGAGAGAGTGATTTTCAGGTGGATGACTGTGATATACTCGTAAATACATATTAGTTACTACAGTAGCAAACTGCGCCTGAATGTAGTGGGTCCCATTTCCACATTAGGAGACAACATTTTTATGACTTCTAAATGCTATTGATCGCGGTAAAATATACATGAACTCTGGGGTTCTGATCATACAGCATAAGTTTTAAATGTGGTATTGCTTCTAGCTTATCTATCAGCCAGAAGTAGTAGTAGATAGTAGCTAGCTAGAAGCGTATATAGTAGATATTTATAACCAAGAGCTTTGGATACGCACTTGTGTATGCAAAGGTTTTGGTTTTAAAGATATTTTTAACCAAGAGCTTTGGATACACAAGTGAATGCATAAAACACGATAAATTTGCAAGAAATTAATTTCATCTTGCCTCCAGGTTGTATCTAAATATCCTAACAAGTTATAGAGGTTGGATACAGAAAAGGTATCATAAACAATAAACCTCAATAACGCATTAAACGTTTTGATGGGAAGTGCAGTACTTGCGTGTTACTAATATCTTTAAACATTCGTGTACATGATTATACCGTTTCTTTATCAATTAGGCATGGCATGTGCGTATTGCCGTATTGTGGGTGATTATAACACACTGCCTGCTGTGTGTTGTAATTGATTGTGTGTGAAGGATGAGCAGCGTCCATATGGGTGGTAATTAAATTCGTATTATGACCCTGAACTTCATAGGTTTATGAATATTACTGTAATCTTTACGAGTTATTCGACACCATCGTTTAACTCCATGAATGCCAATGACACTTTGAATGTCATGTAAAGGTACGGTAATAAAATAAATCTATTGTTTGGTGCCCACATTTGCTTAAAGTTAGACGCCATTACAGAACACTAGTTTTCTCGCCTTTGACCGGGTAGTGGTGGTGGTTGGTTCTAAAAATGTAAATAATGGGCATAATTTTTTTATGAATTTTACTGACAACCAGGCACCATATTTGCAGTGAGTTCTTAGAACGGGTGCAACGTACATCGTTTTTAACAGTGATTTTGATAACTTATTAAAATTAATAACCACTTAAATAAGTGAAATTTATAAATTACTGGCCTTTGCCTGCAGCTTTTTGTCTTCACAATAATGATGATTTTACAACCACGATGTCACGAAATATAAGATTTATTTGATAGCAAATCAAAAAAGAAAATTGACATCTGTCAAAAATATTTTTTTCTTTTTTTGTACTTAATTAATTATGCTTCTATTTATGGTTTAGGTTGCCAGTTATTTTTGTAATAATTAGAAACAATTTTACATTAGTGACGTAGGATCAATTTAAAAAAAAGCCTAACAATATTATCCTACTAATCCTACTTAATATTATAAACGTGAATGTTTGTGAGGATGTATGGATGTTTGTTACTGTTTCACGTAAAAACTATTGGACTGATTGCCGATGAAATTTGGATAGATACCTGGAGACCTGAATTAACACATAGGCTTTTTATCCCGATATTCCCACAGCACCGGAACTTCGCGGGTGAAACCGCGTGGCGCAGTATTGTATATATATACTTTTTTTATTGTATAATGGTATAGGCGTTTATCTCCCCATTAATATTTGTTGAATATTAGGTATAACTGTGGAAAACTTCGATTTTTTTTTAATATTGAACTCACCTACGTTTTAACACTATCGCGGTCGATCTAAATTGAGACGCGAAGCGCTATCTATTATCGCATAGCGGCACTATTAGAATGTTCCAAAAATATTCCAGAATATTCCACGATATTCTAGAAGTTTCAAGAGGGGTGTCGAGTCAGTTGGGTTATTACGATATTTTTCGGGAAAGTTCAAGAACCTGGATGGAACTTTCTATGAGATTCGGACGAACTATATACATTTAAGGATTCCGCCATCCGGTGTGCACTAGAGTTCTGCGATACAACGAGTAAACAAGTGCGAATAATAGCGAATTATTGTTAACTGTGGATTATTGTTTATAGCCATCAAATTAAATAAATTGTTTCTATTTCGTGTATAAATCGGTGTATTTACCTAATCCCGAACCCCATCTCGTAACAATTCGTTTAAAGCGCAGGTTTTTTAGGATATTGACTGCCGCTGCTACTGGAATATCTTCACGAATGTAGTGGCCGTAAATAACAAAGAGGTCTAATTTGTTTAAAATTTATAAATAAACCAATAGCATTGTGCTAGACCACGTAAATCCAGTTATCAACAAGAATTCGGTGATCACCTGATCCAATTACTATCAAATCATTGAAATTCAGACAGTCAGATGTTGAGAACCATGTATTTTTAAGAAGTCGGTTAAACACATGACATATTAGTTGACTCTCTTCCAGCGCCAGTAGATGAAAGTATTGCCATGTATCTAAGTCATTAACGCTTCGCTTTCTTCATATGTTCAGATATAAATGACGTACGTAAGATGACTTGCAATGCAATAATTATTTTCTCTTTTATTCCTATTTACTTGGGTTTGTCATTAAAGTTATTTTTAAAACACGTTAGTCTATTTTTAGTTATTACGTAAGCTAATGACGTATACTTCAGGGGTCGTTTGTGTTGAAGTTTGATTGTCAAGTCGTCAAGTACACACATAGAAAATCTTGATAGGCTTGTAGACTTATTGAGAAGTCAATTGTTGTAAATCTATTTTATTTTGTATTTTATGCTTTATAACACAAAGATCGATGGTAAGTGGTTACCTTAACCTTACACTTTCAATACGAAGGGTTTTTACTGTCGCGTTAGATGCTGAAAAAATTTTTTTGTATAATCGCAAAGGAAATTAATTTATTTATTTTCAAACGTCAAAACAACATGCATTTCACTGGCATGTTGTTTTGACGTGAACGCAGTATCATCATATAATTGGTGTAGTAATTGATTTAAATAATTGGATAGGTACAAAGTAACTAGCTTGTAATAACATATCTAATTAATGTGTTTGCGCACTTTACCAATCGGTTATTATTCTTTTTTTTACCGTTACACAATTGAATATGGAATGAACACGCGTGATTGAACTGGTAAATAGTTGCAGTTAATTTCTAGAACAATATACATGCAGGTATGAATAATAACACTAGGTATACATTACACTTCAATAACTTATTCTGAGGTTACGTGTTTGGCATATCTATACTTAACGACCATTGACCACATTTAGAAGAAGCAGGGCACTACAGTCTTCTGCTGGGATTTGGAACTGCCCGACTAGGGGAAGCTACAGAAGATCGCCATTAAACAGTAGTATTTCTTCTGGTGAGAAAAGTTATCAAAGCGTGATTGCAAGGTTTTCTAACAGACGGGTGGAATGTTTGATCAACCAATCATTTTGTATTAAAACATATGCAACAAAAATAGTCTAGCCTTCATTCATCCACCTTCATCAAGAATAAAGGTGGAGTATGTAGCCCGACCGGTAGATATTAGAGCATAACACTTACAGCATCAGATACGTAATTCATGCGTTTTCAATTTTGTTTTTTTTAATAGTATGGGGGCAAACGAGAAGGTCACCTGATGGTAAATGACTATCGCCGCCCATGAGCACCTGCAATTCAAAAGTCACAAGTGCGTTGCCGGCCTTTAAAGTGGGTGTAAGGCAAGGGGGAATAGGGAGTGAGGAGGAGATAGAGGGAGAGGGAAGGGTTAGGGCCTCCGGTAACCTCACTCACTCGGCGAATAGCAATGAAATCATTGCTTCACTGTCGGTTTTCTGTGGGGCCGTGGGTGGTATCACTCCGGTCGGGCCGGCCCAAACGTGCCTACGCATGAATCCCAACGAATCCCAATTTCGTGTTTTGAAAATTATACCAAGGAGGAGTTGATGTATTCCCAAGAGCAGAATCGCAAGTAAAATAATATTCAAGTTACAAATGTCGAGTTCACCTTGTGTTCTCCAAAAGACAATTATATTTTATTTACATGAAACGATTTCTTGGGATATAAATAAAGTCAGAATATACGCATGGCCAGAATATACAATATGAGCATCATCATTATTGTCAGTCCACGTCAACCCACTGCCAGATATAGGATTCTTGTACCCATCATCAAGGTGGTCCAGTTCGGTAAGACTGACTTGACGATGCCATCATTCTATCAAGCTAGATTTTTCACCATTACTCTGTGACTGCCTTGGCCCACGGTCCGTTATTCAGTCTCGGCCACTCATCATCAGCCAAATGTTCTGCAAACCTCCATTATAGTCCCGTTCTCCATTTACTCAGGTCTTTAATTCGGTAAAATTTCAACCGGGTATCAATGCTTCAACGGAAGAGATGCTTAACATAGAACCCTTAATTTTGTGCATTGGCTGTTCAGCGTACTTACACGTTTGACACGCTATGACAGCTTAGATTTAAAGAAGTCTTCCAATGAATGAACATTTGTCAGCCAATACTTATACCGTGACTCTAAACATGAACCATTGTTTAAGAACATTTCTTCGATAATAAATTGGTCAATTGTCCTCTATACATGCATCTTGTGACATCATTTTGTTATGGACTATCATCTGTCTCACTTGTCTTTATTTTGACAGGATGCTAGCGCAAATAGCGCTTCCATCTTGAATTGTTAATAGGTAATGATTATTTAAATCTACGATAGTGGTTTTTAACTGATCAAAACTGATAAGGTGGCTTGCCTTTTTATGTATGTATTGTTAACGAATACAGCAGGTAAAAAAGGCACAACAGTAACTGTAAACATAGCACTGTAATTTGGCAATGAAAAAAGAGTGTTAAAGGTTTTGTTGCAGTTTTTTTCTTTTCGCAGACTACGTTACACAGCATTAAATAAAACTGTAGATTATAACATTCTTAATTATTGTTACTGTGGTACCTAGATGAACATCTAAATTATTAATATACTTGCAACCCGCCCCGGCTTTGCACGGGTACAAATTATACACCTAAACCTTTATCATAAATCACTCTGTCTATTAGTGAAAATCGCATTAAAACCGTTCAGTAGTTTTTCAGTTTATCGCGAACAGACAGACAGACAGACGCCGCGTGGGACTTTGTTTTATAATATGTAGTGATTAATTTTATATTGAATGTATTAATTGCAGTCATATAATATATGATACAGGTATTATGAAATAGAGGAAACCGGACTTGGATTAATAATAATATATTTTATAATACATAATTATATATCAATTAATTATTGATTGGTACCATATTAGTACTTCCTAATACATATACTTCATGTTTACTGTCATTGTACTTAGAGTTAGAAAATTCACTTCAATTTTATTTATTTGTATTGATTACTACATACTTTTTGATGAGGCAAGTTTTTTTTTTATGGTATAGGGGGCAAACGAGCAGACGGGTCACCTGATGGTAAATGACTACCGCCGCCCATGGGCACCTGTAATTCAAGAGTCACCAGTGCGTTGCCGCCCTTTAAGGTGGGAGTAGGAGAAGAGGAGGAGGGGGGGAAGAGTGAGGAAGAGGGGAGAGGGGGGAAGGGGAAGGACGGGAATAGGGGAGAGGGAAGGGTTAGGGCCTCCGGTAACCTCACTCAAGCGGCGAAATGCAATGCAAGCATTGCTTCACTGCCGGTTTTCTGTGAGGCCGTGGTATCGAGCGGAGTCGAGCCGGCCCATACGTGCCGAAGCATGGCTCTCCCACGTTAGTCCCCCACGTGGCTACACGTTTAAAGGCTATTTCTATAACATAATAATTTCATTTTAATAAGCCTTACCTACATAAGTATGACCACAGTCAAATACAGATTTATGATTAAGATTTAAAAGATAAAATATTATAACTTCTTTCTAATATAATAACACATAATGTCCATTATGACTAAAATAACATTTTAAAGCTGTCCCAAATTTATTTATTCTTTGCAATTCCGAAAGCATTTTTACTGCTAAAAACCGGCAACGAACGCTCAGTTACCGTGTTTTAAATAAAAATTCAAACTATTTCATGAATAAATTATGTATAATAATGTGAATAATAAAATCGTATCCAATGAATATTACTTTTACGGTATGGTGGTGCATTAAATTACCGGATTCTTACCCTTTAGCCGTATTTTTCGCTGGTTTGATCCTAAAATTTTACTCAGAAAAAAAGTAAAATTTTCCCTGACATATTTTCAAGTAAAAGGTAAGATGAAAAAATACATTGGTCACTATTTTTACAATTTGAATGAATGTTTCTAGTCGTCTTCTGAAAAACAAAGTATACAATATTATAAGAAAATATATAGGACTACCTCAGGTTTAAGCTTAACAGACTAATGGTTCTGCGCTCAGTAGACTTCGTAACAATACGTTCACAGTAATAGCATTTAAAGGGAATTAACAGACATTTTTAAACGTGGTCATCGCCGTTGACTATGACTTCATAGTTTTAAGAGACTTGACATTTCAAGATAAATCTTTATTTGTATTTCGAAGTTGTCCGTCTTGGGACGTTAACCCGTAACTCCTTTCACCAAAATCAGTTGCAAATTGAAGAATCTGAGTGGTCATGATTAAATTTAATGATTGGTTCACGTATAACGGTTTGTCGATAGTTATAAAATTGGGAAAATAAATATTATTGTGGGCGATTTTGTTAGCCGCTGAGATAAAACATCTTAAGCGTTCAATTGGTTTCTGATCGTTGAACAGATAATGTTTAAACCTGAACTTTTTAAGATAGATATAGATTTTTATGGTAAGCGACCTTATTCGCTGACCATAAGGGATTTATAACATATTGAAAGGTTTCAGAAGAAATAATCTGTACTGTAGATAAAATATTAAAAGTTCGTGTGCTACGGCGTTGCAGCGTTCCGTGTGGTTGATTTTGTACGATTTAGGTAGCTGACTGTACTTGTTTTTCATGGTTTTACTTTTTGTGTAGGTATAGTAAAATTGTCGGTATCGAGTTAGCACTCTTGTCACTTTTCATATACCGGAATGAGCGTCTGCGTAAATTTATTAAGCATGCTACTATAAATAACTGAGATATTTTTTTATATATAATAAAAATATCTATGTACAATTATTATTTATTATTATATTGGTGTTACGAAGGGTTTTTTACCTGTTGCTATACGGCAATTCTAGGCCGTTATAGGTACATTATTTCCTAAAAAGTATTATTTTTTCCTTTAACGATAAAGTTGCATAATTTTGCGGGTTTGTTGAAACAACAGGATAATAGTGATTTATAGGACATTTATATTGAGCCTCCTGAAGTGACACCACACTGATGAGAATTCTTATTTTTATTATGGTATAGGGGGCAAACGAGCAGACGGGTCACCTGATGGTAAATGACTACCGCCGCCCATGGGCACCTGCAACTCAAGAGTTACAAGTGTGTTGCCGGCCTTTAAGGTAGGAGTAAGGGAAAGGTGAAAAGGAGAAGGGGGAGGGAAGGGTTTGGGCCTCCGGTAACCTCACTTACTTGGCGAAAAGCAATGCAAGCATTGCTTCACTGCCGGTTTTCTGTGAGGCCGTGGTATCACTCCGGTCGAGCCGGCCCATACGTGCCGAAGCATGGCTCTCCCACGATTGATCACGGTCACGAGATTCGCGTGGGCCGATAGAATATTTGACAGGGTCTCCGTGTCAAATATTTGGCTGGCGCAGAAATTGTTTCACACACCATAATTATAATTTGTTATAGATGGATGGTAACACAGGTGTTACTGTTACTTCTATAGATCACAAGTCCAGTAGGATTAGCGAATAGGTTAACCAAGCCAGTCAACAAAAACCAAAAGTACCGAGGCCTAATCTTATAGCAGTGTATAATCAGTACACGAGAGGCACGGATCCTTTGGATGCACGAATAAATAGTGATTGGATTGGGATTCGAGGCAAGAAGAACTGGTGGTGGCCTATTTTTACATGGCTTAGGTGTCTGCATACATACCTTTTGGATGCGCAATCAGGAAAAGATATTTCACTTCTGAATAACCCACGTGAGATAATTCTAATCACATTTAAAAAATATGGAATCCTTCCTAAATCTGGTGGGCGACCATCTACTTCCAAGTGTGGATCTATGGTTTTAGAAAGTATACGGTTCGATGGACAGAATCACTTTCCTAAATCAGTGGAAAGGAAGCGTAGATGTGTTGTAGCTAATTCTATAACTATTATAACAGTTGTATGTTTAAAATATGACGTTGGTCTGTCTTAAATATTTAGAATAGTATAATTATAAATAGACACTTATATATATTTTTGAAAAAAAAGGAGGTTCTCAATTCGACCGTATATATATATATATATTTTTTTATGTATGTTCAGCCCTCTCTCCGTTATTTATGAACCGATTTTGATTATTCTTTTCTTGTTAGATAGGGTATTATACCTCAAGGGTGGTCCCACGTCAAGGAAGTCAGGATCTGATGATGGGATCCTGATAAAATTGGGAGAAACCCTCGAAAATTGTAGGAACGAATAGTTTTTCTGTTTACTTCTCATTTCTTTATCAGGTATTTGCGTTCAGAAATCATCACATCATATAGCTGAGCTGATGATGAAAAAAAATCATCAAATAAAAATCTTTTAAACAAAAAATTAAACCGACGAAAAGAACTAAAAAGCAAAAAATAAATAATTTTTTTTATAATCTTCGGCGCCTTCTTATAGTCGGCGCCAAATAATAAAATGTTTAATTATACCTACGTAGAGTTGGTTGTTTGGCGTCGACTCAAAACAAGTTTATAAAAATTTTAGTTATTTATTTTTTGCTTTTTAGTTCTTTTCGTCGGTTTAATTTTTTTTTTAAAAGATTTTTATTTTATTTTCATATTCACTTAAATAAGTAAAAAATATCAGTTTAAACAGCTTCGTTTTTTTATTTCTGTTAAACTAGTAAAATCGACTTTTAGTATTTTTATGATAGGTCATACAACGCTAAGGCGTTGACAAATGGCTTAAAAAATTGGGAGTCATAATTTTATTATTTTTTTCATGTTATTTGGACGACATTCAACCAAAATATAGATAAAAAACGAAAAAAGAAATACTTTGATAACTCAGGCTCTAATGGGTTAATTTATGATAGACCAGGCCTAGGGCGTGGTCTAGCATGAATATCTATGACGGGGGCACAGCGTATCGGATAAATGCAGATCGGCCACGTGTAAAGGCTGATTAACGTTGCACCGGATCGTGGTCAGACCGTGTTCGGGCCGTGCCCCGACCGTGCCACGGCCTGATATCATGAATCATTCCAACCAGGTGAGTAAAATCTTGCATACTTATCACGCATGCACACACACGCTTGCATGGTCGCCCACTCGCAACAAATACGAGCGACTACATACTTATATACATTCTCCAGTTAGAATTAATGAAATATGATCACGTCTATTACACGGAAATTGGCGTTAATAGCTGTGCCAGTGTCCAACTATTATCGGATTCATATATATACTAAATACGCCTTTACGCTGGTCAGGTAGCGTTTCGTAAATATATTTGCCACCCTTTACGTCCGAGACAGCGGTATGTCAAAAGAGAGCTAACGTGTGTGTATCTTAACATTTACCAAATATGTTCGTGCAAAATGTATAGCAATATTCCTGTAAGCAATGTACTTCATTACGTGCTCTCGCAGTTCCGATATGGTTAGGACCTACTCAAATATGATACGCAATGTTTAACTGTTTTAGTAGATTAGGTCATAACGGGTTTTCTCTTAAATTACATAATACTTTGTGAATTTTTGTCAATATTACTTAAAAACAAAAGTTTTTGGACTGACTGCAGTGGTCTAACTTCCTTTTCGATAAATAATGACCGCGCAACTCGGCATAATTATTGTTTTATCATCCAGCTACATCCCTGGTGAAAGTATTTACGCGAGTACGAAAATGTTTGCACCTGTTTACTGAAGCTGCGTTGAAACTATGAGCGTTTGCTCATAGCTCAGGCGCGCGTGCCCCGCCCAAATCGCACTTCTTACTTACTCTCAGTTCTGTGATCTAACAACCCACTACTAGTCTGATTAAAGAATACATGCATGTACATCCGTGCGCCATACACCTGTGCGCCCTGAGATAAACATGTTAACCTGTATAAATTCTTTATCTTTACTGCTATTATACTTTTATGGAATCGAAGTTCAGACTATAATGTCAGTCACACTATAGTCCTATTACGTATTTAATTATGATTGATTTTTCTTTTGCTCTAAACCTCACCTAATCTACCGACTACACTGTTGGTAGTAGTGCAAATGTGCAATAACAAAAATAAATACCTACGGCTCCAGTAATAATCACGTACAAGTGATAAAAATGAGGTTGAAAAGCTTTACGTTTTGAAGATAATGATTATTTAGCGCATTATGTATATCTGTAACGACGATAGTATCCACTTGGACAGAAGTGACGTTATTTGACGGAAGTGACACATTGGCATTGCGTTTGAATAACGTTCAACACTTACATAGTACTTGGTAACAAAGCTATTTAGACATATGTTCATTTAAAAAGGTTGAGTGCAATATATCGAAATAAACTAATATTTTACATTTATTTTAGGTTTTTTTAACTTAATTGGGGGTTCAATAGGTTGAACTCCGATTTTGGGCAAAGCAGATTTTGCCAACGTGGTTGTGTAAAAAAAATATGTTTTAGTAACCAAACCTGAGTGAAAGTCTTCTACACTACATCACTACATATTATAAAACAAAGTCTCCCGCCGCGTCTGTCTGCCTGTCTGTTCGCTATAATATATATATAAACTGAAAAACTACTGAACGGATTTTCATGCGGTATTCACCAATAGACAGAGTGATTCATGAGGAAGGTTTAGGTGTATAATTTGATAACGTTTTGTGTAAATTGTTTGAAATATGACGATGATTGTTGAAGATATCTCTACTACCCGTGCGAAGCCCTTGTTTGAAAGTTTTTTTACAGTAGGTAAGTAGGTACTCGTAGATACGGAAAGATTAGAATTTATATATATGTTTAGATACGAATGAAAATACCCGTACGTCACTGTGTATCAAAGCTGTTATTATCTTACATCCAAATCGAATACTTAATTTGATAACGTATCAAAGAATTTTTATTCTGTTTCCGCTGTTTGATATATTTTGATGATACCTGAATTGGACCAAAAACGAAATAGTTAGTTTAAAAAGACTCGTTTTCACTACATTTTATAAAACAAAGCCCCCCGCCGCGTCTGTCTATCTGTTTGTTCGCGATAAACTGAAAAACTACTGAATAGATTTTCATGCGGTTTTCACTAATAGACAGAGTAATTCATGATGAAGGGTTAAGTGTATAATTTGTTAAGATTTTGTGTAAATTGATTGAAATATGTTGATGATTGTTGAAGATGTCTCTGCTACCCGTGCGAAGCTGGGGCGGGTTGTTAGTATAATTAAAATCCATGTAGAGAAAACACCAACTAGAAAAGTAGAGTTTACAGTGAACTCTTACCCATTCCTTGGCAGCTAAAGACTAGAGCAGATGTGCATCAAACAACCTGTTGTTCGTTGTTTGGCAGAAAGTGCGTTTTTCACTTAAGCTACACAACATGCAAATCATATTATTCATGTTTTTTTTATTTAAAATTTGTAGAAGTTTTTACATCAAATAAATCTATTTGTCGGTAACAGTTCTCGTTTAACAATGAATACAAATTTTGTTATTTTACTTAATTATGTGCTAAAATATACATTGTTTTACATTTTACGATTATAATGTTAAACCCTGCATTTATTTGTTAATTTCAACTTTATACACATTTAGTACATGGCGGACTTAATACATAAGGCATTCTCTACCAGTCAACCTTTGGGTGATGCAGAGAAAACAAGAAGTAGGTGCATTAAAAATTATGTTAAAGATTGTAAAATAAATGGTATGCAAATAAAAATTGGACAAAATAATACACAAGTATTCGGAACTTGTACACTTGTTGAACATTTATGTATTTACATACATATACACACACATACATAGCTATATAATGCATACATATCCACTGATTAATACGTCTATTGACATTAAATTATGAACTATTGACGAGTCGATTCTGCCAAATCTTTGAATAAGAGCAGCTTGAAATATTGCATTTTGATTTGATTTTTGTTAATCCCTCAATTGTGGTGTCAACGCATAATATTATCACCGACCGATAATTTTACGATAACGTAAAGATTCCATGGCTTATTTTTCAATGCCCCCCGTGTCTATCATGTATCACATATATTTATATTAACTACTGAAGATTGAATTAATTGATTTAGGTGATAAAATTACTACTTAATCCATCTCAAATGTGTAGATCTAAGACGAAAACACCTGACCATACATTTTGTTAATTAACGTTATGGTTATCAATAGCGAATAAGGGCCTGAATCTTTCAATTTCAATTGTGGTATACGGTCTTGCCATGGGTTTGCCTGTAGAGTGTATCATGGAGATCTTTAAACAGGTGTAGTGACGCGCCACACAAGCGTCGATTGGATACAACTCACCGTTCAACACAACCCTCACGGTGACGTACATTTGGACCGTTTATGCTATGTTTGTTTCCGTATTAGGAAAACAGATATAGCGAGATAAAACTAATATAAGTCTAACGTTAGTTTAGTATTACTCACACACTAATTAACGTAGGACATTTTTTATTGAAAATGAATTGAATGAATGATAAATTTCCGATCAAAAATGTCCTTGAGCCATAATCGATACAGTTCTTAAAGTTCAAATGTTAAAAAAAATACAAGACGATTGATATTATTGTGGTCTTTGCTCATGACAACAATATTTTTTTTATACTTAGCAACAGTAAATTTTCAATGTTAATTCTGGAATTTTAAGCATTCAAAAATTAGTATTTAAATTGTCAAAACTGCATGGCAAAGAATGTCATAAAATGTCAAACGAATGTAGGTAATAAGTTATGTAATACATTATGTAATAAGGTAGCTAGAGTATTTGTATTTGTAATTTTTATAAATAAGTTTTGCATTACAAATTTCTATTCTATTTATGGAGGTAGGTAGGTAGGTAGGGTCAACAAAAGTAGGATTTTTTGCGAAATCGCAGAAAGCTGTAATGAGAATTGCTGTCTTACTCACAGTGCCGCACGAATTAATATCCTTCGGAGCTGTCAAGTCGCGTCGTAAGAATTTGCACATGTGTTTTGACCCTTAAAGTCCATGTAGAATGTATATATTAATAATAATAAGAGTTGAAACGGCAGTGGCAAGCAGAAACCATCCAAATAGTTCCAATAGTCAATTCTTCAACCGGGATCATACCTAAAAGTCTTCAACGTAGCCTGGACATTTTGGAAATATCGCAACACTTCACATAATTCAGAAAGCAGTTCTACTAACTTACTCTTACTTATTCGCAAATTCCTCATCACATCATCAATTTCTTCCACATACACCATCACTTAAATCCTAATTGCACTTAGCTATGGCCCGTGTAATTATACTATCATTGCCCCTTTTATCAGGGGAGATAAACAAAATAATAATAATAATCATTTATTTCAGGCTGCATAGGCCCATAGGTAAATACCTTAATCTAAATATACATACTAAAATATTGTGTTAGTAAATAAAACTAAAAACTAAGTTAGTAACTATTCACTTGCACTAAGTCTTTGTGCGGTCTGTTGGTACTTGTCCGTGAAGGCAACGGAATATAGCCTACAGTAGAATACCAAATATTATGCCATTGTCACTAGTTCCAGAACAATATTTGCTTGTATCGACCTGAAAAAGTACCCACACGTATGATTAGTTAATATATATAAATATAGTTTCATTATTGATAAACATACGTGTCTTTTTATTTTCTAATTAAAGTTAAAGGTATGAGTAACAGATCAAAGCATATTAACTTTGTCCACCGAAATAAGATAGTTCGAACCGGATTTTTAATCTTTTCTAAACCTTCTAACTCATGTCCAATTATGACCCACCACAACTTATTACTTTTTATTATATAAAAGAACCAAAAGTACATAACGTTTCAAACAATATTAAATCCAAGTAGGGATTTAATAAACATTATGATTAATATTATGGATTATGCCTTTATCTCAAAAGTTATACTGACGGAGTTAATACGCTTTGATCTTTACTCCTCATAGTCTTATGATGCTTAGAAATACATATTTATTTACCAGTAGTGTCTGTCACTTGTGTCGTGTGCTTCCAGAGCTTTTGCATTCAAATATCTTCAAATTAACCTCCAGAATTCTATCCCATAAAGATGATTAAATGATTAAATAAATTAAAGTCCAAGAAAATAAAGTACACACTAAAGGTGATGAGTGCCGTAGTTTCTTGAAGTAAATGGAGCTTGTTTTATGGACATGCGTTAGAAACAGCATTAAACACTAGGTGGTTGTTTAGTTTTGTAATGTTTGAAGTCCACGCTCTTTCAAAGTCCACATCAGGAATGCGCTGTGAACTGTCTTTATGGCTCAACTTGGAGACTATTCAAGCCCTTTGCGAAGTGTCAGTTTACACACAATAAATTACAAAATGTTCGTAATTTGTTTTTTTTTTCCTTTAGTATCTGAAGGCAAATGAAGAACTAATTGTTTGTTGTTATTGTGTACCTTGATCATGTATGTATATAAATGTAGATATATAAAAAACCGACTTTGTGTTAATATTGAATTGGTTGAAATTGAATAAAACCAATAAATCTTCGGTAGTTTATAAAATAGATAATGTAGCACTATTGGCCTTATATATTATGCTTGAAGCACAATATTTTTGAGGTTATGAGTTTTACAAAACTTGCTCGCAACATTCTTTGCTCTTATATTATGTACTTATATTTTATAGTATGTACTAAGATTGGTCATGCTCGTTGTAAATGTCATTACATTTACTTATTGAATATTGCTGATTTCTGAATGAAGTAGCCAGAGTTATGATAAGATTGCGGCGGTCTTAATAACATTAAAGAAAGAAAAGCATTGTTCAGGATGCATTGTGAACTGGTGTTTTAGCAGGGCACCCCTCACTAGCATAATCTACAATTTTGTCAATTACTTACTATATTAAAACACAATTTTGTCAATCACAAGACAATAAAATATGAATATAAACATTGCAAAAACCCTGTAAGTGTATTTGTTTATTACGTTACGTAGGGATACACTTCAACTTTGTTTCTTAGACATGTATTGTACTATTTTATAATGACATTTTACAATACAATATATTATTTTCAATATTGGAGGACACAATTAATAAAATAAATATCAAATCAAGTTGTATTCGAATTTCAAAGAACATTACAGTGACGCTACATAAACGCGTTTCTAACCAGCAGCTGTTAAAACTACAGAGTCGCGTACTGGATAAACTTTAATAATCATGTAGGGGATAATGACTTACTTTTGCGAATATTTGTAAAGGGTTTAAGTATATACTTATAGATTATGCAAGATCAAGGTAATAAAACAAGGTCATGTATATAAAGTTAAGTACATTAGTTAGTTCTTGGCGTACCACGAGCATATCTTCAATCGCGAGCGTATGAAAGGTCTTATGTTACAGAACTCATGCTACGTCAAAAATTTTATAGTTAATATTTTTTTTAAAACATTAGTCTTGGGCCAGCTTGAATACCTCGTAGCACTCAGTACTCTAGCTTTAAGTCCCTAAGTTAAGTCCCTCGCTTATCTCTGTAAGCGAGGGACTTAACTATACAATTTTTGACGTAGCATGAGTTCTGTAACGTTTGGTATTTGAGGTTACTAGAGATAGAGTGATGATAAATCCAACTAAAAAATATCGTTTGCATAATCTAAACGATTTCATTTATATTGAAGGAAGAATCGATTTAAGACCCAAAAATGAAATAAATTTCTTCGTTTTTGAATTATTTATTTATCATCAATTAAGTAAGTAGGATCGGCAATTCATGGCAGTGAAAATAATTGTAAATAATCATCATTCCATCGACATTAGGTACCGGTGCTTTCTTTGATTACTTCTTATTAGAAGTTGATAGCTGATTATTATTTTCAGTGAAAGAAAAGCCATGTTTTTCTTAAGTGATTCAAGAGTGGTTGCTCCTTAAATATTTAACGGCCTTGCCACTCGGTCAAAAACGAAAGACTCAATAGATTATCTTATTCATTTTTCAACATGTTACCACAAGTCAACATCGGTGTTCTCACATGTGATTATCGTGATTTGACGGGATGCTATGTGAAAAATGGTATATTATGTACCTATAATGTATTCAACTCCGTAAATAACATATGAGTGATGTTATTTAATATATTTTTTATGTTTTACTTACTCAACACTTGAAAAATATGTATTGTTGTATGCTTTACATTTCAAACAGCCGTTTCTAGTGCGACTTTTCCAATTTATGTGTTCAAAAAGGTCATAAAATACCTAATGAAAATTCCAAGCATGACTGACACGCATTGAAGTTACTGTAAAAGCCAGAACTACAGTAAATCTTAAGATTTGCCAGTAAAACCTAAGTTTTACCAACTTTTAACAGTAAAAATCTGAAATATTTTGCGATCACCATTCATTTCGAACTTTTACCACCACCTACTTGGTAAATCGTAGGTTTTGCTTGTGAAATGTCGAAAAATAGACCCGATAACTTCATAATTCTCCTCCCACAGAGCTCTTCATATTGTTACAAGTAAATTTGTTTATGATCGTAATCATAAATAATAACATAATATCACATATATATAAATTATAAATGCGAACGTGAGTTTGTTTGTTTGTTACGCTTTCATGCCTTAATTACTAAACCGATCATCATGAAATTTTGAATACATGTTGTCAAAGGTACAGAAAAAGACATAGGGTAGATACCTTTCTTCCGTGTTATAAATTAAAAAAAAATGCAAACGGCTACAAATAGCTAAAGGGGTCCAATATATGTCATAGTCATGTTACGAAAAGTATATTACAATGATAGCTCAAGTTACACTGGTCGTAGATATAAAAATAAAAACTTAAAGTCGATGAATTATGGTCAAAAGTCGACCACCAGGCGATCTCTAAGTAAGTATTAATAAATGTATAGCGATCATAATAAACCTACATGTACTTACTACCAATTCTAATTTCGTTTTCAACAAATGACAGATATAAATTAAGCTACATTCATAAAGTTATCGACAAACAAATAGTATAATTGCGGTAAAATATTTACATTCATGAATCATGTCATTTATGCTATATTTTCGATACTAGATAATATATTTACTCGAACATAACTAAGGCTGTTTTTATAATGAGAATATGCGCAGCTGATACGCACGTTTTACACGCCCGCGGTTTGTTCACGCGAACTATATAACTATTTAGTATCGCCACAAAATAAGTTATACTTCTGTAAATGGCTTACCTATTCAAGGTACTTAAATGGCAGTCTTCGTAACTACACAATTAAGTGCAAACTAGCTCGACAAAATTAAAGTATCATAAAACATTTGCCTATCGCAACGGCCCGTCTGTGTCGAACCTGTTAAGGCGTTTAAAATGTAGCGAGTGTAACACACCCCAGTGATTCTAGAGGATTGAAATGTAAATATAGTCTTAATGTAGACTTTGTTAGTAGCTTGTGGTCTTGGTGGAATTGTCAAAATAAACATCATTTATATTTGCTGTGGAAAAGAATCCGCGACGTCTTGTGAGTACATCCCTGTAACGCTAATAGACAGCTTTCTCATAAGAAGTTTATAATTGTCTTAAAATAAATGTCCAATCCTCTCAGCATCTTTGTTTTGCACAGTTGCACAGTTCATATGACTGGATCACACGTAGCCTATCCGTCCCTTTTTTATTGAATAATCGTCATGTAAAGTTTTAAAGCAAACTGTACAAGCAGCGCGTCCGATCAGCGTCAACATGTGACGGACACCGCTTCGCGAAGAGACGAGAATTAATGCGTGGTTTACTGATGGTGCGAGATAGACGCTTAAGGATAGCAGTAGGTACTCACGGATTATTCCAAGTGCGGTCCAAAAGCGTCAGTATGAAATCAACCTAAGAATCGCTTATTATACACCAAGATACCTACGTGCTGTTTTATTTTCGCTTACGTAGATATTTATGAAGTAGTTGTCTTGACATTGTTAATTATTCCTGACAAAAGAACTGAACGCCAGAAGTTGTTATGTAGTCTCGTCAATTGCTTCCGCGTCGAGAGATGAGAGTTTGGTCCCAACATGGGGCACCTATTTGTGTCATCCACTTATTCTAAAGTATATGAAGTCGTCCAACACAAATATTTAATTTCATAGCATAAGCTTGCCTTGTTCTATTAGAGAGGAATGACAAATACTTATCATTAGATCAATCAAAAATCTCCACAGAAATCTAAATATATCTAGATTTTTGGTTTTGCTAAAAAAAGTAGAACTTTGTTAACTAAAACGCGGATTATTCAAAATATAGAGTAATACCTGTGGTTATACATAGTTATGTTATTGGACAAAAATTTTGTTACGTGCGTTAAATATAGAACAAGGAAACAATGCAGCAAAATTTATTTAAATTTATCAATTGACCTACTGATAATTAGTTTGTTCGGCTTATCGTTATTTTTGTTGGTACGGTTTTTTAGTAATAATCTCGATTATTAGCACATAATAGTTTTCTTTTATATTTGTTTTGTATTTTTGTAAATAATTTCTAATATATTATGGTCATAGGAAATAAAGTGTAACATCGCTGCTCACTCATTCGTCTACACGGACGATCAAGAGTTTAAACTTTTAAGTAGTACAAGTTAGAAGTAAAAGTTAAAGTAAAATTAGTGTAGCCACAGATTATATTTATTATTTTACAATTTAAAAATGTATTTTTCTCTTTTTCTGAATTTAAATTTCGAATACGTTTGACACCTAAAATGAGGTGAACGGAACGACGTTAATTTATTTTCTTACGAAAAAAAATTAACGTCTTTCCGACACTATTGATGCAGTGGCTAATTCAGTACTTCAATTAGTCATTAGCCAACGAGATTAAAGCCCTATATCAAATCCGAAGGCGATAACTCAGAATTAAATTGTAGAAGGTTCATTAGTTCTGAATTCCGAACATAATAGTATGGCTAATTGGCTATAACTTCCTGGAGATTGAACTTTAAAGAAATAACATATTATTTCTCTTACGTAGTAATCGGTAGTTTTACTACTCTATACTGTACACATACAGTCAAAAAGTAAATTAAAAGTAAAACAAAATACCTGATTACATAAAACTATAGAAATAGAGAAACAAAATGACGTAGGAAACTAAAACCGGGCAATTACGCAAGACAAAATATTGTTATAGGAGTCTCAGTTTCATGTTTTAATTGCTACAACTTCTGATAAATTTATTACACAATCCGAAAAAACTTTTTTAGTAATTTTTTGTTCATGAATTTTTATTTTAAATTTTAGGTGGTGTACTTACCTAATCGTTAAACGCTGGAGGTTATTACTGAACATGGTTGTCTTGAAAACATCTTGATTTCAGAAGATTTTTTGGGACACAAGAATATATAGAAAATGGCAACTGACCTAAAATTTCACACCATTTGTACAATAGTGGAGTCGCTAAAAAAATTTATTCGCTCTTCTTGAAAAATGGGTTTTATTTTAATTTTAAAAAGTCATTAATTAAAACAATAGAAAAGCCAAATGCATAGATTTTCCATCGTTACTTATCACCTTTTTTGATTAACAGCTCTTAATGAAATCATTATTTTACACCGAGCTAAGTTCTCACGGCGCGCGTCATACAAAAGTTAACACAAACGATTGAATATACATAAAACATTTTATGATTTAACAATAGCGTTCTGTAATGTAGGCTTTCATTGGTACCAAGGTCGTTGTTTGTTGACAATGAACGAGGTCGTAGATTGCTACTATTGTCTTATTTTGGAAAATTTTCATGATTCCCATAACGTAAAAATATTATGACGACATCCACATATGATAAAATATATTTCAGCGCTATCTAGCGAAGATAAACCGAACTTCATAGTAACTACTAATCCTGTATCGCGCAATGAAAGTTCTAGCGCCATTTAGTGTTTGTACAACTTCCAACATCAACGGTTCGTGGCGGTCCGCCGGACATGATCGTCTAGCTTGGTCGGAGGATCCCCTCTTCGTGTTATGGACGACTGTTACGTCTAAATAGGGCATAACACTCGTTTAACTATGTATGTAAACTTGTATATATTTGCAAAGTTGAAAAACTTGTTCATCCGTATGCTAAGTAAAGCGTGGAAAGTATACGGTTTAGCATCAGGAAGAAATGAAGACAGCAGATGAGCAATAACGATTCAACTCTTAATAAGCGATAGGATTGTAGTCATCAAACTAACTTTCCCAACTATTATGTTAGAATTACAGTTAGGAAACAGATTCAAAATTTCTTTTCTGAGATGTACCTCGTCCTTTCACATTAATAATAGTGTGTCCTAAAAATAAAGTTTAAAAGAAGCTATTTTCTCAGTAGGACTAGTGGGCAGCAACTTTAACTATGATAAGTACCGTTTATGAATAGGGGTTACTAACTTGTTTATCAGAGAGTAAACTAATCAATAAACTGTCCCACCACTGCGCACGAGTCTCCTCACAGTATGAAGGGGTAAGACCATAGTCCACCACGCTAGCCCAGTGAGCATTAGCAGACTTCACAAATCTGCGAGGATATTATGGAAAACTCTCAGATACGCAGATTTCCTCGCAACCTTTTCCATCACTGTTAAAACAAGTAATAATCAAGTGAGCAGTATGTCTCGACAATGACATCGTAAGCCAGTAAAATTCAAAAGTGCTGACAAGAAATATCAGTGCTTCTGAATTTTGCTGGCTTACGATGTCATTGTCCAGACATACTGCTCACTTGATTATTACTTGTTTTAACTTAAATTAAATTATAATTAAAAAACATCTTATTGCCTTTTAACAATAACAAATTATAGTTATACTAATTATAGTGCAATAAAAAGGGTAACAAATGCGAATGCAGGAGAAAGTGATTACATTTATAATGTCTATGAACATTTGTTTATCTCATCATACGCAATCGTAAATAAGACTGTTGCGACATAATAATAAAGATAGGTATGTTACACTCGTATTTGTTCATGAAAGATTATGTTTCGTAATCATTTTATTCTTTTATGTACAATTTGTCTGACCCCAATGTTTAAAAACGCTTTGAATGTGCAATAATTATCATTATTGCAATTCCATCATATTTTACGTATGGCGAGACAAAAAAAAAAGAAATTAAGCGTTTATGGATTTAGGGCAGTAGATCTTTCACCGTAACTAATAAATTTTACCATTTCTATACTTGCAAATAAGTATATAAATGATAAAATTTTGCAGTCTTGTAATTTAATTATAAAATACAGTTATTTTTTTAAGTAAGGATGCTTTTACCTTCGTGTTTCGATTTATAAATCCGATGAAGTTCTGATCTTGTGAAGTTGACATTTTGGAACAGTCGCTAATGTAATTTTTGATGATTACGGCAATTAAACTGACTCGTTATATTAAACTAAAGAACCCCAAACTCGAGCATATTAAAGAGCTATAAAAGAATTGCATTGTTCGTCGACCGACTCCACTATATTAATGTTTTATTATCAAATTGATGAGAAATTTAATTACAACTTGATGAAAATCGGTTTCCGAGATTTGTTTTCATAGGCGTTGCTGATCTTGTTAAGACGTTTTTGTAACTTGTAAAATCGTTCTTGTAAAGCAGAAAGATTAGGTCTCTCACTGACAACAGTGTTAGTTTTTAACATTATTTCCGATGAGTACTGTTCGAACTCGTCATGCATCATTTTAATTAGCCTCTTTTTTCCGTTGTCGCAAAGGGTTTTAATTTAATATATAGAGAAGTCAACGACATCCAAATTTTTTTTAAAAGCTCATTAGAAAGAAGACGCTGCATTTTATTTAGAAGAAATGGAGTGCGGTCTGTACGACTGGGCGCGGTCACAAATCGCTTCGCATGAAAATGTCCTTACACCGTGTTACATGGATTACACAAGTCGAATATTTTAATGCAAATCGCAAAGTTATCACCGTCAAACGAGTTTTTTAAACTGGTTATTATCAAATGTTTATTAGGTAGGTTGTAGGTTTTCTATACACCATTAATTCCCAAACTAATGGGTTTTATCAAGCAAATTGAAAAAAATGTTGTGAAGGAAAGCATTTTATTTTGTATTATAGATATAAATTATTTATACCTGATACTTATAAATGTCTATATGCTGTGTATAAATTATAGGGTATATTTGATTTATTAATATTACCTTTTAAACTTTGACTGTAATACAATTATTTAAATTGATGAATAGGCTTATTGTATTCTCTGTATTACCTAACAAATTATTAAGCAATAGACAAATGTCACTTTTGACATGAATCACCAAGACTGACTACTGCATGGCTTACACATGGCAACAACTTTTATATTGATTACTTAACAACAGGTAACATATGTAAATGTCTAGAAAGAGCAAGCTAACCGAGAATTTAGCATCTTAATTGTAAACATCAATCATACGCAAAGTACCCTCGTGCACAGCACTTCCCTGTCATAGACAGAGGCCAGACCGCAAGGTGTCTGAAACTCTTTAGTCGAGTCGTTATAAACTAAACGAGACGTTTGAGTTACTGTCAATAACAGGATATTAATTCTCAAAACCCAATAATCTCACAGAGGTAGGCAGAAACAATGAAGTGCTACTTTGTTAAATCCTTACATACGTGGTTCACACTGAAAGTTTTTAGAATAAGCCAGTAAGAAAAGCTGCCGATGAAAAATTTATTTAAATTTCGAATTAGGAACTCTTTGGGAATCTGTGGATGTTAAATGATTTCATAATATATGTCATTTGTTTTTAGAAATTGGCGGCAATTTAAAAAGTGTCTGTCGTGCATCGAAATGGATTTGACTAGAGAAAATTTTCGCTTAATGATTTATTACGAATTTCGTTGCGATCTTACTCAACAACAATGTTACGATAGGCTTCGATTAGCATTTCATTACGAAGCCCCATCTCGTGCCACTGTTTACAACTCGTTTAATGAGTTTAAACGTGGTCGAAGCAAACTCACTGGTGATTCTCGAGAAAGACGTCCTTCTACGGTGACTACTGAAGATAACGTGAGTGCTGTGCGGCTAATGATTCAGGCAGTTTTAGGCATTGGTATGAGTGGAGTACAAAAAGTGTTACATGCACATTTAGACAACAGAAAACTTTGTACTAGACGGATACCTCATAATTTGATGGAAGATCAAAGATGTCATCGTTTGGATTGGTGCCGCTCAATGCTTGAAAAGTATGACGGAGGTGACTCGAATGCTGTATATGACACCGTCACAGGTAATGAAAGCTGCGTATATTGTTACGAACATGACAAGTTAAGGCGACAAAAGTAAAGAAGGGCAAGGGAAAAAGATGATTGCCTCATTCTTTGGACGGACGGGTCATTTTGCAACAATCATTCTAGAAGATAAAAGGACTGTTACTGCAGATTGGTATATCAGTCCTTATCTACCAGTTATCTTGGAAAATGTTAGACAGCAGCGCCCAAGAATCAGGACCTCCTCCACCACGACAACGCTCCAGCTCACTCCGCTAAACGGACTAACAAATATTTGTCTATCGAAGGTGTGGAGCACAGCATCTTGTGACTTTTAATTAGTTCCAAAAATAAAAGATAAACTTAGAGGAATTCGTTTTATGAACCCTGAAGATGCCGTGGCTACGTTTGAAAAAGGCGTGGAAGAGATCCCTAAAGAAGATTGGGCTCACTGCTTCAGTCAATGGTTCCATCGCATGCAACGGTGCTTAGAAAGGAACGGAGAGTACTTCGAAAAGTAATAAAAATATGTACAGACTTCTATATCATTCTGTTTTTTATTTTCTAAAAACTTTCAGTGTGACGCCCGTACATCCTTTGCTTACATATCATCTTTATTACTTTCCCTGTGCACCAAAGCTATTTTGGAATGTACCTATACTGTAATTTTTTCTAGGTTTCTACTATTTCTTCTAGGTTGAAAATAAATTAATCATATTTCTACATTCGCATCATAAATTTCTGTCGTCACTCTTGTCTCATTACAAACATTCTATCATCACCATCAATTGATGTATTAGTCATAGATACTACATGTCTAAAGCACATTTACACCATTATTTATTCTCTGTCAAACGACCTATTTCAACTTCAACTTTTGGTTTGTGGCTTTGTGGAGTTACCACAATTTTGGCAATGTCAAGTAGGTTTACGGGACCTATTTCATGTTTGACATAATTCGTTACCAATATTTGACCAGGGTGTTCAATATTCGCAGTAATGGTAGCAAGAAAAAGTTTTTATAATAAACTCACCGTCGACTTTGGTATGATGTGGCGAAGGAGGGGAGGACTCGACATCTGAATGTAGACTGTATGAGTGCTCTGTCTTGATGGGTGCGGCGCCTAACGCGGCATCTGTCATTAGTCTGTCGTGCAAAACAACACCGGATTTTGAATCGCGCTCAATCAGCCAGTCTGTCATCTCTGAGTCTTCATCGAGAACATCTCCGTGCATCTCCTGGAACAAAGAATATTTTACGTTAGCTTTGCTGGCTAGCCCAAATTTAAGTGATATACCAGTAGCTGGTCTCTTTTCACACAAACAAACTCGAGGCGTAGAGTTTGAAGAGTTCTACTATCCACCTTCTGGCTCTCAGTTCAAACCAGTTTATTACCGTTTTAAACCAGTGGTTATTATCACATTTTATACATTAGGGAAAGCCGCTCAGCCACTCCTAGGCATAAAACGATTCTACAAATTAGAAGTATGTTAAAATCTACTTCCAAGGTTATTTGTATAGTTGATTACAAATAAAGTTAGCACAAGTGCTTTTAAATCTTGAATGTGGACACACTTCTCGCTCTATCTCGCACTCGAAAAGCTCTGGTTGTTTATGATATTCATCAACTCAATCTCGAAGTCTTTAAAATGTGCAACTAAATCATTATTTTGTTGTTGTGTTAACTTTCAACTAATCCCAACTGTCCTAAATTGTGACTCCTGACAATTAGGATCACCAACAATGACCTTCGAAAATACCCGGGAGATTGCGCCAGTTAATTGAAGGCGATCTAAAACGTTATTCTTTTATCTATTATCGATTTGTCCATCCAAAGGTTGCCTGTAAGAGATCGCTCTTAGCGATAAGGCCGCCTATTGTATATATCCACATTGTGTATTTCTTTTTAAGCAATATGTCATTGGTGTACAATAAAGATTATTCTATTCTAATGTTTTCAAAGTGCTTAAAACTACAATTGAGTTATATAGATTAACAGCCGACCTCCGACTTTGGAAAATTTGGTGAAATGTTTCCGTTGGTCCGTACATTATGCCAGGATAGAAAGTAGTCTATGTGCTACTCCAGACTATAATCTACTTGTATGCTAAATTTCATCAAATAGATCCTTTCAGCCGTTTTGCTTGAAAGAGTAACAAACATCCATCCATCCTCAAAAACTCTCACCATTATAATATTAGTAGGAAGAGACAGCAACGATTATTATATTTTAAGAAACCAATAATTTGTTACGCCTTATAGATGATTTATGTTTTTCAAGTTGTAGTTAAATATTAATTGTATTTTAAAGCTCCGAGTGCATAATCAATTTTGATATACAATAATTATATTATTGGGTATTTAATAGAAGGCAGGTGTCATTAGACATTTATTATTGTCATTTTACAGTTTATATAGTTAGCGAGTACATTAATTGTAATATTTATAGATACACTGTCTACTAATTTATATGAATTCATTTGAATACGATATTTCCGTATATCTACCGTCTAACTGGAATTGATCACAGCTTTTCAATAAAGGTTTTCGTTCAGACAAAGAAGGGTTTTTTGTTCTTATGAACTGAAATATCTAGAATCATAGAAACTGTTACAAGGTACACATTGTGTTTGTGTACAGTACCTACTACAATGAGGTAATGACTCATAAGACAAAATAGATAAAAACTCATAAGGTTACCGTTGTCATTAAAAAAACAACCGCTGATAGTAATAAAAAATTTGGGCATAAAGTTCGTTTGAGAATAATGAAAGTTTGTTTCGTATAGAAAAGCGTCTCCTCTTTCCATTTCTTGCTTAATTTAATGAATCAGCCATAGAATTACAAAAAACCTATGATTTTATATTGCACAGAAACATTGTTTGTGGGAGAGCCATGCTTCTGCACGTATGGGCCGGCTCGACTCCGCTCGTTACCACGGCCTCACAGAAAACCGGTCGTGAAGCAATGCTTGCATTGCATTTCGCCGCGTGAGTGAGGTTACCGGAGGCCTTCCCTTTCCCTTATTCCCGTCCTTCCCCTCTCCCCCCTCTTCCCCTACTCCCACCTTGAAGGGCGGCAACGCACTTGTGACTCTCGAGGTGCCCATGGGCGGCGGTAGTCATTTACCATCAGGTGACCTGTCTGCTCGTTTGCCCCCTATACCATAAAAAAAAGACAATGAAAGAATCATTATCATCATTAAAACCCCAAAAGTATTTATTCACGCTAACCAAGCGGATTGATGAACATCATAAAGATGAAACACCTATGAAAAGTGACAGGTCCGTGTTTATAAAAACTGGGTTGCAATACCTGCACAAAAACGCTAAATCAAGATAACCCAGACAAACGTTATTTCAAAAATAAAACATATTCGAAATAGTTCAAAATTTGGTGTAAAACGTGTAACAACTTTTTAGTCTTATTTGCAAACTATGAAAAATTTTAATTTAAAAAAAAGAAATCAATACAAAAACAAGCAGCGCGTTTTGGATAAATCGCTGTACATTAAAAAAAAAAATCGAATTTGGTTTGTCCAAAATGTTTTTAGAAATTGACGTTCCGTGTGTACGTATTGCATTCATTGTATCAGTTTGAAATTTCTCCGTTTTATTAAATTCAAGTGTGCAATCGTTCTAAATTATTCGAAGTTTGCCGAATTTTTAGGCCGTCATTTTGTTTACCTATATGTAATTGCAACATCATGTAGGCAGCGAACCAGCCGCGGTCAATGGACTCGGTCGCCGTTACGCCAGCTCGAATAAAAAAAATATAATACATTACTAAGAACAGTGTTCGCAACACTTTAGACTCTACTATTAGTTGTATTTATTTTTATTTTTTATAAGTCGTTTATTTAATATATTGCGTGATTTGAATTAAAATTATCGTAAATACATCTTAAACCATTCAAGAATAGTGTTCGTTTTTTTTAATTAATTACTAAAAATTTGGAAAGTTTTAAAATACAATCTTATAACTACTTTTACATTTAAATAAAAAAGAGAAAATTAAATAAAAAGTCAATACAAGATTTATATTATTTAGGCAAACATTAAATTTATTTAGGTAAGTAAAACTATAACCATATAACTGCCTCCTCCATAATTAATTGTATGAGTGAAGTGAAAAAAAAATAATTGCTGAATGTTTTTAATTCTGGTAAAGTACTAATATGGTAAATGTACTCGTTATTTATTCTTAATAAAACGACGGACGTTAGTCATAAAAAAGATATGAATCTCATTGTTATATTTATAAAACAGTATCAAAACCCAATTGTGAAATTTGCTCATCGGTTCAACGGCTATTAAATTGGGTTTAAATAGATTAATTTTTGGGTGGGTGTTGTTTATTTTATCTATGGCTTTTTTTACCGTAGAACAGAATATTCAAATTAAGAATATCAACCAAATTGCGAATTCAAAGACAAACCAAATGGTTTTATTCCGTTTGGTAGATACTTTATTTCAGTTAAAAAAAAATTAACATTTGATTTCCTACTTCTAAATCGGAGTAAGTTTTAATGGAACTTTCGCTACTGTCACTAGAAGGGACAGATGAACGTGACGTGTTGCGTAGTCGATGCTTATCTAAATATGTACTCACATTAAAATATATTTGCGCTAAGTAGTTACAAACCGGTTGACCATTAAAAATTTCTTATATAATATAAACAGCTACATTATATAATAATCTAACTAAAAGTTTCTAAAATATTCAAAACCTAATTGATCAAGTTTTAGTTACATTTTAGTCCATGTTTGCCTTTAGATGGTGGCCCTCACCTTGGCAGTGAGTGTAAATAGAGACTTACGAATAGTGGAGGCGAATGAACGGCCATGGAGCCGAACTCGGTCGCCGACCTCTGCCGAACGCCTTCCGACTGCCTGATGAGCTGCCGACGCTATGGCCAAACTGCCTTTACCAGTTATGCCTCAAAAAAGGGTATACTATTTTGAATGCCTACGTATTTGCAGGCGTATACTAATTAGAGATCAATTAACGTTTATGACAGATGTCATCAACATCAAAAAGTAATTTCAAGTACTCCTTGGTTTTTAGTGTCATGACCTAGGTTATACATTCAGAGAAAATTAAAATAAATTTTATTGCCTATGATGGACCTTTAGATCACTTTACTTCAGATCACGTCGGGGTCAAAACGTATTTTACCGCCAACAAACTGGTTAACAGTTTGGCGATGTTTGTAATTATTATAACTACATGTTTTTGGTGAATAAATAAATAAAAAAAGATAATAATAACAAACAAAGAACTAATTCCTACTGCAAGAAATGCGATGGACAAAAATTGAATAAACTTTATGCGATAAAATAATAAAAACAAATCAAAAATTAGATGTACAGACATTAATAGTTTCCACGTAATAAAATTATCATTACCAAGACATTCTTATCACACATATTATTTTCAGAATCACTTATTTTAGCTAAATATTTGTACAAACAATCCGCTTGCCAAGATAACTTTTAGCACGCTCAATGTATAAACAAATATTTTCATGGAGGTAATGCCATTAAATCTTCAAGGGTAATGAACCTACTAAACTATTGATCTTCAGTTCTGGTGGGAAAAACCCGAATAGAATCCGTGATAAACATTTTAATTTTGTACGGAACGTGGGTTCTCTTTAACACCTGGAAGTGATTGTCTTGTTCAAAAATGTTTGGTGAATGAATTATATATATAAGGCGCATGTCAGTATAGAAACGTTTCGATATATCTTTATGTTTACGTTGTATTATTTATGTTACTGTGTTCTAAAAAATCTTTAATTTCTATGATACGTTCACGTGTTTTTAAATTCGTTCTTACTGTATGTACATTTTTCATTAACTTGCAAAATAAACGTGTTTTGTTGATTGTGTAATTATTTAGAAAGATATAAGAACTTGTTTCTTTGGTATTTATCAAGACATGAATGTTTTTAAAATAGTACTAAGATTTAATTTATACATATACAGTCATTTAATGGAAGTGATAATTGATAATTAGAGAATGATAAAACACTCCCAAAATATGACAATATAAATATGACACGCACATTTATACAATATGTTCAAATAAGTTTTCAAATGTTGAGTAGGTACTTGTACTATATACTGAATAATGTTTATCTGCAGGTATTTCCACAAAGATAAAACTTTCATAAGAACAAATCCATAATTCAAATGATCATTTTATTTATTCATTATTTAAAATGACGAAAGATAATGTATTCGCACTTCCTATGCGAAAGCTTAAATGCTTTTGATATTATTACCTCAAATTGATTACCGATTCAACAAGAGCCTTTTTATCTATAACTGTGGCTGAGCAAGTTTTAATTATAAAATGGTTGGATCCGCGCTCAAACTAAGTAAAACCTGTTATTCAGCTCACAGAAATAAAGGTTATACAAAATTACCTCTTTGGTTTTTATATTTTACCATGACACGAATTTTGAAGGCACTTCATTATAACCATGAAAAAATATATTCGTGAAGGAACATGTTTACATACAGCGGATTTCTTGTTCTTCTGAATGTGATGTATTTGAAACTAGTCCACTTACCAAGGATGCAGCCATCTAGTACCATGATAGTAGAACATGTTCATAGCTGAAGCTCTACCTACTGATATAGCAAGGACAAGGTCACACCGATCCTGGTGAATATCATATTTATCATAAAAAATCATCTTACCTCTTTTCAGCTAAAAATCAACGAACAATTTTCCTGGTGTTCAGATATACCTACACCTTCTTGGCCAAGTTTGATATTTATAATTATAACTAATCAAGGCAATAAATATCCGCTTTCTCCTATAGATCTCTATTTTCTAAACGGTCTCCGTCCAGCAGTTGAAGTCTCAGGGCAGAATTACCCGTCTCGGAGACTGTAGATCATCTTGCACTGCAACTGGCTCATCTTTTGCAGATCTGTAGGATAGAAGAGTACTAGCCGTTTCCCATAACTCCTTTAGGGTACCTTACCTCCTTAAAAAACAAGGCGGTGAAACCATAACCACTTTGACTTCGGACATTGGACGGAACCTTGGTTCCCATCGAGAAACTCCAGGAAAACTATCGGTAGGTCAAGACACTGTTATCAGGAATATACCTACTCAACTCGGTATAAAGTACAGGCTTAGTGTTATTAGCAATCCCACTAATATTATAAATGTGAAAGTTTGGATGGATGGATGGATGGATGTTTGTTACTCTTTCACGCAAAAACCACAGAACCGATTGCGATGAAACTTGGTATGTAGATAGCTGGAGACCTGGATTAACGCATAGGCTAGGCTAGCTAGGCTTTTTATCCCGATATTCCCACGGGATCGGGACTTACACGGGTGAAACCGCGGTGCGCTGCTAGTTATTTCATAAGAAAAGTTTTCACAAATTGAGTTACAATTTTAGATTGGTTCAAGTCTTCCAATCAATTCTCCATTTGGGAGCAACTTGTTAAATCGACGCTAATTAAATTTCCACTCGGATAGAATCCACATACAACGGTATGATCCGTTTAGATACTCGACAAAACGGATCTAACAAGATAAATCATTGGTATGAATAAAACCGTTCTATTCTGTCCTATTTTGTCCGTACGTCCGTACGGACGGATATTTAGTTGGATCAAGTTTGTCTGGTCAATTTCACTTACTAATGCGACTTTTTTAAATAAATAATTATAGAGGTACCGATACCAGTAACCGAGTAGGTTAGCAAATTGCAAGGTTAAGTAATACAAGCAAGATCAGTTTTAGGATAGATGACCATTCTTAACTAATCTAATCAGGATCTAAAATCTTTTATAAGTGGCTATTGTACATTTTTCTGAGAAATAAATTTATTATTATTCTCTTTATTAACATCTATAAAACATATAAATTACATTTTTAAATACATTATTATAAAAAAAAAAAATATTTAAAAATATAAAAAATATTATTATTAACACATTGAGACCCCTCCATGCCTCGGAGAGTACTTTAGGCCGTCGGTGCCGGTTGTTGTGGTGGTGTGCATTCGTTACGGGTAGTTGGAGCCCTAAAAAAGACCGACAATCTGGTATAAATACAGAACTACGATATCGCCTAGTACTTGGGTTGTGGAGGTCTGATGGCAGCTTCACGTAAAATATCAAAGTTCAGCCGTATGGTAGTTAGACTGAAAGCCGACCCCAACTTAGTTGGGAAAAGACGCGGAGGATGAAGATGAATAGATAGGTATGTATAAATGTTAAACATTCTGTTTTATATATTATTGTAATTTTTATTGCTATCGATCAGTGCAAAAAAGGAATGCTGCTGTGTTCATATCAAGATGGAAAATCAAATGTCAAGAGAATGTCAAAGCTCAACATTACGTCTGCTCTCAACGGCAGTGACTTGACTTATGCTTGGGATAACACTTGGGCTGGGCTGGATTGGGCTTACAACTTAGATGTTTATTAAAAGTGGTTATGACGAGCCAAAACTATGTTGATAACACGTGTTTTAGATATACAGTCACCTTAAGAGAAACGTGTTTGAACACACCCAAATCTATCATTTGCATATAGCTCTGCAGATTTACGTTGTAAGTACGTACACGAATGACTATAGAAGTGATAAGAATAACTCAAATTTAACTTATAGGTCATTATAAAACTAATCTTTAATTCTATCATGATCATAGCAGCAAAAATGTTCCTTCTGGTATTTTCTTCGAACAATTTCTCGAAAAGCTCGAAAATTTATTTATGTATGGCGATAGAAGCCGAGTCCAGTCCGATGCTGAGTGTTGATTTTTCTGTGGAGAAATCTTTGTCTCCATCTCTAAATGGTGGAGACCAAACGCCACGTTAGTTTGCTTCGTATCCTTAGCAGTGGCCAAAAAAGACGGCGGGCTTGATTTTTCTTAATACAACTCAATTGGCAGACAAGCATATTATGATCCTGCCTGATTGTAACCAATTACCGGTGTTAATAAGAGTCGCGACCGGGAAAACAACCTCCTTCAAATTTCATCAAGATGTCATATTGTTTGAAAAAAAGATAGCTTGTCACCTGATCAATCAGAAGGAGGGTTTGTTCTAGGATGGGATCGCTAGAAATGATATCCAAACATTTCTAGATGCCAGAGGTGGCACAAATTCCGACTCTATGTTTAATGCACTGTTTAACGCACACCAACTTGTTACATTTAGGTCGTCGCTTGCTTCGACGAGGTGATGCGCTATCTAGATGAGTAATTATTTCATTAAAGCCTATACACCTTGTTTACTTTAATGGTGGATAGTGTCTGTAAATCCTTCTCTCTGCGTTATTCCTCACGTTATATTGTGCATAATCTTGAGAGTCTAGCCACACTTGCCGAATCAATGATTAAAATAGATAATAATGTTTATTTCAATCCCACAAAAAAAATACAAAAATATTTTACAAAAGCTTTACAATGTACCTAAATATATACATAATGTTGTTTGAAGGTCCAAAAAATTTATGGAAGTCAGGAGTCCAAATTATGATACCCTCTGCTATGGACTCCTGGCCCACCCCTCTCAGATTTGGAAATTAGTTTTACCAGTGGGTGAATAAAATAAATATATAGAAAACGCAAACTTAAAAAATACCAATATAACAAAAAACAAGTTCTAAAATTAAAAAACTTAAAATTGTGTGTGTGTGTGTGTGTGTGTGAGTGTGTGTGTGTGTTGTGTGAGTTTATGTGTGCGTGTGTGTCTAACTTAATATAGTGAGAGGAAAATAATAAATAAAGTAAAAATGTTTAGAAATATCTAAGTATTATAAAATAATTTCTTTGTGATTATAGTACAAATATATAATAATTTTGAATTAAATTCACCTCTTTTAATAAGTACATTATATACGCTAGTCGAAACTAGTTTTTTTTTGAAACGAGACTTCTTTGTACGCATATTTTAAGCAAACGCGCTTAGACAGGAATGTGAAATTTGTGAAGAGTTACTTAAAGTTTAGTTTAGTTAAGTTTATATGAGTAAGAAGTGCAGAAATAAAAAAAAACAATATCCTACTAATATTATAAACGTGAAAGTGTGCGAGTGATGTATGGATGTTTCGATGTTTGTTACTTTTTCACGCAAAAACTTCTGAACCGATTGCCATGAAACTTGGTATGTAGATAGCTGGAGACCTGGATTAACACATAAGCTACTTTTTTATCCCGATATTCGTACGGCATCTGGACTTACGCGTGTGAAACGGTGGGGCGCAGTTAGTATGCTATGAAGTTAAAAAATGTGTAAAAACGCATACACAAAACTATAGGGGTCCAGTATTTATGACCTGTCATAGTACAAAAGTCTATACAATAACAGTTCACAGACTGCACCGTCCATTATCAACAAAACCATACTTGCTACTTAATTTAATACAACCTTTTAATACTACCGTTTTTATTCGTACTTTTAGTAGTCATTTCCCGCATTGAAATGTACTTACCGGATCAACCTGTTTAACTTTATTTTAGTATGTCAACGCACAACAAGACAATTAGTATTTGCGCTAGTAAATATTTTGAGCAAATGTGGCCACACTTTAGTATAAATTTAACTATTGGGCAAGACTCGTGATCGTGACTAAGTCATAGAGTTGTTTGGCAATACTCATCAATAATTGTGTCCTATTACAAAGCTATACTGTCTAAAGCTTTAGTAAGGACTGATCGTCACATAAAATTAATTTTATGTCATGAACTGATGATATTAAGGAAACTTACACTCTTGTAAGTAAGTATATAAAGTATCTTGTATATTTGCGTAAGTATGTTGTTATGTTGATATCTTTCTACAGGAGTGCTCATTAAAAGTTATTTAAATATATTTTTTTAACCCCCGACGCAAAAACAACGGGGTGTAGCTCTCAAAAAGATGGACCGATTTCGATGCGGTTTGTTTCATTTGAAAGCCAGTTGCCTTGCGGTGGTTCTTAGCTATGTTTCATTAATATCGGTCCAGCAGTGTTAGAGTGTCAGCTCTTTTCCAAAATGATGTAAGGCATTTTGTAATCGTTGAAGGGATTTTCGAGTCGGGGGTGTTTTAAATTTTAAATTTATATGTATGTATTAAAAGAAGTATTATAAATTGTTAAAAGAAACCCTAAAAGTATTTTACAACGGGTAGGTATTTATTCTTAAACTTAATAATTTTTCTGTGATTAATTGATTATCGACCTTAATATAAGTATTAAGGCCGTAGGTAAATATTGTAGGTTAAGTTAAGACTTAACCTACAATATTAATAATTAATTTAGTCTTGAATGTTTAGAAGTAAGATATGTTATAACAGAACATCCATCATCAAAACATAAGATTCGCTTATTAACTTTTTGACAGTTGTTTGAGAACGTACCTGTGCCAAAGTTTGTAAAATTAAACTTTAAAACGCGACGTTAGAAAAATATTACTAGCTGCGCCCCAAGGTTTCACCCGCGTAAGTCCCGTTGCCGTGGGCATATCGGGATAAGAAGTAGCATATGTGTTAATCCAAGTCTCCAGCTATCTACATATTAAGTTTCATCGCAATCGGTTTAGTAGTTATTGCGTGAAAGAGCAACATCTTCACAAACTTTCACGTTTATAATACCTATTAGTAAGATACTATTTATAACCGTTCGTAGACAATATTATACTATAAATTTAGTATTTTTTAAAATAAATCATTTTTATTACGTAATAGAGAATAACGTTCTATTGTACGTAGCGATGGGAACTCATGTTTTTACTGCATATTTATTTTTATTTTTATTTATTTATTTAAAAACTTCCTGCAATTTACAATGCCCGAGGCGGACTTAATACCACATGACATTATCTACCAGTCAACCTTTGGATGATTCAGAGAGGGACATGGCAGGTGCATAAGAACGAATTTCTTAAAGATCGTGATACTTACAAATACAATTACAATTGAATATACATAATACATACATACATAAATACTTATAGATAAATATATATACAAATAAATACTATATATAGATACCATTTATAAATCGATATTAACTTTTTGTGTCATGTGTGTGTGTGTACGTGAATGTCATGAATAGTTCTACTAGTATTTTATTGTTTTTGCAGTACATTATAACATCAAAATTTTGAAATTCACGTTTAAACTTAGAGTAATGAACAAATGAAAGATGAAACACACTAGATTCGTCACTTGCGTCCTCAGACCTCAGTAACATTAATAATAATTTTCCTAGGCAAATATATTAAACGTGGGTAATATAATGAATTCGGTTCAGGTTCAGAACGGTTCAGAATTTTGAGCTAAAATTAACTTGTTTATTTTTATAAATCGATTGAAACTTCTTAAATAAAATCGATGGTTATTTTTAATCGAATCAGCTATTTGTTGTATGTAGGCCATCACTAATTGACTATTTAAATATTTATCGAACTGTAAAAAAGAAAATAAACGTACGCACAGAGTGTAGGTTTAACAAAGTGTAAGTATATGAATTAAGAAAAGATTATCTTCTCTGATATTCAAGCGGAATGCATATTAATAACTAGCCGTCCTCGCAATTTTACTTGCGTTAATGGTAACTACTCCGCTCCTATTGATCGAACCGTGATGTTATATAGCCTATAGTCTTCCTGGATAAATGGGCTTTCCAACACTAAAATAATTTTTCAATTCGAACCAGTAGTTCCTGAGATTAACGCGTTCAATCAAACGTGTTCAGCTTTATAATATTAGTATAGATGTATAGATTCTAAACAAGCTCGCATCAACCACATAACTAACTTAATACATATTTAACATAAATAAAACTTCCACTAAGTATACTAAAAGTAACAACTCTAAATATCTATTTCCTTGTTAACAGCAAGGTTAGTAGGTATTACAACTTGTTAATGACATTTGCCCTTCTGAAAATTATGAAGTAATCTTTGTAGGGAAGCCGTACCACTAATGTATACATTGTATATAATATTATACATCAATAATAAGTGTAGGAAAAATTACTATATTTTCACAGACTGTATGTTTCTCATGGTTGTGCTGAGCCGAAACCATAAGACATAGATAGTGTCTATGTTTATTACATGTATCAATCAAAGATTAGTAATAAAAAAAAATATAATACCCCCGGTTCAAAAACCTTATCTACTATTAGAAAAGAGGTGATGATCTTCGTATGGCTGAACAGATTTTCCTAAATTATATCTTTTAAACAAAAAAAACTAAATCAAAAGCGCTCGATCCGTATAGGAGCTATGATGGCACAGACAGATACACAAAAACACAGATACACGCGTTAAACTTATAACACCGGGGTTAAAAAACCTTGTATTTAGCATATAAAAGAAAGTTTAGTTTGAATTTTCTGTACCGACTGTGTCGTAATTAAAGGTATCAAAAGCCGTAGTCAAATCCAAAAGATATAATGTCTACCAGACTTGGCCTTAGTAACAGTTATCGTTCAATGTTCGATTAAGTACAAACAACAGCTTAATATCTGCAAACTGTCAAACGACTTTGAACCGTAAAACCATCAGAAAGTACTTTAATTCCAAGTAAAAGCACGTGTGAAAAATCTTTCGTAAAACCGACAGATATGACCACTTTACCTTGTGTCGCAAAATAACCAAGACTATTAATAGAATGCCTACACCTTCACACACGTATGCCACATGTATATTAATATATGTATGTACAATGATGCAACTGGACCACGGAACCGGTCTGTGGGCCAATTCTTAAAGACGACTTGTGTAACATAATTTAATGGCAATATCGTACCAATTCCGTGCACACTACAATACACGCTAGTCTTAGGGTAATCTAGATTTTGCAGTTTATTAATCGCACACGCACTAAACCAATGGATTACGGAAATTATATGACGTAATATGTTATATCGATTGAGTAGAATTGTGAGCTCATAGACTGGTCGATGAACGCAGAATGTGCTAGAACAATAACCAATACTGAAATATTTAATAATATATGATGTAATAATAATAATAACTTGAAACATCTCACACACGACCGTCTGATCTCAAACTAGGCATAGCCTGTACTATGGTAACCAGACTGCTGAGAAATATACTTATATATTTCTATATACGTAAATATCACTATAAAACAAAGTTCCCCGCCGCGTCTGTCTGTCTGTCTGTTCGTGATAAACTCAAAAACTACTGAACAGATTTTCTTGCGGTTTTGATCAATAGATACAGCGATTCATGAGCTTCCTCATGAATCGCTGTATCTATTATTAGTTCTATTAGTTCTATTAGTTTAGGTATATAATTTGCTAAGGTTTTGTGTAAATTGGTTGAAATATGATAATGATTGTTTCAGATGTCTCTGCTACCCGTGCGAAACCGGGGCAGGTTGGCCGGGTTGCTAGTTGCAGATAAATTACACCTAGACGCAGAACAAATGACCATCTCATCACACAATTATATGTCCTGGGTGGGGATCGAACCCACGACCTCTGAAGATATAGATATAGAATATATTATAGATCATCTCTATTGCAATTTCATGTAAAAGGCTTACGGTTCAAAACCAGAGATGGTTTAATTATTTTAATAAAGGCTTAAAGGAATATTACCCAGTGAGTGTATTTGGACCTTGATTCGGCGTCATTCAATTTCTCCAAGAACTGAAATGCCATGAATTTACATAATTTTTGGTAAGTATATACTACTGTGAATATAAAATAGAGTAAAAGTTACAACAACATAAAGATACATATGTGTGCATGTGAAGGAAAGAGAAAGGTTTATCGAATTAAACGTGGACATTATAGCAATAAACGTTCAAACAGCTATCAACGATACATTATTAGCGTTGTGTACCTAAAAATATATATGTACTGTTACAAAAGCCGTAAGTAAGTTTATCAAAACAATTTATCATCTCTTTCATTGTGAACGGCCGTGTGAGAGCTGAGAGCTTCAAAGAAAACAATCCACAAACACTGTTCTTCTCTCACTCTTTAGTTATAGATAGTCAAAATGTAAGAAAGAAACAAACGTTTATTAAACCGCTAGCATTTTAAACACATTAATCAATTAGAGTCAGTTCCAACCACATTTCTTTGATTTCGTTATTACATTATTCTTCTACGGGCATTTAAATTTGATTTTTTTCGGTAAGGTGTATGAGAATATTCACTGTTGATAGATGTGAGTTTGGCGTGCCCAAACGATATCACTTTATTGTGATAAAGGTGATGATAAAGGTACATGAAATAATAACAAAATATAAACATATTCGGTATACGAGTATTTTATAACAATTTAAAAAATAGCGACCTGAAGAAGATAGCTAGGATGGATTGGTGAGGAAGACGGAGGACCAGGTGCTAGGCGCGCATTGGAAGAGGCCTATGTCCAGCAGTGGACTGCGATAGGCTGATTGATTGAAAAAAATCTAATTAAGAATAAAAATTAAAACTCTGCAAGCTGTTTTCAGGAAAATGTATCTTCACCATGTAGATGTGTTCACCATGTTTATCAAGTAGGAACTTGGATTGACGCTGAAATTAAATTCCGGTCGTATGCTTCTAATTTGGAAGTGCAAAACTTGTACAATAAGAGATATCGAAATAAATATGTTTCAGTATCAGTATCAAAATTTTTTTTTCCGCGCGCGCATTCAAACCAGACTTTTTGCAGCTACCAATAAACAAGTACCTTATACAGATTAACAAATTATTGCTTCATTTTTTAGATTCATTCTACGATGAACCAAAAGGAAGAAAAATTGTTGAAATGTGCGAAACAGCCAGCAGCAGCAGCAAGTCAGCCCAAAGAGTACATATCAAACTCTATTGACCTATATCGACCTTCTTTTCTCCCCATTACAAACGTAATAAACAATTGAGTAAAGATACCAAATCAGCATAAAGTTTAAAGAAAAAATCTTATCGTTCTTACCTACTTTGTGGCGTGTATTAAAACATATCGACCTCATTATTATTACGGTTTATGTTCCCAGTATTATAATCGAACAAACTAGAGGTCACCTAGTATGTTACACGTTCACATAAATTGGGTGAATTACCCGGTATTAATTAACAATCTATAAGCCCTCCGCGGATCGTTCGGCAAGGACAACTTCAATATTTCGACTTAGGTAAAATTACTTGACATATTCCTTTCACTTACATATTTCCAAGTGTATATAACTTTTAAACTTTTTGGACCATGTTTAGTAATTTTCTATTGAGTGAAGTATAAAAGTCATTTTGATTTCAGAATAAAACTCTTTAGTAGAATAGGTTAGAAAGTTTATCACATTTTTTTGGCTATTGTCGATAAACACTGAACCGATTTTAACCATTATTTCATTATTAGAATGCTACTTTATCCAGAAGTAACATAAGCTATATTTTATTTCTGGCAAAGGTGCGCGAAGTCACTGGCACAGCTTATTTAAAATAATTAAGCAAAATGAACACTAATGAAACTAAAACACAGAACTCTGTAGTTTCCTAAACGACACTAAAAGTTTATTTTAGACACTATTTAAGTCTTAGTACAACAGGATATGGAGCAACTTTATAGGTAAGACAAAATGCTCTAGAATTTGGAGCATGTATTGCAGCCGCTCGTAAAACAAGCCGCCTGCATGGTGATGTCACCGTTCTGATAGTAAAAGACGTTCTTGCTTTCAACTGAACGTAAATGACAGTTATAAATTACCATTTTCTGGAAAGTATCCGGCTCTCATTTTAGTTGTAGTAAATACAATTTGGTTATTAAGCAATGGTTCCTTTTAAATCTGACTGATTTTGATATTTTAATAGTTATACGTTGAACCAAAAACCTGATCAAGCAAGCCAAAACAGGCCGACACACATGCACATTTTGTATCAAGTGAATGTCTCATGAAATATCAACCAGCGCAAGGAATGGGAGCATTTTTTGTAGCATCTACTTTCACCGGCCGATAGTGGATTCGCATCCGGTTCATTCTGTACCGTTGTCGGATCGACCATTATCGCAATAGTGCCGGTGCATTTCGCTTGATCTTGTTCAATTCTCCGCTGTCGTTGACGCACTGTCAGTTTAATTATATGGCCATTATTTTTCTGTTTTGTGACCAAGTTTTTGATGAAAATTTAAATTCGTTGACATGAACTTTAAATAAGATCGCGATCACGTTACTAACTCAACTAAAGAAAATGGTTTATTTAAGTATTTTATTAACAAACTTTTAAGTGTTACAGATAAGTTTATTAATGAAATACTTAACTCTCACTTGCACGGTATGTCACGGCCGTAGCGTAGGCTAAGGGGTCGGGCTTGCGATCAAATGGTTGCGGGTTCGAACCACACCCAGTGCACTACCAATGTGAACCCACTTCTAACACCAGCGTTTAGCTTAGCTGGAGGGGTGAACAAGAATACTAGTAATGTGTGACCCACGTTGCTAGTATTCTTTATTATATTTATAAAAGTATCAAGACTCCATGACTCAGAATGTCCAACCAGAAAAATACAGATTGAGCCCAAGATCTCACGACTGCACGCACCCAATAACGCAGTATCAATGTAGATACATATTTATTTTATGTTAAGTAAGAATACAAGCTAACACCAGGAACAAAATAATACAACGGAATAGGGACAAAGCATATTTTATAAAACATAATTTTACAGTAACAGAAGCAATGATACTTGAGTTCGATCCCTGGTCACGTACCAATGACTCTTCATAATTTAACTGCTTAGTGATAATTTATTTTCACATGGAAAATAAATTATCACTTGTTATATTGGTAAAGGAAAAAAATCTTGCGGAAACCTACATTCCAAAGAGTTTAAATAATAAATTAAAGTTAAATTATAATAATAATAACTTGACACATCTCACACACGGCCGTCTGATCCCAAACTAGGCAGAGCCTGTACTATGGTAACCAGACTGCTGATAAACATACTTATTTATTTCTAAATACATACATATTATAGAATTACACCCAGACACAGAACAAATGATCATACTCATCATACAATTATTTGTCCTGGGTGGGAATTGAACCCGCGACCTCTGGTTCAGCAGCAACAGGCCAGTCAAAATTAAATTCTCACGCATTTTTTAATACTGTCAACTCACACTAGACCGGTCTGATCGGCCCATGACCTAATCTCTATCATATCCGCATTTGTAATTACTACCGGTCACCGATTAATAAGTTATGAGTATTACTTGTATTAAAAAATAAATTTTAGTTTAAAAAACTAAAAAACACGCTTTTATAGACAATTCAACTAAAAAAAAAAAAAAAAAATTAATCGAATTATTGCATTGTCATCGGTCTTTGCACACTTGTGCAAAATTTGAATGAAATCTGGCCGTTTAAAGTGGGTTAAAATCGCTCTCAAAGGAGTCGGTTACAAACATACAAGTGAAGCTAATATAAAGTGTGTAAAAAACAGATCAAGTCACCTTTCAAACAAAAAGAAAACAAAAAACAAAATCGGTCCATCCGTTTAGGAACACACAGCCACTCACCACCACAGACAGCTTCACAGATGCACAAGTTAAACTTATGTTACACACATATACACCTCCCGTTTTTGCATCGGGGGTTACAAATACATCATGATATAAATACACTGTTCTTTAAAGTTATAGTATTGTGTCTCCAGCAGTATTTTCAAAGTACTTCTTCCTCATTTATTACTTCTATGGTACTATTTCACATTTATAGTTCAAGCTAACTTAAACGTCTGTTGTTGTGACATGTTGGACATTGAGCGTGGTGCGAAATAGGTCACTTGAAATCGTCATCTTATGAGAATTTCAGAACAATGAAATTGAAGCTATCGTTATGTATTTGTTTGTATATTATTACAATTTCGGGTGAAACAATGGTTTTGTTGTTATTATGTTCTGGTTTCCTCATTTCGGAGATTTAAACCTGGTGATGAGCGTGAATGTGACAACAGATAATATTGTGTTCTGATTAGTTACAGCCACTTACAGTGCTTCTAACTTCGTAAGGAAGTTGGTAGTTGCAAGAAAGATAAAAGGCGATGGAAATATTTTAAATCTTCATAGTTAATACTTGACTTTAACTAAGTTATAGATTTAAATTTACGATGCTTAGATTTTTAAATAAGTGTTTATTTTTAGTGCGCTGCAGTCACTTAATAGAGGTCAAGCCTGTTGCTGTCTATCAGACATAACTGAAGGCTCCGTGCTGCTACTGACAATTTGTTGACAGAAAAAAACCAATAACAATTAGCCCGACCTTAAAACCGGACCGAGGTCCCATATACAAACATAAGCCACACGCCATACAGCTTTACAAATGTATAAATATTTCTTTCACCTCTAGTATGGGAGCTTAGCACCTACAATTTGGGATTATATTATTTACTAGCAGCGCCCCGCGGTTTCACCCGCGAAAGTCCCGATCCCGTAGGAATATCGGGATAAAAAGTTTCATCGCAATCGGTTCAGTAGTTATGGCGTGAAAGAGTAACAAACATCCATACATACATACATCCATACATCCTCACAAACTTTCACGTTTATAATATTAGTAGGATTTCTCTTGGATAGGTGTGTACGAAGTGAGTTGGAAGACAAACCGCAGGGCGCAGCTAGTAACACATATAAGTATTAGTAATCGTAAGATTTTTTTATACTACTTTATATACTTCAACACTACAATATTCTAATTGTTTTATATAATATTACACTTAATATTCATTTTGAATGTCTAACTTAGTTATCTCCATCCGATCCTGATAATAATTTCCGATTTCTCTGTAAACATCTCTTTACCTATATATCATAATGACTGTTTATTGACAGATTACATGTCCAATATGATAAAACCTGTGAAAATATGTGGGTACATAACAACAACTACGTACACCATGACCCTGTCTAGACAATAGATGGAAGGTTATTGCTTTAACCACCATCTGATCCCATTCGCGTCGCCACTCCTATTACCAACGTATTTCAATCCATCGATCGTCCTACATCGTCTACTTTATCAAAAAACATGTGGGAAACGAATTAACTGAACAAGTAATGGTTTATGTCCAACCAAAATTTCTTGTCCGTAATTGGGTACGACGTTGTGTGATAGTGACGCCATTCGATCTATGTTATCTTTTGTCGAAAAGACGAAAATGCCTACATAACATGTTTGGTCGAATTTAGCGACGTCTCATGAATTTTAATGAAAAAAAATGGTTTTTCTTCAGTTATTATTGACTTACTATATAGAAGAAAGGGATTATTTAAAGATGACTTGTGGCTTTTTTATTTGTAGCTTGCTGGGAAGTATTTAAAGCAGCCTTATGTTAAAAAATACTACTACCACGTTTAAAAACATTGCTACAGACAATAAATGTACTAAGTTCTGTAAATAGCCCCTTAGAATAAGTCAAAAAGATTCAACATATTAAAATCTCTTACTTTTGGTCTTATACCTAAGTATGTATAATGTCTAAATTATTCAAGTTGTTACAATATTAAGTTAATGAGTTCAATTAGAAGAGATAGCTAGATGTAATTTTGCGCACATCAGACTATATGTCAGTGGATGGTACCGCTAGCGCCTTTGTGGTTTTACTTTCATTGCAAGCATTTCTTATTCTAGCCTTTTACACAGACTTACCCTTATTTATGGTCATTGCTCCGCTACAAAGGATCGTAGCGTGATGCTAAATACCTTATAACATCAAAGATTATAAAAAAAAGGATTTTTTAAATCCGACGGGTATTTTTAGAGATTAGTGCGTTCAACCAATAAACAAGTTCTATTATTTTAGTGTAGTAATTAAAGCCATGGTTTTCCCAAGCCTTTTCCCAATTAAGTTGGGGTCGGCTTTCAGTCTAACTACGATACGGCTGAACATTGATATTTTACGTGAAGCGACTGCCATCAGACCTCCACAACCCAAGTACTAGGCGATATCGAAGTTCTGTAGTTAGACCAAGTTGTCGGACTTTTTAGGGCTCCAACTACCCGTAACGAATGCCGCAGATGTTTGTATTATTAAGTTTAAATTTAAATTCTGAATATCTTGAAATCTTTCGGTGACCGTTTCACTGTGAAAGCGCCTGTAGCATGCCTAATATAAAGGATGAAGGTACGAACCCAATGCAGTAAACCACCGACCCCAGAACCCACTTCCGTACGTTAAAGCTTTTATTTATTTACACCTTATGGACATCCAATGGTTGTCTGGAAGAGATCGCAAATTGCGATAAGGTCGCCAATCGTACATAACATTAGCTAGTAAGTAGATATAAGTAAAAAATTGTAACCTATTTGTTTGTGTACAATAAAGAGTTCATCTATCTATCTATCTATCTGGTACATAGACGGTCTTGATGCCTAAAGCATTCTCTACCCGTCAACCATTGGGTGATGCAGAGAAAACAGGAAGTAGGTGGACAAAATATTATCAAACCATACTAAATATAATGTGTACTATATACACATAAATAAACAAATCATATACTTACCTACACATATACGTATATACCGATATGTTATTATTTAATCTTAAAAAGATGAGTTACAATAATATCATGATTTTTGTTTAAACCTTTGTCAAATGAAATTAGTACCTACTACACACCAAAAATTCCTTCAACCGTAATTGGTAAATTACACCAACCCGTGGTCTTTTGCGTATTAAATTCGCCGGATATGATTATATATTTATATAACTTCAATATTTATATTAAAGTGGAGGAAGTTTCTGATAAACTTTCCCGTAAAAACGTAGGTTTTCAATGTTCATGACGTCATAGACATCATTTGTCTAGACGTCCTATGACGTAGTGTCCATTTTTATTCATGCAATTGTTCCTTTTATATTTTGATCATTATTTCGGTGTGACGTACGATGTGTTAGTATACGAACAAAAGGATTTTTACCTAAAAAAAGAACAGATGATTGCGTGTTCGTTTGATATTTGATTAACTTTTTATAATTGGACTTATTTTTATTTGACACTAACATAAAAATAAAGTAAGTAGGTAAATTAATGCGAGTATTTTTGTAAGTACGCATTTTTTGGCATAACTCACAAATATGTTAGTTTTGATGTTATTACGTCTTAAGCTGATTTTTTTGATTACATTATTATTCTCCCTCCCGAAAGTTTAGATTTCACTTTATCGAAAATTGTAATCAAAGCTAAAAGATATTTCATGATTTAGGATAAAAGTGACGTTCGTAATGAAAACAAAAACCTATATAATTTTATAACACACAAAAGACTATTCATCGCGAAAAATGAATCCTAAATTTATAAAGTATTTGTATCTATACAGGCAAAGTTTACTCCATAAAAAGATTTAAATCAAACAGATAACACTTCTAAAAAGACGCTTTCGCTTTCACTTTCAATTCCACGATTCATTGAAAAATAAGTAATTTTTTGTTACCCTTCTAATTTTCCAGCTCTGTGGCCACAGCTACCCGATACTGGTGACATAATGGAGAATTGTTAGGGCTTTTACGCGTTGTACTTTATAGGAATGATTGATCAAAATGAATTTAAATTGCTAGGCTAGATGACGATGCGGCTGAAGATCTTTAGCTAAAACACAGATGTGTGTTCAATAAGGACGCCTTATGCCGTTACCGTTGGAACTACTTTTATTTTAAAGGCAGTTCTTTAGATTTCCAATTATTAAAAAATTTACACTTTATAGCGTTACTGGTGTCTATAAGCGCTGAGCATAAGAAGAAGTTATTACCACGTAAGTGTCAGAAATTATATTTTATGCCTCCGTCCCAAATAAATATGTATATTTATTTTTGTGACTTTTACATTAAGTAACGATTATTCTTTCTAGTTCTTATGCTTAAATTATTATTTGTTACGAAAATTATGATTGGTAGAAAAAACTCTGAAATGAGTTTAAAATATATTGATTTTTGTAACTCAGGCGACACAATTAATATAAAAACGGCTATCAACTTAAAAGTTAGTGATGAAAAAACATCAACATTGAATCAAGGGTATTACCACTATTATGTATTCTGTGGTATTACTTCAATTTTATTAAATTTCCTTCTTTCAAACCAACTTCACGACATAAATATTGATGGTGTTAATAATAATTCTTGTAATAACAGTGTTCAGTCTATCGGAGGCACGTTGATGATGTCACGGGGCGCCATGTCGTCACAGCCACCCCGCCCTCACCCCGCTATAACCCCTTTCTCGTTGTTCCCACGCAGTGCCGTTCCATTTCTCTCAATTTTCCGCGTCTCAAACGCCGCCTGCGCCCACGTAGATAACGCGTGCGTAACATAAATTGAATTTCGCTCTATTTATAGTCATTTGTCACTTACAACCATTTGAAACCTATTTATGAATAAAATGCTACATGTGCTATTGTTTTGTGTTAATGATTATAAATACAAAGAATGTCCATTTTTGAGGTAATTACGTACAAAACCGATTTGGAATAACACTATATCTCTAAAGCAAGTCCTATCAAATAAGAGTCTCAAACAATTATTGATTGGATCCTGGTGGTATTGACATTTGAGTGGTATTAACTAATAGGAAGACAATCGCAGCAAAGATTTTTGTTGAACTTGTGAAATAGCAAGAAATTTACTGTTTTTATTGCAAGTGTTGCAAATAGACCTCTAGCGACCTTAAGTACAAGCATGACCAAGTACAACTTTAGTGTGGAGTTTCTTTCCCAGTCGGGTAAATCCAGTTGGGGCAGAAATCTGCTAATATGAAACTTCTGTAGTAGTAGTAATGGAAGAGTTAAACATTAATATGCACGTGCACTTATGTGATTTATAAATGGACATAGTCAATAGTTTTGACAGGCCTCTTGGTCTAGTGGTTAGTGACCCTGACTGCTGATCCAGAGGTCGTGGGTTCAATTCCCACCCAGAACAAATAATTGTGTGAAGAGATATAAGTATGTTTATCAGCTGTCTGACTACCATGCTATAGGCTCGGCACAGTTTGGGATCAGACGGCCATGTGTGAGGTACATTTTGCTTCGTGCAGGTGAGAACTAAAAGTAAATTATTAGCTTATTACAAAGAAAACTCTCAAGTTGCTAACTAATCAAACTCCAAATTATTTTTATTGCTTTTATTTCTTAAAACCGTGCATTTAGTAAATAGTCAATTTACAATAATTCCATTTCAATATTGTTTGATTTATGTAATAGTCAACCTAGGTCAAATGATCGTAGATAGTCAATTAATAACATAAAAATCTAGGAACTTTAGAGCACATTTAACGTTACATAAATTTAAATGTACTAACTTTTAAACTTTCGCGTTCCATGATATAGTTATGTACATATACGTTTCGACCAGGTTGCACTGGCCGTGGTCACAGGCACTATAATTGGAATGTATCTATCTATTTCAGTGATTAACTTTTAATTTACAACTTTAGACATTTTCAGGTACCTATACCTATTTATTAACAAGGCAATGCTCGAGGTGAGTAAAAGCTCCTACACACAACGCCAGCGGCACAGATAGCCGGTTTTTGCCGAGTGGCACGTGCCGCCGGCTTTTCCCGGGCGTCTGTGCCGCCGTCACGTGTCGCAGAAACTTGCACAAAGCCGCTGAGCATCAAACCAGTTGTAACAGTCGTATAGAACGCTAGTGAGGTGCACATTTTGTGATTGGTTATCGATTACGATGAACAACGAAGTCTTTAACATTTGCTGAATAGTACTGAAGCGTACACTACAAAAAAACTCGTTGTAGAGAATCCATACCCGCTAAAGAGGGTTGGCAGTAACCTTGAAGTTTTTAGTTACAGGGGAAAGTTGTTGAATATATGAAACCCGCGCGACACGCGGCGGTATACCCGGGTGGCCATAATGGCGGTTTCTTCGTGCGACAAAGCCGGCGGGTTTATAAGCCGCCGGACGCACCGCGGCTTGTCCGGCGGCAAGGCCGGCGGCACTGTGTGGAGACTTTACTCACCTTTGATCTATTATTATTATGTAATCAACAGCTAGCGTAGTGTTCACTGGACACAGACAAATTTTATTCTTTAATAATATTTCAAGTTTATTATCTTACTTAATAGCAGGCTACGCGGTCTTTAATTTGTGGTTTAGTCTAACATTATTGACCTATATTATTTTTTAAAAGTTGTTTAAAAGTTGCTTGTTCTAACTACATTGGGTGCGGTGGTTAAGTAGCGAGGGGCGCTATGAACCATTTATGCAAAACTATTACGGAAGAGTAAAAACAAGATTGCTAAGTGCCACATAGCGGTCGCTCGTGTGTCACCATGGGGAGATCGACAACATCCATTTAATTCTGAACTATGGAAAATATAATTAAAACGAAAACATTGAAAGAAAAAATAGAATGGCCACAAATTAAACGTAGGGTAATTTTTATTATTCCATCGTATAGGACATGATACCATAGCCAAGTGAGGATGAGTGGAGAGTAACTCTTCTCAAAATTTGTTAAACTTACATTATATTCGTTTTAATAATCAAATCAAAACAAAATGACAATATGTAGACACATTTCAATGTGTTATGAAAGACAAAAGTGTGACATTCAAGTGTCAAGTTACTTAAAAGTCGCGGCTCACCCAATTGTTGACATATGTTAATAGGATTTTATCAGTATAATAACATAATGGGATCTTAGTAACGCACACATTTTTACTTGAAAACTTAGAAATTATTTCGGAATTTGGAATAAGTATAAATTGTTTAGTCGTGTTCCTTCGTCCTCCTTCAACAAGTGGACAAGGTTTGGATAAGAGATGCTCAGGGACTTCCATAGAACGGACCACTCCTTACTACGACTACGGGTACGAGGTTTTCGCTAGTTTGACCAAAGTATTGCTTCACCGTTAGCCCTGATATAGTGATAATCTGTGGGGGTTTCCACACAACAAAAAAGAATGGCGTCTTCATAAGAAACAACCATTAACGCAATAATATTTATATTGAGTAAAACCTTTCGCGATTATTATAAAAAATGAAAATCAATTCGATTCTTAAACAATGAATCGATTTTTATAATTTAAATACAAGTAGGTACCTACTCAGTACATCCTGAGTACATACCAAGTTTATGGAATATATTCAGCCATTACGTCGTTATCGATAACAAAAGTATCAGCAATGACAGAAGAGTCAACGTCTATTTTTTTTAATTATAAAGAGGTTTACTAACCGAGGTCTGTATAAGAAAGTTATATTTTCTAGATACTTTTCATTCGTGGGAGAGCCATGCTTCGGCACGTATGGGCCGGCTCGACCGGAGTGATACCACGGCCTCACAGAAAACCAGCAGTGAAGCAATGTTTGCATAGCTTTTCGCTGAGTGAGTGAGGTTACCGGAGGCCCTAACCCTTCCCTCTCCCTCTATCCCCTCCTGGTCTCCTATTCCCCCCTTCCTCTATTCCCATCTTAAAGGCTAGCAACGCACTTGTGACTCTTGAGTTGCAGGTGCTCATGGGCGGCGGTAGTCATTTACCATCAGGTGACCCGTCTGCTCGTTTGCCCCCTATACCATAAAAAAAGCGTCTTAAAGCTAGAAAGATTGAAAACCCATTACATTGTGATGGTTATACCATCGGAATATTAGAGTAGCTAGTGTTCGGTTATACCAAAGATATTTTTGCGCGAACTGATTCACATCTAACTAGTCTCAAAAAATAGTTATCATATTAGTATTAGACACATTATGATAAATAATCAAAAACTATTTATTTATATTGGTGTTACTTCATTATCAATGCCATTGATATATACGTTTGATGATTATAACTATTTCATTGTCAATGCCTATATCTCTTCAATGCCACCGTTATTGATTATTGTGCTTCCTCGTTCTAACACCAAAAACAAATACCTACTACAATAATACAACCAGGGCAATAAATTCATAATAGCGTCTTAATTTACATGTATTTATTTCCGTCTTTGAATTATAATCGATGATAAATATTTATCTATCCCAACATCCATTATTAAGTCTATAACAGCTTTATTAAAGAAGATTGACAAAATATGTTTCGGCTATTCAATAAGGATATCCTCTGTTTGTGTTTGTGTAGTAGTCAAGTATGAGAGGGATTAAATTATTGTTTTTTTAAGTAAAAACTTCTTTAGCGGCGTTGGGTAAAAAATGTTAAACTCGCGTCAGGACCTGATCGAAAATTCGTAAAACGGAGCCGAGTTTCTTATATTTAAAAAAATATAACATTCGAAATTCAAACATTTATGAGCGGCGCAGAACTTCCAGTGTACCCTATGTATACATTTAGATATGTTATTACCTACTTTTTATTTTTAACCTAATTATATATGAACAGATGTGTGTGTATGTATATGCAAATATATTGTGAAGTTATGTTTTCACTTCTGACGTGCAGTCCTACGACTGACTGTTTTTTTTTATTAAGGATATGCGGCAGTTTACTAACGTGTGTATAACGAGGATACCCGACTAGTTTCGGACCCGAGAGGCCCTTATATTTTGTATTACCATTATAATATACTAGAAGTCCCACGCAACTTCGTCTGCGTTTGTAAATTTTCCCCGTTTTTGCAATATTTTTCATTGATGCTCCCCTCCTATTGATCTTAGCGTGATGTTATATAGCCTATAGCTTTTCTCGATAAATGGGCTATCTAACACTAAAATATTTTTTCCATTCGAACCAAACAAAAAAACTCTTCAGCTTTATAATATTAATTATAGATTAAGTAAAAGCATGATCGGATTCGAAATGGAGGGATAGCTGGGCAATCTCCCCGCAAGCCGGCAAATAACTGTATTAAAAATATTAACAGTAGACATATGATGACTATTTATTGCTTAGATTAACAAGAAGAATGACTTATATAAATTCTTGATGTCTTTTGATTGCAACGGAGCCTCCGTTGCAATCAAAAGACAACACTTTCAATCAATTAACGTAGTCTGCAGTCTTGCAACACCTGGAATTTTATTTTGCCAACTTATAGAAACTTTTTCATTTAATATTTAAGAACACTATACTGTTAGTCTGTAAGGCATTTGCCTTATTTTGCCTGCCTTTTGCGTATTCGGGACGTCATTCCACAATTCTTCCGTGGCTTCTGCGGGAAGAAATGCTGTCCAAACTCGTAATATTCGACTATTCCGATTTAAAAGTGTCCATTTTTCAAAGTAGTAACCGTTCTACTATAATTAAATTGTGTGATTATGTATCTTATCATCTATAGTGCACACGGATAAATAATTCCTATATTGTAAGGCAGCGTTCAAAACTGTTTTGTACGTCCGGAACAACGTGTGTTAAAACTACATAAATGTAATAACACAAACTACACAAATGTTGATACAAATAATTATATCATAATCTTATCTAACTAGAGCAATATCTACTTATTGTATTGATAGTTTTAACATTATTGTAACAAAAGTATTATTTATTGCCCACGGCTGTAGTCCTAATAACATTATAAATGTGATATTTTGTAGTTGTGATATTTACAGCGTATGTATACTTAGGCTGTTAAAGGATTAAAATTTGGCATATAATTTGTTTCCTGGATCCGCAGGCAAAGCCTGAGAAATTAGTACGTGAATGGTGCATTATTTTTAGTGAATTATCTGGCTTTACGTAATCAGAAACCTTTTGAGACTTCATTCCGTGCGTGTATTCAGCAGTGTCACTAATTAAACAATCTTCGTAAGTAATTACGATTGAAAAAACAAATCGTACTTTTTATCTTCATTCAGTGTTCGTCCACCTACAGCCGGATAACAATACAGAGTAAATAAACTACATATAACTAGACAGAATAAGTATAGCTTAGTAAAAAAAAAAAGTGTGTAATGCAATTCACACACAGCAGAAGTGAAACTTCAAAATGAATTAACCAAAGAATTTTAATATGCAAATGCACAAAAATTATACACGTGAATGACACAAGAAGGCTTCGTAGTACGCAGGCGCAAAGACACGTGCTAGCATACGAAGATTATAGGAAACACTCTATACTTGTATTCTATCTAATTCTCTCGCAGGTTAAATCCTATTTATGAATATGTTGTCTCTTTTTAGTGCTGTATACTTCTATTTTATCTCATTTTCTCGCAATCTAAATCCTATTGTATTGTGTTTGTCTCTTTTTAGTGTGACTTAAAGCTTCGTAGTACGCAGGCGCAAAGACAAAGATTATAGGAAACACTGTATACTTGTATTCTATCTCATTCTCTCGCAGTCTAAATCCTACTTATGAATGTTTGCCTCTATTTAGTGTGAGTTTTTCTTTTCATCGAATTCTAAATCACAACGATTCTAAAGAAGTTTCACTTAAAAAAACACGTTTTAAGGGCCATCCAACCAAACTCGAGGGGTTTACAATAGTAAACCCCTCAGTGGCTAATAAGCCACTGAACAGTTCCACTATGCACCTCCCGGCTCCATCATCAAATACACTCCAAGATGCAAAATTATAGCATTGTCATTCAAACTACATATACACACAAAGTTCTATTTCGATACGACAATATTAAAAGTATGTTAAAATTTACTACCAAGTTTTGTTTCCATAACTAGTTAGTTTTACTTTATAAGTGAAGCTAATAAAAAGCATGTTAAAAACAACTATATTACCTACGTATTTAGGATTTTATTTGTGTTTATTTTAGTTTCTCTTATTTCAGTAACTCTGTTAAGTTTTTGATGTCCATTAATAAGCATTTTGCTTAATATTATCAAACTTCGTAACTCCAAAATATTCGATATTTATGATATTGATATCATCCAATTTAAAATGCCGTAACGAACACTATGTGATCACTATTTCTTTTTTTTATATATTTTTTTGCTATTTACAAAAAATGAAACTACTTAAGTACTTCGTAAGTCTATTACACATGTTTGAGAAGTATACGTAAGTCCATTTATTTGATCATAGTTTGATTGATTTGGAGATTTGATTTGGAGAGTAACCAATATTGAACCGGCGCTTAAATTGGACCACTTCTCTATAACATAAAACCATTTACTTTAAGCGCCGGTTCAATACTGGTTACTTTCCCCTCTATATGAATAAACCGTAATTAAAACAAAGATAATCACAATTAAAATTTAAATAGGGCTGTTTGTCACTGTTTTATAGTTAGTTATTTAATTAAATAGTTTATTTTTCCTCCTGTAGAATTTGACCAAATGGAGATACGAAGTTTGATAATTAAGCCATGGCAATAATATATGCATGTTTTATATAGCAATGTAAGTCATGACAATAAAATAGACCGATATAGATAATGACGGAAGGAAACTGAATTATCAACGGAAATATGCCTCAACATTTGAGCGACTAAATCAATGTAATTGAGCTTAGAATTTTAAATGACATCAAATACATGAATAGATCATTTGTTTAATTAATCTCCTCGTTCTAAACAAACCCACCACCGCTTCCGCAAAACGCAGTGTCAAGGAGATTACAGCTGCCCCCCTGGCTTTGGAAAGCTCACATAGTAGTACTAAGGTAATTTTGAGTCGGTTTTTGTAGTGAAAACTTCTTTATCGTCGCTGTGCACTTTTTGGGATGGGTAAAAAATGTAAAACTCGCGTATATATGTTATTACCTACTTTTTATTTTTAACCTAATTAAATATATATACAGATGTCACACACATCTGTATGTATATGCAAATACATTGTGAAGTTATGTTTTCACTTCTGACGTGCAATCCTACGACTGACTGTTTTTTTTTATTTGTTCTCCCCCTGGACCGACAAAATCAAATTTTGCCCGCCCTTGGATGAAAAAAACAAATTTGGCTTCTTCCTGGACTAAAAGCTGGGTACGCCCATGTCTGTTAAAAATACTCAATTAATAATACAAGCTCTTAGACACAAGCTATTGCCAGCGGGTCTTTTAATATATTCAAATGATGATCAAAATTTTAATAATAAGTAGCGGTATTTAAATACATTTAGGTACAAGGCCTCACTAATATGTCCAATGCCTACCATTTAGCGGTGTATATAAAGATTTATTTATGAGCTATTAAATTGTAGTTAAAACGCTGCAAAGAAATAAAGGTTTAAGTTAATTTAATGAAAATTCTTTTTTTACAATCCTTATTTATTGTATAATAAATCTGAATATAGCTTGAGTGACTGTAATTAGAGGGTAATAAATTGACTCAATTAGTTTCACAAATTAAAGGGTCTCGATGGCTGTAGGTTATTATTGGTTCACACTTCTACGCAAACAGATCGAATCCAATTTCAGTTATGTAACTAATATACGAATCCAATATTAACCCGATGAAGGTCTTGTTGGATAGACACGTGTTCCCGCCAGATGTACATAGACTAAAGGCATGGTCCAACTATAATAATCAAAGGTATGAATTATACAAGAGTTTTATAGGCACCTAACTATCGTAAAGTTGTCTTTACAATAGAAAAACAACTTTTGCTTTGGTTGTGAAAACAAGTAATAACAATAATATTTTGGGACATTCTACAACCACATCTCTACCTAGACCCAAATTTGTGCTATGGGTTCTAGAACAAGGACTCATATACTTAGATACATTTTTTTACACAGAGACTAATGCAAATATACTATTCATTCATTCAAATGTGTAATCAAACCCGCTTCCTCTGACGTAGAAGTCGAATATACTACGTCGTCGAAATAATTAGAATATGTGGATTATATAGACGTTGTCCTCTAATTTGTCGACATACATAATTGTGCCTCTAAAAAAGTTAGCAATTATAGAAATTAGTTTCATCGCTGTCCCATTATGTATTTATTTAATAAAACTTTATCCACAAAAATGTACAATGTAAATGTACAAATAACTTCATGCCATAGGCATTCTCTACCACAATCATCATCATGAGCCTATCGCCGTCCACTGCAATTTTTTTTTTCTACCAGTCTACTCATTAAACTCGAAGTAGGCAGTGTTGATTTCAACCCTTTAAAACTGTACATTAACAGGTTGCGATTGAGACCAACATTATTTGTAACGGTTAAGCCATTACGCAACCGACATTCTTCGGTGACGTCCCGGAACGTATGAATTTATACAACAATAATAGATGCGCGTGGAACACGATTCGAATAACGCGTCTATTGACGTTCTATAGGAAATTTTGGAAAATTATATTAGATATTGTAAAGTGGACACCGAAAGCTTATCAAATCATTCGAATTATAAATGTTTCAGACACTTAAAGAAATTGAAAAATGTAATCGAAGTTATGTTCTATAAATAATCTTACTAATTTTATAAAGGTGAAAGTTTATGAGGATCTATGGATGTTTGTTACTCTTGCACGCAAAAGTGGCTGAACGGATCTGGATGAGATTTGGCACAGAGATAGAGTATAGTCTGAAATAGCACATAGGCTACTGTTGGTGGGATAGATTTCACCAAAAATTCTTTCAAAAAAAATGAAACTATAAAGCGAGTCCTTTCGTTAAGTCGCCGGATCCAATCCAAGTAGATTTTAGGTTTTTTAAAATATTATTATTAGTAGTAACTATATTTTTTCTTTTTCGGAATTTAGTGTTAAAATATCATAAAGCCAAATCTGAAAGCCAACTTCTATCTACTTGGGAATAAGCCTCCAGGAGAGCGTTGGCCACAATGGAGGAAATAAATTGGTTTCTTTACGTCACATATACGAGTAACATTCCCTGAGGGGATTTACTGTAACCTTTTTAGTAATAACTAAAATAAATTGAAATGATTTGAGTAGGCAATATCTACTCAAATCAAGTCAACTTACTTTATCTAAATATTTTAGAAGGAATGCTATATATTCACATTTCAAAAAGTGTTTATTTACTCATTACTTAGAATATACACCTGAAAATTATGAAAAATCTTGATCTACAATTGTTTATCGTAATATTTTATTAAACCAATTGATTCCCATTTAAAAAAAAATAGGCAGTTATGGGACTGTCGACAAAAGTGAAAACTTAAACGAAACGACGAACTTACAACGTCACTTTAGCAGATTGGTGACCTAAATAATAAGGAGCTGATAGAACTCAATGTTTAGATTAGCGCCCTCTAGTGGATCTATATATGTATTATTAGCGTGACTGTCACGAGTTCAATGCTTTTTCCCCATGGCAAAAGTGCACAAACGTGCCTAAAGAAGTTTTCAATTCAAAAAAATATCATCTAAATAAATTCCAACAGCCCTATTTCAATCATATTACATAGTGTCACTGCTGCAGCTGGCATCATTTGTTGTGTACGATGTCTAATGCAGTCTACGCAAGCTCAGAATTGTAAATACTTTGTATTTATATCTCTCAAATCATTTGATAACGTTTGGAATATAAAACAATAACAATCATCAAATCGGACATCATTATGCCCGTGGCACCGGTTGTTGTTACTCTATTCGTTGACATAAATACGCCAGCTTAGTTACTGGGATTAAAATGAATACTATTAATGATGACCGATGAAGCTAATAATCTGATTAAAATGTTAGCGAATCTGACTATTGCTGCAGTATATAGTTATGAGCATAATTTCAAACTGCTTTAGTAGAAATGATAATCGCTTACTCTCCTCTAAATTGATGAGAACACTAGAAGTGGTAGCCAGAACCCGATGAGATAGGTTCCCACCTAAAGTCACACTGCAGATAAACAACTACTATCAGCAAACGACTAGGAGTCAAAACATTACACGGCTGTAATTGGTTCGACATCGGATACGAACTCTTTTTTCTCGTGATGAAGCCCATCTGAGTGATACTGTGTGGTACTGTGGGCTCCACCCCGACCAAGATAAACCTACTTCGACATAGTGAAACAAAATATTACAAAAAAAAAAACAATCAAGCAACTGTTCTTAATTCAAAATCGGAAACAAAATGCAACAACAACAACACAAAACAAACCAAAAGTACTTAAATAACTAACAACAAAGCGACAGTAAAGTTATTTTGTAATTGGTCAATTATCAGTATCACGCTAACCGTATCGTAGAGCCGATAACATAGTACAGGGCATTGGTGTATGCGCCACTCGGCCACAGTGGCCCAGATTCCTTTGACATTGTGCCAAATACTAGCCTAGCCATTCATTGTGAAGTTTCATCGTCATGCATGTCCTTTAGGGATTAATTGAGCCTGCTATTACGCTGCATTTACTTTTAGCGTATAATTAATACGTCCTGGCGTTTTTGTTTTGCTTTATTTGTTTGAATTTATAATATCTTTTATTTTTTTATTTTTTTTAATAAAGTATACTAGCACTGTGGGTTACACATTACTAGTATTCCTGTCAACCCTGCGAAAAGCGAAATGCTTGATGCTTTTAAATAGAGATGTTTTGTCTGTGTATGTAAAAATAAAGGTTATAATGTACCTTTACGTATAACAATTTCTTGTCGCGTTGTTTGTCTGCGATTAACTCTTAAACTAATTTTCATGAAATTTTGAACACTGTTCAGTTTTGTGCAACTTGAAATTCCACAATAGTTTTTTATTGTAAGTTACATACACAGCAACGCGTGATCGAGTAGCTAGTAGTCTTTTAGGTTTAAGATATTCCATTATTTTTTTTATATTGACAGTCAGTACTCTATTTTACATATATACATACCTACGTTTTCAATTTGAGACACCATCAGACTGCTTATTAAACAATTAACTTAATTAACGATGAGAAGCGCGAAATCACTTCACTATGTTAATGCAGTGTGGGTATCACTGAACAGTTTGAAATACGAATGGGCCAGAACTTAGTCCATATAGCAGCTCTGAATAATCGCAGACAGAACTAAATATTTTTACAGGGAAATGACGCAACGCCGTAATCCGCTTGTGGTAATTAGTATTCGTGTCACAGAAAACCACGTGTACTTTCCATCGACCAGTTAACTACAGTACTTTAATCCAACGTAATAAAGTCTAAGCTAGAGTGTCAGTTGCGTTTGTAAGTGTGGTTCTATCGCGATGCGTGTCCGAGTATCGGCATAATTTCACATTCACGGCAAAGCAATGTCGGTACGTGATCGTCCCAGTGCTGAAGGGCCGTGAGAAAGCTGCGTGCCAACGTGTCTTTTACCAAATACGTGAAATATGCACGCTTCCTTGTGTATACTAATGTAGGAAAATCCGTAGATGAAATGCAATTAGAATATGTTCGTATTTAAAAAGATATGCCTTATCTGGCTTCTATCCTATGTAAATACAGTTTGAAATAAAATAATGTGGGTAGGTACTAGGAATCCCACTAATATTATAAATGTGAGAGTTTGGATGGATGGATGGATCTTTGTTACTCTTTCATGCAAAAACCACTGAACCGATTGCGATGAAACTTGGTATGTAGATAGCTGGAGACCTGAATTAACGCATAGCCTACTTTTAATACCGATATTCCCACGGGATCGGGACTTCCGCGGGAGAAACCGCGGGGCACTGCTAGTTATAACTATATTTGTACACCCACAATCAAAGTCAGATTAAAATACTAACACCACTAAACCCTCGCAGCAGAAATTGTGTCAATTGTGCGTTTATTTAAAAAAAAAAAAAGAACAACAATAGTTGGAACCGACTGTACAACCAATTCAATTCAATCTCCTTAGCTACTACAAGAGTAATAAGTAGATAGATAGTGGTAATTACTTAACACCTTACAGTTCCCAAAACGCATTTCCAGAAATTAGTAAAAAAAATATGTGATACCTCTGTTACGGGTACTTTGGTCATAAAATTTACGGTAACCAGAATACTAAGGGTTGGGCCAGAGTTCACAGCATAACAATATTTATTATTATATTAGATGCGTCATCTGGGTTATATCATAGTGAAATCTGCAAGTTTTAACGTACTAACAAAAGTCATATGACCACTGATACCATTGTCGCTGTTCATTTTAATTGGATTTTTAAAGTAAACTGTTTTAGTTAAAGAATTAAGTCAATTCTTTATTTATAAGCAGGATTCCCAAAGAGGATTTTTATATGCGTACCTGCAATCCTGGGAAACCCTATCTGAACTTCTCGGAAAACACACGTGTGCTGGACAGTTCACATCGATTACGTTTGGATAACAGCCAGTCAATACAATGGTATGCTTTAATGTTTCTACGTTTCAATTTATATCCAGGTATATCGTTTGCTCTGTTAAATGTTTTTTGTTTAATTTTACAATACGCTTAAGTGAAATAATATACAATAAATTAGATGCAAACCGGATTAGGAGCTCACAGTTTAGCAAGAGTGCGCCTCGTCCGTAGTTGACAATCGAATATTTAATTATCATTTCCTGTGACAAAAAATGCTACTCTATTCGGGGTTCCTGCTCTTACTCCAATAATATATTTATATGTTTCTAAATGATTACAGAATAAATAAGATTTGAACCAAGACATATTCCAATACCTAAATTACATAATCAACCCAAATGTGTAATTTATAATCAATACAAAACAATTACTATCTAATGATAATGATGATAATAACTTGACACATCTCATACACGGCCGTCTGATCCCAAACTAGGCAGAGTCTGTACTATGGTAACCAGACTGCTGATATACATACTTATATATTTATAAATACATACATATTTTAGATAAATTACACCCACACCCAGAACAAATGATCAAGCTCATCACACAATTATTTGTTCTGGGTAGGAATGGAACCCACGACCTCTGGTTCAGCAGACAGGATCACTAACCACTAGACCAACAGGCAATTTAAGTGAATTAATCCACTATCTGCACCCGGCATGTCCTTTTTTTATATATATTTTGGGCCAGGAATCTGATCAATGGATGATATTAGGACAAACAAACAAACATTGATTTTTATATATATATTTTTAAATATTAGTATGAACAGAGTCATAAACAAACCAACTGATAGTCAAATATACACGCTTATAAATATTTGTCAATATTACCCGCCAGTGTAATAAAGGCAGTTCTAAATTCAAATCCTGAAGTCTCATTAAGTGATTATAATAACAGAACACACGCTGAAAGGTTCAACGGTTGTTTAATTATACACGTAATCTAATTGTTATTCCAGTCACAGAGTATTTAATTGGTCCTCATTACGAACAATGAGGACATGATGTGAACAATAACTCATTCGCATTATGTGCCCGTCTAATTCTGAAGAAAGGATCTATTCACAGAATAACAAAGCTTCGCATTCATGCGCGAGTTTTTTGGCAAACGCAATCATAGACAATAAATAGCGAAGGGGCGCATTACATTCCTTTCGCGAATAATGGGGTCTTCGGTTATCTTAATTGTTTAGTACCAAGTCTGTTTGTTAGAGCTACATAATCTACTAAATCAAATTTGATCAACCAAATTTTTCTTGATGTCGTAAACGGAATCTTTAAATGTAACATTTTGTGAATGTGAATCGCAGTCAGTTAGAGACTAGTCTCTACAGTTCTTTAAGGAGGTGCTTTGCTGTCAATAGGCGAATTAAAACACTTACAATGTTTTTTTTTTCAGAGTTATCGCGTCGTCTTCAGTAATGATGTTATTGACTGAACATGAACCGTGTCTCCTTGCTATTTTGTCGACATAAAATATACCAGAGTCTTGTCCATCAACGAAATAACCTTTATGACTATCGTGTAACGACTAGGTATTTAAATGCGAATGCAAGTGAGTGAGCAAGATAAAAGGAGTGGGGCACGAGGACGATGACCATGTATTTATTCTCTATGTTTTATTAACTTTCAAAATCTTTCCATGTCTTTTAATAGAATGATACCTGAACTATAATATGTTAAATGTTCGATTAGATTAGATACCATATTGATAATGTCGCTCCGTTTATGGACATCCCATGATAAATGAATAGTAAAAATTAAATAAATAAATATTCAAGTTTACTATAACCGTCTTGGAGCTTAAAACAAAGCTTGAAAATGTCAGCAATAGCTTGCCCTTTTATATTAAAACTAGGCGTCCCCGCAATTCCGCTGCTCCGCTCCTATTGGTCGTAGCATGATGTTTTATAGCCTATAGCCTTCCTCGATAAATGAGCTATCCAATACTAAATTTTTCAAAATTCGAACCAGTAGTTCCTGAGATTAGTGCATTCAACCAAACAAACAAACTCTTCAGTTTTATAATATTAGTATAGATGAGAATGGAACTACCATTCTACCATTCCTACCGTCCCACGCTCACGAATCTTCTAGAAATTAACTTTTGACAGCCTTCACATTTTTACTGACTTGATATCGTCAAATCACATGTCAACTGTCCACGACGTTGGCATGGCTTGACCCTTGGGAACTTGAATGTAACTCTCGATATTACATATTATATAATTTGAAAAAATAAATATTGTTTCCTTTTTAAAATACTAGTGAGGCGGTGGTACATCACTAACATTTTTCTTTCGTTTCAATTACGTATACATATTATGTGTCAAAAACATAAGTACTTACTGAAGCAATAACAATATAACATCTATTACAGTTTTTTTTTTATGAAATCAGATTTTTTTGAGAATAAGGCCGTGTTCCTAACAAAATAGTTTAGAAAATCCAAACCTTTACAAACCATGGAGTTAAGTAAAGTATTGTTTGTCAAAATATTATTAAAATCAGTTTTATTAACAATATATTATTATTATTACCAGTATACTTTCGTAATATACCTTTTTAATTTTAAATGGTAGATTGTTAATAAGTAGGAAGGTAAACAACAAAATAAAAAATATATATATTTATCAGATATGACAATTCATAAAATTGTTTATCGCGATAATTTAATCTCTAGACATTATAAATTTTTGCACTTTGTCGTTATGAAATAAAAAGATAATGAATATGTGATACAAGAATAATTAAATTTTATATTTAATAATTATTATTTTAATTTAAAAAAGTAAACAGAGTTGACGATTATGACGATGCCCCGTAATATTGCCCATGAGAAATATTATGCGGAACTCCTTCTTAGTAACGATGTTATTATGGCAATGTGTCCATGACATAAACAATTTTTTTTTTATATTCTTACATCCTACAATGACGTCCTACATACCTATTTGGACAAATATAGACAGTACAACTTACTTTACCAAAGAAAACCTAAAGCAGGTTAGGACATTTAAGATAAGTACATATAATAGATGAAGAATTGGTTTTTTATCCAGATATAGTTAAAACCCTGTGTATTTCATTAAATTAGAATACTTTGTGTGAAAAATGTCCCTTTAAGAGGGAAGCAAGTGTAAGAAGTAATTCGGAGTAGGATATTCAGGATTCTTGGTGCTGATTCGAAAGCTAATATTATAAATGCTACATTTATAATAATAATAATAATAATGTCTTTACACATCTCACACACGGCCGTTTGATCCCGGATTAGCAGTCAGGATCACTAACCACTAGACCAACAGGCCATTTATAAAGGTAGCCGCCATAATTATATACATTATATACGTATTAAAAATATAAAAATGTGGTGAATTCTGAAATAAAAAAAAAAAATAAACTGGGCAAGTGCGAGCTGTGCGAGTCGAACTCGTGCACGGAAGGTTCCGTACCATCGTACAAGATGTGACACTGTGTACTCTTTAATTATTTCGTAAAAGAACCAAGAGAGACGCTATGACAATATGTAAATATTTGTAGAAATACACACTCTGTGAACATTTCAAGCATTTACCAATTCTCATTATTAAGATTTAACAAAAAACTAAATTCTTATAGGATGGGGGTAGCTTTGTTTTTTAACTTTATTTTATTATTTGTTGTCACAGAAACTACAGTAATACTCAAAATGAAAATTTCTACCTATTACGGTTCAAAAGATAGAGCCATTATTAAGATCGAGCAAAAACGAAAGTTATGAGAACTGCCTTAAATGTTAAACTTTATTTCATATTTGTTGTTATAGTGGCACAATAAACACTTTGTGATAATTTCAATTGTCTACGTATTACACAGGTCCACGAGACACAGCCCGTTGACAGAGAGCCGGGCAACGGAGGCCTAATAATAGGGTTCCGTTGGCACCCTTCGGATTTACCCGTTTACCCAAGTACGGAACCGTAAAAATTATACAAATAATAAATTAATGTAAGTATCTTGCTTTATTTCCGACCGTTTTCTTCAAACACGGTTATTGCACGCCGCGCTGTAGCAAGATGAATGGAGTATTCATCTCTTAACAGTGATGGTACAACGGGACTCTTGAGTTCGATTCAAGTGCCGCCCGCCGACCGCCTTACCTCTTGTGATTTGGTTCATGATACGGCACGAGTCAAGCTTTCCTATTACCCTGTGCAGGAAACTAGCAACTTCACATTCTAGCTTCTTATACAAAAATATGCACAAACAATGGTGCATATTTTTGTATAAGAAACGCGAAGTTTTAGATCCGTGGACGAATGTATAACGCCATCATTGAACTTCATGTCTTGCAGATGGAAATCTATAAATGCGCCCTGGATTATCAATTATTCAATCTGAAATTTTATAATGGCAATCTATATATTTAAAATAATTAAGTCTAAGTTTTTTCACCCAAATTTTATTTATCGTAATATCTACACGAATCACTTACTATCTGAATACTTTTAAGTTTTCTACTTTTATTATATTTTTATCGTTATCTATAATTTTTAACATATTTTTTCAGTTTAAAACGCCATATTCTTGACATCAGAGTCTCAGTGCCGCCTTGATTTACATTGACACTGTCTCGAAGCTGAAATGGTTTATGTCCCGTCTCCATACATTATTCAGACAGTTTAGTGTAGTATACAGCAGCGAATACTAATCTTTTGTGTAAAAGTTTAGACCTCGTGAAATTTTTACTTTATGCTGTGGTTTACTCATTTAAAACATTAGTCAGTAAGTACTTTTGCCACTTTGTTACTACGCTTGTAGTATCTTCAAATTTCCAAGCCAAGTCAAACAGAGTTAATTATTTTTTCGGCAGGGCCACGGAGTCAAAGAGGCACAAGAGGCTTTACAATTTTTGAAGTGATAACTTCTTATGGGAGGGTAAACCGCTTCGTTACGTAACGCGTTACGGCGCCAGTCTGTCTGGCTTCCCTTTCTCTCACGCATACGGCAGCGGTAGGCAGGCTACTCCTCTCTCACTCTAACCCACAGCGCTAGCCGTATTAGTTTAAGTTATCACTTCTCTCGGGCTGCCCGAGACGCACACTTTTTTTTGCAAACACAATATTTCAAGCAGGAAATTCCAGGCATTTAAAATTGCAAGGTTCTGTAATCTGTTACCAATCGTCTTCTATGGAGAAGTTTAAAAAAATTTAGAACTTAATAATAGCGTGCAGAATCTGCAAGTGTGTGTGCCATGCAACGTTTAATCACTAGTAGTCTTTCAAAAAGTGTAGATAACGCAGATAATAATAATGCTACTCAAAACAAAATTAATTACTTTTTTAAATGTGGCAACATTCTTTTTGAAAATAGAAACATACCTACTTGGTTAGAAGCGGTCACTAATATGTGGTCATGATCGTAATGGATATTAAGACTATTAACTACCGTTAACCTACATCGTGGCGATTGCTATCAACGGCCTAATCGATTACTTATATAACAATCAATCGTAACTCGTACGTGTTTAATTGTTTAGGTATACGTTATTCCGTTAAATTGTTAGTCATGAAAGCTTAGAAAATAAACTTCAGGTACCTCGACTTTAACTTTAACCAATCAATTGAACTGTTTTATCGAATCCGGGAGGCACGATCATATTGTAAATAAGATCCGTGAAGATGTCCCGTAGCAGTGTCCGAGAAATATCAATACTTGTGTAAGATTCAAATGTATTCTGACAGGTGTTGTCAACAGTAAAATTAAACGAACTAGAAGCCCCCTCGAAGGTAGGTACATCAGATGAAGCAACCACACAATCCTTCATATCAGTAACTTCTTATATTCCTAAATCGAACGAACGTCGAATGAATGAATTAATCGTCTAACAATTCGTTTTCACCTAGTTTTGTTTGTAGTACTTTCTTTTAAATGGAATGACATTTAATTTTTTAAATTTAGAGCATTAAGAAGTTCTTGTCAGGAAAAGTTTTTATTCAATCGAGAATAAATCAAGTACTGCCTCAATCGAGTCGTGATAACGTTAACGGTTAACTATCAATTCGAAATAGGTAACGGTATCAAATAACTGGCGGTCCATTGTCACTTGTGACACAAACTTTACTATTTAAGATACGAAACGTTTATTGAATACAATAGTCTGCCGTTTTCGCATATTAATTTTGTAAATGATTTATGTGAAACGGACACTTTAATTGTCTGTCATTTTAAATGGTTTGGACTGTGAGACTTTTGTAAATATAATATAAGCAAGCCTATATTTACATTTGTTTCATAAAATAGAGGGCTACTGGAAATACAGGCATTCCTAAATACCCCTGTTCATCAAAAAAATAAAACAATAAAAGTACCTATATATTTTCTTTAAATTACCTTAGAACAAGTAATTGTATAGTATCCAATATAAGATAAAACATTTGTACGTTTCTATTTATAATTCAAAAAATTTGTAGGACTAATGACAACTCCTGCTTTACCTGTGTACAGCGTACCAGAACCAGGTAATATACTACACGGAACTAAACGATTCCCATTTTCCATACCATTAATTACCATTCAATAAAATCGCACTTTAAAAACATTGTAATTTTTACATATTTCATCGTAATTCAGTTCTTAAGTCCTTAAGAAGGTGAGCGATGATGTTAAAAGTTTAGTAAGTTTTGAATGCTTACACATAAACTTAATAAATCTTTAAAAAATATTTAAAAATAGAATCTTTATTACTTCTACCGCTAAAATTAAATATATACAGTATAACTGAGTATATCTAGCCGTGAATATCTCACATCTATTTACTCGTGCTTAACAACGACATCACGAAAAGAATTCGAGATTAGTCATTATAGAATGAAGAATTTGCAGCGAAAACAAGCCGTGAATATAATCAAAAGTAAGTACATTCGTGCACAGAAGTCGGATAAGCCACGCACAAAAGCCAAACTAACATATCGTCATCCTTCCTGCGTATACGTACATAATGTCCTCCATTCCGAATATCTAAGAAACTCGGAAAAGATGCACTAAACGTTCTTGAATGTTTAAAAATGTATTATCGTTGAAAATATTAATATGTATCAATAATTCTATACAAATAAAAAAATTAATACAGTTGATCTGAAGGACATCCTCGACAAACGCCAAAACGCTCATCGTATTCATTTATCGATACAACATTGAAATGGAATAATGATATCGACTGAGCCAATTAGCTTAGTTATATAGTCATAATCAATCTAACTTTTTTTTTACTTACAACATCCTTCAATTAAACTGGCTTCATTTGATGACTTTTGTTCATGATTGTACCAAATTCTTACTGCAATGACTGTAGTACTCCGTGGTCCGTTGACTCATAACTTACCTGCAAAAGGAAAAAAGTATTTATAATGCTTGTTTATAAACACATTTACTGAAGTATCTTGTAAACAGCTTGTACATTGAATGCTCAAGTCATTTACGAATGAATCGGTTTAGATTAATTATTTGTTCATTGAAAGCGGTGTTCTAAATTTGAATTGAATAGCAATTGTTTGGTATGTTATATATATTTAAGAGAAATAATTTCTTAGAAATTACTTTATGAAACATTCAGTTGTGCCAAATTATTCAAATATTATTTTTGTAAACTAACGTGGTACACAGGCGTGATGACGTGTCACCATACCATTCGCTGCTTTGATAAGTCATCAAAAGATCATCTACCACAAGACCGCAAGGAGGTGGGCATATAATAATAATTACAAATAATAAATACTCTTTACTGTACAAAAAAAAAAAAATGAAACAATACACAAACGAATTATACACAAAATGCACAATGGGCGGCCTTATCGCTAGAAGCAATATCTTCCAGGCAACCTATGGCTGGACGTGGTGTTACGATATACGTGGGTGGTTTTGGTGTCGCAATGTCAAAGAAGAGCTCCGTCCGGAACTCCGCCTTAAAATTACGTGATTATTAATTTCTCTATAGGGTTGATGACTGCGATATTATATTTGATCGGTTTTTTACTTTATAACCAACTAGCAACCCGCCCCGGCTTCGCACGGGTAGTAGACACATCTTCAATAATCATCATCATATTTAAACCAATTTACACAAAACGTTAACAAAAAATAAATACACCTAAACCTTCCTCATGAATCACTTTGTCTTTTGGTGAAAACTGTATGTTCAGTAGTTTTTCAGTTTATCGCGAACAGACAGACAACCAGACAGACGCGGCGGGGGACTTCGTTTTATAATATGTAGTGATGATTTAGAACCGTAAAGGTATAATATTAGTATAATATACGTAATTCAGGATAAGAGTATGCTATGCGCATGAAAATCCGTTCAGTAGTTTTTCAGTTTATCGCGAACAGACAGACAGACAGACGCGGCGGGGGACTTTGTTTTAAAATATGTAGGGATATAGTGAAAAGGGGATCAGTAATTGACAGTCGATGTTGATGAACTGACAAAAATAAATGAAAGATGTCAATAAAGAATGCATGGAGAGCGTTTCAGAGTTTTAAACGAAAGTTTAAAGTGAATGTTACCCGACTGCACAAGAACAACGGTTATTTACTAAAACCTTATAACTGTGAATGAAAATAGTGATTGTTACTTTACAATTAGGACTCAACTAATATTTTTAACATCTTAAAATATTTATTAACATAAAAAAATCTATTTTTAAAAGCCTAAATAATGCATGCTTCACTTAAAATGTATACACATTTAAATAATAGTAGAAAAAACTGCTTCGGTACAGTGTGAGAAGGATGCAAGTGTGACCAAATAATAAAATCTCCATATCGCACACCTAGATTTAAAGGGAGCTAACTAGAAAAAATCAATTTTTGAGTTATACACACCATCGAATTCTTTATCTCAATACCTACCGACCAATAAACCAGATTTAAAAATATCACCACTACTCGACCACCATCACCACAACTCAAAATAATTGAAACAAATATACATTCATTGTTAAATAATAGGGAAATAACTACAAAAATTAAATCTTATCTTAAATCTTATATCTTAAATTCTACAATATATTTCTTCTAGCTGCTGTGTAGTACTGTTTTGAGTTAGCTCCCTTTAGATTTAGGAGTGCGATATGTTGTCCATCAAGTTCAATAAATTAGAGTTGAATTTGGCAGAGTTCTAGCCCTAACTTCAATAATTTGGGTTTAGCTTTTAGGTTTACTTTACAAAGAAGAAGGCTACAAGAACCAATTATTTTATTTTTCATTGTTGTGAATGTATATACATAGTCATATGTCATCTGCTTATCGCACGGGAGTTGAACAGACAATAAATTATGAAAAAAAAAATAGGGCACTAGAATTTACGTCGTTGACTCGTCTATCTTATCTATGTTTGCTTGTGTTATTTGCCTTAATGCAATTCAAGTGTGTACGAATGATTTCTCAATAAAATTTACTGTTTTGATGTATGTCAATTTATCAAGACATTTCTTATTAATTTATAATGGTAATAATACAAAATGAAGAAAAACAGAAATGGTACTATCACAGAAATCTAAATATAGATTTCTGTGGGTACTATAGATATAAGAAGGGGAAGAATGGTTGGCCACTAGATAGGACTCGACAACTTCTTCAAAACAATATTGGAAGGAAAACAGACGCAAAGAGAAGACAAGGAAGGCCTAGAAGAAGTTTTATACAACCAGTGAAGGTGAAAGTGGGAGTCGAGACTTTTGAAGAGGTCATAAAAATCGCAGAGGAGTGGCGATTGCTCCACTGACATGAGCGTGGCTCTTAAATTTAAATAGAGAAGAAAATAATAATACTGAAGTTTGTTTGTATAGCTACGACTCTTAAAAGAGGAGCAGTCACTAACAACCCTGGTGAAACATCTGACTGCGAGAAACGTCTAGAAACAAGTCACCCAACAACTTAACTATACATGTTAGCTCTGGCGTTTGGATTTTGGATAAAACTGCACAGCTTTGTGCCTCATCCAAACGTAAGCTACAACCTTAATCGCAATACACACCGAATCCGCCGACCCACCGACCTGTGTCTGCAACTTTTTATCGGCTTGGTCGGCGGAACGCTTGCGTCGACATGCCGCCAACATGATTCTTTTCATATCGGCCGCCGGGTTGTGTCGGCGGGTCGGCGGGTCAGCGGGTTTGGTGTCTATTGCTCTTCATGATCACCAAACGAACCTGATGGTAAACCGTTACCAATGCTTGCGATTGAACATGATATTAAATCGTTCGAGCTCACGATGGCCCGCGTTTTACATTAAAGAAAGCTTTTAGTGAACATAGTCCGCAATTTTCTCCCTTCCAATCACTCTATTAAGCCGGCGGAAATTGTCAAAACAATGATGTTCTTAATTTTCAATCACTTTAATGACTCCTGCATTCAACCGTATAATAATAACGTTAAGATCACTAGCACCCATACAGTACATATAAGAGACCTTTGCGAGACAACTTTCACCGCGATACAGTTGTGTTAACCTATTGTAGAAGGACAATAGCGGTTTTCCGCTTTCACACGCCCGCACCCTATGGCGGGTACCCATTCATCTATAAATGATCGATGAATAACATTCCGTTGACATTAATTGATGAGCTGTTAACACGTGTAACAGCCCTATAACTTCAAAGTGCAGTATCTAAGTGTTCTTAATGTCTGGACGAGACTCTTTCAGCCCGTTCAGAACACGTCCCTCTGATAAATTAAACGGGATAGCGCTTTTCCATTTAAGATACCACCACAAAAAAAAAATTGCAAGTTTTATTTTAAAAGAGAAAGGAGCGAACCTTGCGGTATGTAATCATCTATAACGCGATTTTCGAAATATGCGGTTCTGATTTCGTCGATAAATATTATATATGCGTATATTAATGTATGTTCAGCACTAATTCTTTTCCACTTTGTCCCATTTTAATGACGTCATTACATTACTCTTTGTGTGTGCATCTTTCTCTTAAATAATCCCATAAAAAATGGTAACGGATCTAACCCCCAGGGGTGGAAAATTTCTAGTGCCACGATTTAGGTGTAAAAAACTTACGTACTATGGATATGTTTATTGATTTCAGTTCCTCTATTTTATTACAAAGCCGGATCAGGGAACGAAACTTTATTTAAAGCGCTATATTAAAGCTTCTAGCTCTAGCAAGCAGGCCTAAAGCAGACCTAAAGAGTTACGAAGTCTAGATTACTAAGTAATTACTAATAGATTTAATAGCTTTACATAGTTATAGGTATAAGTGTTAGTAATTGTACGTGAATATTATATTCAAGTCGCACTACGGATCTCATTTCACATTTCCTTGACATTTTGTATAGGTAAGTAGTGCGATAAAGTTAAATTAAATTTCATGCGTTTCAAGTTACAGCTTAATTTATTCTCATTTTCGACATTTTCGCAGGAATAAATTACGCATTGACTGTCTCTGATAATTACAGCAGACGGTTACTATTTCGGACCTTGACGACAGCACCATCTCGCGTGTGATGGTGGCATTGGTTGATAAAACTAATTGCACTGACACGCATGTCAGAATTTATCTAAAGTCTAAAAAAACAAGAAGGATAAGTTAACTACGCACTATTTCAGGTTCTATTTTTCTGTTTACCGTAAACAGAACCGTAATGCGGCAATAAGTTGGTTGCTAGTTATTAACTTTACCCGCAATAAAGAAAAAACGTGTAAGTTAATAATAATATTTTGACACATCTCACACAATTCGTCAGATTCCAAACCAGGCAGAGCTACTATGGTCACCAGACTGCTGATAAACATATTTATATATTACTAAATACATACATTTCACTACATATTATAAAACAAAGTCCCCCACCGCGTCTGTCTGTCTGTCTGTTGCCGATAAACTGAAAAACCATTGAACGGATTTTCTTGCGGTTTTCACTAATAGACATAGAGATTCATGAGGAAGGTTTAAATGTATAATTTGTTAAGATTTTGTGTAAATTGATTGAAATATGTTGATGATTGTTGAAGATGTCTCTGCTACCCGTGCGAAGCCGGGCGGGTTGATAGGTATAGATAAATTACAACCAGACACAGACCAAATGATATGAGATGATATTTGTTCTGGGTGGGAATCGAATCCACGACCACTGGCTTAGCAGTCAGGATCACTAACCACTAGACCTACAGGCATGTCCTATTCAAATACTACAGAAGAAGAATTTGTGATTTCAGTAGTTATAGTAAAATTATAAATGATTCAACTCGATTAGCTTGATCTACAAGAAAATAGACGTCATAATACCGATGTCCATGTTTGAGTAAAATAGTTTCTGCGTTTAAACGTTTCTCATGCATTCTTTTCACTTCATCGCATTATAAATCAACTTATTTCTGGTTTTATTTCTTAGGCTGTTAAAGTATTAGTAGTACTAGTACCAGTATACACGATATTTGATTACGAGGTTGGTTGACAAGTTTTAAAGATCAACTATCATAATCATAAATTTTATCCAAATTGCATGTTTTACAACATTTTCAATAAAATCGACCTGCAGGTGTGACAGTCGTACTCAGTCATCTTAGTGCGCCACCCCAAACCACATTCCAGCCTATTTGGACCTATAGCTGACCATGTACAAGTAAGGAGTTTAGTGTCGGCTTAACAAAGCCGATCTTATCCGTTACTCCCTTGCTATATGGCATGTAGGCTGGTTGTCTGTTCACCTCTGCATGCTTGCGTCTTATTGTCGGTTGCTTCCGACTTCCACTGGCTTGATATTCGTTAGGATTGATTGTAAGGATAATGTACAATGATAATATAAATTTCATATTTCATAAATACACACACACATACAAACAGACACACACGTACGCACACTTACACGCTCACACATATTATTTCACTAAATTGGTTATTATAAGTTATAAGTTTCATTATGTAACTTGATCAAATAGAAGTAATCACAGTTAATTTTCAAACTATCATTATGTATAGAGCACAGCATACTATTTCAAAGGATCCCCTTTGAATACGGTACTGTTATTCCTAAACACAGGTTGTACCTATATAACCTAGCTAGGATTTCAGGACCTTAACTAAATTATAGTAGTTATAATTACATTATGATTGATTGTAAATGTATACTTCCTTGTACTACTATCTGTTTGATTAATAAATTATTATTATGAGTAAAAAAAAAAAATTTCTTGCGATTCAGAAAAAAAAGTGCCCTTTTCCCACAAAGCAACAATGACACTGACCTGCGATAATGTACGAGTATTTGACAAAAACAGAGAGAAAAAGTTTATGAAATTGTTTGTTCTGACTTGACGGACTTTAATGGTATTCCTTTCTCTACAAATTTATAGCAGTAACAAGAAACAATTTGTAATACAAGAGTAAGAAAATTTAAAAGTTCTGACAATTGGCAAAACCTCACAAAAGCCCGTACAAAAGTCTTTTTCTCCGCATTTTTAAAGTAGAGGTCAGTTCTATTCCTTTTTCGTTAATGGAAGACTTAATAAAGGTTTAAAATTTTGTCCGTAACCAACTGATGAAAAAAATACTTAGGTACGTAAAGTGATCAACTGGGCTAGACTTGCCAGCTTTATTTTATAATAATGTATCATACGTTATTCTGATACGTAATAATAATAATAAACCTCTTTATTTACTTTTTAAATTAAAAAATAACTGTCCCTTGTAGCCACCAATATCTTTAAAAACGATAACAAAGTGCATACAGTATCTAAAGTAGACTTATGCCGCGTTCCAATAAACAAGAAACAATTCGTTTTGCTTACGGACGGTAAAATTTTCATTGAAAATTCAAAGAAATTTTACTGTCCGTAAGCAAAACGAATCGTTTCTTGTTTATTGGAACGCGGCATTAGGCGAGTATATTTTACTTACCTGGAAACTCTAGAGTTACCCACCCTAAGGTTACCTAGCCTAGAGAAGGAATTAAAATATGAGAATTTTGACTAAGGGCCGGCTGGAATCCTATCAAATGTCCAAAACTTGGTAACCGTGTGTGAAATAAAGCCTATTAATAGTTCAGATCAATAAGCATATTATATTATAGATTACGCAAATAATTGTTTATTCAAACGTTTCGTTAATGTTATTATAACCCACTTTATTTTGCTAATTCATTAAATAAGTGCACATCGTCGTTCTGACAACATACATAGCTAAGTAGAAATCGATGTTATTTAACGAAAAATTTATTATCAGCAATTAATTTGTTTGTTCGATTACAAATTACCAACCAGAAACTGATAGATTGGCTAACTTATTAAGACAAAGGACAATTAGGTGTTTTTTTCTGTAATTATCTTAGAGGATCAGTCTTGCGATCAAGACATATTACCCACAGTCAATTCGCAATAATACATTCGCAAGTCAATGAAGTCATAAAATAAGCACTTGGACATGTTGGAGGGCATTAATGAAAAATGCACAGAGGTTACAAACCTCTGCATTTTCTTTTTGTTAGAGCTTATAATAAGTTGGATGTATATTACATGTTCATATTAAACTTGAGCGGTAAAATACTTATATAAGTATCAGTTTACGTTGCCTGGAAGTTGCTGATGATCGCCGGGTTTCATGTATATCGCCTCTCTTAATAATAGGTTTGACGTCGACGTCGTCATGCAGTTTTAAATCGGTACGTCCTACTCTCAGCGAGGTAGTATTCGGATGTTACCATACAGAATATATATCTTATATAATGGACAAGAAAAAAAAATAATATAAGGAGGCTAAAAACAAAAGGAAACCATTCATTTGCACTCGTAAAAAGTAATAAAGATACATATATTACCTTGCCGTTCAAGTTATTTTAGGAACAGAAAGTTGGTACTAAACTAATTATGGTAAGAATAAAATAGTATTTTCTTTGTAAATTTAGATTGATAAATAAAGATGTAATCATTTGGTTGTCTTGTTTACAATGTGAATAACGTAAAGCGTGGTATATTTTCTAGGAAAGTGATCCTGTATGAAATTTGATGTTTAATATACTTATAAACATTATTTTAAATTTAGAATTGGACCTACTGAGATTGAACTTTTTTTATTTCGTTATCGAAAGGTATACATTCTCGTATATCGTTTATACTTATGTATTTCATGTATATATGTTTACATGTACATATGTATATCTAACACATTTATGTAGATTTATTTATGTAATCCATTTTTTATTCCTGTTTCTTATGGCTATTAACTGCCACACACGTTCTGCGTCACCTAAAGTATAGTATTATGTTATCTGTGCCTAAAGGTCGACTAGAAGGAAATGCCTACGACATAAGTCCGCCTTATGCAATGTATTTGCAGGAAGTATAATTTTTTTTTTTAAATTGAGAAATGGCATAGGCGTTTGTCTTCCAACTCACCTGATGGAAAGTGACGGAATATTAATAATTAATATTATTTTATTGCCTAGCGTTATATGTCTCATATACGTTATTAAAAACAGGGTATATATACATAAGGACAAGGCTGCCAGCTATTGCACCCAGACCTTGCATTGACCAGACACGGGGGAAAGTTTTCCACAAATGTCGCTCCGACCAGACCACATACCAAAATGACGGAACACCGTGTGATTTTAGTCAGTTTGATAGCCCTCGACAACAGATAACACGTTAAAACAGGAAATAAAATGTAATTAGCAAGAAATCATTTTAAATTATTTGTCTACTTTCCATACATGAATGTTACTTACTTCAAAATAACGCTGAGGTATAAACTGGTTTCGCGTCCACTGCCTATTCTCTAGGGTTGTCGAACCAGTCACCCAAGCATTTCAATTCTCTTGTTCAATGTAGTACAGAAATAGGTTGCTTGTTTTTAAAAGTACATGCCGCCATATTTGAGTCATGAAACTTGTACTTGTTTTAAATTATCATAAGGTATAATTACATCAGGGTTAACGGTGTAATAGCGGTGTACGATTGTTGGTAACGTATTTTATTTCAATTGATTCATTTTTAGTTCAAAATTCCTCAGTGCTTAAAAACAACGGTTTTGGACCAGTGTGTGTTACCAGTGATTATGGATCCGAAACGTGGTGTCTTACTATTATGGGCTTGATAAGTAATGTCAGAGTCGGTCAACGAGCTGTAGAGAGGGCTGCTATGCTTGGTATTTCTCTGCGGGATCGAATCAGAAATGAGGAGATACGCAAGATACTGATATCGCCGAACGGGTCAGCAAAAATTTAACTGGCCATGCGCAGGCCACATAGCGCGTAGGTGGATGGTCGATGGGACGGTGGATGCAAGCCGCCTCCAACTGGTCTTCTTGGAAGTCATTCAAGGAGGCCTATGACACATTTGGCGGTGTGCGTAATTTTTTTACTATTAAAGGTCGAGGAACCAACATACGGTCTCCTTAAGCGGTCATCAGATATTATATTAACACTTCCAATACCAGACGTGAAATTTACCTTCCTCATGGGTCACTGGCAACCCTGTTCACCAGCATGAATACAGCACAATTAGTGTTAGGTAAGCGTAATCTTTTGCTGTGCCCTGCATAACTTGCTACATTTTGAGCTGATGCTAACCTGGAAAAAAGTCTGTCTATGCTGTGCAGCATTAGGCATCGCAAGAAAAGGAAACCTGTGTTAAATTCCTGATAATTCTGTTTGTGCCGCAGCCCTATAAAGATGATACTAATTTTGTATTTTGCCATCAAGTGTTGTCGACACTCGCCGCAGTCAAGGACGGCTGAGCGTCGAAATTATGTTAAAACCTGTTTATAAAACGTACATATACTATAAGTAACCATTGACCACTTGACGATATGATGCGTGACAGACACAGACCATATAAATATCACATCAAGATGTCTGCCATCAACAGCTGTCAATTTATTGATGAGTTTATTAGGTATAAAGGTACCTTATCTTAAACGTAAATGCTTAGCGTTATTTTAGTAAAATTATGTTTAGTTTTCATATATCTGTAATCTGTACACACTGATAATTTAATATCTATCTAAGTCTGTCATTGTAACTATCTTATTTAGGCGCGACTCGAGGCTCACGCCGAAGTATGATCTAAACGAGAGTGAAGTTTTGTAAAAGCTTATACGGTTTTAATGCGTATAAATAAATAGGAATATTTATCAGGTAAAATTAAAGTATTGTATGGCTTTATTTATTTTTGTTTATGATCTTAATTTTTCCCGAAGACGATATTGTCGATTTTTTCTCAAGAATTTTTTTTTCGAATCCAACTGTTAGCTCCAGAGCAAACAAACGATAAAACAACTCTTCAGCTTTATTATATAAGTATATTAATATATAGTTTATCATTTGATTTGATTATAATTATTTTATGTTGCTTTACACCTGTAAAGCAACATAAATAACGGTAGGTACCAATACCACCTAAGATTTTGGAATATCTTTTTTTTTTTCGTGGTGGAAGCCCCCACGGGTCATCACCTCACCATGGCTATTGGTGAAGTGATATGTCGAAATCGAACCGACTAAAACCACACGGTGTTCCGTCACAAGTGACTCTATCGCAAGGGACTCGGGTATCCTCTAGGAAGGAAGTCCCCGAGAAAGATCCTAGAATAGAATAATCTTTATTCCATGCCCACGACATATTGTTTAAAATAAATACACAAAGTGGATATGTAGGCGGCTTAACATACTAACTAACTATTACCCTTTAACTACTAATATACTATAAAGCCTTTTTAGTTATATCGGCTAAATTATTTTTAATATTGAGATTTTTGAGACTGACTGAGACTTATTACGTACTCTGTGGTCTTATACGCATACCATACATCAAACCTTGTAGACAACGTTTGATTAGTTGAGCAAAATGAATGTCATGACATGCAGTCATTTTTCATAATATGGTCAGGCTAGTCCAACAATGCGCGTGCACTTCAACAAATTACTTACTCACTGCATCACTTGTTCTACAGCCCATGCAATTATTTATTCTGTACCAAACGTACACATTATGGCTTTAAAACTCATTTTTAACTTGAAAGACTAACCAAGAATGCAGAACGAATTTTATGACTATAATGCAAAATGCAGAATGAGATGATAAACAAGCCAGTTCGTAATTTAAAATGCAAAAGAATGTAGCATCGTAGTTATACTTTTTATAAATTAAAACAATACATTATTGTCATTGGCATAAAGTTTAAAAGTAAGATTCGACTCAAAATCTTATTAAAAAGGCTTTTCAAGTAAAGTTTATAATTAGTTAAAAACATTATTTTTCAATTACAATTAAAACTGTAAAAATACTAAGCTGCTTACTTTTGCACCGCTACCGAGGAAAAGGAAGTGTTTGGAACATGCCGAAAAGACAGATCGTTAATTTATAAGTTCCTTACACAATTAGTTAATGGGCTCTTAAGCGGGCAATGAATGCACAAAAATTTGCTTAATACGACTTCAGTTACACTTACAAGAACAGCAAAAATGACAATGTTCACGTTGTAACGAATCCCACTAATATTATAAATGTGAAAGTTTGGATGGATAGATGGATGTTTGTTACTCTTTCACGCAAAAACCACTGAACCGATTGCGATGAAACTTAGTATGTAGATAGCTGGAGACCTGGATTAACGCATAAGCTACTTTTTATCCCGATATTCCCACGGGATCGGGACTTACGCGGGTGAAACAGCAGGGCGCTGCTAGTAGAATATAATCCCTATCCATGATATCGACATAGAAGCTTAAAAATAAAACGAAATAGATTAATTTATGTACTAGACTTTTAGAAAAATTAATAGGTACGTCATGGAACGCGAAAGTTTAAAAGTTAGTACTTCGTTGTATTATCATCTATCTACCCTCTGTAATACACAAGGAAACATAAAGAAAAATCAAAACCGGATAGCTTGCGTAATCTATATGCTACACAAAATGATACTTATTTCCAAACAAAGAGAACATAGCAAGAGTGCAAGTGGTTATCACGAATCATCTTGCTATTACAAGAGCTAATAATGCGAACAAAACAATCGATTTAATTTCGAACCGATCAATCGCCATGCATCGCGATATCGGTTCGATAAATTTGTAATTATAAGACAGAAATAGGTCAAATCGGTTGCATCACTTGAAAGGGCTGTCGTAACAATGGACTGTAAAGGTCGATTTAAACATTAGCGTGGAACGTTGTAACCTGTTTAGCGAGAAAATGCACGTGCCCTTGTGCATTCCATCATCAATATTTATGACAGAATGTTGAAAATCTGACTGTTGGTGGTTATTTAATTACTTGAATCAATTAAAGCACCTGTTACGGATATATGAATATTAATGAAATAGTCATAAATCAAGTTGTCAATAATTTTATGTGACTACTCTATAAAGATTAGTTAATATAATTAGCGTAACAAGTCTTATATAAAGTTGTAAATATTTTATCCAGTCAAACTATATCTATAGATATATTTTTTTATTGGCTTACCAACAATTGTTTCAACACATATAGATGCCTAGGATAAAGTGATATATATGCTAGCCTAGTGTAACAATCACTAATAGGTAAGCACCACATGCATTATTACTATTACTTTCTGTTACGTAGTTTAAAAAAAATGTAAATAATAATTATATAAAATAAAATGGATTGTAACTGAAATCGATTCAAATCAAATCAATTAAACTAAATCAAATGGGATCAATTCAATTAAATTCGAATTGTATCGTATCAAACCATACAAAATTAAATTATTTACAATACATCAAACTTGATCAAATCAAATTAAATCTAAAATTAATCACATACAAGACTAAGTGTGATTTTGTGGAACTTGTTAAGCGAGTCAGCATGAATATCGACCAGATCGCTGTAACTGTTAAGCAGTTTACACAGCCGTGGAATTGGCTCCGAGGGCTGTCCTACGAAGAGGAGGATGCAGGGGCGTTATAGGAGCTCGAGGATATCTAGCTGGGGCTTGAAACTTTATTTTTTTCTAATAATGGTGGACAGTCTATCTGAGATCCTAATAATTTAAATAAAAAAGGAGTCAATTTAGATATTATGGTGACTGGACTCCGCGCGCCCTCTTGCAACCTTCGTGGATTGATGAATAAATCTTCTTGGACGCGCGGAAGTCTGGCTGGTGACTTCTTACTCAAGATCTTAATTCGTATTTGAAATGATCTAGAGAATGGAACGATGAAAAAACAAGAGGACTCCAATCTGAGAAGCCTTGGGGCATGGTGGTCCGTGCTGTCACACGGAGCTTCAAGATATAATTTTAATATCATACGATTGTTAAAGTTATTTGTTCCTTTTAAAAGTGAATGTAATATTTTAAAGGTTTCAGTAAAAACCTAAGTTGCTTCGCATAATCTTTTTATTCCTACTTCCCCCTCTCTAGAAAATAGATCCTTCTTTCTTGATACCGCTCAACTCTCTGAGTTGTAGCAATATATACTACATTAGACATTAAATGATAATACTATGATTACAAAAACAGTGAAAATTTCAAACACCTTTAAGGGTAGCTGCATTTTTGCACTTGCTGCTATAGTGAATTAACAAATAGGCCTACGTAAACCTTAATCTATGAGAATCTGATAAACCTAGGTGAACTTGATAGTATTCTTGTCCAAGGTTAAATTTTTACATCATTTTACTATATTAGTACAATCACCAAAATCTGCTATGGCATTCCTCATCCTAAACACTTATCATTGAATTTTGAACTGTAATACTGAGGATATAAATTATCCGATTAGGAATCGCATCAAGCCAGACTAATCACAAATCACGACAATAGTATTACGGGTGGAAGTACTTCCAAATATCGCTGGGAACACAATACAACAAACAAATACACTATTAACGTCAAAACTTATTTTCCGGTCGCTACAATTCAGTAGAAGTTGCAGTATCTTGGTAGCAGGTCTTATCTGTTTCATAACCAGACGTGGTGTATGGGTTCATCTACAGGTACATTAACTAGAAGGTTACCCATATTGCTAGTCAAACTATACTTGCCAAGTAATTGGCAAAAGGTATTTTGGTGCGGTTCCAAGCGATGTATCAACACATTTATATGCATCAACTGAGATGGAACTTGTATCAACTGTTCGGCAAAAGGAGCAAGGAGTTGTTATCAAAAAGACAATACGAATGGAACAAAGCCACTCAAGAGGAGTAAAATTTCTATATTTGATTTAAAAATTATATTCTAAGTACTTAATATGATTGTAAGGTTTTGAATAATGTTAAGATAAATATTCCGTGCGCCGTGCAATTGTTTAATTAGCAAGATTTTATTCCAACATTCTAACACATCAACATGTCTTATTATAGTTGGTATAGTGACCCGAACTTATCGGTCAGACAACCAATAATTTCCTTATTATTCTAAAACGCAATAACTACATTGAATACTTGAATCTATTTATTAAATATAATTTATTGCTCACTGGCTTATTGACCACGCACGGTTCAGAAACATGAAACTTTGCGTAGGACTTCCATCATCATCCTAGGCGCCTTTTCCCCACTAAGTTGGGGTCGGCTTTCAGTCTAACTACGATACGACTGTACTTCGATATTTTACGTGAAGCGACTGCCATCAGACTTCTACAAACCATGTAGGTACTAGACGATTTCATTTAATTTTTTTATGGTATAGGGGGCAAACGACCAGACGGGTCACCTGATAATAAATGACTACCGCCGCCCATGGGCACCTGCAACTCAAGAGTCACAAGTACCGGCCTTTAAGGTGGGAGTAGGGGAAGGGTGGAAGAGGGGAGTGGGGAGAGGGAAGGGTTAGGGCCTCCGGTAACCTCAGTCACTAGGCGAAAAGCAATGCAATCATTGCTTTACTGCCGGTTTTCTGTGAGGCCGTGACTCCGGTCGAGCCGGCCCATACGTGCCAAAGCATGGCTCTCCCACGATAGCCACGTATAGAAGTTCTGTAGTTAGACCAGGTTGTCGGACTCTTTGGGGCTCCTACTACCCCGTAACGAATACCAGAAATGTTCGTTTCGCAACCGGGACTGACAGCAAAACGTGCTCCCCAATGCAATGTGTTAAGAATGGTCATCCATCCTAAGACTGACCTGGCTAGTATTACTTAACTTTGTAATATGCTGACCTACTCGGTTACCACTTAGCCACGGGCCCCTCTTTGTGTAGGACTACCGTAAATATCGTTAAAGATTTTTTAAATATTTCTCTTTGAACATTGTATGCTCATGCAGCATATCCAGCTTAAGCATGCCCTGCTCGATCGTATTACATTAAGTGAAGATTTTAGAATATCCCTACGGTTGCCGAAGCACTTCGTGGTTTACTGAAGAATTTCCAAAACGATCGACCGCACCGCTACACAAACAAAAATAGATACTTATCATCGCTTAGTAATAATTAGTTTTGGCATCCCGCCAGTGAACGCAGGAGCTAAGTGAACAAAATAAGGGATGGGAAATCCTATGAAGCAGTCGGCTAGTTACAAATATTTTAGTCCGATAACCGGTAAGCAGTCGCCGCACTAAAAACATGTCATTGTCTAATTGTGAGTAGTTTTAATCGGCCAGTCATTGTGTGTCGATGAAAACAATGTATTGTACGGGTGTAAGTAGAAAGAACTGGCTCATATTCATGGGGTACAAAGGTACGTGGTTTATTTTGGGAAAAGATTAAAGTCAAGTCGCGGGTGGTTGAAAATAATCTGTACATTTTATAAAACAAAGTCTCCCACCGCGTCTGTCTGTTCGCGAGAAACTGAAAAACTACTGAACGGATTTTCATGCGGTTTCACCAATAGACAAAGTGATTTATGAGGAAGGTTTAAGTGTATAATATGTTAACGTTTTGTGTAAATTGGTGGAAATATAATGATGATTGTTGAAGATGTCTCTACTACCCGTGCGAAGCCGGGGCGGGTTGCTAGTATGGTATATAATACATCATACATACAACCCTTTATTGTCCAAGTTACATCATTTGAAATATCAAAAAAAATGTTTTGATTGATTAAATAACAATTTTTATTGGAATATTTTCAGTTGCAGTGTCGTTTTAGACAGCAATATTCCCACTTCCTTATATGGGACGAAAAATGGGTGTGTTATATTTATTCAGATTTGATATTGCAGTGAGTCCAAACCCCTGGAATTCTTTGCGGCACTTCACAAAGGCGCAGCGAGAAGGTAGTCCGGAAAATGGGTGTATGGGCAAGCTTCAAATTAAACATACACAAGCTCGTGAAGAACCTTCTACCTCACGATCTCGGCGACGGATAGCGTGCACCGCTGAGCCAGTCAGTCTGTGACCACGGCCAGTGAACCTGGTCGAAACGTCAGGCAATTCAGAGGTATGTAATACCTTTTCGTGATCGCGTTAATTCCCTTAAATACATCATTATATCATGGAACGCGAAAGTTTAAAAGTTAGGATAGCCAGGTATTAACCAGTTCAAATGAGGTTGAAACAATACACTACACAGGCGCGTGAATAAAAAAAAAATACATACCTGAAACCCACAGGTATGTATTTTAATTTTTTTTTCAATAAAATACGAAATATGAGACTCAAATTACAAGTTCGCACCTCTTTCGTTCAATAAATTTTATTGCAATAATACGTTATATATTGAAACACATGTAATAAATCTATTGAACAATATACTATACATAATCCGAATGAGTTTGCACAGCCGAGTCTGGAGATATTATCGACACAACCGTAAATAATTCCATTGTATAATGTCTTATGATACGAGTATAATAATACTGTTTAATTACTCGAGTCCAAACGCATGCGATTCTCTCGCCTCTCGATCACGTCGTGATCATGTGATTAAAACTTTCTAAATCATATCTTAACACTAGCCATAATCCGCGACGTCGTTCGCACATTCTAAAATAAATATTTAGTTATGAATATATAACTGATTTAGTTTTTTGGAGTGAAGTGTTCATTCGATGTGATTGGTGACTACGTCCAATTCGTCGCACGCCAATAGATACTAAACTGGCCAAACTTTTAGCAAAGATTGTAGTAATTGCATTGATTGATTACCGCCGCCCATGGGCACCTGCAACTCAAGAGTCACAAGTGCGTTGCCGCGTTTACGGTGGGAGTAGGGGAAGGGGGCGAGGAGGGAAGGGTTAGGGCCTCCGGTAACCTCACTCACTCGGCGAAAAGGAATGTAAGCATTGCTTCACTGCCGGTTTTCTGTGAGGCTGTGTATCACTCCGGTCGAGCCGGCCCATACGTGCCGAAGCATGACTCTCCCATGGCGAGCAAGAAATAAAAACCTTGAGATTTTATGAAAACCTTGGTGAAAGTTTGGCAATAAAATAGTTTCTAAGTAAGAGACGGGTCGGATTACTGAGTCTAAGGGCTAAGTTATATGAATATCCTTAGTTTTTCCTACAAGAGACCTGAAATTTGGCAGGGACGTAGGTAGTTTATAGGTAGGACAAGTTAGCTAAGAACGGATTTTGCGACAGGGCTAGATTAAGAAGATTTAAGGGCTCTCGGATATTTATATGACAGTCCTCAAATAAATTTTAGATGATACGAAGTTCACTGGGTCATCCAGTCGATAATATATCTGAGTATTACCTTAGTTCTAAGTTACTTGATTACTTCGTGTGCATTTATTCCATGGTATATATTATATTGACGTTAAACGTCTGAAACTGGATGCTGTTTCGGTGCGTTGCTTTCACCTCATTTATTGTTATAGATAGATATCATCTATAGTATCGCCTGTATGTTTAACAGTACTATTAATTGAGAGAATTCGATAAAAATAATCGGACAGGATTCGATTTTGTATGTATAACAGTACTAGAATATTGAGATAATTCGATAAAAATAATCGGACAGGATTTGATTTTGCATCTGTTTTTAAAGTGCAGAATAATTGCACTGGGGTCTCCTAGAAGAAGAATTAATAGTACTTGGCGTTAGTTTATAATAAAACAAATTAAGAATGGTTGTCTCAATCATATTAAAGCGGTAGATATTGTAGGTCAATCAAGCAGGAAAAGATAATATTTTTATCTAATAAGAACTATTAGTTCTTTCAATTCCCACATGTGTATCGCAGCTGAAATCTTCAATTCTGAGAAATACATTGTGTACTTGTAATGGGGATCTACGCCAACTACCAGTCTTAAGTTTACAATAACAAACATTTTAAAATACGTAACTACGTAGCCATTGACTTTGTGATCTCTGGAGATCAGATACTGGACATAATATATAACATAATCAAATGATGATATAGTTATCTCAGCTAGCAAAAACATTTATAAAAAGGATCGCTTACTTCTGTTATATTATGTATGTATAGTTTATAATATATATTATAAATATTGTAATAGTATAAAATGTATTGTTGGGTGAACAACCCTTATTGCAAGGTGACGTACCACCACGGATATTAATGTCAACGTATTAAATTAAAATGCATTTGAAGTTGTCTACTTATTAGATAATAAATATTTTATTTTTAGTTTTTATTTTCTTGTTTCATAATTTTCAGAACGCGATTTTTACGTGGTCGGGTTTTAGTTTTTAAACTTATTTTTCATTTTACTATTTTGATTTTAAAATTATAAGAAACTAGCTTCTGCCCGCGGCTTCGCTCGCTCAAAAGTAATTTTTCCATCCCTCGGAAACATTACTTTTTTCTGGATGAAAGATACTCTATATCCTTTTCTGTTTCCCTGGCAACGTGTATGTATAAAATATTAACAAACAAACAATCATTGATTTATATATATTTGACTAGCCGTTCCCGCAGTTTCACCTGCGTTTATCACGTCACTGCTTCGCTCCTATTGGTCGTGGCGTGATGTTATATAGCCTTTCTCGATAAATGGGCTATCCAATACTAAAATAATTTTTCAATTCGAACCAGTAGTTCCTGAGATAAGCGCGTTCAACCAAACAAACAAACTCTTTACCTTTATAATATTAGTATAGATTATCACGAATCTTACACCTCTACGTGCCTTATCCCGGTGGCCAAAAGTGTTGAGGGCCTATTTGTCGGTTGGCTTAGACGTGATTCATGGTCTAGAAAGGCGCACAAGTTACTTTTTTGCTTCTCAGTGGACAATGACCCACTAGGTCATGAATAGCGATTGACCACGGCCACTTTTCGGATTGCAGTTAATGTGAATATAAAAAAAAAATTGTGAAAATATTAAATGCGTTTTTTTTTTAAAGACTACTAGTAACGTGGGTCACACTTTATTAGTATTCTTGTTAACCCCTCTAGCTAAGCTAAATGCTTCTGTTAGGAGTGGGTTCATGTCGGTAGTGCACTGGGTGGGGTTCGAACACGCAACCACTCGATCGGAAGTCCGACGCCTTAGCCATTATGCTACCTCCGCTTAACAATTTCAAACATCAACTTGAACATCTCCCTGACTACTTCGTGGGATAAATAACCTATTAGATATACTTTAGAAGAATACTATCAAGAAGAAAGTTACACTTTTCATAAAGCATATTTACCGCAACGTCATATATAAATTGCAAAATAAATCTAGCTTGGAAAAGTGTGAAGTAACGCATTCATGTAGAAAATTGTAATGTCATTATGAACGAAAACATTATAAATGAATGAACGCATGCGATGTGCGGATGTTGTGGGACGCTCGAGTGAACAAGTGATATCAGATGGAGCTGATAAGATAGCAGCGGTGGGAAAATATATTAATTGTGAGAGTGACGCAGGTATCGAATGAACGGTATCTCGTTGGGAAGCGTTACGTGAATGAAGATGTACCACACTGTCTTGAGAATGGGAACCGTTGGGCTTCTCATTGGTGGAGCGACTGTGTGTCTTTTGTTTTGCGATTGTGTAACTGAAGCGATTGTATTTTTTTTGGTTGGTTACATTTTGAGGCTACAAGTCGAGTCTAGTCATGATTCATGGGCCAGGTAAATTTGCCGTTGCTTTCTGTTAGGAAATTATCAGTAACAGCACGTAGTCCAGGGATGTACCCTATAAAACTTCTCTTCATTAATCGAACTAAATCTATTCATTAAATTCTAATTATTAAAGTATTATCCGGCAATCGATAAACTTTGCAAGATCACGCTTTACAGAATAGGAAGTACGAGTATGTCCCTTTCTGTACAGACCATTCTTTCTCAGTCGGACATCACCATATATTGAGTATAGAATTCCGATTATAAGCACCACCAAAAATTATGACTGAGTTCCTTGGGCCCCAATGAGAGAACTCATAACCTAACCCATTGGCGCTAAATGTATGGAATTTGGCGCGAGTGTTAAGCATAGCTGCCGTCACAATCTTTGAGGTCACTCGTGCCCGTCCAAAAAAAAACACTTTTGTAACTTTTAAACATAGCAAATGTCAAACACAAACTTCACAAATGTTAAACTTTACGTCATCGAACTGGTCACAGAGCTAGTTAAATAACAATCAGGCACTACTGTTATAAGAATTAGCTTTCTATGATGTCAAAAGACAACAACTAATAATTATTACTGACAGCTCAATCGCTGTTATTATCGATTGTTTTGCTTATGCTAAAAAGAGTTAATTCGATTACAACGAGCCGAGTCGATAATCAATGCATTGTTTACAGAGAAACCTTTCTGATTAGATCTATGAGGAAACCAGCGGTTTGTTCGTATCGAAGGAGAATCGTCTAAACTCATCCATTGACTTCATATTGTTACCTAGTTAAACTAGATTACTGAATGATGAAGTCTATAAATAAAAGAAATAGAAATAAGTATTTTAGAAAAATATTTTAGGAAAATTTGCCGTCGACTCACTTGAGAATTCGAATTCGTTCGTTCGAAGTAAGTACTACTACTTATTACAAAATAATAAGTTTTTGATCACAACAATATCAATCATAACACATCTATCACTGTCTGTCTGTCTGTTCGTGATAAACTAAAAAACTACTGAACGGATTTTCATGTGGTTTTCACTAGTAGACAGAGCGATTCATGAGGAAGGTTTAGGTGTATAATTTGTTAAGATTTTGTGTAAATTGGTTGAAATATGTCGATGATTGTTGAAGATTTCTCTGCTACCCGTGCGAAGCCGGAGCGGGTTGGTAGTTTTTAAATAAAATCAGTAGAATTAACTGCGTTCTTACCACACTTTAGTGATGCCCACCATTAGGTAATAAAATACCTAAGTGTTCCACATTATATTAGGTACATAATATCATACCTAATGTTACAAAAAAACAACATCAATAAAATATCGGAGCGTAATACTGAAGCTATTTTCTTGACGCAGTTATCATTATCAGGATTACTTTGGTACGGCACGTCTGTTTTTTATCAGTACTTATAATGGACAATTTATATTAGTAGAAATATGATAGCATCGCATAGTGATAAACAACACAGCTGGATAGGGAAGGAAAGTATTCAATGTTATGTTATTTGTTTTCTTATTATTTTCAATTAGCCATTGCCTAAATACTCTAAGTAGTAGCCTAAATTACTCCTTATAACACAAGCTATCTGGCGTGGCAATCGGTCAACTCATCCCGGAGGTTAGCCGGAAGAAACAGACAGACAAACGAATTTAAACTTAAAACGAGTAATTCTTGTATGTATGTACAATATAATCGGAATCTAGGAAACGGCTCCAACGATTTTGATGAAATTTTGTATACAGATAAAGTTTTGCATTTCAAGTTCAATTGCATAGTTGTATTACCTGTAAAAATGCAATTTTACAAAAGAAAATACGATTTAATAAGCATTCGGATGCATTTAGTAAAATGTTGTTATTATGGCATTACAAACAGACACTTAAATTTTAGTTATTTGGATAGATTTGTAGGAAACTTAAAACCGCCTACTTACATAGATGTCTATAAAGTACCTTAATTAGACTGTGGTATATTTATCAATATTTTTGTATTTTCATAAAAAAAAATTACGAACAACAAACATGTCTAAGATACTAAAAACGAATAAACTTTATCTTATCTTTATTATGATAATCTACTTTATCTACTACTATAATTATTATCAATCTATAATAATCGACACGTTTTTATTCTCAATACACAAATTTAATATACGAGTAATATACTATAAATACTCAAAATAATATTATTAAGATATTTTGAAGTGAAAACTTCTTTGGCGGCGTTGTGCACTTTTTGGGATGGGTAAAAAATGTTAAACTAGCGTCAGGACACGTGACCTGATCGGAAATTCGCAAGACGAAGCCGAGTTTCTTATATTTAAAAATATATATCATTCCAATTTTAAACATTTATGAGCGGCCAGGAGCGCAGAACTTCCAGTGTATTTAGATATGACGTTATTACCAACTTTTATTTTCAACCTAATTATATATATACTTATACAGATGTGTGTGTGTGTGTATGTATGTATATGCAAATACATTGTGAAGTTATGTTTTCACTTCTGACGTGCAGTCCTACGACTGACTGTTTTTTCTTATAAATACCACTGAGGTAGCAAATAAGGATACATCCTGCTTAAAGGGGACATCCATTAATTACGTGAGGTGATTTTGGCGATTTTTCGACCCCCCTCTCCCCCTGGTGAGATGTCGTGAGATTTTGCTCGACCCCCTCCCCCTCCCCTAACCTCACGTAAGATTTTTCAAAATGCATACGTTCACGAAAAATAAATTGTAGTAGGAGCTAGCTAAAGATTTGGCTCGACCTCCTCCCCCCCCTAAACGTCTGACGTAATTAATGGACGCCCCCAAAGGTCAGCAGTTCCCATAGCCTAAGGTCTTTTGCAAGTTCACAAAACTAGGGTAAAACCACTTTCTTTACTTTAACCAAGTTCCACAAAGTTATTTGTATTCAAGGTTCGTAGCTAGAATGAAGTACATGGAAATATTACATTTGATTAAAAGTAAATGAAATGGGTTTGAAGTATGTATAATGAATCCACTTCCTCACTTAGCAAAGCGGGACGCGAAAGAATAAAATGTAGGTGTATGGGCTAAAAAGTGAAAGGACAGATTTCTAAGTGATTCATTCCAGAAATTTTTGTATGGGATTTTGTTTAACTCAACTAATTAAAGTGATTAAAATACCTTTAAAGTCATAGTTTACGAACAATGCTTTACTTCCGGCCTTATATCTCCCTACTTCATTGTGGTTTCCTTCTAGCCTGCGAGCCTCTGTCTTCTGCGAGTCGAGTTGTATGGTTGCAGTAAGCGCGCTTACTGCCCGCCGCCGCGCCGTTGGCTTTTTCATTTTGACATTATGAAATACTTACTTGACAACTTAATTGCTGGGTTGGAACCGTGCCGGTATAGTGTGTGATGACCTTTAGGGTGATCGGAGTCTTAGGGATTTATATAACGTATTTGCAATCATTGCTTTCTTTTAACACAAGGCGTAGGACTTCAATTTGAACAAACCGGTAAGGAATTTAGAACTCTGTTTAAACGCCATAATTTATAGTAGTCACTGATATCGTATCTCGTAATCGTAACACTGTCAATCATTCACGGAATAGTACTACGAACGGTACATTTCGAGTTATGTCGCACTACAATTACCTCCGCGACTTTCGTAAAGATAAGTTTAAGATAAATTGTATCAATTGTAACAGTTACAACTAATAGTAGCTCTCTGTTATTTATCGAATCAACTTCTTAGTGTTTGAAAAATTGAGCTTCACGCTAACTTGCGTGTTGTTTTTGCTTTACATCAATCAAATTGAGGGGATTACCCGTTGTATAAGGTGATTATGTCATTCTTGTATAACATTTTTTTCAGTTCTTTATCAATAACTGAAATCATTTATATGCCTAATAAACAGTGTATGAGTAATAAACACTTAAAAAATATTCGTCCAATGTTGTTCATTTTTTTGTGTTATAAAGAATGAGGACAAAAAAAGATGAATGTTTTTTTCTTAATACCTCTATTCGTATAAATGAATTAGCTCATTATATTTTCGCCATATCTCATTACCACACTTATTCAAAACTCCGCTATAGGTAGATTAATGTTTAGATATCATGACAGCGATACATATAATGATTTAGCAAGGTGTCAACTCGATAGACCGTAGCGGCGTCTCAGGGAAATGTTGGGTTTCGATACGCTTTCCTACGCTCACGGTGCGTAGGGCTGTGCTAACGTGGAACTGTAATTTTTGAGTAGCCGTACTCGAGAAACTAGTGCAATTGGCTCATCAGATTTTAATTACGCTCGCTCTTTTGTAGTTAACCGTAGTAATAGTGAATAAATTAAGTCTTGTTGTACAGATCGAATCGTAAATATGAATAAAGAAATGTTTATTTTAAATCACAATTGAAACCTTATTTAGTTCATTTTAAGATTTACTGACCCGTATACACATGTGTACAAATGCACGTGTAGCACTTGATGTATTCATAGTCATATATATTTCTGCTTGTGAGTAGGCATACCTACTAGAGCTAAAAGGGCTAGGGTTGATATCAGTGACATCGGTAACAGTTGTAAAGAAGATAAAAAAACATTTACTAGTTAATTAGATTTTCAGATTGACAACCCTTTACATTGCACTGTGTGTAATTGCGTGAACAAAATTGACACATTTTTATAAAATTAATCTGAGTAAGTGAAGATGACTTAAAAAGAGTGATTCAGCAGAGCAGCAGAGAAAGAGACACTTAGCAGATGCTTGAGGAAAAGATAACCGAAACCTCAATGCTACTAGAGAAAGTTCTACTTTTGTTGCGCGTTTTTCTTTATGAATTATAAGAAATGGAACAACGAACGATACACTAGTTAGCGACTTTGTGGATTTAATTCACACATTTGACAAGTCACAAAAAGATTCCAATATATCTAACGGTTCCATTTTAGTACCTGTGAATTAGGCATTTATCACGCGGTTAAATATCGCACCACCTTTCTCAAGAGCACTAGATTAATTCAAGTTATATGCGTCTAAATTAATCAATTCCAATGAATCATTGCACTTCAGGTAAGCTGTTAAAAATACATAAAATATGTAAGTGACAATTAATATCTGTTATTTGTCTATTAAAAGTATCTGTGACCACGTTACCCGAGTGAGGTGAACGCACTGTGCTCATATTTTCGCTCCATAATTTTTAAGAGCAGACGCTATGTACGTAATTATTACCATCAAAGTTAATCTGTGTATGTTTTGAATATGTATGTAATTTCTGTTCGAAATTATTTTAATCTATACGGTCAGGTTTGTTTTTTTGTTTGTTTATGATATGTCGCCTATCCTTAAGGTATTTTTTGTTTCTTTCTTTTTTTGTTTTTTTTTTTTTGTTACTCGTCCAGGTTAAGCCGAAGTACGCTGAGTTGTACAATTTATTTTAAATTACCTTATTTTTTAATATAGCTAGAAATGAGTATCAAATGAAAATGCATATATTTATTACTAAAAGCAGGTAAAGATCACTTCATAAAATATTTTAGAACATATCTATCATACATATCACTATCGAAAATCAAGGAGCACTATCATATCAAGTATTAATAGGAAATTTTCTAATTATCAAAATAAATTGTATAAAAGTGATTAAGAAACAGAATGACTGAATGAAAATATTTTTTAAATAATCTCCCCGCTATTCTTTTTTAAACGTCACACTAAAAGTAACTGTATTGGCAACAGTAACCGTTGACATCACACCTTGTCATTTAAGAAGGCCTGCCACCGCTTTGACATTTGAGCAAAAAAAAAATATATGACTTGACAGTCACTAACCCCATTATGTAGGGCCACATTCCGAGGCATGGGAAAATATGAGAAAAAACTTCACAACTCATATTATTTTACCTTTGCTACCAAAACTTGCATTATTACTCCAACGGCGATCCTTAATTGAGTCAGTGTTGCCTTATCTCGATCAAATTTTAGAAATAGTATTGTACAGATTCTTTCTTCTTTTGTTTTATATAACTAACTATCGCCGTGCAAAATTACTGAAGCTTGTTCTTCAATATTAACAACCGTAACGAAATTATTCGTTCGGCCATTTTTATTGCTCCATCAAAACCATTGTGTCAAATGTTACCTGCATTATGTCAAAAACCTACCATTGCCTGACAATAACGAATATTCTAAGCGGGTTTGTTAAGAACCGTGCAGTGTTGCACAACAGTTCCGTATCACTTCGATCAGTGTAAGTGTTAAAAAGTACCTAATACATTGCTTGTTTTGTACTGTCTATTGGATTTGTATAGTTAACAAATAAGTACAGAACAAGTAATGTAGGTACAACTTAATATAAACACACGCTACTTAACAAAAGCAGGATATTGGTACCCCCTATAGAGTAAAATTAGGGATACACCATTTCAAAGCCACACTTTCCGAAAATTAAAATAGATGTGTATTAAAAAAAAATGTATCTTGGTACGCTTATAAATGATTTAAAACCCATTGTAGAAGTTATGCTCTTTTTGGGTCCCAGAACATATTATACATCTAAATAGATCGTAAACCGTTATTTTCTTACGTTTCTCTAAGATTATTGAACGTTACATAATTTTCGTATAGCATTTTATGACAGTTAACGCCCGAACTGTTTACTGAGCTTAGATAGAAATTCATTCTCTTCTCGAGACCTTTACAATTATGTTTTGTAAGAACTAAGAAAATCGTTCAACACATAATTTCCAAACATCGCAGTTGAAATCTGACAGTCAAGTGAAATACAGAATATGTGTTTATTAGACACTTGTCTGTCTACTGGGACCCAAGATGGACACAATGTCTAACTTGGTTCTCGTATGCTTATGAACGTGATTGAGTAACAAATATCTTGACTTCCATAGAAAAAGACCTTGTCGTTGTTTATAGATCTATATATTAATACGTAGAGAAAATTCCTTGTACGTCCCCATTTTTCAGCAAATTTCGCGTACGATCTCCATAAATGATTGATTTTCCATACAAACTTCGATCCCCTATTTTGCCATCTTCAAGGTTTTTGTGTACGGCAAAAAGTAGCTTACGGCGGTAACGATACCATGGTATTATTTCAAGCCCTGGTAACATAACCTACTTATAACGATATAATTACCGATAACTACCTATGTTACCGTTATAAGCATTTAACGGTAAAATGTTCTAAAAATAACGTTAAAAGTTTTAACGTTATAATTTTTTTAACGCTACCTGCATCCAGCGATGGTAACGATACCACATGTTTACCGGTATTTCAAGCCCTGGTACGGAGCAATGTAAAATTTGGAATACTTAATCCTGTATATCTAGAAGAAGTGGAGAAATCTTAAATTTTCAAACAGTTTATTTAGTTATTTATTAGTTAGTGTTATAAATTTAAAAATTATGTGAAAACGCCTAGAAGAAGCTACACATGTCCAGTATATATTATGTTGACTTGACATGGTACCATCTTACTAATATTGTAAAGGTGAAAGTTTGTGAGTATGGATGGATGGATGGATGTTTGTTACTCTTTCACGCAAAAACTGCTGAACTGATTGCGATGAAACTTGGTATGTAGATAGCTGGAGATCTGGATTAACACATAGGTTACTTTTATCCCTATATTCACACGGGATCGGGACTTACGCGGGTGAAACCGCGGGGCGCAGCTAGTAAGTCTATACAATGACAGTTCATCATATCCCCATTTTTTTTAAATGAATTGTTTGTTGACACTGAAATAAAAGCAGGCGATTTCGAGTTTCAATTAGTATTGTATCATGCTTTGGCATTCCTTCCTTAGCTGCTTAACTTATTCTTGTAAAAATATCCACAGAAGAATCATCAAACAAACAATATATACATAAATAAACAATATAATATACAATTAAATAAAATACCTACGATTACCGCATTTTTGGATCTCTCAGTCAAATGTCAACATTTACAGTTAAATGATTGACTAGTGTTATTAAATACTTTCACTGACGCAATGTCCATTACTGACCTGACAGATGTACTTGACAATAACTGGGTACATAGGACGAGGTCCGACTGCAGCGAGGGCGAGAGCGGAACGCACCAAATATTTATTGTTGCAATTCGTTTTTAAGCCCCCGACGTAAAAAGGATGGGTGTTATTAATAAGTTCGTGTGTATCTGTGTATCACATAGACCAGGGGTCGGCAACCTGTGGCTCGCGAGCCACATGCGGCTCTTTCGATGTTAAGTTGTGGCCCTCCAGTTCCATATGTAAAAAAATATTATTTACTATCAAAACTCTTAAAACCTGTAATTGAGTACTATGATATAGTATGAATGAGATAAAAAAAGGTAGTCAAATTTATAGGGCCGCCACTTATATTTACAAATTTAATTGGTTCTTAAAAATTGTATAATTATGTAAATTAACTTTTGGCTCTTCTGTCTCAAAAGGTTGCCGACCCCTGGGATAGACTTATTTTGATTTGGTTTTTTGTTTGAAAGGTGAGTTGTCGTTCGAAAATCAACAGTTCTAATCGTTATTTTTTTAAATTATATTTGTGAAAATTTTGTTTAATGCTAAGGTGATACGAAGGTGAAGCACAAGCGCCCTTGACGATAAACGGTTACTGGTTCCTGTAAACGTCTTGTTATAGCAAAGACACTGAAAATCAAACGACTTCCATACCTCAAAAATACATGATGTAATAAGAATGCGAGAATAGATATCACGTCTCAATTTTTTTTGTCAAACTTTTTAATGTAGGTAAAAAAAAACAAATTAAAAACTGTCTTAATCTAATAATTTTGAATTAAAACATTAACATTGGCCGAAACGCACATGTTTCTCAAGGGCATAGAGCTAAAACTACTAACTACATCGCTTATCTCCGCTTCAGTCGCACCTCTGCCTTATAAGTTATAACTGTTGATGCGGCCATAAATGCGACTTAAATTGGACGCAGCTAACCGAAGAGTGATGGTACTTTGGGCTGCTAGTTAGCTTATGATTTAGGATGAAGAAAGCTTTGTGTGTATGATTACCTTATTACTATCATGTTGCTAAGTGTGGGTACAATCAATGAAAGCCGATACACGATTTTTTCTCACCTTTACTTAATAATATAACTTCACACATCTCACACACGGCCGTCTGATCAAAACTAGGCAGAGCCTGCACTATGGTAACCAGAATGCTGATAAACATACTTATGTATTTCTAAATAGGTAGATATTATAGATAAATTAAACCCAGACACGGAACAAAAATGATCATGCTCATCACACAATTGTTTGTCCTGGGTGGGAATCGGTGGGTGTTACTCAAGATCACAATTAAGGGTAAAGCTAACAGCCAGAAAAAAAATGTGTTTTTGAATTTGTGAACATGTTTAAATATATTTATAACACATGTTGGTATTAATCACTACATATTATTAAACATAGTCTTCCGCCGCGTCTTTCTGTCTATTCGCGATGAACTCAAAAACTACTAAATGGATTTTTATGCGGTTTTCATCAATAGATAGAGCGATTCATTAGGAAGGTTTAGGTATATAATTTGTTAAGGTTTTGTGTAAATTTTTATTTGTCATTTACTTTACAATAGGTTTACAATTTTGAACGAAAATAGTCAAGTATAAAAAGTCCACCCCGATCTCAACCCAGCCGAAGTAACTATTATCTTATCTGTGACCCAGCGCAAAGCTGCTCATAACATAAATTTGTGTAAATTGGTTGAAATATGATGATGATTGTTGAAGACGTATCTGCTACCCGCGCGAAGTCGGGGCGGGTTGCTAGTTTCTAATAAAGTTAGAATCTTCAAAATTACCAACTTTTACCATTTTCTGTCTATCGAATCATTTTGTAAAGACTTTTTAGTTTATGAAAAATAAAACTTTAAATATGGATACCAAAAATCTCAACCCGGAAAAGTGTAGAGGTTGTCAACATTTAAGAATACTGTCACCACCAAATGCAAGCCTCAACATACACACATAGTTCGCCAGCGTACGGCCGTCGTAAGGATAAAATGTCGGAGTACCGACAATTCAAACAGAAATGTACAGAACAAGTTCGAGTATGAAAGAACTCGCAACTCACGGACACATCGCTGATCACAACCAGTATTCAATCGGAACGGTTGTCAGGCAAGCATCGTATCCTACAGATATCAGTACCATCAACTCCCTCCCGATGTATAACCAATAACTACAAATTTCATTATAAGTCCTTTATTTCAGCAATAAACTTCCTACGACTGACATAATGGTGACAGAATTACGTGTGAGTGTTTACAGCACATGGAGGTGAAGTATTTCTCGGCCAAGATTCACACCGAAGCAGTAAAACAAACATGTATACTACTTTTAATATAATAATAATATTATAGTAATAATATTAAGGCTGAAAAGTTAATTTTTTAGTTGAGCGCTCTGATCTCTGTAATACTAGTCGAATAAAAAAAAACTATTTGCATTTAATAGTGTTGTTTTTTTTTGGAAATTTTCGAATATTTTATTTCTTACGTGTATTTTACTTAAATATTACCATGAACAATAGTTTTTTCAAAGGCAAAATGCACAAATCTACCCGTAATGAGCTCTTTCATTTTCTTTCATAGGATTTTTTTATTTTTTTCACATTAATCCCGATATCGATTCGTTACATCACTAGTATATATATCATACTAATTATTAATGGATTTGGTTCAGTGTAGATGTATTTGAAAGACGTCTAATACACCACAGACTAAGATTTCTTTAATATGTTGGTAAACACACTCACGGCCAGACTCGTACTCCCATCTCAAAGGCCGGCAACGCACTTGTGACTCTTGAGTTGCAGGTGTCCATGGGCGAAGGTAGTCACTTACCATCAGGTGACCCGTCTGCTCGTTTAATATAAAAATATATAATAATAAAAAACTTTCCAACCAGTCACTCACACGTTTGCAAATACAAAATATCATCCATTCCACCAGAAATACGCTTGTAGTGTTGGGTAAACGCTATCTTGGTTTGACCTGCCTCCTACTAAAGGCTAAGCGCTGCTATTAATTGTCAGCAGCGGTTGTACATGATAAAGGTACAAATACATAATAAATATATATGTGTATTATACTATATTATATTATACATGTATATAGGAAATAAAAATAACTGTCTATTATATTTCCTTTCCATTTGCAAATTATTATATTAATTTACAATTGTGATGGTGGTTGTCACAATTAGCCATTCATGAATTGCCAATCTTAGTAGTTACAATTAACGACTAATTAATCGTTAATCGTAGTAGTTACAGTAAACGATTAATCACGTAAGAATAATTTAATTTTGCAGTAGCTAACAACCTAGTGTACAAGTAACCGCAAACACTCAAAGTTCTTTACTACGTGCACTAGTAGACACATAAATAACGAGTGGGTGCAAGGATATGGAAGATGTACATACGTATGCTGATAATTATAAATTACATAACAGAAAATGCGTAACGCGTAAACTTTAATATTTAAATACTTATTTATAAAAAAACCGGTACAAATCCAGTACTAATCGAAGATTGTCAAATACATACATATATTATTCAGCGACATTCAATAAACTAGTCGTTTTGACGAAAAGGGTTGTTCACCTCTGCGTCTATTGAACTACGGAGTAAAAGCCTCGTTCAAGGCTATCGACATACGAATGTCCGCCCATCTTTAAGGTTAGTCCTCGTAGAAGTAGCTTATATACGTGAATACTATAATATATGTTCAGGTTTTCAAAAAGAAAGTGAACAAAACATACCTTTACTAAAAACTAAAGTGAAGAAAAAATAAACTGAAAAGTGTAATATTAGCTAACATCCCAAAACAGTAAAACAATTGAGTCAATTGATTTTGAGTTAGTGTATTATGTATTCTGTGGTTATCGTCTAACCAAATAAAACGTTTATGTTTTGTTTAAAGTTTTTAGTGTACATGGTTCGAGTCAATTTAGTTTCATTGGTTTCAGAACTTAATTGGTAACATCTATTAGTTTTTACTTTTCTGTATGTTTTTTTTTGCGGTTTATATATTTTCGTTAAAAATTAAACTAATGTGGCCACACTGAACTACTGATGTTTCCCAAGTATAAAAAAAAATCAATCATATCTATTTTTTTACCATAAAGTTGTTTTTCTTTTAATTTAAATTGAACGATTTCTAGGAATCTCATTTAACTCATTTCTTCACTTCTTTTTAAAAAGTTATTTGCGTTCATACAAAATTGTATTTTGGGTTTTGTCTTTAAAAATAATGGTATTTCCCGAACGTACATATTTTTTATGCTGTGGGCTCACGTAAGCTATACAACATTTTGATATTAAATAGCTTTTGTTTAAAACGCTATACCTATTACCCATATATAATGTCAAATCCTGCCAAAGGCGGCACGCGTCTTACCACATTACTGACTCATTCACTCGTAGGTCCGGTATTATAATTTTAAAGCTAAACTCTTAGAACTTAGAATAGGTATGAATTAATTGACGTCAATGCAACTTCGTATTGTTAATCATAAAACTAAGTTATAATCCTTGCAATTCGTAGGTAACTGTCTGACTGTTTGACTGTGTGTTGTACAGTCATTTTATATTAATATATGTAAGTGGTTTTAATGATTTTATATCCGTAATCTCAACATTCTCACTCTAACATAAAAAGACACGGCTCAAGTGGTGTGGCACTAGAGATGATGCCCAAAAATGTCGTAACTCGTAACCGTTAAATATCGATATATCGTATAGCACCGATTCGATCGATGTTCCGATGTATCAAAACGTATCTGGCATGCCATCTGGGATTGCGTTTTATGTTAATTTGTTCCGCATTCACAAAAAGCCTTCCTCATCCCATATTTAATACTTTTTTTTATTGAAAGTTATTGTGACAATTTTTTTAAGCCTTATTCTAATAAAAAGGTCCACAAAACTGTTTTAAACAGTTTGACTGTGGACTTTTCCGGCGTAAAATAAGTTTTTAGTATTTTATTCTTATTTTGCATGATTTGTGTTCTTTTTTCATCTCCTTTAGTTTTTAATTCTTCTACGAATGTTGTACATTCAATGTATAATCTGCAACGATGACTAATGATAACACATATATAAAAACAACTGATTAAAGTATTTACTTATTATAATTACATACGAAATATAAAATTCATGTTGTTCTAATAATGTTATTTTACTGTCCAAAGTTTATATAAGAAAAGAGTTTCAGTTCAATTACTGTTTTTACCAATGCCAAAGTGATAAATATTGAAACGAACTATGTTGTCGCATTTGACTTCAGTTTAACAGTACAGCAGTTTTAATTGTTTCTTCGTACAATTAAGCGATTAGCGAGGTTCACCCTTTTGCAATGTCTCAACACAGAGGAAACGGTCGCCCACTTCATCCTGAAGTGCGAGGAAGTGGCCACACAACGGGCAAATATCCTCGCGGATGCGAGATCGCTTCTAGAAGCCTGTGAACACCCCAGAAGGCTTCAGTGCTTCTGGAAGGAGCTAGGCTGGCTCAACTAGCCAGCGTTATCTGCACACATTTTTGAGTTGACCGTTTTTGAGTCTAAATGCGGAAACAGAGCCCTTAACAATACAAATACTTTTTTGCAGTAGAAGACATCGATTTCCGAAAATCGATATTGTCGGCAGTCGACTTCGGAAAAAGACAAATAATATATGGTATGTTCCGATATACACTGAGAGCACAGTCACTTTTATTATGCGATTTGACAATTGACTTGAATTGACAACTGACAGTATACTGGACTGCGTTCCGTTATAAACAGTAACCAGTATAGGTTAGTAGGCTGAATTGACGTCATACCTTACAGTGCTCACAGTGTATATCGGAACGCACACTTAATATAGATAATATATTGTATTACTTATAGTGCTGTGCTTGAAGTACTTCAGTGTGAAATTACCATGAAATTACTAGTTGTCAATTGCCTTTTTGATGCTAATGTCAAATAAAATTATAAGAATAAACACACAGAGGTGACGGTAGTTGACTTTGTTCAAATATTGTTTCAACATACACAGACACAATGATATGAAGTATTTTTGTCAAGATACCATTTGCTTAAATGTTTTTTTTTTAAATTATAAAGTCTTAGTTTCATAGACAACTAGAAGTCCTTTAATTGCTTCTTTTGAATGAAACCAAAAATATACTTAGCTATAGTAGCAAACCATCGCATCGATACGGCGTAGGCAAGATTTTTAATTTCAATTAAATAATAAAAAAATCTTATAATTCCCGTTTAATTCGGAAACGTTTCGAAATTCGAAAATATAAAATAATATTAAGACTTAAAAGGTACTTAATTAGATTTCGTAAATTCATAATCTTTATATATCTATATATTTCTTCTGTGCGTCTGTACGTTCCTGAACTCCTAAACGGATGGAAAGATTTTAATGATTTTTTTGTGTGTCTTCAGGTGGATTCCAGAATGCTTTAGATTTGCAATTGGACCCGGTAGATGGCGCTGCGATAGGGTTCCAGGAATAATATTTTTTACGTTCCGGCAGTACAACGTTTACCTTAGCGCTTTTGACATACCTAACTGTCAGTCGTTTGACAGTTGGCGCGATTGACAGAATGCGCGCTGCAAATATCGTTTAAAACAGATGCATCGGTCGGAACTATGTTTTTGGAATATTTTTTTAAAATTAATTATACCAATTCAAATTCAATATTCACAGTTAAGACAAGACGTCTGTCGGTCAGCTAGTAATAACATAATTTTTGTAAAATATTGTACTGCTTTCTAATCCACTGCTATAACTAACAATTAAAGAACATTAGATTGTTTCGTCACATCACATTAAAATAGTTGTTGTTGTTGTTGTATTAGTTTAAATAAAAATTAAAAAAATACAACTTTTTAAGTAACCAATGAAAAAGTTGCATTTTAGAATTCGTTTTTAACTCCTAGGTTCATAATTGAATAATTGATTTTGTACGTTTCCTATATAAAAAAAAATAGGCAGTCATAGGACTGCCGACAGAAGTGAAAACTTAAACGAAACGACGAACTTAAAACGTCACATTAACAGGTTGGTGACATTAATTAATAAAGAGCTGACAGAACTCAATGTTTAGATTAGAGCCCTCTTGTGGATGTATATATGTATTTTTAGCGTGACGGTCACGAGTTCAGCAATCAGCAAAACCTCGTCCCTTCCCTCCCTCTCCATGTCTCTCTGACGCTGTACATGTAAATATAAGAAACTCCGTCTTACGAATTCTAGATCTAGTCATAAAAATATATTTTTTAAAATATATGGCACTCGGACACATTTTCGATACATTTACGATCAGGGTCACGTGTCCTGACGCGAGTTTAACATTTTTTACCCATCCCAAAAATTGCACAACGCCGCTAAAGAAGTTTTCACTTCAAAAACCTACAAAATGTTCAGCTATAAATTTTATATTACGACTATTCTACACATTCTCTAATTGTACTGACGCTAACATCATCAGTGTCATACGGACTCCCATTCTTAAAAAAAATCCACATGGAGCCATTCAACAGTCTGTTAGCTGGATTAAGTAGGGAAGCGCCAACGTGGACGAGGTCCGTCTGGTGGGAAACATCCCACTCTGCGTTTTGCAGTTCTAATTTAAGCGGCGATAGCGTAATGGCTAAGGCGTCGGACTTGCGATCAAGTGGTTGCGGGTCAAACCCCACCCAGTGCACTACCGACGTGAACCAACTCCTAACACAAGCATTTAGCTTAGCTGGAGGGGTTAACAAGAATAGTAATGTGTGACCCACGTTACTAATATTCATTATTAAAAAAAAAAACAAGTAAAAAAACATTAATCATCAGACTTGTTCTAAAGTACTTATACATATTATAAATTTCAAATTCAAATCCTCAACATTGAACAACACCACAACAACAATTAAAACGAAATTGGAAAGGAATTTCAGAGAAATCGTCATTAATTCAAATGAAATCGAAGTTATAAAGCGCTTTGACAAATTGAAATTTGAGTGCAGTGAAATCTTTCAAACGGACCCGTATTTTATTAGATTGTTCTTTTAATATACTTAAAAACTGCAAAAACACGAAATGCTTTGTGAGAAATTTGATTATATTAACTTTCCATTCCGTGTAATACGAATCGGATATTAATAAGATTTTTGAGTCATACAATTCCTTTAAAAAACTCTCACGCCATTTCAACTAGTTAGTTACAAGTTACTAGCCGTCCCCGCAGTTTCACCTGCGTTTATGGTCACTGCTCCGCTCCTATTGGTCGTAGAGTAATGTTATATAGCCTACAGCCTTCCTTGACAAATGGGCTAACACTAAAATAATTTTTCAATTCGAACCAGTAGTTCCTGAGATTAGCATGTTCAACAAACAAACTCTTCAGCTTTATAATATTAGTATAGATGAAATCAAGGCTAACGAAAATTTAAAATAGAGTAGAGATTACAACCCCGTAGAATTTACACATTGACTCATAAACTTAGATAATATACACTATACAGTCATTTTAATCTATTGGGTTCAAAATTATCCCTCATAAATTATGATATAGATAGATTTATACATTTTATTCGTAATCGTATACTATAGTTACAGTAGAAGTATCATACATTCATGTGTGAAACAGATAATGTACAAAGGGCGGCCTTATTGCTAAATGCAATCTCTTCCAGGCAACCTTAGGATGGATCAAAATGATTCATATTATAATAGATACTTGTGAGGGATAATGATGTAGCTAAAATACAGTCTATTTGTTGAACTACAATAAGCAATGCTAACAAACGCCTTAATAGTTTTTTGGACCAACGACTTTTTCGATGAAAATGCAACAACATGCAAACAATGCTTGATTGAAAGTCTTTTATTTGTTCGATAGAAATGATTTCATTCGTTTGCGTAGATGCACGTCATAGTTAAATGTATGTACGTCATACTTACCACACTTTAAATAATAAAAATATTGTGACGACAGAACGCCAATGGTTAGCGAAATATGATTGTTTACTCAAAGCAATAACTTTTAAACGAGGTAAATAGTTAAAAAGAGACGTGAAAAAAATCATTGCATTACATAACGTTTACATAATGGCCTGATTTGATAGCGTTTTAGCGAAACTAATGATGGAATAATGAGTAAATGCGTTTATTTACATTATACGGGTGACATTTGATGCGGGTCACAAGTTACAAGGTGTCAACTGTTCATACAAATTGTCATTTAAATGTTCTGCTACGTTTCTTTAACATTGGTACAACAGCTAACATGTTCGTTGTTAATCAGATCGTTAAAACTATATAATTTATTAACTCTAGACTTTAATGTGTTGTTGTCAAACAGCAAAATTCATGCTCTAAATGGTACACTTCACGCTCATTCCAGTGGTTAGTTTTATTTGTAAGGAAGCTCAGTCCCTTACTTTCGAAGCTATATTTGACCTGTCTGTTAGGTAAAATCAGGTTGGTCAACTAACAGGTCATTTGTATGGAACTGTCGCCCCGTCAGCGTCGCTTTTAATTCCGTCCCCGCTGTAGCCAAGACGTGGCCTGACAAAACTCCATATGCATCCATATATTCCCTATCTACAGCTGTTTTTGTGTCTGGGTGTAATTTATCTATAATATGTAGGTATTTAGAAATATATAAGTATGTTTATCAGCAGTCTGGTTACCATAGTACAGGTTCTGCCTAGTTTGAGATCAGACGGCCGTGTGTGAGATGTTTGGAGTTATTATTATTATTATGTCTCCTGTCACATCGAGCACAACGTGTTACTAAGCCGAATGAATCACACTTAAAAAATGGTAATAAAGTTTTTCATATATTTTCGAACATAATTAAATCAACCTGTATGTGAGTAAATGAACGCAAAATATGTGTGAATTATCCTCAACGGTGTAAATACCAAATAACACCTAGAAAATCATATACTCGTACGTACATTTCGATCTAATAAGGCTTAGTTATTCTAAGAATCTTTACATATAAACTTTACCTTGTTTACGATGTCTTGTAAGTAAAGTATGTAATAAGTTTAGCACATAATTAAAATATACTAGAGATCACGTGGTGGTCGAATTTCGACCATTTTTTATTTCAATGGCCAAAATAACTTCAACTGTCATTGTATAGCCTTTTACGTATTAATATAATGATTTTTTATTAATTAAAATTACATACGTACATAAACTCACGCCTTTCTGCCTTCGGGATAGGCAAAGACAACAGCCCGTCCCTTGCTTCTATATGTACATACCTCCTTAGCTTCGTCTACTACTATTGAATCTTTCATATAAACCGGTCAGTTTCGAGAGTTTCTGACCTGCCCTTCCTTCAGAACATCACGGATTTGATCAGGGTATGTGGTGTGTGTGGTGGACACCTTGACATCACAAATTAGCGCCCAGCCAGTAGGCTGTATTAGACTGTAGTGTATTTGGGTTATAGGTGTGATGGGATCTTAACAGTTGTAATATAGGAATGAAATCTAGTATGTCTTCTGCTATTGAGTATATGTAGTCACCAGAGCTCAACAAGGGATGCAAGTTTATGCCTAATGCCGCTTACAATGCGATAAGGCCTGTGCTTCTTTGTCATCTTAATTACATTTGAAGTAAAAACAATATTATTTTGGGCGCAAATTACTGTAGGTTAAAGTCACTCTCCAAGTCGGAAGTTATAAAATAATCAATCTGTTTTAAGATTATCTCAATGTAAAACAGCCGCGGTCTGAATTGCAATTGGGTCCAATTTCAAACACAATTTACTTCTAATAATTTTTTTTGTTAGAGATGACGTCGTCACACACCTACTTAATAAATAATTTATGCTACAATACTTATTCTAACATTATATATTTCTTAAAATCGTTTGCAACGGATATTAAGATTGCTTTTTCATTTAAACAAATTCCTTTACAACATAAAAAAATATATACATGAAAGTAATAAACATGTTAACAAAACTAATTTACAGAAGATTAAATACCTACTACCGCAGTGTTTCTAACTTTGTTAAAAAATATCAACTAGAACCTTAGGCATAGAATATACGTACAGACTATTATCTTATCTGTGGTAATAGTATATGTACAGAAGGTTCACTCATAGGCGTCCATTAGATGCAAATGCAATGCATGACTTTTGGTAACGATTGACGTATGTTTGTTGGTGATTGATGAAATAATATTGACTTTAAAATCTCATCATGTAACCGCCAATCACTGCATACGACGATAGTTTATTCGTCAATCACCGTTTTGATTGTGGCAAAACTGACAGCAAAACCTACCGTGTAATGGGCGTCATATAAGATGCTCAAATAAATAGGGACCCTCACAAACACCCAATAAAGTGCATTCTGACTATCAGACAATCCGTACGGAACAATAATCTTACATGTACTCAAGCATATGCCCCACACGGTCTATCAGAATTCTGATTATTAACCGCATCATTATTCACGAGAACTTATTTTGCTTTGATCGATCAATGTGCTCTTTAAGTTAGCGGACAATAGGTGACTTTGAATTTGTAGCATACATTGATCTCTAAAAATTAACCTTAGTTTTCCTGCTCAAATATTATTAGGTACAAAACAGATTTCTGTCCTGTAGCGCGTTCATTGAATGGTCTTTTGAAAAAGCATTTATTCAAGGCCATAACAGGACAACTATAGAACAATCAGATACACTAATTTATTAGTGTGTGTTGCCTACAGAACCACAGCAGATAAGTTGCATTATAGCTTTTATTGAATAAAAGTATATTTTAGTCATTTATATTGTGTCAATGTACGCCCGCTAGTTGTTGGGCTTTAAATAATCACTACATATTATAAAACAAAGTCCCCCGCCGCGTCTTTCTGTCTGTTCGCGATAAACTGAAAAACTACTGAATGGATTTTCATCCGATTTTCACTAATAGACGGTGATTCATGAGGAAGGTTTAAATGTATAATTTGTTAAGGTTTTGTGTAAATTGATTGAAATATGATGATGATTGTTGAAGATGTCTCTGCTATCCTTGCGGAGCCGGGACGGGTTGCTGATAAACATAATAAAGATAGCCTATTTTGTAGTAGGTAACCACTTGTGGCAATGGGATTTGTCTACTATACTACTATTTTTTTTTTCTAATTAAGAATACTAGCAACAGGCGAACACCTTACTTACTAGTATTCTTGTTAACCCCTACAGCTAAGCAAAATGTTTGTGTTAGGAATGGGTTCACGTCGGTAATGCATTAGGTGGGGTTCCCGCAACCCTTTGATAGCAAGTCGGACGGCTTAGCCATCATGCTACCGCCGCTTAATTAGACGTATGACGTCTAATCAAGCGGTGGTAGCGTGATGGCCAAGGCGTCTAAAATTAAAACTAAATCGGCTAATATTCATTTATTTTACGAATAAGAAATGCAATAGTTTAGAGTAAACTGTTGTATTTTAAAACGTTCATGATGCGATAATATTTCATTTACAATAATAATAATACATTTTAAAATTCAGTGTACGATGTTTTCGTCCTGAATCCGTGGTCAGATCGTTTTGTTAGATTGATCTGACCACGGACACCGTTTACCACTGACCTTATTTAGATTAGTGGCCTTACTATAACTGCAACTGCATATTTCAATAAAAAAAACAATGAGAAATGTAGTTACAAGGAAGATTAAACATCTGCATTACGCAATAACTTTATTGATAAAAAAAATGGTTCCGCGATTTACTGGTAGTCATAAAGTTCGATAAACAACCACTTCTAGGAAGTTAGATCTGCGCGTGAGCATTGATCATGAACAGAACTCTACTAAGTACCTACAATTATTAATTTTTAATGTAACTATTCTCTGGAATCAGTTTTATGGTCAATCTATATAACAAGTATAATTTAAAGGTTTTATTTACGACGTACAATATGCGACTGCTGGTTCAGTTTGAAATTGTATTATTAATGGCAATTTTTGTCATCATTATATGACAATAAACGTCTAATATGTGTACTTAACTGTGTATGTAAATATCAGCAATTAGTGAAAGAATCCAAAAAAATTGACGACATAAGTATAGGGAGGATTTCAGGGTTAATCCAAGATTCTTCAATTCTAAGAATTGCGCCTCACTCGTTGTGTACATGCCAATAACTTAGAACGTGGTGCATCCTCCTTTGATAATATAAGTAGCTGTTAATATTATGTAAGTACGAAACTCCGCAAGGTTTTAAAATGTTCATATTTGAATGTATACTGCATTTTACAGCGCTCTTTCTTTGGGTTTATACACGGATTATCATACTGAAACATATTTTATGAATACTTACATATTACACATAATATAAAAAAACCTAAGCTAAAAATATTCATGCGTATAAATATTTACATTTTTATAACCCTTTTAACCCTGACAGCTACGAGTATATATATCCTACTATCCTACTAATATTATAAACGTGAAAGTTTGTGAGGATGTATGGATGTTTGTTACTCTTTCACGCACAAAAACTACTGAACCTGGGATGAAACTTGGTATGCAGATAGCTGGAAACCTGGATTAATGCATAGGCACATATTTTTTATCCCGATATACCCACGGCATCGGGACTTACGCGGGTGTAACCGAGGGGCGCAGCTAGTATCACTACATATTGTAAAACAAAGTCCCCTGCCGCGTCTGTCTGTCTGTTCGCGATAAACTAAAAAACTACTGAACGGATTTTCATGCAGTTTTCACTAATAGACAGAGTGATTCATGAGGAAGGTTTTGGTGTATAATTTGTACCCGTGCGATGCCGGGGCGGGTTGCTAGTTTTATATAAAAACATGTCCGTACATCGGCTGTTGGTAACATTTAGACCTAGAATAATCAGTACTTAATTATCAATACAAATGAGCTTCAATATATGATGTAGGTACATATTATAAACTTGCTTTTGCACGCGGCTTTGCTCGCGTTATAGTAGATTCTGTCAATCAATTCAGATCTTCTATATCTCAGGAACAGTACCTTATTTTTGGATGAAAGGTACCTATGTCCTTTTATATACCTCTGACAATATATATGCCAAATTTCATGATTATCGGTTCAGTAGTTAAGCATAGCCCATTGGTATATGGTCGCCTGGCCACTACGCCGCGCCGAATGTTGTGGGATCAAAATTTGTGCGATACAAAAATAATAGTTCCGAATATGCGTGTTCTTTGTGTCCGTTGTTTAAACGTTTGCGAGGCCCCCTGCGACTAAAAATTGGTTGTCTGTAAAGTCGGTTTACGGACGATAATTTTACGTTATAACGTCATAAGAAAACAGTGGTAGAGAGATAGATGCGACACAAGCCGAACGCTTAGACCGATCGTGCCTTTCTTTCGTTTGTTCCGCGCTCTCGCTTGCACGCTCGGCTCAGGCGGAACGTGACAATGAGTCATGCTTTTTCGTGCGTACAGCCGGCTTTATCGATTTATAAGACGTTATCACGTTAAAAAACTAATATACTCATTTATAATATTACTTAGGATTGAAATTCCACAGATAAGTGTGTATGTTCACATAGTTGTGTAGTGGCGCCTTAACAATAACACGTATATTTTGTTATCATATAAGTATTCTTCGAACTTGTGTTTAATCGTAAACAGCTAGTTGCATAGTATAATAACAAGGGAAAATACCACTTTTTTATATCATCCAAATTGCAATCAAAACAAATGTACACAACAAGCATGTATATCGGTTGTACTATCTGTACAGGAAAACTGACCGTTCGAGTACAAATAATTTTGCATAATAAGTACTTATTTATGTGAGTCAAACATTATTACTATTACTCGTGTTTGACTCCGCGTTAGATGGTATTGAGATTAAACCAGTTCCTCTCAAATATTTACTTATAGCGAGCCCCTGAGACAGCATTAGAATTAGTGAAATATCACGCGCTCTCTACGACACATGTTAAGTTCATCTTACTACGACACGTACAATACATACAACTGTCAAATTGTTGGTTATGGCGGAGTTATACCGATAATGCCCGGTTCTTATGATCAAGAAACGATTCGTTTTGCTTACGGACGGTAGAATTTTAAGACTTTTTTAATTTGATAAGTCCACACAATGTCTCTAACATCAGACTTACTGCTAGAAGATGAGGTTTAGGTAGTTTCGGTTGACCTACCAACCACCGGTACTTCTTAAGCACGTTTTATGAAGACCTGTGTACTACGCCAACCCTGAAGTTGTGTTCAGTCAGTGCCGTAAAGTATTTTTTTTTGTATCTTTTCTATGTGAAATTGTGAACTATTCACGTGCATTTTATTGCATGGTTGTGATATTTTAGTTTGTGTATTGCTATTTATTAGATATCCGTATTTATTTATGTGTCAGTCAGTGCATCTTCTGTATTTATTAATATTTATTAAGTGATACGGCGATGATATGAAACCAACACAGGGCCCGTGCGGTGGAGAGCAATTGAAATTTATGTCAATTCAAGTCAACCAGGAAAGCATGCGTGATATTTAAACCAATCACGCAAGGCAGCCATGGTTCAATATTGTAACTTCATTACATATCTATTTCAAAGTTGAACGCAATTGTTTACAATGTCGTCGTTACGTAATAGGTCAGTGGGTTTTCTAGTCTGTGATATGAACATGAACACAACATAAACACACACGGCACGTGTCTATTTCACGACGGATTAACTTCATGATGACTATTTCTAATATGGGATACCCGTCACGGATTTTGAACATAAATGTTACATAATGTTATTATTTGTCCAAATTTGCACAAGAGCTTTAAACTACATTTGTGCAGTTTCTGCAGTTGTCAGAGCCTTAGAGACAACCTAGACCTTCAATCTGCGATATGCTGGTGACTTATATATCTTAGTTGAACTAGTTTTATACCTAAATAGAAATATTTTGTCCTCCGCACCTTTTTCCCAACTAAGTTGGAGTCGGCTTTCAGTCTAACTACGATACGGCCGAACTTCGATATTTTACGTGAAGCGACTGCCATCAGATCTCTACTTACAACTCCAAGTTATTTCTATTTACGTTCTCTCACTACCCTCTCGTCACTTGCAGTTTTCAGAGACAAATAGGGATTTGAAGTTTCACAGTATAATCAGATTTAAAGCCTACTTTATTAAAACTGGATCATCATCTTTAAAGCCGTGAAACCATTGTTTTTAAATACTAACAATGTGACGAAAAATTGGGAACGATATATAATATTTATTCATAACAACGCGGAGGAAACGGCCGCCCACGGTATCCTGGAGAGCGAGGGAGTGGCCACACAAGGAAGTATCCTCGCGGGTGCGAGATCGCTCCTAGAAGCCTGCGAAAGACCCAGGAGGCTTCTATGCTTCTGGAAGGAGCTAGACTGCCTCAACTAGTCAGCCTACCTGAACGCATAATTCTTAATCTCTTCTAATTAAAAACTTCCGCGAGAAAAATCTAAATGTCATCAAAGGGAGCAAGGCAACAAGATTCCAAGATACCTTGTATGGAGCTTGACTCAACAAATGGCAATGAGGCAAAGCGGTAAAGTAACTGCATTCCGTTTTATAATCACTATTAATTTTTTTTAAGACAACAGCTCTGTATTATTATCAATCTAGGTAGAAGATTTATTTATCAACAATCTAATCAAACAAAACAGGGAGAGAGAATCGAAATTGAAGCTTCAGAAGAATTATGTGCATAATCAGTCTCATAGAAGCATCAAAGTGGCAAAACAACACAGATTATATAACTTTTATCAGTTGCTCTAGAACCAAGACTAGGTTTTCAGGATTAATCAGCGGAAGAAACAATAAAATGAATGACGTAATAGAAATAAATTCCGCCTGTTCTTGTTACCGCACCTTGAATAATCTCGTTTCTCACCGGTGAGCTAGTAAACACAGGAAATAATAATTGCAAAGATAAGATTATTTCTTTAACTGATGTTTTGGCAGGAAATTGTAGGAATTAATCAGATAGGAAGCGTTCACTTTCCATTATATTGCATGTTTCATCTAAGTACGTGACTTATGACGTAAAGTACGAAAGCAGTGTTAGTTGTTGTCACAGAACTACGATTTCGAAGGGGTTCGAAAGAGGTTATAAACCCAGTGCATAGAAAACACTCGGATACGTTGTAAAAAGAAAATAAAATTTCTAGTCGTCCTTGACACGCTTTGATTGTAACATAATACCTAAGTATAAAGACAGTAGAAGCAAAGGGGTCTAGAAAGAAGTGAGGGCGAGTATAATGACGTTTCCGTGCTCTTTGGGGGCAAACAGTATACAGGATTTTAAATGGCTAGGCTCACACGGAGAGAAAGTTCATATTGTAGATATGCAACTTTACTTAACAGAAACTTTATTTTAGTTTCAAAAGTTCTAGGAATCGAATTTACCAAATTTATACTGTATACAGGAATTTCAATAGTTAGGTTCAAAGTATTTTACATAACAACAACTTTATTTTATTCTTAAAAGTTCTGGAAATCGAATCGACCAAAACAAAAACTAGACTTCCTGAATTTTTATTTGAAAGAGTTAATCGTAAGCGATTTCCTATAGCAGTAAATTGTATTTATATTTTAAATATTATACTTGAATTTTGATTTAAAACGAAGGACGACTGATTCAGATATTACTACCAGACAATCGCTTAGATCGCAAGAGCAGAATTTCAACCGAATACTAGTACAACCATGGTCGGCCGTGTCTTGTAATAGGATTCTTAAAGTGACCTATACAGATAAGTGAGTGTGCCTTATTTACTTCCTATATAATAATGGTGATAATATGTATTATTTATCAACTCTCATCTTTTTAATCGTTCCCCCATTGCTGAGGATCGTGACTCCTATGACGATCGATGTTCTGCCTCATACGGTTATATAAGTTACGATTGATTCCTGTGCTGTTTTCATTTGAAAAAACCAGCCTTTATCAAAAACATTAATAATTACGATAATATACTTAATTAATTACACATTAATTTAGCTTTTGTGATATGCGACAAGAAGGCCTTAGTTCGTAATCTCAGATTATTTAAATTTGAAATAAGTAATATCAACAGGCCTGTCTTCGTCTCATTCTAGCAGATATGAGTCAAGGAGACCGAGGAAGGCATTGCCTATTCAACGGCTCTAGCTCTAAAAAAGTACAAAAAAAATCTTACTCATCAATCCTACGTGAAAGTTTGTGAGGATGTATAGATGTATGGATGTTTGTTACTCTTTCACGCAAAAACTACTGAACCGATTGGAATGAAACTTGGTATGTAGATAGCTGGAGACCTGGATTAACACATAGGCTTTTTATCCCTACATTCCCACGGGATCGGGGCTTACGAGGGTGAAACGGCGTGGCGCTAGCATACAATACCACTGTTAGGTAACATGTCAATAGATAGCAACAATCAAAACTATTTCTATTGCTAATTCATTCTTATTGAATACCAACCAAAATGTCATATGTGCAATAATACATCTTGTCTTGCAAATTTAAATTAGAAACGGTAATTTAAAAGGCTTTGAACCATTTCGTTCAGATACGGTTGCGTGCGTGTTTGTGAGAATATTAGTGTGCGTTTAGTGTGTGCGTATTTGTACGTACATATTCGGCGGGCTTTGACCTCTCCTCGTGACTGGCGATTTAACTAGTTATTTATTTATGTAATGAAGTTGACGCTAAGAATTTGCGTTTTTATGACTAATTTACAGCTTTGTATAAATTGTTTTTGTATACAAATTATTTATTATTCTATAAGACAAAAGGTACTGTTTGAGTATGTCGAAAATTATGAATGGAAATTAACATAACAAGCGCATCTGCTTACCTGATTTCTTGTGGTGAGATATGAGTACTGTCTGTCTCGAAGTACCTACATCAAAGTGAGTTATTATGTAAACTCTTCATATGTATCTCCTCTTTAAGTTAATATAATTCCTTCTATGGAATGTAGGTACTTAATGTCTCTAGCGCTTTTAAAATGCGACATATTATCGAAGGCTTCAGTAATTGAGGAAACTAAGCTATACAATTAATACATTAACATTTAAAAACACGTGGCGCGTTTGATAAGTTAAACTATTCCTCTTCGATATAAAGCTAATTTAATTATATTTAGATATCTAAGTAATATTTGCGTTTTATGTTGTTCATATTCGTGTTCAAAATATCGGTTTTACATTAATTACCAGCAATCACAGATTAGAAAATAAATGTCACCTTCCTAACTATTAATTCTTCTGTAAAATAATATTTTTCTAACAATTAGCAAATAAGCACACCTGGGCACCTGAAGGCAAGCGGTTACCGGTGCCTCTAAACAATTGCAACACTACTAGTAATGGGTTGCCAGCGTCATAGGAACGATGATCAGCAAAAATTCAACATTAGATACGCCAGTAAAACCTTTTTATAAGGCGGTTAAAGAGCATGGCCGCCGAGTAATGATAAGCTTTCACGAGTGACTATTAACAAACAAACAAAAAACTATGCAACCAAAAAAAACCTAATGTCGATCACGTTTATAACCTAAGTAAACAAAAATTGCACATTTCAAAAATATTTTTGTTTTAACACAAGTCTTTCTGTCCTCTAGAAGGCGCCATATTCGAGTAGACGATGATAGTGTAACGTCACGTATCCTGTAACCATCGGACGATCAAGACGCTTCTAATGATACCTCATTTCTCAAATTATAATAGGTAGCTTAAAAGATATGAGGGAAAACGTGATTATATAATTATCGTGCTAAAATAATGACCCTCCGTAGTCGGGTAAAAAACGAATGTTCCGCTGCCATAGGAAGCCGACCTTATAAATGTGACTATTGTTTATAAACACATATTTATCAGGTACCTACTCTTTCCCGCCATTCAAAGAAAAAAGTAACAATTGAACGAACCTTGGTAACTTCCGATGCACAAAAACGTAACCTAAAATGGAGTTAATTCAAAACAGCAATGATTAATTGTACTTCCATTTAAATGTTGTTGAATGAAAGGCAATAATGTATGTCAGTTACTTGCCTTCGTATTTAATAGAAGGGCGCATAAACTACTTTCTCGAGTTGTTTTTTAAGTAATCTTTAACTTGGGTGTGCCTTATTTTTTTACCCACAGAGTTTTGAGTTTTTTGAGTGTGCTTCAAAACTATCATCCGAATTTTTACTAAAACCCTGAGCGTCAGTTTCGTTCCTGTAATTTCAATCATGTCAGCCCCCTCTCATATGCAATATTAGCTTTATCGGTCAATGTTTCAGTTTCTAAATAAGATTTCTGTAATTAAAATCACGAATTTCCATAAAGTTGTTACCGCTTTACGTTATTCATGCTATACGATCCTAAAATATGACCACACCTTTCTGTAACACTCTGTATATTACTGTGAGAATACTACTATTCAGAATGATATCTATTAATTGCTATGTCTTGTCTCTAATATACATATGCATGTTATGATAACAGGTACGAATACTGTTACCGTTAAATAGAGTACAGCGGCATTATCTCTTGGGCTTACCTAACAAGTAATACCGGAAGAAAAGGCATACCCAAACGACATTCCGTTTACGCCAACTTACCTGAAAATAAAAAACAAAAAACTAGTGAGTAAAAAGAAACAAACTAGAAACTACCAGTTGTCAGGGAAATGAAAAGTAACAAAAATTTGCATAAAAAGTGTTATCGCTCCGATATCAAGTGTTTTCGCCACACTCCGGTAAACTTGTCGAGTTCTGTGTGAAACGAAAACATTGACATGTACTCGCATAGTAATTGGTTTATTTTCCCTTTCCACATTTGGTGAATGCTTAAATTGGTTTCCAAATAGACAAAATCCACTTAAGTTTTTTTAAATGTTGAATGTACATTATGTTAATTACACTCTTTCTTTAAAATAAATGTGTAATTTAGATCTTTCCTCATGTTGGTTTTTTTTTTTTATGGTGTAGGGGGCAAACGAGCAGACGGGTCACCTGATGGTAAATGACTACCGCCGCCTATGAGCACCTGCAACTCGAGAGTCACAAGTGCGGTACCGCCCTTTAAGGTGGGAGTAAGAGAAGAGGGGGAGGGGGAAGAGTGGGAAGAGGGGGGGGGGGAGGGGAAGAACGGGAATAAAGGAGAGGGAAGGGTTAGGGCCTCCGGTAACCTCACTCACGCGGCGAAATGCAATGCAAGCATTGCTTCACGGCCGGTTTTCTGTGAGGCCGTGATAACGAGCGGAGTCGAGCCGGCCCATACGTGCCGAAGCATGGCTCTCCCACATAAAAAAGTTTGCTAATAAAAAAGTGTTTTTCGTCTGAAGTCCAGCTTTAATTTATTCTGGTTTCTTTTTAAATTAGCATGTTTTTGAAATATACACAATAACATATATCCTTTGACCCATAGCTATAGATATACTGTAATAGAAACGGATAAACTTTTTTTCTTATCTGTATATAAATACTTAAAAATAAATAGGCAACGATAAAAAAGTTACGAACCGTTTTCGCCTGTTTGTCAACCAATATTCTTTTTTTTGTTTAGTTTTGTAAATACCGACGAGCATTAGTGATATAATTATTTTTTTAAATAGAGGTGATGATTATGCTCGAAATTCAATGTAAATTTGTCTTTAGTACCTTAATAGAAACACTTAATAGAAACACTTAATAGAAACAGACATTTCACAGTATAAGAACCATATGAACGTATCTACATTTTCTTAATTTTACAGGAGAGCAAAAATACTCCGAGAATTTACCTAGTTCCTTGTGGTTCCTTAGCTATTTTGTTATTTTGGAATTTGTGAAATATTGTCGTTTTGGCATTTTACAAAAGAGCACTTTGTGACCCGAATCAAGAAAAAAAAACGGTTTTGACATTCTTGTAGATACGTTCATCCTGTTCTTATACCTCGATATACATGCACAGAATTGTTGTACTAACTACTAAGAATATCTATAGTAATTATTTCTTCGACCGTCCCTGACTGGGGAAAAAAACATGTGTTTGTCATTTCAAAAAACTTTGCCGCTAAAATGAAAATAAAATTCGAAACCGATGTAACATGATCCTGCAAATTAGTATCAGCAGGATACACATGTGGACAATCAAATCCGATGTCATAATCATTATGGGCACTGCGACATCTCATTCATAGTGTATAGGGCACACGCCAGATGTCGCCTATATCCTCTTGGGATCAATTGACCCGTGGTGTCGGTTGAAAACTGATAAGTAGGGTTATAATAATAATAAATCAAATTACTGTCCGTTAAATAGCGTACAAATGATAATGTGTTTGAAAGATAAAAACTGTAACGTATTCGTAAATAATATATATTTTTTTTTTTTTTTTACGTTTGGAAACCCCCTCGGGTACCACCTCACCATTCAGCAAGGTGGTTATGTCGGAATCAAACCGACTAAAACCACACGGTGTTCCGTCACGGGCGTCTATGGCCGGGGGCTCAGGTATAACCTAGGAAGGAACTCCCTGGACCCCCGACAGACTTGACCACCTGTCCACAAGGCAGGTAGTCTCGCAGTCGTGTATAGGAGCCGTGTCCCCCTTCAGTCTAGAAAGGCGCTCGCGGAACCCGTCGCGCCACCGTCTCGGGCCTATTTTCTATATTCTGTTTCGGCGCCGGGTTACCCTTCCCGACGCCTTATGGCCAGTGCTCATGGAGGCCGTAGGTCATTAGGTGCCCTACAGCGCCTGGTGCGTCCTCTGCGGGATGGGAGAGTGCTAGTCCTCTCCCGTTCCCTTTCCGCCGCCTCTTTGGCTTACATCACCTCCTCGCAAAACGAGGCGGCGGATCAAATTGGTCCTTGGGCAAGAAGTGTAACCACAACTTTTAAGGGCAACAGGAGTAACAGTCATGGCCAGAAAGTAAAGGTCTCGTGGTTAATAATTCTTTAAAAAAAACCGACTTCAATAAAAAAACTATTCCATAAAAGACTTATATATGGTTTTCTCATAGATGCCATTGTCAGAATTGGACCAAATTGATAGCATTAAATTGGGACCACACGGGAAGCACCAGCTTTCAAATAAAAAAGAATCATCAAAATCGGTTCACCCAGTCGAAAGTACTGAGGTAACAAACATAAAAAAAAACATACAGTCGAATTGAGAACCTTCTCCTTTTTTGAAGTCGGTTAAAAACTGCAAACCATTGTAATTGTCTTGCTTTTGCTAGATAATTATACTTACATATAGAGTATAGTCACATAATTATATTTCAGATCTGTTTCGTTAAGGAAATAACAACTTCTGAAATCGTTTTATCCGATAAAAGATAACGTTATCTATGTTATCATTATTGAAGATTAGAAACGTGCTGGTAGCGAACAAATAGTAGGAAAGTATGGGTTTCACGACGAAGGGAGTCACGACATCGAAGTTCAGACAACATTAGTTTCTTCTTTAGAGGAGGAATGGGTGTTATGCTGGCGGGGCACAATGACACAAATGGAGGATCTTCCGACCAGGCTTACCTTACCTGGCATACCGCCGCCAAACTGTATATATACTCAGATCATAGAAACAAGGGCAACAACCTTGTTTCTATGATCTGAGTATATATACTAACCGGCGTGAGTACTTCGCGATGCAGGATTAGTAATTACTACGTAGTTCAGCTCGTCTTCGCTAGATGATGTTGAAGTATGTTTTTACCGTATGTGGAAGTCGCTACACAATCTTCTCTCAAAGTTTGAATGTCATTCACTGAATCCTTACTGAATAGGACAATATGAATGTATGTCTGGAACACATTTTTTTGTACGAAGTCGCTAAAGACTCTTCTTATTCGGTGAGTTGGGTTTCCGGAGCTAATACTAGCTCTTCTTCTCTATTGTCCGTTGGATGTTCAGAATTTTCAGCTTCCAGTCACACAGTTGTTGTCACAGGGCCGATGTTGTCCGTTTCACCTCAGAGAACAGGCGAGAGTTCTTTACTTCAGAACACTTCCAGTAGCATTCCTCTGTACTCCAACATCATCTTACATCTCTGCCTCCGGTGCGACTTGTGTTCCATCTCAGTAGGTTGAAATAAAATTTCTATATTAGTAATCGTAAATAATATTTATCGTCTTATTAATCAGAAAAATATTTTAAAATGTTTTAATGACGTCAGCCCATGTTATATGATAAAATATTCGAGCCTGTTGTTATGTTTAGGCTGTTAAGCTAATAAATTTAATACTGTTTTTGCTATCCTTTGATGAATTGATAAGTGGAAAAATATCTGTAGAAAGATCTGAGAAAATCCACATAATTAAGTTTAAGACATGCTTACATTATGAATCATGATATTATCGCATTTAAGTCCCGGATTAAACACGGTTATTTCGTGATCCAATCGCTGCAGTTCAATCAAAATCAATATCAGTAGCGAAAAGGTGACAAGCTCCATTTTTTAGGGTTCGGCACCCAAAGGGTAAAAACGGAACCCTATTACTAAGACTCCGCTGTCCGTCCGTCTGTCACCAGGATCCGTAATAGGTAGAAAGTTGAAATTTTCACAGAATGTGTATATCTGTTGCCGCTATAACAACAAATAATAAAAATAAATTAAAAATTAAAGGGGACTCCCCTACTAGATAAGTATTTTTTTTGGCTTATAGTATTAAATCTTATACGATGGTGTGGAACCCTTCATGCGCGAGTCCGACTCGCACTTGGCCGGTTTTTACAATTTGAATTACTTATATCATATATCCCGTATATTTTTTTTGTCATAAGTGTATTTATTGTACTGCCTGTTTTGGTCGGTTTTTCGGTTTTAATCGCCCATAAAAATATGCGACTGAAGGTTTTGGTGAAACTGCTAAGGTGTTAATTGATCCACCCTTCATGACAAGCCTTGAGGGAGATTACCGGAGTCCTAAAGACTCTATAAAAACATAAACTAAAATCGCTTGGGCTTGTAACACTGTGGTCATAACTGCACGTGGTGTCGAGCATATAAACCTTTAATCGGGGCCTCTTTTTTACCTAAATCGGAGTCACATCATTTTCACCGCAAGGCGATTTCTGTTTGTTTTTGTAGATTTTTTTTTATTAATTTTTTTTTATACTCTACATATATTTGAAAACAGAATAAAGACTTTAATAAGTATTACGGTATATCGCTCAGTGTACATAACCTATCTAAAAAAGATAATGATTTTTAACAGCAAAAACTTAACAGTTTGTTGTAATTCTGCGGTATGCGCTGACAAAATCTTTGTTATTGTTCGAGCGCATTGCGCCCGCGCAGCCGTAGAACCCAATGTCGTAACCACATTTTAACGTTGCACCGAAGCCACTGTTTTTGCCACAAAACGTAATTGAAGAACCTCCTGCGAACAAATCAAACCAACATAACTTTACCTCTTGCTATCAATTAGTGGCGAACAAATTTGTTTGTAGCCACAGGTCTAGTTATCTGGTCCAGCTGACTGTTATTACAATATTCATTTCCGTAATTGCTTATAATGCAAAGTAATTATTTGATAATTTAAATTTCAGGCCCAGGTTTCTTCATTATTAAACGGCACTACCGTTTAATTAATTATAACATTACCATATGCAGTAGTACAGTCAGGTACCCTATTACTCAGATATAGTAACTTTCGATATGATAACGAATACACGCCTAACTATAGACACACTTGCAAAAATCTACCTAGAAACAACACACATACATAAAAAACGGATTTCTACCTCCTTCCTCCATTCACTTTAAACATAGTATACACACTACATACCTCACAAGCTGCTTATACCTTCATTCCTTCCATACAGACACGAATGAAATAATTAAGTACTTAATTCGTTTTATTTATTTAAGAAAAAAATATTATTACTAAACGCGCTCAACTCAGCCCACATGATACCTACGTTTTTCTTTGTACGATAAGGTTACCTTTATAAACAATTCCAGGACGAACGGCGCAGAGCTTGATGTCCTTTGCCTTAGATCTATTTTCAAAATGTTACATATAAATACTGGCTGTTGACGTTCATAAATTTCCTGGAAAGATTTTTATTGCAGCGGACAGGAAAACGAAGGAATCTTATTCTTGTTTACACGGTCAGCAGGTAAATGATTAGTCACACTGCTAATCAGACGTTGTGCCGACGCGCGGCCGTATGTGGGGAAGCCCTATCGACTTACATTTTATTTGCAATTGAATACAAATTACTACCATTGAGATTTTACATGTGGTATACATAAATAATCGTGTAAAGTGTTCAATGTCTATTTTTTTAAAGTAGTTATTATGTACTTACAATTACCATCTTAGTAGATAAAGTTGTATTTTAGTTGCCCAAACCAGGAGTTTTATTCGACAGTAACAGGGAAATTAAACTTTAAATAAAAATCTTTTTAACAAAAAATTAAACCGACGAAAAGAACTAAAAAGCAAAAAATAAATAACTATAAAATTTTTATAATCTAATTTTGCTTTTTAGTTCTTTTCGCCGGTTTAATTTTTTGTTAAAAAGATTTTTATTTGGTGATTTTTTTTCATCATCAGCTCAGCTACATGAGGTGATGATTTCTGAACGCAAATACCTGGTAAAGTAATGAAAAGTAAACAGAAATACTATTCGTTCCTACAATTTTCGAAGGTTTCTCTCAATTTTATCACGATCCCATCATCAGATCCTGACTTCCTTGACATGGGACCACCCTTGAGGTATACCCTATCTAACAAAAAAAGAATAATCAAAATCGGTTCATAAATAACGGAGAGAGGGCTAAACAAACCTAAAAAAAAAAAAATATATATATACGGTCGAATTGAGAACCTCCTTTTTTTTCGTCGGTTAATAATGATATTATATCTTACATTTTTGGTATTTCATTCGAATCTCATATTCATTATCAAAAATAAAGTCTTGATAAATGTGATAAATAATGTGGATTTTTGATACAGATATTTGTATTCCTGAATATAACTCCAAAATTAAAAATGTTTTAGATAGATTGTGTAGATACAAAATTCATGACCCACAATACATTTTGACAAATAAAATTGATGTAATTTTACCGTTGTAACCTATCTACATTTCTTTAATTATTATACTTAACACTGTCCAAGATAAATCTGTATGAACTGCCTACATTTTAGAATTTAGTGAAGGCACTATAATGTCATGTAAACCAAATTCTAAATTCAAACTACAAACTATTCCACAAACTCATTCAGAACTTTCTAGACCCACACAATCCTATCTGTGTGACGTTCCATTCTATTTTGAAAACAATTTTTTCCCAACAGTCGGAGCGTAAAGCACACAAAATAAACAAAACCGCATTGGTGAGACGGGGCCGCCGGGTAACGGTACAAAGGAATGCAGACAACCAGGTGGATCTATAGACGACCTACGTGCTTGACGCCAATTATTTTCTGCGATAGACTGAAATAAACATGACATGTCAAGTCGAATCAACCAACCACCTGCTATTACCGACACTGGCAACCTGATAATTCGCTTTCTTTCTTAAAGGAAGTAATTTGCTTAAATGTTGTATTTATTTCCGATGTAATTAAAATTGCAAGCGGAATGTTGCGTCAAGTTAAAGTTATGAAAATGTTTGTAACTGCATCTTATACTACTCACTTGCGAGAAGTCAATATTATTGTTACTAGTGCAATATTTAAATTTTCCTTTTATATTTTTTTATTTAGTTCCTTTATTTTTAATTAATTAATTGGATACAAATCCAATTAGTTAATTTAGGTAAGTAAGCAACGTTTCCTGAAGTAAGAGTTTTACAGTTGCACAGTATCAGTGGTTTATATTCCTTTCTTCACGCGTTTAATCTGTTGCTATGTAGGGTATCTGTATGTTGCATTTATCTGTGAATGAAACGTTATCTTGCAGCTTTATTACTAGCTATTTCCAGGCGGGTTTTTCTTGTGACTTAATTTATATAAGTTATATTATTAGACACTCAAATACGCCCTTTCTTTAGTTAACTACGTCATTCTTTTGCTCCTCCTTCGTATCCTTCACACAAAATTGTAATTTTTTGAGGGCTTTGATCTACTTGAAAGTATGAAAAGTAAATAAAAATCTTAAAACAATTACGCAAGCAGGAAACTGCAACAATTTAATCAAAGTATAAATATAAGCTGACGACGTAGACAGGTAGGTACTAGACAAACAGGATGTGTTCGTTTGTTATTTTTTGTGTTAAAATACAAAGGACTTCAAGTTTTATTATTTTCTGAATACGACACATCGAAAAGCGCATAAATAACTAGCCATCAAGGCAGCGCCGAATTTACACATTTGCCGCCAGTAGGCTATTAAAATTTTGCCGCCCCTACTGGTCGGTCTATCTAATTCAATACCCCAGGACAAGACATAAAAAATAATGTAGGCCCTAAATTTGCCGCCCCTAAAATCTGCCGCCCTAGGCTTCAGCCTACTGGTAAATCCGCCACTGCATCAAGGGATGGAGGCTAAAGAACTAAAATGGCAAAACCAACAGACCCTACTATTGATAGTGTTGAAAGAGATAATAAAGGACAATTTTTGTCAACATTTTATCCTTAGTCAGTCATCACCCGGGACATAAAACAATGCCTAGTATGGATAAAACTAATTTTACAAATAATTAATTGCAACGTCGAAAGTCGAAACCGATGAAATGACGAATTCAAAATAAGGAAAAAATCAAGAACGAAATATTAACGTACCTTGTTACTAACGTACATAATAATTCCTATTACATCATAACATGATCTATCATTAATTCATTACCATTTGTTCAAGTGTTTTTAATGGGTTGAGTTCGAAAAAGGATTGAGCTGGTTTAAATTCAGGAAGCAGATCACTTACAACTGAAACCTCTAAGGAAAAGTCCGATATTTTTTTGTCAAAGGCAAACAAACATTAACAAACTGACTCTCAATAAAGTAGGAAGAGCCTGTGAGAAAGAAATCTGGTAATAAAAATTTACTTCTACTACTTTTTATTCATCGACAATATTACAATTTTTATTACAAATATCCCATAGCCAAATCGTTACTACTATTGTTTAAGCATAAACTCTTTAAAGTTGACCCACGAAGTGATTTAGACCGTTTAGTGTAACTTAAATAGTAGGTTTATAAATAATGTACATCCCATTAGTCTTAACTTACTCAATCTTCTAAATATCCACTTATCAATACATAAAACGTCATTATAAATATCCTATGGATAAAAGCACTGTAATACCGTGTCTTCAATCCTATTTTTTTATTTTATAATTATATAGTCTTTGAAGGGCTATTAGCTCTTAAGATATAATTTCCTATCTATAAAACATTATTAAGGCTTAACTTTGATTAACTCTCAACTCGGAATTTTATGGTAGAAACAGATCTAAACGTCGACGACGACGTCTAAAAGGGCTCAGTTTTTCTTTTTGCTTCCGTCGAGTTGGGGGTTGATATTTTTTTTACAGAAAGGTTATATTATTATAAGCACACACGCTAAGTTTTAACATGCGGAGACGCGTAGTTTTTCAGAAAAAAAAAATTGAAAATCATTTATTTTTGCAATATTTATGTCAATCCCTACCACAGATTATATAGAATTCTCGCCATTTAACGTTTCGTTTTACCCACGGTTAAGTTGTCAGACGTTCGGTAACATTTATTTTATATAAATTTACTTAAATGATTATATTTTATCATCATTTCAATAGTATTCATGCACACATATATTTAACACTTTATGTAATAAATTACAGTATTATTTTCATTACGTTATTAAAATTAAAATGTTCAGTGTTTACCGTCTTTTGCTGGCTTGTGGAACGAAACGTAAAACTGACGCTATTTTGACGGCTGTCATGTTGGCAAGGAAAAGCCGCTTTTTAATAGAAATTTACCCTCAAGTGGCTAGGTTTAGGTTAGGTTAGAACTGTGACCATAACGCACTAGCCGAGCGAATTTTATGACAAACGTAATTAATTTTAATTCATTAAATAATTAAAATTTCCTCAGCATTAAAAATTAAAAAATCTTGAAAAGGAGGGGGTTCCGCAACTTTTTATTTTAAGGGGGGGTAGTACCCCTTTCCCCGTCCCCTCCAGCCCCCTCCCCCCCTTAATTCGACGGAAGTTAAAGTAAAGTCGTACCTCTAAAAGACTTATTTTTTTTAAGCCAAGACTTATTTATAAAAAAATCAAAGGTAAGTTACTTGTAGAAGTAGCTAGACTTATACAGGTAACTTATCTTTGTTTTTTTTTACACATGTATACCCAAGCATGCATAACGGATAATGGCACGTCACGTACGTCAAAATCACTAGATTTTGACACATTAAAAATACACAATTTATTAACTGTTAAATTACTTCGATGTTTTCAATGACTAGTTAATTACCTATTACGATAGTTTAAGAAAAAAAAATCAGATAGCCACAAGCGAACCCATACACACATTAAAGAATATTAAGGGGTTGCAGTTATCGGTGTCTAGGTCTGCAGGTCTAGTAATATTAGAACTTATACTGTTTCTCAAGGTAAACCGTTTTTCTAACTATGTATGTATTAAGAAATATAAATGTAATAAGTTTTAAAACAATTTCGTTAACTCGAAGACGCCTGGAAAAAACTGGACGATCTTGGGCTATCGTCAAGGTCTGAAGATATGAATCCAATAATAAGCACCAATAGCCTAGAGAGTCATAATAACCAATATACATGTGTATAAATAGAATAATTTCCTTTTAGAGAAATAGGAGGTCTTAGCATAAACCTCCGTGGTGAGGCGTATAACAACCAGCCAGTGTTGCACCTAGAAAAATACAAGATATTCTTAATGACTTCATACTGTTCCTAATTTATAATTTACTAGCTTTGCTGGCGGTTTCGCCCGCGTTAGTGTAGATTTTGTCTATCAATTCAGGTTTCCTTCGCGTAACTTTTGAAACGACGCGCGACGTTCGGTGGATGGGGGCTAGACAGAAAAAAAGTGTTAGCGCAACGAAAAATACTGACCGGAAGTTGATTCATTTTATTTACGCCAACTGTGGGTTTATACTAATTATTCATATTTTAGTTACGGCAACTTTCACTGACGGTGCAATTTTAATTTAGAGTTTTTACAATATTTACTATATTTCCATACAATTTATTCAATCCATTAAATATATTTATACATAGCAACCCCTCACGCGTTCTTTTTCTGAAAAGTACCTTATGTATTTGCTGTAAAATCGGTTGAACAGTTAAGATGTGAAAACTTAACAAATAACTAACTCATATTCTTATGTGGGAGAGCCACGCTTCGGCACGTATGGGCCGGCTCGACTCCGCTCGTTACCACGGCCTCACAGAAAACCGGCCGTGAAGCAATGCTTGCATTGCATTTCACCGCGTGAGTGAGGTTATTCCCGTCCTTCCCCCCCCCCCCCCCCCTCTTCTCCTACTCCCGCCTTAGAGGGCGGCAACGCACTTGTGACTCTCGAGTTGCAAGTGCCCATGGGCGGCGGTAGTCATTTACCATCAGGTGACCCGTCTGCTCGTTTGCCCGTTTACCAACACTGAATAATTAAATAATATTATCCACGGCAAAAGTGTGACTTAATTTTCTTAATGAATTTAAAATAATTAAAAGTCCATTTTAAGGCAATTACATGAAACAAATTAACGTATGAAATTTCTAATTTTTTATACTCGTAAGTGTAAAGATCAATAGTAGATAATATCTTTGTTTATTTCCATGTCTAGATAGAGTAACTCTAACAAATGATGCGCATAAAACGGGATCCCATAACGAATTGTATGTGAGTACGAGCGTGTAGTTATTGTCAACAAATTTTTAGATGATACAGACGTATCATCTAACATGAATAATTAAAATATTTGAGTCGTAATCACCAATATCATTAGGTATCATTTTCTTCCGCGATAGACTTTTTTAATATCTAATATAAAACAGGAATAGCGTCATAGTTTATGATTACCTATAGTTTTTGTAAAATTACCCCGTAATGAATTGACAACACCGGCTAATCTGTCATAGCTACAAATTTTGAAATAAACTATCGTATTTTGTAAGAAAATAGTGTAAATTAAAACAAAACTTACTGATGTAAAGTAATCTCAGTGTTTTTACAAGGTTTTCTAGCATAGTATCGACACAATTTAATAGCACAAACCGGCATGATTGTTTTTCGCAAGCACGTTGCCGCTTAGATATTCAAATGACAATGACGTCTATCACACGCGAGTCTACGAAATATAGTCGACTTTATTAGCGCCGTTCAGGACGGCCGAATATGTCATCTAGACAAAAATCAAATTCAAAAATCAGTTTTTCAATTGTTTTTTCACTGTTTCTGTGACCAATCAATAGATCAGCCCACCGCAATCCACTGATGGACTTAGGCCTCTGCCAATGCGCGCCAATACAAAGTTGAAATTGCGCGAGTTCCGTCGTTTCACCATCCCGGTATGGCTCTGTTTACCGTTAGGTTCCGCAACTGAACACAGTGCATTTTTGGTTTGGTCGCTTCCAATATGGAACTTTTTATCTAAAGTAATCTAAACAATGCGCCCCTTGATCGACCGGAGACGAAAGTCGATAACTATAGATTGAAAGACATAGTGAAAGGAGGGAAAACTACGTTGGATATGGCAAAAGCCTTCAATATTAATTGATTTTTTTTTTTAAACGAGCACACGGATCACCTGGTGGTAAATGACTACCGCCGCCCAGAGAGGGGGACAGGGAAGGGTTAGGGCCTCCGGTAACCTCACTCACTCGGCGAAAAGCAGTGCAATCATTGGTTCACTAACGGTTTTCTGTGAAGCTGTGGTATCACTTGGGTCGAGCCGGCCCATACGTGCCGAAGTATGGCTCTCCAACGAACGCTGATACTGTTTTACGTCAAATTGCAAAGACAAAAAAATTGCAATGTGGGTACGTATGGCCTCACTCAACCACAACAACAGTAACAACAAATCTCGTAAAAGATTGCCTCAACTTGTTGCATAGGCACACTTGTTGAATAGGAATAGGACCTGTGCCGCCGTCGTTCTGTACAGTTTCAATGTAATCGGCTGCTATTTTTTTAAATAAAGAAAATTTTCTTCTATTCTAAACACCGCACGCACGTTGATAAAACAATATAATCACAAAACAAGGCATGTTTCATTGTTTAGATTATGACAAAGGTATATTTTTGCTTGTAGAAAGATTCTTAAGGATTCTCCACGCTCCCAAACTCACAAGCGTTAAGCGTTTTTTTAATAAACACAGTGAATAAACTGTGAGTTTACTCAATCTTCTGCCCGGACTACTTGTCAAATGCGGTATTACAACACTATCCTGTTATGCTAACGAAGTAGCTCTATTTAATCGAGGCGTGTCAAATAAATACCTCATATAATGTTCATTGGTACAACTATGTAACCTACATGATAACAGATCGGAATTGATTGGATATGATTTCTGCATACCTGTGATAAACTTGCTACATTTATATTCATTGCTTAGCACATTTAAATGAATGATAAACAGTGCCTTATTTTATTGTACCCATGCAATAATGTTTCTGTATGAGTTAATTATGGTTTTAGGGCAAAAATCACCAAATCCACTGAGGTTGAACAACCTCAGTGGATTGGAGTGGATACATCGCACGCCCTTGTGAGATTAACATATTTTAAGTTTTTTCTGCTCACATATCAGATACTGTTTACAAAATTATCTTTTATTATAGTTTTTACTTCCTTGCCGTTGTAAAAACAGGAAAAGTGTGACAAAGTAAACTGCTGTGTTACGACAGTTTTTTTGAAGGAGTAACGTGTGTACGATACATTATTAGTTATTACCCTAAAATTTAGTTGACTTCGGGCTCATAATGCCTTGTTAGAGAACGTCTGGTTATTAAGAAAAGCTAATGAGCTGTATACCACCATGACCCAAAGATTAATAGGAAAAGTAATCATACAAATTTTACGCGTTTGACACTGCAGAGAGCAACTGGCGTGAAATAAAAATGTACCGACTGAAAATCGCAGTAAGATGTAAGACTAGACAATAGAAAACGTTTGCAAAATTACTTAAATATACGAGTACTTAGTGTGTAGCTACAGATTCTCTCAAGAAATCGGTTCCACCTGTTCTTGTACCGTAGGCGTTCTATTCAGAAGATAATTAAGGTCATTATATAACGGAGCGACTGATGAGAGACTGAACAGATGAGGGAACACATGTGTGTATATGCGCGACAACAAACTTGACAATTGGCGAACTACTTTTACTTCAGTTACTTGGCTTTTTTGTTACGTTTTTAAACACCTACGGCTACGGGTGATCAGCTTACGGAATTTTACGATAAAGTCATAAGTTGTCAATATTCTGCACCTAAAATAAGTGCCACTAAAACTAGGAACTACAATGCCAACAGCCCGCCTAACACTAATCTATACTGCTGCTTGTCTATAATATTAGTTCCCTGAAGGAGGATCTACAGAAGGTTGCTTGTAAATTCCGCCCGTTCAATCGCATACAAGCCGGATTCACTACTGCTACATGAGTACAACTTCCTATTTTCTGTGGTAGTAAGTCTGTAACACGTCACTGCGCATCGATAATTTCAAAGATAGAAAGCTTATTAAAAAAGTAAATTGTCCGTTGAACGATTATTTAAATTGGAAAACTCTCTTTTATTGTCTGTAAGTAACGTATGGACATTATGAGATACTCACAAACTGTGGCATAATGATTCCATAACATCAAAGCAGGTTCGCATTCCACAAATCAAATGAAAGTAGCAATTATAAACAAAGTGTATTTTACTTTCATTCAGGAATTAAGTGTCTGTATTTAATACTTTTAATTATATTAGAGGCAAAGAGGTTGTAGCAAAAGTAAAAAACTGTGTGTACTCCGTTCACTCTTTACCCCAAGTCCTTACAAAATATTTTTTTTGTATGTTGTTATCAAAAGCAAGGCGTGAGACAAACCTGATATAGATAGTTTTTTTGTATGTGTGCTGGGTAGCACCCAAAAATACAACTTTTCGTTTGTTTATATATATCATTACTACTGTTTTTTTTTAAACTTAAATGCTGAAGTGTCCTATTGAACAACAATTTTTTTGAAGTAAAAACTTTCGCAAGCTAATTTGCCTTTCTATAGTTTTTTGACGAATTCTACCTTTATTGACATGCTAAAATGGACCATATTAGACGTAAGGTATAGCAAATATTAAAATGACATTTAATAGCTACTTATTGTCGTTAACAAGAGAACATGAAGCAGTGATTCACAAACGTCTTACCTAACAGCTTCGTCGAACCATTCTCGCAACATTTTTCGTCTGCATTCAACGATGACTCGCTTTTCCTTGAAGAAATCAACCGAATCCAGGCCAAATAGTTCCGATGAAAATTCAACTTTAACGGTTAAATTTTAAGAGCTAAAGCTTTCTGTAAACCCAAAATAATAGCCAACAATAAGATTAAAACGTGCTCATCTCACAAAACACTATTTTATTTAAAAGAGTGTAAGAGTCAATGAACTCCACATATCGGAACTATCAGCGAATGTTCTTTTTTTGTTATAATACCGCTACGCTATCGTTTATGATGCCAGTCTCTAACATTGAGAGAAATAATTGCCTTCGATACATCAAGAAGGTTCAAAGAATCTCTACGTTTTTGCGCAAAGTGTAATTTGTAGGCAAGGCAAAGTACTTTTTCACCTTCAGTCAATATAATCAGTGCGAGATTTTATACTGCAAAAATACTCGTTTGAGAGCAAGCGCTTACTACTTACTTATACCTAAACACTGCCAACAACTCACGTGACGTCACTCTCCCATAGAGCTCTGGAAACCCTACTCACTCTTTCTTTTACAGGTTGATAGGTGCTTCTCTGTCGGTTCTAATTCAAACAGAAATGCTGTGAAAAACCAACTTCTACGAATACCTTTCCTATGTGTACTAAGCTCCTTCCTGTCTAGTCATAGTCAACCTTGTAGGCTCGGCTCCGACCAGTGGCGGATTTACCAGTAGGATGAGTAGGCTAAAGCCTAGGGCGGCAGATTTTGGGGGCGGCAAATTTGGAGCCTACATAATTTTGGCGGCAAAATTTTAATAGCCTACTTGCGGCAAATGTGTAAATTCGCCGCTGGCTCCGACACTACTACTTTGCTTACTTATTTATAAGATTAGAACACTAAATTATCAAAACTATTCATGGAAGTTATTCTTCTTGTAAAGTCAGATAAATGCTGTTGAAGAAGAGGAGATAAGCATAAGAGATTTTTGCTCGAATTGGAACCGCCCGACTGGGGAAGACAGATGAAAACAATTAAACATCACTACTGGATTACGTTCTTTTTCTACTGGTGAAAACTGTTACCAGAAATCAATTTGAGGACAGGGTTGAAAACGTCAGTGTGACACCGATGCATTACTTCCAAGACTTACCTTACTGGCTGGTTGTTGGAAAAATATATTGTTTTATAGTAATAGATAAGAAACTTTTAAAATAATACAGTAGGTACATCGTGTCTCCAGAAACACAATAACGGTTACGGAAACTGTTTACCAAAACGTTTTCTCACGAGAGGCCACGGTTTGAAAGAGCAGCGTGGAACGTTACCTCAATAGATTGGACAACTAATAATAATATCATAGTGCCAGAGTTATGTCCTTTCAATGAGCAATTAGCTTATCTAATAGGCATAGGGGCAATAAGCTTGCCCCCAATTACGTGAGCAAGTTTTAGTTAGCAAAATGTTGGGGTTCAATAGACCTCTGCGTACCCCTTCGGGGATACATATCAACAAATAAATAAAATCGAAGTGTCTCTTTGTAATGTCAAAATAATAGTTTACTTCAAGCTATTTGCACCCAATTTTTAGGCATGATACCCATGCCTAAAAATTAGTTCTTTTTAATTTTTGTCTGTATGTTTGTTCCTGCTAATCTCCGGAACGGACTGTTTTGCACGGGACGTTCACTGGCAGATAGCTTGTGTTATAAGGAGTAACTTAGACTTTTTTTGTTTTGAAAAAAGAATAAAATTATCGTAAAATATATAAATATGTACACACACGCGAGGGAAGCCGCGCAGGAACTGCTGGTTTATAATACGAACTATTATTCATTCTTATCGATTGCGAAACAACAAATAACACACTCATTTTCTCTCTAATCACAGTTTCCTGTGTAAAAAACTGTTTTCAACCATTTTGTTGTGTCATAAATACTACACATAGATCAAACTGGTCGCAATTTTTGTAATACGTCAAGCACAACGCACGTGCTATGGCATACATAAAAATATGTTAACGTTGGTATCTAATGACTAGCGTATTTATACGTGGAACTATCTAGAATAAGAATGCGAAGCGGTATGTAGAAAAAATATAGTTTAAGAAAAAAAAAAGTGAAAAAAAATGTTCCACTTTCCACCTCCTGGCTCCATCATCAAGTCTCTTCCAAGATACCAAACAATAGTATTGACATCCAAACTACACATACATACAACGTTTCATTTCGATACGACAGTTAAAGTAGGTGATAATCATAAATTAAAAGTTAAAATACCCGCGACTCGAAAATCCCTTCAACGATTACAAAAGAGCTGATGATCTTCGAACGGCTAAACAGATTTTCTTGAATTATATCTAAGAACACTCTCGATCAAGTTATCTTTCAAACAAAAACAAACTGCACTCAAATCGGTTCATCCGTTTGGAAGCTACGATGCCATAGACAGACACACAGACACGTCAAACTTGTAACACCCCTCTTTTTGCGTCGGGACTTAAAAATGGACTTCCAAGGCTTGTTGACATACCTAGTTAGCTAGTTACAAGAGAAGCTAATAAAGCGTGTTAAAAATTCTTATACAGTATTGCCAGGGCTAAAAATATAAAATAAAACATCATTAAAAATATATTCATAGAATTAATTATATATTTCAACATTATTACAATTAGAACCTTAGTAAGCAATAGAAAATGTAATGCAAAGAAATGCAAAGTAATAACTTGGTCAAAATAACACAAGCGCTGCAATTTTAAGTAAAAACTAACACTTCAAAAAAGGCTAACATTTCCTTTGCACTTTGAACATCCATTTTTTATTTATAATGTTTAATATATGATAACGCCGTGTGTAACACATATTTCCGATTTAAAAATACCGGATAATCACGATTACCCAACATCCGGTCAGGTCTATGCCAATACGCTGTTTATTGTTTCCATCATAACCTGGCGGCACTGGCATTGATTGGAGGAAAAAACGGATAAATCGACATTGATGGAAGCACCGCACCGTAATCGATTATTTGTCAGTCAGTTATTGTGAAAGTTGAAGTCCGATTTATTTTGTGTCAACCTTTTCCGGCGTTTGTTTACTCGTATGCTAATGAAGGCCGTTTTCGGAAACATGTTTCAAGTTCCTTCAAATGTTGATGGCAATTTTTATTGAGCTGCATAATAATATTTGAAAGTAAAACTAGTGTACTTTTTATTTTCATTCATAAGGTTGTTACGTTTAGGTTTAGTTATCACTACATATTATAAAACAAAGTCCCCCGCCGCGTATGTCTGTCTGTTCGCGATAAACTGAAAATACTGAACGGATTTTCATGCGGTTCTCACTAATAGACAGAGTGATTCATGATGAAGGTTTAGGTGTATAATTTGTACCCGTGCGAAGCCGGGGCGGGTTGCTAGTTGAGATATAAAACAGTCCTCATCTAAATAAAACTGATCTCCGTCATATTATAAATTCTGTATTTTTCTGTAGCACTAGTTAAGAACAAGGGCTATCACTGTCTAAAGCTGGCATAGAAAGGAATCTACTTGATAGGGGTGGGTATTTCAAACAAAATTAGGTATTTAAGGATATGTTCTGAAAAAAGTGCAGTTCAGAAGTATGAAAGGTTTATGTACGGATAGAAGCCAGTTATGAGCTGTTGTCTCTGCCTACCCCGAAGGGAGAAATGCGTGAGTTTATCTATGTAAGTATTCTCTCAACTTTGCGTCATTCAAAGGTACTGAAATAATTTCATCTATTGCTATTTGTATTAAAGAAGCATAATAACTAAATAAGTGGCGTGCTGTTATCTCTGCCTACCCCGAAAGGAGAAATGTTTGAGTTTATGTATGTATGTAAGTACTCTCTCAACTTTGCATACTTCAAAGGTATTGCAATAATTTTATTTATTGCTATTTGTATTACAGAAGCATAATAACTAAATATACTGCACTTTACAAGGTCACAACAGGTTGGTCTTAGTATACCGTTGACATTTCGATTGTTACGTACTTCAAATACACTTGTAGAAAATTATTTGGTGTAAAATAAAGTTGATTGTATTTTTTCAGCACACTTGATATGAAAAATTTACAGTCCCTGCATGATTTACACATTATACATGTAGACCAATAAATTAACGTACTTAGGATACAGTTGCAGATTAATTACAGTAACCTTTTATCGACACAATGTTCCGTTGCCGAGGCAACTCTAATACTTTACGTCCACTATTATGTTACCAGAACCACAGAGTACATAATAGTAAAGGTACAGAAGTCCCACCCCGCCAAATCATTTAAATAAATAGCGACTCTTGTTCCGACACAATAAAGTCGCAATTAGGTCACACAGTGCTTATTACCTACAGTTATATTCACCTAGAAGTTGCCTCTCTTTGTTTCGCGTAACACTTATCTGCTCTAACGACGCTGCGACTTGTCTTTTTTAAAGAATTAATTAATCTGAATATTTAATTACTAGCAAGTTATGTGCCTATTACTCTATTTTTGTGAACAAATAAACCTAGGCTAGTTACTAATGACTCGATAGTCTAGATACAAACGGATGACGACGACGCAGCTGGTAAGTGAGCATTGAACTATAATGCGGCCTGGACGGAGCGCGGCAGCCCTCAGAGTGCTGGCACGTTTAGTCGACCCCGCTGGCCTGCCAGAACAGGACGAAGCTTTATACGACCGCGTTACGATAGGTAGGTACACTACTACAAGCTTAAGGCGCGCGTGTGAGTGAGCACTGGCGGCCTTATCGCGTACGGAAACAAACCGGCCAGTGCTCACCTTTAGGGCTCGTCTCGTGATGTACACGTCTGCATCGTATTGGTTTTAGGTACACTTATTGATACAATAATAGTCTATGAGTAGAAAAGATTTTCATTTTACTAAATAAAAAAGTTTAAGTCATCCAATACATCCATTAGATAAGTATCTAGTAACTAAATTATTATTTAAATGAAATAATAAACGGTCCAATAAAGTACAATATGGCCGATGTCAAGGCTTATATCGTAAATAACAATAATGAATGACGTTTCAAATTTAGTCGTTGATAGCTCATTGTATAAGATTGTATAGGTATTTTATCGGTCTGTTATTTTTCAAACATTACTAGCGTGCATTATTCAGTTATTATTCAGCGTGCCACCCAGTTTCTCCCGCATTTATGATCACTGGTCACTGCTCCTCCTAAGCACTGTAGCGTGATGTTACATAGCGTATAGTTTTCCTCAATACACAGGTTATCTACACCAAAAATAGCATAACAACTCGGACAGGTAGAACCTGAGATAAACACTTTCAAACAAATGAAGAAACTGTTCAATTTTATAATATTAGTATAGATAAGTATCGCTAGTTTACAACTGAGTTTATAATAATCACTTCTATTTATTGCATCTATAGTAATGACTTCTAACTACTGTTGCGTATCGTCTCTAGCTATACAGTCCATTATTATTCTCAAATCTGCAAGAATGTCACATAACATTCCTGTCCCTTGGGCGTCCATTACACGGTAGGTTTTGCTGTCAGTTTTACCACAATCAAGACGGTAATTGACGAGAAACCTATCGTCTAATGCAGTGATTGATTGTTGCATGATATTGATTGCCCAAAATCAATAATGACTACTGATTGAACGTGTAATGGCATTTCGTCAACGTCAATCATCTGTCAGTCAGCGCACGGACATCGATCGAGTTGGACACAGATCATATTGAAGAGACCCTTGCGCACTCGCGCTCCGGCGCGGCCCGTTAGGTGTGAATCGTACTTAACACCGCCACTCCCGTCGTTTTTAAGTCAGAAAAAGAATTTGTATTAACATTTGAGACTCTCCGAGTTGTGGGATACTAGGAATCATCAATATACGAACAAATACAGAAGGTATTTGATTTTTATAATTTACTAGCTTATGACGCATCCGCTCGCGTTTATTTTTCTATCCCTCGGAGACAGAACTTTTTTGAGATGAGATGTCTTTTTGAGTACCCCTGACAACCTATAATAATATACAACATTTTATGATGATCGATTAAGTAGTTAGGGCGTTTTATATTCATAATATTAGTTAGGATTTAATTTTTATTATAAACTTACTAAAAATGTTTAAACTACTTTGACGAAGTGACCTTAATAGTATTTGTTTTTACTTTAAAGGTAAAATAAGTATGGTAAAAAAGAAAAAAAAAGAATACTACTTTCATTACATGTTATTTATTTGATTTCAGGAATCAAAATTAATAATAATAATAACTTCACACATCTCACACACGGCCGTCTGATCCCAAACTAGGCAGATTTAATTAATTAATTAAGCAAAATTGTTACCAATTTAAAAAAGACCACCAATTAAATCCTTCATTGAAGGATGTTAAAAAGAAAATAAATACCATTCGATCAAATTACTGGAGAGAGCTGAAAAAATATTATGTCATCTAAAATATGGCTACAGTGATTTTTGCTTTTGCTTTTGCTTTTGCTTGATTTCTATTTTTTGCGTTTTTTGTTATAATTACAATCAAAATTGTAATACAGGCTTTTTTATGAATATCCATATAATCTTGAGTGAACACGTGTATTCTCTGCAAAATCTCTGGTATGATTGACGGTCAATCAGATTGAGCGTCTAATCCCACTAATATGTAATAATATAAATGTGAAAGTTTGGATGGATGGATGGATAGATGGATGGATGGATGTTTGTTACTCTTTCACGCCAAAACTACAGAACCGATTGCGATGAAACTTGGTATGTAGATAGCTGGAGACCTGGATTAACGTATAGGCTAGGCTTTTTATCCCGATATTCCCACGGGATCGAGACTCACGCGGGTGAAACCGTGGGGCGCTGCTAGTGTAGATATAATTTCATCAATCACCAACAATCATTGTCTATCATGGCTTTTAGAATTGATTGACGCTTGCATGATCGTCTAATGGACGCCATAGAGCAATTCTATACAACGCATTCCATTCCGTTCAACTAAGCGGATAAATGCGACCGACGCGCGACCCAAGTCGCAAGCAAATCTTAACATAATTATGTCACGTGGCAACACTGCTACTTCGGACTTGGCTATAGTTTATGACGTCAGTAGAAGGTACATTTTAAAATTTAAATGTGGAATCTTGAAAATTTTAATGTGCAACAATGTAATGTTCTGAGATTGACTCGTCCTCATTAAAACTTTATAAAGGAAATATTTAAATTATATAGTAAGTAATTGTAACACATTTTTTAATTTGTATCAGCGTAATTTCTAGAATATATAACAATTTTTACACCTTTTTTACACTGGGGAAATCCATCATGGACTATCCTCCACCTGGGGTGCGGCAGAGGGGTGTGCCGGACTCTTACCGGCATAACACCTGCCCGTGTGGAATATATTATAAATATATAATATAATTATAAACATAAATCACAATATCTGACTTCACTCCTCTTAATATTACGGTCTTCTGTAACACTACACACGGATATCCGCTCATCATCAGGTGTATGAGAAAAGAACTCATAATTAATATATTTTACCGCATCAGTCCCCGATATGTGTATACTTAGTCCCAATATATAATAAATAATTGATATTCGTACTTAAAATATAACAAATTTTCAAAAGTAGGGAAAGTAGTCAAAAAACGCAATCGCATTTCATTCAGCTGTTTTCGAGACCGCTCCTATACAAAAATACACGTCAAATTGAGAAGTTCCTACTGTTTTGAGGTCTGTTCATTAATACGGAACGATTTTTTCAGCATAATTAGCTCCAAGTATGCGATGCGCGAAGCAAATCAAGGAAAAATTCCTTAATATTAGTTATAAAGTAGCTGTACCGGTTTTATGGCACAATTACCTTCAAATATTTGTAAACCCGATATTTATGAAGTGTTTAAAAAGACTTTTCAACATAAATAAGTGACTTTTACCAGTATTTGCCTTTTACGACTTATATGCATAAAATTGAGTCAACTATTCAAGGCTTGATAGGTCAACAGTCAAGTACGTTGCAACAAGAGTGCTCTCATTCGTCTATTAACGACCTTGTAAGTTTCAGCCCTTTTTGAAGAATTCTGAGAGTCTGTGAGGAAAACCAAACCTTCGTAATTATAGACAGACTAACTGTTACTTCTCTCATTCTGCGAAACGCTTGTGAAACTGGACAGTCATGGGCTAATCGGGACAGACCAATTATGCTGTTTAACAACGTGAGACTTCAATCCAGTTTCAACCGTTACCAATATCTCATTGGATACTTACCGATTTTTATTTCGGTTTTTAACGTCTTTATATTGAAAGTAATTCCTGTAGTAATTGGGTACCTTCTGTAAGTTTTCAGAGATCATTTCGATAAAAATTACAGTAGGTCATATTAACGACACTTTTTAAATTTAAAAGAAAAGAAAAAGTACAAATTGGTAACCGAACTAAAAAGTAGAAAATATTTTTTAAGAATAAAGATTTTGTTTTACAAAGAATTTGCGATAGAAAGTTTACTCATTAATTATAATATCATATTTTAATAAATTTAAAATAAGAATAAAGTGATTTTCTAGAAAAGCACATTTCTCCTAATTGCACCTAAATTAGATAAAACCGCGTGATTATATTATTTCTCAACAAAATTTATATGAAACACTTTTTACCCGACTGCGCAAGAAGAAGGGTTGGTTTTTCGAGTTTATACATGTTTTATATAATATTTTCATAGTTTCTTTTAACTACTGTCATTTTTTTAAATCAAGAGAAGAAGAAGTTTTACACGACTCGTGGTTCGCTCCCATTACCAAATTTTTTTTAGCCTCTAGTATAGCCTAAACTAGTACAATATTTTGATTTCTCTTAAAAGTGTGTGGCTCGTTAAAGTTTCTCTGTTTACGTTTCCAACTAAAACGCGCTAATTAGTCGAATTACCATATTACTATTTAACGCATAGACACACGCCGTCATGTGCATTATGGTCATCGATTATCAGCACGAGTCACTCATTAGAAAATCGAATACAGTTTTTATAACTAGCAACATTGATGTAATGATTTCTCGTCATAGATTTATTTGGACTTGTTAGTATCGATATGGACCGTGAGCCATGAGAAAAAAAAAATTTGGAAGTTTTTATCCTATACACCCAAGTACTTTACGAATGTTCTGCCACATGGCCGAAAACAAAACTACTACTATCGTTTTGAGAAACCTCACTTTATCATATTTAACAGTGGAGTCGAAAAACATTACGCTCACTCCAAATATCTGGAATAAGCAAAGATTATATTTTTTTTAACAATAAAAATAATAGTATTTCCCGCTGTTGCCAAGTAAAAAATATTAGTCTTGATGCATAATGTATTATTATTCCCTGAAAGCTAGATGATTTTATTGACTGGCAACATTAGGTCATACATGTGCCCGCCTGTCAATGTCATCCACGTGCCAATAGATAGCTATCGCACTATTGTTGTAGGTACCTGCTTATTTTTCTTTAGTTAGTTTTTGCACACGTTACGTACAATTAAATATATGTTTCTAATAAATACATATCAAATTCACATTCCAAACACATGTACAGCCTTTTACGATGTTTAGTCACAACATGACTTTATAAGATCCTGTGAAATATGTTGGCGGATAATTTATTGATTTTAATGAATGTTTTATATAGGAAATATCGCAATAAGGCAACGCCCTAACTTAGTAATTTAGTAAGTTTCTATAAGAAGTCCTAGTACGGTTTACAAATCGTTACAAGTCATGTTTATTACATGTAGCGTTGTCTGACTAAGCAAAGAATTAGGTTTAAACCATATTTTTTCTATTTTGTAATATGGAGGCGAATTGCTGATATAATTTTTTTGATTTGGCAACCCTAAAGATAGTAGAAAACTATACGTTAGAGCAAATGGTTTATATAATTTACATTTACAGAAAATCTCAGTATTGTTTTATTAAGGCTTTCAGCAATCTGTCTACTATTTACCTACCAAATATTATTGTGTATTTAGAAGTATAATCTTAGTCTTTTTCCAGTGTATTTATTTACAACTGCTTCGTTGGTCTCATGGTATAAGTTGGCGCTTATTTCTGTAAGCGAAGTAAGATCCTGGATTCGTTTCTCAGATCGGGCAAATGAATTCTGGGGTTGTCTATAGTAATTTCTTAGCAGCAGCATTAAATCTGGAAAACTATGTGTTAGAAGAGTGCCTACACCTTTGGTTATACAGGCCTGAGTATTAAATTGTTTAAAACAGAAGGCAAACGGGAATACTAGAATGGATTCCAAAATATTTGGAGGGATCATATATGATTTACTGGCTACAAAATCGGAGAAAAGAATCCTCACGTAACACTTGGCTATAAAACTTATCAACAACAAGTACTCAGTAATCTTTTTTCAATTAAAATATGACGCAGGTCACGGTATTAAAAATAACCTGTAATATTAACAATAAGATGCTCTTCGCAGTTATAAAAGCAACTTTATTGCTTGTTATGAGGTATTTCCCAAACCAGATAACTTAATGCTAAACATTTTGTATTTGTTTTGATCATATTACTACATAAAATAAGTGCATTAGCATTCAGACTAGTCGGCAAGTTAGCAAGCAGCAAGCAGCAAGTTAGTTATTTCGTCGGTTTAATTTTTTGTTAAAAATATTTGTAATATTTGATTTTTTTTTTCATCATCAGCTCAGCTACATGATATGATGATTTCTGAACGCAAATACCTGATTAAGTAATGAAAAGTAAACAGAAACACTATTCGTTCCTCCAATTTTCGAGGGTTTCTCTCAACTTTATCAGGATCCCATCATCAGATCCTGACTTCCTTGACATGGGACCACCCTTGAGGTATACCCTATCTAACAAAAAAAGAATAATCAAAATCGGTTCATAAATAACGGAGAGAGGGCTGAACAAACATAAAAAAATATATATATATATACGGTCGAATTGAGAACCTCCTTTTTTTTCGTCGGTTAAAAACGGCTGAACAGATTTTGGACCATCCTAGTTAAGTCAAGTAGTACTTAAAGAAAACGAAAGACAGACAGGAGTGGGCATTAAACTTATTTATTAGATTACAGTTCTTTCTCACGTTGAGGGTTAAAAGTAGCCTTTTATTTCAAGAGCTGAAGACTTGGGTCTAACTCTAACGACAATTACTACTAGAACTACTTACACAATTGCTCAAATATCAAATGTGTTTTAACTTTCTTCTCACTAATAGTAAATTCTATTGACAAGTTAAATACCACTCTAAGCCCCATATGTATTTTATCGATGGATTCTACCTTTTGTCGGTAGGTACACTCGCGTTCATCTCGTTCTCATACACCTGTGCATAGTGTGTATACAACATAGAATAAATCCAAATAACACCCTAATTCTTTGGTTACGGCGTCATTGAATAATATCTAAACATTTTTACATACTTATTATTTAGATTTGTCGTTAAATCCCATATTTATTAAAGAATTACATTCGCAGTCAGAAATGATGGAGCATTCAAAATGTCATACAGCTAGTTAAAAAAATAGTTTAAACAATTTAATAACACCTTCGACAGAATATCCTGGTGATTTGAAATTTGAACCTTATAACTCAAACGTTGGATCCACCCTGACTTAGTATTCCCTTGACCCAATTCAACAAGTGATCAGCTCAACAAGTAGTCCAGCAGACGTACGCCGACGCGACGTCACGTCGGGACACATTACTCACAGTTCATGGCGCGTCCCATTTACCTTAATGTAATACATTCGGGTTTGTGTGGGATAGCTCGGGGATGTGCTCAACTGCTCAACCATTGTGTAGGTTTAAAGGTCAGGATGCGACGCTTTTGTTATAGGATTGCATAGGTACAATAGGTTAGTACAAGCGATTCTTTGCGTGGGCAGTATAAGTCTTAATATTGCGTTTCCAACGTCCATTTCGTTTATGCGAGAAATATGGTTCAGCAATTGTTTTTTTAATATTTTTTCATATGTCCACGCGGGATATATACGATATTATGGATGGTCAGTAAACGCTTCCGACGACAGTGTTCCTATTTGTTGCTTCTTATTGCGTTGTTTTAAGAAAAAAGATGTCACGAATATGAAATAGTCACCCACACGGCTTAGCTTCGCTTCCAGCTTCGCTTGCGTTACGGTAACTTTTAGTTATTGCAAATTGCAAAATTTACATTATGGGCTATAAATTGCTATAAGTACCTCTTGGATCAGTTTTCTTACTTTAGTTTACAGATTATATTGTTCCTTATTAAGTTATTACATAACATTCCTAAGGTTTCTGGAACTATTATTCAACTCCTTATAAGTTGGTAGCGTTGAAAACTTTTTGAAGCTCTAATAGTGTTGTTTCATAATTAGTTCAATGTTTTAAGTTTAATTTCATACCATTGTTTTGTTCAATTTATATAATTAGTATGGAAATCACTTCTAGTTATGTTAAATGTAAGGCTAGTGCGTAATAAATGCATTGTAAATAGACTGTGGGAGAGCCATGCTTCGGCATGTATCGGCCGGCTCGACCGGTGTAATACCAGGGCCTCACAGAAAACCGGCAGTGAAGCAGTGCATTGCTTGTCGCCGAGCGAGTGAGGTTACCGGAGGCCCTAACCCTCCCCTCTCCCCCTCTTCTCCCCCTACATGCACTCTCCCTCTTCTCCCCTTCCCCTACTCCCACCTTAAAGGCCGGCAACACTCATATGAGTCTCTAGTTGCAGGTGCCCATGGGCGGCGGTAGTCGCTTACCATCAGGTGACCCGTCTGCTCGTCTGCCCCCTGGTCCATAAAAAAAAAATTAAAAAAAAATTGGGACTATTGTAATCATGTGTTTGTTTGTGTGGTTGGTGATTATGACTGCTGAGCCAGAGGTCGTGGGCTGCCTGAGACGGTGGCGTGACGGGTTCCGCGCGCGCCTCTCTTATCTGGAGGGGGGTAGGGCCCCTCCTATTGCACGGTGTGGTCGCCTGGTGATCAGGAGGCCAAAAGTCTGAAGGGATTCTCGGAAGCTTCCTTCCTAGGGTATCCCGGGTCCCCTGCCATAGACTCACTTGTGACGGAACACCGTGTGGTTTTAGTCGGTTCGAGTCCGACATACCACTTCACTCTCGGTGAGGTGATGACCCGTGGGGGTTTCCACAGGATAAAAAAAAAAAGAGGTCGTGGGTTCGATTCCCACTCAGGACAAATAATTGTGTGATTAGCATGACCATTTCTTCTTTATCTGGGTGTAATTTATATATGATATGTATGCGTTTAGAAATATATATAAGTATGTTTATCAGCAGTCTGGTTACCATAGTACAGGCTCTGCCTAGTTTGGGATCAGACGACTGTGTGTGAGGTGTGTCGAGTTATTATTATTACTACTGTTCCCTAGAATAGAAACATTTCTTAAATTGTTGTGGTATAAAAACACGAGCTAAGTCGCGAAGCAAAAGCTAATTTATTATACACTGAAGTAGCCATTGCCAACCCTAGTTTTATCGTAGTATGTTAGCATCTTTGTTTAGTAGAAGAACTATTAACTAAAAGTTTTCACCAGTTACGATAGCAGACAACAATAGCGAACGAACGAGGCGAAGTAGTGTGTACTTATTATTATGATACAGTAAGAAACCGAACGCATTGTCGACTAATTAATAAAACGCAATGTTAAAACGGTTAGGAATTGCTACATTTATTCACGACATCTTTGGAAAATGTTAAATTTCGGTACTAAAAGTCGGTGTAACAATTACGCGGTTAATGAAAGAATTCCATGATTTATAGTTAACTTTACATCGCTCCTGAAGAACAATTAAACGATGTGGAATTTAGGAGTTCCAATAACAACACTGGTAATTACATTCTCATTCACATTCTTTGCATTAGGTAGTGCTTATTAAGGTGAACATTATTTCCAACAACGTCAAAACAGATATACTTATTTTACATGCGGTATGTTAAAATTATTCTACAGTAAAGAAAAAAAATAGACTTTCATAAAAGAAAACCCACGCTTCAATGGAGTAAAAAATAAAAAAATACTCAAAATAATTTTCTTTCAATGAGTCGGACATAAACACTTACTAGTATTCTTGTTAATCCCTCCAACTAAGCTTAATGCTTGTGTTAGGAGTGGGTTCACGTCGCCGTCGGTAGTGCATTTGGTGGGCATTAGCCATTACGCTACCACCGCATAAATAATAAGCGCATGATAATGCAATGCAACCACGCAGCAAGCAAAAACTAGCACTACGGTAATATTTACGATTTACACATTAGTTCAAGTGCGACGCACAAATAAAAGTGTAAACAAGCCGTTAGTTGCTACAAGGTGGCATAACGTGCGAGGTCCCTTATTCATTACGTGCATTGCAATGCTCGCTAGTGAAGCGTAACAGCGGCTATCCTGCTCGTGTTTCTATCCGAGCGAAGGAAATGATGACCTGTTCGATTTCCAATGAGTAATCTAGAAAACCGGATATGTTGCTCATCATCATTTTGTTATATCCTCTTTCTAACCGACTTCTTCGGACACTCAGTGTTTATTTAGTGTATACGACTGCCGTAGCCAGTCCTGAGCTCGATTTACAGTTCTGGTTTTCTCAATTCTTACAAATGTTCAGTTGCAGTTTCGTATTTATGTAGTAGGTAATACTCTACCTACCGTTTCGGGTATAAAAGTGTGATGCTTATGTATATGATATCAATGATGTCTTTTAACAAAAATGAATAACAAGTTTGTTTAACAAATTTATCGGTTTTAATTCGTTATTTCTTAAGCCATGCTAATTAAATAAAGATTTCTTTTGTCGTGCTCTTTATGCCCTTGATGTAGGAATCTCGGACATGAAAAGAACTTTATAAATATTTATAATATTACCTTGAATCAATTATATGATATTTGAATGAAAATAACAATATTAATGTTGAGTTAAAGAATTGAAAAGTCAAGCAAAAGGCATTTACCTACTAAGATTTTTATAGAAAACAATTTTAACCTCCGTAATTCGAAACTCATCGACGATTTTACCACACTCGTGTCTAAAATATTGTAATAAAACTGCAGTATTTATAATGCTCACTTCTCTTGATATTATCAACGGACTAAAGGCTAATTGCATTCTGTAGCTTATGACTCATCGTAAAACCACACGTTGCTATAAATTTTATAACAGAATAAACGTTCTAACCAATTAGCATAACCTGAAACATAGACCTATCCTAGACGTAACACAACCAGATCACGAAGTAGTTACAAAAACAGAACAACCCAGAATCATAAAAAAATTAAAGAGATTTATTAGTTATTGCTTGTGTCATATTTGTGTCGAATGTACCTCTACATACAGACATTCATCGACAGCACATGAAATCTATCCGTCCTAACTAATATTATCGTGAGTTTGTTTGTTACGATTTCAATCCTTAACCACTCAACAGATCATCATGAAATTATGCATACTCATGAAAGATGACTACAGAAAACGACGTAGGGTACCTACTGTTCCCGAAGAGACAGCAAAATAACTTTCACGCTAGTGAATTCACGTGCAAAAGCTAGTACTAATATAATAAAACAATAGTTTTTTGGTCGAACGATAATCTCTAGGTACTCTAGGATCCCAAACTACGCAGAGCCTGTACTATGGTAACCAGACTGCTGATAAATATTCTTCTATATTACTTAATACATACATATTATAGATATTCAGATTGTATTATCATTATCGTCATGGTGTCATAATTATAATATTATCGTACTTAAGACGTATATAGTTAGTAGAGTAACAATACGATATAAATGCGACTTGGTATTGTACAGATAATACAAATTCTTTTTTTTTATTTTATACAATAAATAAGAAAAAATCATTATCTTACCTTGACATGTTAAACAAGAAGGAAAAAGACCGATCGTGCATGATCGCTAATAAGCTATATAAGTAACGGGGTTTTTTTTATTTGGTAGTCAAAAGTAGTCCTTGAAAAGATAACTCTTGGACTACAAACCTACAGTTAATAACCACTATGCATTATGTATAGACAGGCTCAGAAAATGTATATGCCAATTAAACTTCCTTATTTGTGTCCTGTAAGGCCCTAGCGGATATGCCCAATAATGTAAATAAAATCCTATGAAAAGCAATTCTGGGCGACACGACAATCGGTGGTATTTGGATAAATTCAATTGTTGAAGTCTTTAAAAATTAGAGTCGTTGTTCACATCAATACATGCATACATCCTCGCAAACTTTCACTTTTATAATATTAGTAGTATGTTAAGTTGTAAAACCAAACAGTATACCCATACCATGGTAAAGTTATGTTACGTTACGTTACAGGTTGTTATTTCCGACAAGGTTCTGCAGAAACTACTGTTTTGAAGTTTTATAAAGAAGAATAGTAATTGAATTGACAGTCAATTACTATTACAATCATGGTCATATAAGAATAGACTAGTAATGGGACTATCGTGTAAACTAAGATGCGATAGCTCAATAAAAAGAGAAGAGAAGAGCAGTCAGAAAAAAGATTATGAGAGGACTACAGGATGCACCACACAACGACAATTACACCAGAATCCAACAGCTATAAACACGCACGTCGAAGGTATACAACTTAATCAGCAAGGACGTTTGTAAAAAGAGTGATCTATGTACAATTCCGTAATCAAAAGTATTGTCTGGTGCCAATTGGCTTCAGACTATTTCCTACATCGTGAATGCCGTATGTAAGTGATGTTCTAGGAATGCTCACGCGTCTAGAGAACTATGGGTGAAGATATAGAGAAGATGGAAAAGTCAATGATTTTGAACAAAAATCATTTATCAACCAAAACCGGTCCAACTAAATTGATTACAGATCATAACTTTTTCCCCAGGTTATAAATAAATAAGATGACATATTGTCATCTTATTTATCTGTAAGTATTATATGTAAGTATATAAAAGGAAATAAATAAGATCACTCCACAATGTGATAACCTTTACAGTAGGTACTTTAAAAACACATTGAGCTTATAACAAAATATTTTTGAAGTGAAAATTTCTTTAGGCACGTTTGTGCACTTTTGCTATGGGGAAAAAGCACTGAACTCGTGACCGTCTCGCTAATAATACATATATAGATCCACTAGAGGGCGCTAATCCAAACATTGTGTTCTGTCAGCTCCTTATTAATTAATATCACCAATCTGCTAATGTGACGTTTTAAGTTCGTCGTTTCGTTTAAGTTTTCACTTCTGTCGGCAGTCCCATAACTGCCTATTTTTTTTAAATGGTTACTTCTAGAAAGCACTGTATGTATGTAACTGTGTGATACTGTATATATGTATGTAGCTTAACCACGACCGATGGATATCACACGAAATCCATGACTTAAAAAAATACTCACATGTAAAAGGGGTATAAATTGTTTCTAATATTAGATACATGGTCTAGATTAAGATTATATTTATTGCATAACTTTGTACATATATGTATATATACATATATATTAGACCCAACAGTCTACCCATATCGGATATGCAATAATTAATAATTTCTTAAAACTAAGTATCCAAAACAAATAATTTTTACGGAATTACGAAATACGAATAGCTTTAGGAGTTCTCTGTACCTATGAACCGAATAATAAAGACGTGTTACGTCTTTATTATTCGGTTTATCACTACACATTCTAACAAGGTACCATTTGCAATTTATACAGTAATCCAATTTTCTCTGCTTCTTGTGCAAATTCTCAATGCATAGTTTAATTCCGCCTACTAAACCACTGAATCTAATTTGTCGAACACAACTGCGCTCACGCTACTGCCAATTTAACGCTCTTGCATTATCTTGTAAATCTGTATATCTTTGTGACCGGACATGAGCAATAAGCGACAATGGGCGACACTGCGGGGACGCGTATACGTAATTCATGTCTTTACATTGTACGATGTCCGCTTGCTCTTGACTGTAATGTCGTATAGTGTCGAACGGAATTTAATTGTCGATAATTCTGAATCTAGATCGCGTTTATTGTATAGACTGCAAATAAAAACAACGATAATGTAGATAGCATTCATTTTTTAATATTCAACTTATGATCTTTTCAATCTATATAATCAATCCATTTTTTATGAAAAGAACGCTTTCAAATTAATTTATTGTTGAACAAAGATAATTAAATACATTTAAACATGTACCTTAATACATGGTACAATATTATGTCTGTGGTCGTGCAAATGACATGTAGGTAAATCATAACATATTGTTATATTTAATTTAATAGTGGTAATATTTTACCACTAATAAATAATAAAAAATAAGCAGCAAATAAAGCAGTTAATTTAAATTACACATAAATTTCAAATTATACTAAGTCGGAGTTACGAAGGTTACTACGTAACTTCGATTATGTCATCGATAGTTAATTAATATTATGTATCACGAGATAAAATACTCATGTGTGATAATAGTAAAACTCAGTTCTTAGTACCTAATGTACTTTTATTATTACTTTATAATGTGCTTCCGTAGCTTATTATACACAGGGACTAAGACACTTTTCAATAATAACTGATTCTTTGTATGTCTTTTGGGGAACATTGAATTTTACATAACAATAATGCAGTTTGCTGTACATATTATTGTCCTAGTTATATTTTTTACAATTGCTAGGTTTTGGTAAAATAATATAATCTATTGCTTTGCGTGTGCCTTTAAAACATCACTTCCACCTTTAAAACCGCAATAAAATTCGTTTATTAGTTTTCGATGCTAAAAATGTACTAAAATACTGAATATCGATGGGTTCGACGACCAATAAACATGTTTTTGCTACAGAAATAATGTATTTGGCTCCTTCAAATATAACTATATTAACTCTCCCCTCCTCGCCCCCTATTCCCCTACTCCCACCTTAAAGGTTGGCAACGCACTTGTGACTCTTGAGTTGCAGGTGCCCATGGGCGGCGGAAATTAACATAACTTATGTCAATTTCCTTCACTTTCCTATAGAATGGTATTCACTAACCAAGTGACAATATGTTTCATTTTCCGCTAAATCTTTCAAAGCATTACATACATCGCTTAGTTGATATTTAACGACCTTTCGACTCCTGGATCCCACCTAATTTCATATAGCGGTTTTAGAGTCAAATACGTGTGCCTTCTGTGACTTCAGCCACTTGGGTTGTTGTGCGAGGGCGCGAGGCCCCGGGCGATTGTCCTGCTTGCCACCCCTAAGGCATCCACTGAACGTGGGTACTAGTATTTGTGTTAATCCCCCCACCATCCAAGCTAACCGCTTCAGTCATATTTATTTAAATAACCTTCTTTTTTTTATGCGTGTTGAAACCTCTTCGAGCCTTCACCTTACCGGGGTTTTTGGTGGGGCGGTATGTCGGAATCGAACCAACTAAAACCACACAGTGTGTCATACTTAGGGCTGCCATCCGTCCGGGTTTCCCCGGATTTGTCCTAGTGTAGAGGGCGTCCGGGGAGCGTCCGGGCGGGGTTTTCAAAAAGTATCAGGGTAAAACCCGGACACTCGGACACTCTGTGCATAGGGACAATTATAGTTGTTAGATGAATCGTTAACAAGCTAAAAATTTAAATGAAATCAGCGATTTTTTTAAGGTGTCCGGGAAAGAATCTTAATTTCACCCATGTATTCGGATTTTTTTAAGTTTTTGTCCGGCCTCGGCAATTTAAGTGATGGCAGGCCTAGTCATACTGCGCCTAAAATAGGTGAGATCCGGCAACAGCTTTTATTAAGACATCCGGAGTTTTTAAGGACCTATATTAACTAACTTTTCCAATACCCTCTGTAAATGTTCAGTGGTCATTTCTGTTTGTCATAAACACTTTCAAGTAAATGAGCTGAAAATACCGATTAGTAAATACGTTTCTACTAGCATAGTTTTAACCAACCTCAAAAAGGAAGTTTCCAATTCTGTTGTATGTTGTTTTTGCATTAAGTGTAAGTCAAATTCAGCTTTGCTTGTATAAGTCGCTCATAGAAAATAATAATGTTGTACATATTAGATGTGTAACTCGGGACTTAATCGCGATAATATTTAAAAGGTTAACCTCTTGGTTACCCGACGTTTCGATCGAATTGCACCGATCGTGGTCACGAATATACCAAGTCGCGATTAAGTCTATCTAATATGTATCAAAGTCGCGAAAGTTTAAAAACAATAATGTCGTAGTAAAAAAATTGAGAAATAACACATTATTTTTTGTGTAAGTGACTACATTTTATGAACTTAGATCTCAGAAACATGCGCACTGTTTGAAACAGTTTGAAAATTCGCACTCAAAATAAACTTTTAACAACTCGTTTCCTTGTCTGTCTGTTTGTTCACATAGATTTTAAACTAATTATTAACCGGTGAACTAAAGAAAAAAGTTAAAACTGTAAAGGTAGCTTAGAATAAGATGACTACACCTTATTAAAAACGAAAACAAAAAATCATTAAAAATAATTTTACGCATTTAAATACAAAGGAGTTTAAGGCCTTAACAGAGGAAGCAAGCATTTCGTTGTTTTAATCAGTTTTAAGAAAATGGAATTAAAAAAAAAACGTTCCGATCTGAATGCATGAATAGTAATAAAATCTATAATATACAAATACCTATCCAGCTTCAGTAGTAGCCTTGGTAACCTAAGTTATTCCGTAAATTCGCAACGGGTTTTATATGGAATTTTTATGGCAACGCACGTATCGAAACGCTCACATGGCTTCGATAAACCTCACACGTGGTACCCGATAGCTACGCTGTTACGTAAAAAATTGTAAGAAAATTTACTAAACGCGTACCTCTCTTTTCGACACGGTTGTACTTCATGACGTTAATAATCTAAAACAATTTTACATAACACCTCGCTAGGTGTTATTAACAAGGCTGCCGGACTTTGGACGTACTAATGGCGAAATGTCACTATATTCTTGCCAATTACCTAGAGGTAAAGTAATGTCTATATCAGGGATTCCGACGTGTTGGCGAAAGGAGGTACCATATACTCGTATGCGACCATGACGTCAATTACGTACACGGATAGAAAAAAGAACAAATACTTCAATAAATACGAATAAAACAAGAGAAGTAATACGTAAGGAATCACACCCTTGCTTGTGTGTCACAATAATGCTGTAATCCGCAAAATTTATCTCGATTAGCCAGACTCACTGTATCACGACTTCGGAGCGCGTTAAATCACTAATCACCTCATTAGGGTTTTGTGCAAATACGTGAGTTTGGCAATACCGTTTCACGAATGAAATAAGCATTATGAGCATTTCCTTTTGCCTTTATTATTCTGTGATCAATGCCATGCATCGTTTTCAAGTCAAATCTAAACTCTCAGGCCCCTATTAACAAAATCGGATCAATTGTCGTATCTAAAATTTAAGAGGCTTTTAAAGTTTAAATATCTTCGATCTTGCAGCTTTAAGGAGGTAATAATAACTGTCAACTATTTAACTGTAATCTTTGTTACCATACCTACAATATTAAACAGGTAAAAATCACCTTTTTACTTTTCTTGCCAGTGTAGAAAACGTTTAACATTTTCTTACTTTACTTTATGTTATTGGAGTAATTTTAAAATTCAGGTAATTTATTAATCTAAGTTAGTGACACTTACGAAGACGTCAGAAACCACGATTTAATTTATCGCCAGGCTTAAAATGCAATTTCCGTCGCCTCGTTTTACGAAGAAATGATGAGGCGGTGGAAGAAATGAACGGCGCCGTGAGCGCTGGATTGAGGGCTGACTGCTATGTATAAGATTTTCTATCGGTCCAGCAGCAGCAAGTCGTGTTCTATAAAAGTTTCTTTACACTGGAGGTGGTTTACGACTGTTTGGGAATTAACCAAGTTTTACTAGATCTACTCTCGATGTCCTGAGCATTAGATCCAAACGACATCTTGTATTTTTGTAGTTATCGTTTTTCTCTTTTAGTGTTCCTCTTTTTTATTTACTCCTGAATTGTTAATTAGGTAATAGCAAGACTCAGCGGTTGAATATCTACAAAAATTTACAAAAAAAATCACAATTTTTACTGGTATTACTTTTACAGTGGCCTCTTCCAATAAATAAATTACACACCAATCGCGGACCTAATTCTATTGTTTCCACTTGAGACTAGTATCTCGTTAGCCTTGTTTAAACTAGTTGGAGTAATCCATGGATAATCTGTTCGCTACACTTACAGAAATAAAAATCAACATAGTGATTTGGAACGACTCATGTGTAATCCACTTATTTAATTTCTCACCAAATTTTAAATAGCGTCCAATCAGAATTTTGCTGTCGCACAACTACTGCCCTTGCATGGATGATCAGCTTGCAGTATTTACTTAATTTGATTTTAGTAATGCGTTTGACACTGTCACCTTTGGTACCTTTCTTTTAACACGATTACTCTTTTAACATATCTTTGACGTTTGATTTTTCCCTAGTTGTCTTTATGGTGACTGACTGCGGATATATATTAAATAAAATTTCTTCATCTTTTATTGGTGCACTACAACGGTTGACGTTCCACATGGCAGCGTTAATCGCAGTCGTCTACCTCTAATCGAATATTTTCTTTTAACATATTTATGAAAACGACATCTATATTCATTCAGAATTCTCTAGAAGGATTGGATTGAATAGAATTATCCTAATTTATTAAAACTTTAAATTAAAATACAGTCTAGTAATAATTCTTTGTCCTCAATTCTTATTTCACAAAAAATTAAGGTAAAGACGAACCTAAATTAATTTCCAAGGCTGGAAAAAGTTTTCTATAGCTATGAAAATATTTTCTGGTGCTTGAAATAATTTTAAACAACTAAACAAGTTATTATATATGACATGTAATTAATATGCTATCTACAATTAATATATTTATTTTGATATAAATGTTACTGATATATTCCTAAGAATTATAATAAAAATAATCAGTTCCATTATTAAGATTCGTAGAATAACTATACTATCATAAAGTATATTTACCATCGACGCGGATTCGTATCGATTGTAACATCTAATCATAATCTAATCAATTTAAAAGTTCCGCCGTATTATTGCTATAATGGTAAATTAATCACTGCAACGGAACTTGAAATGTGCTATTTAAAAGACAATATTTGTAGACGTTAATTGCCATCAAAAATGTTGTGATATCCTCTTAAGTCTCTTGATAACGTGTTCCCCAAAACTTGTTCTAATTGTTGTTCTAATATAGAACTTCAGATAATTAACAAGAATGAACTGATAAAAAACCGGACAAGTGTGAGTCTGACTCGCGCACCGAAGGTTCCGTAAGCAAACAAACTTGTATGTAGACAGTACGTCCATCTCAGGTTTGGTATTAATTTTAACTTGATGCGTCCACGGGTCCCTGAGAAAAAGGATCTTGACAGACAGACAACAAAGTGATCCTATAAGGGTTCTTTTTTCCTTTTGGGGAACGGAAACCTAATAAACAGGTGAATTCTTTTTTATTCTAAAGAGGCAAACAAGCGGATGGTCTGCCTGAATAACTACCGTATCTTATAAACACTTGCGAATTAGAAATATCTCTAAAACCTTTTTGTAGAAACTCATTTCTTAGTCTTAAAGGGCACACAGCTATCAACCTACTTATAAAGTGTTAAAAACAAAATACTTTTTTTTCCCTGTAACATAATTTAAGTTATTTTTTTATGGTATACCTGACGGTAAATGACTAACGCCGCCTATGGGCACCTGCAACTCAAGAGTCACAAGTGAAGTGCGTTGCCGGCCTTTAAGGTGGGAGTAGGGGAAAAGGGAGGGAAGGGTTAGAGCCTCCGGTAACCTCACTCACGCGGCGAAAAGCAATTGCTTCACTACCGGCCCATACGTGCCGAAGCATGGTTCTGTCACGAACAAATACAAAGAAAATTTAAGGATTCCTGTACGTGCGACTTATTCTCATCGGCTGAAGTAATAAATCCCTAAGAAATGAGGTAAATACATACTGGACACAACATCAATGTATTCTTAGCGCCGTGAACTCACCACTCAAGTCCACCCAGTTCCAATCATCCCGTCTTCCTTGTAATAGAGAAACTTTAAGGCCTTAACCTTGATGATGTATGAGATAACTAAGTACATAGTTGGGTTCGAGTTCAGGTTTGTCTTTGGTGGAAAATTTAAAACCAACCTTTATTTATTTACCCTCAGCCTTAGTAAATGGCTCTTAGTCTATACGCAAATAAATACGATCTATATCTTCAACAGGAAAACATAATTTTCCTGTATTAAGGTTCGTAATATTATACAATGTTTTACGTGAAATGATTTGCAATTAATAAACATTGTATAACTCGTCCCACGCTTCGCTTTTCGTTTTAATGGTTGCAATATTGAAGTAAGGTGACACAGTACTGCTTTTTGTGTCTTTGGAAGAACCTTTTGTTCACCAGTGGACATCCACAGATGACTTTTTGATTTATGACATTACTTCGCTACCTGTCTTCCAACCTACTCACAAAATCGCACATCACTATTATCCAAATATAATTTTCTTCATCTGGACTTTCTTCTTATTTGTTAATTTTATGATTTCGAGAGTTTTATGTAAGTATATTTTGATATATTTTATACACAGGCTATGATAGGCTTAATTGTTTTGCAGACACTGACCAAAATAAAATATCTAAACCGGATTGACCGTGACCGGCCCTAGATAAGAATTGTTGTTCAAACTACTCTTTCTAGAATTCTAGACAAAAGCTAGTACGAAAAACGTACGTTCTCACCTTATAAAAAATGTCTTATGTGAGCGTATTCAAATCATAGTTGAATTCACACCGCGGGCGTACAGAGGTAAACACGGTCACCTTCACTTGTTTGTAATGAATTACGTTCAGTTTATTAAATGCAGTTTCAAATTATTAATACCTAATAATTCCCATAGACAACGCTTTATCACGGCTTAATTTAAACCGGTTTTTCAAATTGAGAAAACCATTTTGGATTCGCTCGGCCATGTTTAAAAAATAATATTGTGTATTTGTGAATCTATCAAATTGAATTATGAATAAATAATGTAATTGCAGACGAAGGAAGAATACTAAGGTGATGAGTAAATATTAACATTTTCCTCGTTGTTGCTACATGTTTATATTAAGGACACAATGTGATGGATTGATTGAACCGGACATTATTGACAGAGTTTTATTGAAAACCTTCAAAGTACCTTACAACAAAACAATTAAAATCTAATAAATTACTCGGTTATATAGGGCTCGGGTAGACGGGTTATTTTTCTTTTCACTTTTTATCACACTCGTGCATTATGCCTATGTTTAAAATAAATTATTTCATAGTCATCATAAAATTATTCTCATATATCGCATACCACTAGATCTAAACGGGTATTAACTCGAAAAATTATACTTGTCAGAAATGGCGAAAAAACTACTGTGTGTGTTTGTTTATGCTTTTTAAATGTAGTTAGAAGAAAGGTTTTGTAGAAATCTTGTGTTTAAATTAAGTTTTGGGGCTGAAAATTGGATTTTTATAGTTATTTCCCTATTGCTTAACAATGTATATTTGTTTAATTTTTTTGAGCTGAGCCCGTGTTGGTGAATTTAGCGTCTAGTAGCATCGAGTGTTGGTGATATTTTTAAAAAAGTTTTATTGATCGGTACTGTATTGAGATAAGGAATTCGATGGTGTGAATAACTCAAAAATAGAAATTTTTGAATTAGCTCCCTTTAGACCTAGGTGTGCGATATGAGAAGAGTGATAGGAAAAACTATTCGTTATTATTTTAACGTTTGTTATTATGTTTAAATGTAAACCCAAACATTAAAAGAAAATTATTTGATGACAGCTAAGTATTACGTCAAAATTGGTATTTCATAAAAATTATATAGTACATACCGTTTTGATATTTAAAAAGAGTACCTAACGGACTTCGACTGCACGGATGGCGCAATGGTTTAAGTGGTCACCTCGCTACTACGCCGCGAGGAGTGTTGTGGGTTCAAATCCCACATGGGACAAAAAATTGTGTGATCCATAAATAGTTGTCCCAAGTCTGGATGTTGTTTGTGTCCGTTATTTTAATGTTTGTGAAGCCCCCGCGACACAGGAATATTCCAAATGCGGAAGCGGAAGGAAATGCGGAAATGCGGATATCTTTAAAAAAAATCGACTACCTAATTGCCATAAGTATTTCATACCAAATAGTATCAGATGTCAGCTATTTTTTTAGGAGCCATAATTAATTCAGCTTGCATCAATTATGATGTTACCAATTCCGAAGTCACGATTCTTGGGAGAGTCTAATCACGTTTGGAGGACAACCCGACGACCTCAACATTTAAACCAAGTATGTGCCGTGTGACAGAAACAGTGCAAGTTTCAAAACTGCAACCGGATTCGATCCAGTCAGTTTCACCCAGTGGCGAAAGCACGTTATGTAACAACACTATCCAATACAAAAACCGTTCGCTTAGTTAAGTGTTATCAAGCGATAAATTTTATTCGCTCACGGTCGAATAATCGACTTATACCGTGGTGATAACGAAATATTATTACATGGCCCGCACCAGCGATAGTCGATTCGTACATTGTTTTGAGTTATTGGAATAGTAGGCAACAAAAAAAAATACTTCAAAGCTGATAATGTGCTACGTTTTTTTTAAAGCTATGGAAATATTATTTTTTTAAAAGAATTCTTCAGGTACGCTTATCCGTTGAAAGTCTACTGATAAGGAAGAATTTTAAGTAATTATGTATCGGTAATTGTAATACCGTGTACTCTTGTTTTTATTTTCGATTTAAATTTTTTTGAAATGAAACTTCTTTAGAATCGTGATTTGAAATTCGATGAAACGAAAAACTCAAACCAAAAAGAGACACACAAGACAAGCATTTATATAAATAGGATTTAGCCTGCGAGAGAATGAGATCGAATACAATTAGTATACAGTGTTTCTTATAATCTTTGAAAATAGACAAATATATTTATAAATAGGATTTAGCCTGCGAGAGAATGAGATAGAACACAAGTTTACCGTGTTTCCTTTACTATTTGTCTTTGCGCCTGCGTACTACGGAGCCTTCAGAAAATGCGTCAATGTCAAAGTGGTGTCATTTTTGTGCATTTATGTATTAAAATTCATTGGTTCAATTTATGTTAATTATTTAACACATCTGTGTTAATTTGGCCAATAACTTTTATATAAATTATCTAAAATTTAATTTATTAACATTAGTAAATCATTTGTGTTTATTTTACTTTTCATTTCTTATTCTCTCGTAGGCTACTATTCTAAAGTTTCACTTCTGCCATGTGTGAATTGTACACACACACACTTTTCTGGGGGGCAAACGAGCAGACGGTTCACCTGATGGTAAGTAAGGTAATTACTGCCGCAGGATTTTAAGGTGGAAGTAGGGGAATGGGGGAAGAGGGAGTGTGCGGGGAGGGGGAGAAGCGGGGAAAAGGGAAGGGTAAGGGACTCCTGTAACCTCACTGACTCGGTGAAATACAATGCAATCATTGCTTAACTGCCGATTTTCTGTGAGGTCGTGATATCACTCCGGTCGAACCGGCCCATACTTGTCGGAGCATGGCTCTCCCACTCATAATTACATATTAGACAATAACTTAAATCCAGGCATAAATTTAGCGGCCATATATTTTTTATCTGTGACGTCCAACGTTTGACGCGACTACTTTGAATTTTTATTCAGCGATCAATTAGCCACGTTACGCTTTTCAAAAAATCATTTTAGAATAAGTATGTCAATGAAACTACATTTTACGTGGTGCTTGTATCCATTACGCTAAAAGTCATGAATAATTCGTGCAGTAACACGCCAGACGTTCTACATGCATGCTTTTTGATTTTCTCACATGAACTGGAAATCAACGTTGGTTGAACAAGTAACTAGTGATTTATGCTTGTTTCTCACGACAAAATTCTTAGGAGCAGTAAAATAGTTATATAGGTCAAGTTAGGTTTCAAAAAAGGGTTAAGAGAATCAATTTATGATTGTGTAATTACCGCAGAAATTTGAAAATAGATATACTTCGTACTCGTACTTTTCAATTGCTAAATAAACGAATGGTTATCTTAAATTATTAATTAATTAACTTATTACTCGTAGTAGTCAAAACATTTTTAGATAATTTAGAATCTTGACATTGTGTTGATGTTGGCAAAAGAAAGAGTACTTCTGTTTGTTTCGGCTAATCTCCGGAATAGGTGGATCGATTTCCACGGAAATTTCACTGGCAGATAGCTGGTCAGGCTACATTTATTTTGGAAAAAGAATTAGGGTTCAAATTATATAAATATGTACACGCCAGCGAAGCCGCGCGGGGCTCAGCTAATCTTTAAATAATCCTCCACTTTATACCATTTTACTGTTCGAATAAATTAACAGATATAATTATTTCGACAGTTAGAAGTATAAAGATTTGAACTACCTACTGAATATTTTGTGTCGATAAATTAGTATCCTAATGTTTTATAATAATTACTCTAATATCTCGAGACACCTCACACACGGCCGTCTGATCCCAAACTAGGCAGAGCGTGTACTATGGTAACCAGACTGCTGATAATCATACTTATGTATTACTAAATACATACATATTTTAGAAAAATTACACCCAGATATAGAACAAATATCGTTCTCATCACACAATTATTTGTCCTGGGTGGGAATCGAACCCACGACCTCTGAATCAGTCAGAATCACTAACCATTAAACCAACAGACCCGCCGTACATTTTGGATTTATTTAACCCCTTTACTATAGCTATAATACATAAACAAGCCCTTTCATCATTATCATTCAATGTTTAGGAGGTCATTACTTCACCGCTTGACATTGTAAGTCCAAAGTTAAACAAGATATAATTTGTCTGGTAATACATACCTACTAGTGATGTGCCGGATCGTTATAAAATGTAAACCCGCGGATACGAATACGGATTATTAGTGTTTAGATCCGCGAATACGGATACGGACCTCGTGTTTTTTTTTCTCAGTTGATGCCGATACGCGTGACTATGACACGATAGTTGACGTTGAGGACTGTAACACAACATGTTTCAACTTGCACTGCGCGTGTTGTTTTTTATAATTATTTTAATACACATATCACAAAGATTTAGCGTTTGATCTCGTTATAAAGATGTCCAATAGCACCTTATAACTGACAAGAATTTTAGTAACTCACTACATCAGATATTACATATTTAATTTTGATAAAATAAATTTGGAATTTCATGATCCATTCCGTCCGTTCACGATCCGTTCTGGATCCGCTAAAAGTAACGGATACGGATACACATCTTTTTTCTCCCTCGGATATCCGCTGATACGGATACGTATATCCGGCACATCACTAAGTCCTACATATTCATGTTAGAAAAATAGTAAAGTAATAACAGATTTAAAAGCTATATAAGTCTACAAAGGTCCGTTGATTCAACACCAATTTTATCGAAACTTCGGGAGTAAATAACTAATAATGCAGCGTAGAAAGTTTGCGAACCTTCGAGTCGGGATTCGATTCGATTCTAGAACGCTCGTGCAGTTCCTTTAGCGTTTTAGTAAAAAAGCTTATTCAGAGCTTCGAAATTAACGCTTGATAATTTTAATAGCATGATTTTATTCCTAAACTATATTTACAACACTAGTTACGTCGCGGATGCTAAACGTAGCGTGTATTTGGTAGCCCTTATTTAAAGTTATAATATGCAAGTTACCGAAACCATCACAAATTTCGTAAATTATCTTTATAAAAACATCATCAGAAAATACTATGCCAGGACACCATCTGATGGGGTCCTGGCGTATCTACTTTTTCAAAAATGGGCAAAATGTCGAATAATTTTTAACCGACTTCAGAAGGTCTTTAATTCAACTCTATGTTTTTTGTATGTTTGTTACGCGATTATTCCACCGATTAATAATCGATTTTGATGATTATTTTTTTGTTTAGTAGGTCATACTTCAGAGGTGGTCCCATATAAAAATCAACAAAAAAAATATGTACACAAATGGCGTTTTGGTTTTTTATTTTAAGTTTGTACATGTAGGTATAGTCTTGAAGTCGGTTTATGTATTTTTTTTCTTTGAATTTACTTTTGATATTTAAATATAAATTTTGGTTGGAATGAATTTTGTTCATTTGTAAGTCGAAATCATCCTACTAATATTATAAACGTGAAAGTTTGTGAGGATGTATGGATGTATGTATGTATGGATGTTGGTTACTCTTTGACACCAAAACTACTGAACCGATTGTGATGAAACTTGGCATGCAGATAGCTGGAGACCTGGATTAACATATAGGCTACTTTTTATTCCGTTAGTCGGATCGTGCACTAACCTTGACCTGACCTTAATTAATCATAATTGTTTAAGCAAATTTATATTTAAAAAGAAAACACTGTTGCTGTCTCGTATTTATGCAAAAAGTGTTCGAAATGATGTGTATCGCTTCTTTCAAGAAATGCATCAGTCACACCAAAATACGTTTCCTTAATGAGTTGAGTGAGCGTCTTGCCGCTATATGTAATCGATATTTAATTTATATAATATTAGTATTATATAATATTCAGAATCGAATGACGTTTGATCGAATGACATTTAAAATATTGTGTGCCTAATATATGCGCGCTGCAGTGTTTTCATTATAGAATATTACACAAAATTCTTTAGTGAAATGAACGATATTAATAAATTATTATACGTAATAATATTTAAAAAAACTTGAACCAGGATAACATTATAAATCTCTGTATAAAGCAATTTATGGAATCTAAATTTCTGACTTTTACTAACTTGACTATGACAGATTGACAGATTTTCATGTCTAACCTGTCGTTACGGAACTTCAACACTACATTTTTAGTTTTAGCATCAAGGAAAAGTTTAAAAAACAATTATTTATGATGATTTTTAAGCCTGGTATCTCTTTTTTGTTCTTTTTTATCAGACAATTACTGATACAACATTCAATAATAAAGCGTGTATGTGACATCTGCCAAATGCGTTTTGTACTGACGTTACCAACTTAAGTATTTATTTACCGTATTACCCATTTATTGAGAGTTATAGTCATAAAATTACGTTTAAATACGAAGCCGTAACTAATAAATTTAATCGTATTAACTTTAACTTAATATTACAAAATACCTAAGTCTACTCAGTACGTATATTTCAATAGGAAATAGTATTACTTCGTGATACTACTTCGTATTAAAGATTGAACTCTGTGATATTAAGTAGGTATGTAATCTGTAGGCTTCGCTCTTCTGATTGAACTTATGAAACTAATCATGTTTTAACCAAAATATGACAACTTTAAAACGAATAAAAAACTCGGTCAGTAAAAAGTATACCCATGATCCCTGCCACTTACCATTTGATTTACAGGGAAATTGAGACACCTATTTCTGCTTTACTATAGGGTCGTTACGACACCAATCGTTCCATGAGATCCCGTGGGTGCTGTTCATCAGAAATAAGGGCTCATGTCCATACGCAGTAACGGTCGGTGTAAGGGTCGATTCACTTTGCATGTACTCAACTACATACCTAGATTTTTGCCATTAAATTCAAATTTCTTGTGAAAATATAATGACTAATCGTAACTGTAATTTATTAATGGCCGTAAGCTAACAGTTGTTAAAGCGTTGGACTCCAATCAATTAGTTGTGGTTCGTGCTGGTGTAGATACGAACCCACTCTCCGATGTGAGATCGCGATCGCAACGTAAAGGTTATCTCAAGTAGTAAACGCATTTGTGAGCCGTTGTTTTTATTTTTTAATTTGAATAGGTCTGTACTGTAATTGTACAAATGGTATGTCTTAATTATAGAATTTTATCAAGTATGCTAAGTGTATATAAGTTAGTTTTGTGTATGATACGTCTGTATTTATGGTATATTTCATAACAGAGCATGATCGAAAAACCAACATTACATTTGACATTTCAGAGAAAACTGTAGGGTATGAAACTAAATAGTAATGAATCAGCGAACATCAACGCTAACTTATTTATAGAAACCATTATATGCATCTACTAGCAACTTGCCCCGGCTTCGCACGGGTAGCAAAGTATATATTGATTTTTTTCCGACATCTTCAACAATCATCGTCATATTTCAGCATTTCTAGACAAAACCTTAATGAATTATACACCTAAACCTGCCTAATGAATCACTCCGTCTATTGGTCAAAACCGTATGAAAATCCGTTCGGTAGTTGTTGAGTTTATTGCGAACAGAGAGACAGACAGACTGTTTTATAATATGTAGTGATATGCATAAAGGTGAAATTTCCAACAAGGCCGAATATTCAAAAGATATTTTACTAGCCGTCGTTAAAATCGTTGTTTAACTACAATTCCCTTGAAAGTTCCTGTGACTACAGCAAATGTTTCGATGTCTTGTAAGATATCGATACATTTAAATGTATTTAAGTAGCAATTGTGTATTTGGAACTAAGTGTCACTAGAAACCGAACGTATCCTGCGTGGACGATTTTAAATTTCATTAAATACATTTATAAGTTAATAACTCCACACATCTCACACACGGCCGTCTGATCCCAAACTAGGCAGAGCCTGTACTGTGGTAACCAGACTGCTCATAAACATACTTATATATTTCTAAATACATATATATTATAGTTTTCAAGTAATTCACACAGTTATTTGTCCTGGGTGGGAATCAAACCCACGACCTCTGGCTTAGCAGCCAGGGTCACTAACCACTAGACCAACAGGCCAGTTCTTAATAATGCTTATTGCATGGCCCTAAAGGACACTCTTGGGAATGCTCAACCTACCGAATGAACTCCTTGTGGTGGTTTTAAAAGAGACACTAGACTACACGTATTATGGGGTTCTTGTGAAACGATATTTAAAGGTACTAAAACGGCAACTCGCGAGTGACTACTTGAAACCCAATAGAAGAGTCATTCCTCATCTCGTCGCATTCGTGAAATTCATTTAAATTTTGGTTTATTTAGTACAGTTAACACGAAAACTTTTCAAGGTATTAAAATACAAGACAAGAATCCTTTGTCTTTAGTTCCTATTGAAACATACAATACTATTAATATACACAAACAATAATGTTAATTCGGAAATTCGTCAACTCGTCCCAATGGGCCGCGTTTGTTTTGGGACGAGATGACGAAGGGCCCGAATGGGACACTAACTAGCAATATCTACAGTTATTTAACCGCCTTGTTACCAATAATTATGTTGCAATCCTCACTTTCTCACTCATTTTTCTTCCAGAACGTGTAAAACATTATGATAGGTTTTATAACTTCCCTAATTATCGTATTTTGTTTTGACATAAAGCCATTGCCTATGAGTAATAGAGGAAGTAAAAAATAGCGTTAAAAACTTTCTACGAAAAAACTGGTACCTATATGTAATACGCATAACAGGTATCACTACATACTCGTATTTTAAAACAAAGTCCCCCGCCGCGTCTGTCTGTTTGCGATAAACTGAAAAACTACTTAACGGATTTTTATGCGTTTTCACCAATAGACAGAGTGATTCATGAGGAAGGTTTAGGTGTATCATTTGTTAAGGTTTTGTGTAAATTTGATGATGATTGAAGATGTCTCTGATACCCGTGCGAAACCGGGGTTCGTTGCTAGTAAAAGTATTATAAAGACCCGCGCAAACCGTTTAACTAAAGTAGGTACCCATTTTATTCTATCTTCATATTTTGCTTTGTTTATGTTATAAATATATTTATAATCCTTTATTTATTCTAATGTTTCCACAAAGATAATATTCATCTTTTTACGTAAACAACTGGGCGTTTATCAAACACTACATTTACATTTTTTCGCAAAATAAACAGGTAGATAGGTAAATCCCATATTCCAAACCACAAGAATAACAAAATTAGTCACATTAAGTGTGGTTTACGTAATAGGTGTTGTGTCTTTACATGTTTGTTTTTACATGAATCAATTTTATTTAAAAACTAAAAGAAAACTTTAAAGAAAATAGAACTACAAAATAAACACATGTAGGTACATAGTGTTCTTATTTCAATTAACACCGCACTACTTTTTTTACTTTATTTTGTGTTGATTGTAACTAGTATTTATAGTTTAAAAGAAAAACAGGGGTTTTAAAAAGTATGGGTGCAAGATTTCGAATACTATTAAGAAGTTTAGAAGTAGATTAATTATTTATTGTAAGATTTCGCCCCCTTGATATAAGAAATATGTTAGTCAGGCAATGGTACGTAATTTCAGTTTGGAAAAAGCAACCGGATAACTCTTGGTGTTTTAGTTCCTGAAGCAATTTGGAAACTTTTTTGTAAAGTGCCTCATAACCCCAAAATGGACGGTATCGAAGAAAAAGGGTGGGGGTCAAAATGTAAAGTAAAATTGTTTAGGAAGCGAATGGAAAGGCGGTAGCATTGAAGTACACATACTCGCTGTTGTTTAAAAAAATTATCATCCGAAACGTACGGACGGTTTGCGCGAACGGATGTTTTTAAAATTTAAAAAAAAATTGTGTAGCAACCGGTTGCGCCTTTGAGGAAAATTCTTATTTTTGTGTAGAGATGCTATTAAAAAATTGTCATTCGTTTCTGCTGGTTTTTGGTCTGGTCTGGTCCGGTTTTTGAGAAATTAAACTGCTCATCAGTTTAATTTCTCAAAAACCGTCTGAAAAAAAAACAAAAACTGAGATTTAACACTAGTTTTTTTTTTTTAAATCGTAAAAAATTGTTAACATTGTTAAAAACGGAAGACGGTTTTTTTATACATGTTCTTAGAGGGTCCAACTGTGATATGTATCAATGTCATCCGTTTTCATAACGTTTAACCCCATTTTTCAACCCCTATTTTTATGCTATCCGTATGCCATCAGAAACGATTCTAACCTCAATTTTATGATTAATAAATTATCCAAGTGCAATATATACCAGTTTAACTTCAACTTTTCAACTCAACGAAAATAACTACTACCCGTTCTATCTTCCAATAAAATTTTCAAATTGCCTCAGGAACTCAAATACCAAGAGTCATCCGGTTGCTTTTTCCAGACTGAAATTACGCACCATTGCCTTGAATATGTAGCTAATCGTAAATGTACTTAAAGTGTTTAAAAAAGAATTTCTAAATTCAAACTTCAACCAAACAAAATGAAAGCGAATTGAAGTAATACCGACAAGATAAAGTCAGTAAATTAAGTCGGTAGGTCGGTAAGGTAACTGCTATCAGGAACGCGTTATCAGAGGTCGTAGTCTGATTGATACAATGCCGTTACATAATAACGGTACTCTACAGCGAAATTACAATAATTTAAGCTAACACTGATATTATGTTTTATGTACCGTATGGAAGTGTTTGTTTGGAGCAACACTGTTATATTTTGAATGTTTAAAAAAAAATCTTTAGTTTGAACGCTGTGGCACAGATTACTAAGTAGTTACTACGGCTTTAGTATTCCACTTTTAACTGCACATTTAGAAAACATAGATATCAAATAAAGAAATATGGTACACCGTCAGATATCTAATAATTCTAGTAATTCTGTCAGTAATTAGGCACCTTTAAGTTGTCAAAATTTTATTATTGCGTTAAAAACAATGTCTGCTGTGTGTGCATGCGACCTTACGACGAAAGACATTAACTATTCTTTTTTTGTGATTGACATTATTAATATGAACATATACAATGAATATTTTATTACTTTAATATATATATAATATAAATATTGGTATTGGTTATTTTCGTTGAGGACACCATTTTGATTCTCAGCATATATACGTTTGACGTTTTTTATACGTGTTCTCAGAGGGTAAAACTAGGATATGTGGAATGTCGATTCGGCGATCATTGTTCCGATTGTCATATCTGAGAGCCTCGATCAACACCTTAAGAGGCTTGCGTTAGACGGCTGGATCAAGGCACTGATGCAGAAAGCAGTTCTCCTCGACACGGCCCGCATAGTGAGGAGGTTCCTGTCTTTGGAGCCCAAACCACCGGAGTCTTGGTCCCTGTACCCGATGTCGGTGGTCTACTATTGTGTATAAAATGTAATTTATAAGTTTTAAGTGTAATAAAGAGATATAAATAATAGATATAAATTTTTAGATTTCTGAACTTACTCCTCTCTTTAAATGTCTTTAATTAACTCTGCGGAATTTCACTTTATTTCACAATTTACCACTACTAAACTGATGGTTTTTGTGATATATTTATTAATTACCCATTTTGTCAATGATTTTACTTAATTATTAATAATAAAAGATAAAAATAACTCATGCGTTATACGATTACGTATTTACAATAAGCCTATTGGTTACGTCATTATAAAACTTATAAGAAGCCAGATTAACCTCAACCTCTTTCAAAGTAACTGTTAGCAATCGACCCTATTCTGTGCTCTAGGTATTTGTAAAATGCAATCGTAAAACACTTGTCTTATCTTATACAGTTAAATAGGTATTATGTTGCATCGCATACGATCATAGATAAAAATGAAAGCCGAACATGAGTGCGTTGCGGATATGATGGTGATGGTTATTAAATTAGTTCCTAACCGTCGTTCATACGTCAGAAAATTAAAAAAAAAACAAGTGTGAAAGAGACAGAATTAGTAGTTCCATGACATTCACTTAGCGCGTAAAAATTCAATGTGACCTTTTATTTAAATTATATTTATATGATATGATGGTACATTTGTAGATTAGTGTTAAATAATATTATACTAGTAGAAACAGACTACTCCTTTTCATCAACATCATAATATAAGTACATAATTTTGTATAAAAATGTACATAATTATGTATTTAAAGGGGAATTAACGCGATCACGAAAAGGTATTACATACCTCTGAACTGCCTGACGTGATCGCGTTAATTCCCGTTTAAATACATAATTATATCATGGAACGCGAAAGTTAAAAAAAAATGTACAAACCCAGAGTTTAAATTTTTCATGATGGTAAACTACAAGTTGGTTCGCACTCTTCTTACTTTAGTACCTAGTATTTGTTATTCAGTGCTTATGTAAGCAAAATTCAAGGAATCCGGCACTACCAACAGCTTATGGGGAAATCGCAAATGAAAACAATGATCCGGAAAAGGATCGTATATACGATCGTAAATTCCGATGCCGAGGTAAAATCGGGATAAAAAGTAGCCTATTTGTTAACCCAGTTGTCCAGCTATCTACATACCAAGTTTCATCGCAATCGGTTCAGTAGTTTTTTGCGTGAAAGAGCAACAAACATCTATGTATCCTCACAAACTTTCACGTTTATAATATTAGTAGGATATTCCACAAATTCTAATTAAGTTCGAAAGCCTGGAAATAATAAATGCGAACTTTAGGTAATTCGTTTACCTAAAGTACATACCAGTCTTGCCACAACACGATTTATGATTAATCTGACTCAAATTTTTCAATGTACTACATCTGCAGGTCTGTTATTAACATAGTCATTATTGTTCATTTTGTACCTACTTAAATTATGATTTGATAGCATTTAAAAAAAAGAGCAACCTTCTATATGTGTATCAAATGTTTCTGTAGTCGGCCTATGTCTGACGGCATGCGATTTTTTTTTAATTGCAACGATAACTATTACTAGTATAATCTACATATTATTTTAATTTATGTATTAAGCACTGGCAGTAAAAAAAATACGATTGTTTTATGACTCAAAGTGATGATAAGTTAACGGAAACAGTCATACGGCCGGACTAAAAAGTATAGTTTAGTAGTACTTAGTAAGTTCCTAGTCTATGAACATATCCAGACAATTTCAATTATTTCTGTATGTTGTTTAACTACATCCTAAATTATACAAATCCCACTAATATTATAAATGTGAAAGTTTGGATGCATGGATCTTTGTTACTGTTTCACGCAAAACCACTGAACCGATTGCGATGAAACTTGGTATGTAGATAGCTGGAGACCTGGATTAACGCATAGGCTACTTTTGATCGGGATTTACGTGCCTGAAACCGCGGGGCGGTGCTCGTTAGTTATAAAAATGTTATTTTACTTTTGAGTCAAACTTTATAACCATCAGAAATAGATTAATTTTATTTGTTTACTTTTGTAGCTGCTTGGTGAGAAATAAACATGTTTTTATTTATTTACTAGCAAGTCTAGCAACCCTCCCCGGCTTCCCAGGGATAGTACAGAAATCTTCAACTATAATCATCATATTTCAACCAATTTACACAAAACGTTAACAAATTATACACCTAAACCTTTCTCATGAATCACTCTATTGGTGAAAACCACATGAAAATCCGTTCAGTAATTTTTCAGTTTATCGCGAACAGACAGACAGGTGGGGGACTTTGTTTTATAATATGTAGTAATTGTTACTTTCTAAACATACCTAGTTATAACGAAAATCACATGAAAAGTATTGCAATTTTCATATTATGGAGAAAAGATACTACATAAGTGACCATAGAACAAGTTTTCAAAAGGTCGTCCTCTAGTGGAAACGCCTTGCTGTTCACCTTCATGAAATAATTTGATGATGTTTTACACTCACCAGACATACAAGATATTTGATGCAATTTATCTCACGGGAACCATAAATTTTTCCTGGAGAAAAAGTAGCCTATGTGCTTTTCTAGACCATAATCTATCTGTATGCCAAATTTCATATAGATCCATTCAGCCGTTTTTTGCGTGAAAGAGTAACAAACACCCATCCATCCTCACAAACATTCGCATTAATAATATGAGTTAGATTTTTTACACACACATTACTAGAGTTCTAGATAACCCCTCCAACTAAGCTAACTGCTTTTGTGTAGGAGTGGGATCACTTCGTAGTGGGTGGGGTTTGAACCCACTGCCACTAGATAGAAATTCCGAACTTAAGCCGCTACCGCTGCTTATTTTACTACATACATGGAATAATAGTTATGTAAAGGTTTGATTAATATACAAAGTTACTCTTCAATCGTCATAGATGGTACACGAAGAAACGTTACATTAAATTACACGGATGATTTTCAATTTTCCGGTAGGTAATTGGTGAAATTTTGCGGCTACCCACAGTTATCATTTACACCTCAGGCCTGATGCTAGCTAGTGTACGTTTCATCACTCCATCCCACGCTAACAACTGCCTTAATTAAACTATTCACGTGCACAAATTGATGTTTAATCTTTCACTTCAGAAGTAATCCGTGCTAAATTGGTAACCAATGGTAATTGCCTTCATTATTACGTGTATATAATCAAAGAGAATGTTTTCGTTTTGATTCCTAAACGATAAAAATATTTGTGACTCTAAAATAATTTAAATTTCAATCCGGTTCCTCTTGCAGCGTAGGATTTCGTTTGTTACAAAATAATTAGTATCACTACGGTAATGTTATTATTAAAAATCAGAATACTATTCTTAATTTAAACTTTCAGTGAAATTTTGTTATAAAAAAAAATTCGTTCCAAATTTACAGGTCCCATCACATCCGATTTCTTTGTTTATCTATGGTAAGTGTCAATAACCTGATCGACTCTATCTATACATATAGCGTGCGTGCCACTAGATGTGCTAATGAAGAATGAATATAGTTTCAACGCGACTCTCTAAATTCACGATGCGCTCGCGCAGCCGAAGCTTAGTGTTGCCATTTCCTGAGTAGAGTATATTTCTAATAGAGTAGTTGAATCCAAGCAATATTTTTTGTAACATTGTATGCATGAATAGAGGTAAGTATTTAATATTACAAACAAAACCTCAAGCATATTTTTTGACACGCGAAAGCCAGATTTGAAATAGGTTTTTTTTACTGTGATCATGTTCTTCACAAGTGATACAATGTATTGGAGACTGTTTCAATTAGTATGGGAAATGGCAACACTGTTACCCGCTTGCCTGTGAGAGGAATGTAAAAGATAAGTAAGTACATATACACACTGATGTGCCTGCGATGCAATGTTTTAACACGCGAACATTACATTTCGCATGCGGACGAGCAACGACCGAGATACCTCCGAATAATGACTAGACTAGATAAGAGTTGGGAATTAAGTGTTGCTCGTAAAAAAAAACGTGCTGCTGTTTGGTCATATTTTTTAGTACTAGAGATCGTCTGTCAGTTGAATTTCGACCGTTTCGAATGTCTTCTACAGTACCTATTCTAAATTTCACATTCCTATGTGCGCGAAAATTGCTTAAAAAGGGATACAATTTTCTTCACGTATTAATATGAAGATAGATTCCTTCTAATCCCTTAGCCATTAAGCTAACGCCGCTTTCAACGATGTATGTATAAATATATACAATATAATGTCACATCGATAGGATTTGACACAATTAGGACAAATTCGAGTCTTCATTTTGCGTCCGCTAGTAACAGGTTGGTCTAAGTATAATATTATTGGATCGAAATAAAATAAAAGGATTTAAACTGTTTTCATTCGTATTTGGATAATCAATTTGATACGTAAACCATTGTTAGGTAAATGTATGTTGACGCTAGATCTTAGAACTGACCTTCACGATGTATTGTGTCCGACCATTTCATGCTTTATAACTAGTTATAATTTTATAATATCGCATTAAAACAGTCATTGTTTCAGAGGCTTGTGTATTTTTAAATTGACGATAAATATTTATACAAAATAAAATAGTAACAACAGATGCAAGTTTGTGAGTACCTATGTGCATTTGTTTGAATTATTATGTTTATTACTCCTTCACGTTGAAAAGGCTCGATGGATTTGCGTTCAATGTACAATGATACCGTCTTAGATTATATTATATATAATCTAAGGATACCGTATTAAGAAAACGACAATAATCAAGTGTCCCAAATATTTGATATTATACCGATTTGATTAAAAATAATATTGAATATATTTTATTATCTTCATACTTAATCATTTATATATATATATTTATATAGGTACATACATATATATATATATATATATATATATATATATATATATATATATATAGCTATTAATAGATTTTTTTACAAACTGGTAATTATTTTTAAATATCTTATAACATGAAAATAGAAATCATTTAAGGCAAAGCAGCAAGATTCGATAAGTGTCCTTAATTACTATCCTACATATCGCACACGTAAATCTAAACATTTTTTTTCAGAAAAGGCGAAAATCTAATAAGGTACTGTGTCCCTGTGCACTGCAGGAGTTTTCTGTGTAAATTGCTTTTTATATGCAGCTAAAAGAAAGATATTATTTGAATGTAGTGTTTTAATAAGCCGCGGTAGCGTAATGGCTAAGGCGTCGGACTTGCGATCAAGTTGCGGAAGGTTGCGGGTTCGAACCCCACCCAGTACTCTACCATCGTGTACCCACTCCTTTTTTTTTTTTTTTGTACCTGTGGAAACCCCCTCGGGCCGTCACTCCACCGGAGTTTTCGGCGGGGCGGTGTGTCGGAATCGAACCGACTAAAACCACACGGTGTGCCGTACTGCGCCTTAAGTAGGAGGGATCCGGGAACAGCTATCGTGAACCCACTCCTAACACAAGCATTTAGATTAGCTGGAGGGGTTAACGAGAATACTAGTAATGTGTGACCCACGTTGCTAGTACTCTTTAAAAAAAAAATCTTATTTGGGGATTTTTGTAGTTATTTCCCTATTGCTTAACAATGTATATTTGTTTTATTATTTTGAGTTGAGCCCGTGTTGATGAATAACTAGTTAGCCTAGCGTTGAGTAGTGGTGATATTTTTAAATATGTTTTACTGGTCGGTAGGTATTGAGATAAGGAATTCGATTGTGTGCATTACTTAAAAATTGAATATTTTGAGTTAGCTCCCTTTAGAGGTAATATAATAATAATGATTAGAACTTCGTGAAAGTTAAAAAAGAAAAACAAATCAAATATTTGGTATTGTCTCACGAGATTGTCGATGTGTGGAATGTCGCTTCGGCGATCATTGTTCCGATTGACATATCTGCTCATGGATTAATAGCCAAGAGCCTCGATCAACACCTTAGGAGACTCGCGTTAGACGGCTGAATCAAGGGACTGATGCAGAAGGCAGTTCTCCTCGATACGGCCCGTAAGTGAGGAGGTTCCTGTCTTTGAAGCCCTAACTACTGGTGTCTTGGTCCCTGTATCCGATGTCGGTGGTTTACTATTTTTTTTATATTTTTAAATACATATATATTTTGTTGTGTACATATTTAAAAATGTAATTTATAAGTATTCAGTTTAATAAAAAGAAATAAGAGTGAAAAGTTTATTTCTCACCACAAACCTAAAAATACAAACAATGGTATACTTAAGAAAAAGCTATAGCTATATAGCTAAAGGACAATTTCTGGTTGTGGACCGCTGGTGTCTGTGGTGGGTAGTAACTACTTACTTGATAAGTTTATAGCATTGGCAACATATGGAATAAAAGCTGTACCTACACATATATCTATAGATAACAAGAATCCATGTTATTGGACTTGAACTATTCATGAGTAAGGCACGATGTATACTGAAACAATGTCAGTTGTATACACTTGTGTCAATATCTTGTTTTTCAAAGATACTATTGGATATAGAACGCTCGTGAGTGACGCAACCAGTGTGCCACGTATTTACGCAATGTGGGCATTGTTTTAGTCACAAACAAATTTATATTATACTTACTGTCTTGTTAATCTATGAATTATTGTTTATCTATGAATTATTGTCTCACCATTTCTAATTCAAAGGAACGCTGACTGAGAAACTAATAACATGAATGCTTTACTAGCAAATGGCATTCCAGTCAGATTCTAATTCCCTAGTAATTTTTTCCTATCCCTACCATATGTTGGCGCTAAAATTACCTACCGAAAGAAAATTAACTATTTTTGTTTTCGTGTTTTTTTTTTAACATGAAACTATCTTTATGTTTTGTTTTCTGATCATTTAATTCATAGAGTAAAATAAACTTTGTCCATAGAGTAAAATAAAATTGTTCTCTGGGGAGACATAACTAGTTTTTAGATTTCTGTTGCTAAGTTAATAAATATTCTATAGGACCAACAAACCAGTTCAAGAATATGTGACCAAATATTAGAATTCTCGCACATTCTCGACAAGACCACTACAGATTCACTGGAAAGGTATTGATGCATCGTTTAGTGGCCATCGTTGAAGGGTATGTTTGTATGGTCAAAGACTTCAAAACTGGTATTTTAATAAACAAAAATAGATCGTGTAAACCACAAAACAAATGTAACAAATTTACACATACATTTATATAATATTCTCGGTCTAACTAGTAGCCATCTTATGATAATTACGATCTTGCGCTTCCTAAGCTTCATCATCGCATATTATTATATCGAATATATGTATAATAATATATCCGTTCCCAAGGTACAATAAAGAATAGAACTACGTCGGTAAACATTCAATGGAAAAACAAAAGAACAAACATAGATAGCTAACAGACAAACACTTAACAAAGTCATTATATTGACATCAAATAATCATTTTGTCATTCCTTTTTCGACCACCTACCTTTGGCTAAATGTCACCTTTTATTAGTTTCTCAAGTTACACAGATATCTACCCAATAATTAATTAAAAATAAAGTATTCTTTAACGCGGCAGACGGCAAACGACAGCGGCATACGGCGACGGCATGTGCCGCGACGACGGCAGACAGCATTACTTTGCAGTATTAATCTGTATGAGACCGATCCCGATATACGACTGCAACTGCAGCGTGACAGGTCGTGATACGTTTTGACGCGTGGCGGCAGACGGCACTCCCGTGCAAACACAGTACTGCCGTTGAAGTTCGACATAGGTACAGTCGTTAGTATAGGTTTTCTGCTTAGGTAATAATAATAATCATCGATCATTGTTCCGATTGTCATATCTGCTCATGGATTAATAGCCAAGAACCTCGATCAACACCCTAAGAGGCTCGCGTTGGACTGATGCAGATGGCAGTCCTCCTCGACACGGCCCGTATAGTGAGGAGGTCCGCCTTTGGAGTTCCTGTCTTAACCACCGGTGTCTTGGTCCCTGTACCAGATGTCGGTGGTCTACTATTATATTATATATTTTAAAATGTATATATTGTTTTTGTACATATTTAAAAATGTAATTTATAAGTATTAAGTTTAATAAAAAGGAATAATAATAATATTTATTGATCCAAAATAAGAGAGAGAGAGAGAAACCGCGAGTGTCGACTGAATAAACCTTGCAGCATTTGGTTATTCATAATTTTATATCGAAGACACAACCGCAAGTTAGTACGTAACTGCAGTGCCTGCTGCCGGCTTCGGAATCTACACGACGTTAACTGAAGCCCGACAGCATTTGCTGTCGGCAGTTTGCCGCTGCCGTTTGCCGTCTGTCGCGTTCTGCGAAATCGCACCTTTAGATCTATCTATATGTATATACTAATAATAAGTATTAGAAAATAACGCATGTTTTTTCGTTTTTTTAAAACAGCGATATCAAAGAAACAACTGATGTAAAAAAATGTTATGCCTGTAAAATGAATTTGAATTTGGAATTCGAAGTATGAAAAGTATTGAGCTTCTCACTAGCCAGTATTAAAAATCGCTAAGTGCATTTATTAGTGTTATTACTAATAATGAGGTATTGAACGATTTCTAATAATAACTAATAGGATTTTATTTAGCAGAACCAGTTAGTACCAGTAATAGTAAGCACTTATTATTAAAAACCCGATAAAACAGTTTTGGTTTTCCCACTGCGACAATCGACTGCACTATTGTACGTCGTACACTCCTATTAACAACAACTACTACAAGGCCGTTTGGAAAATGGCATCGAATATTACACGATAATCTAGATAGCATACTATGTTCTAGAATTTAGAACAAATAATGCACTAGTCAAATATCATTATGCGTGTATGGATATTATTTATATGTGGATAGCACACAACTAAGGATTAGGGTTGCCTCAGTGGATTTTTCTCGATCTTAAAATTGACAACACAAATAATCAATTTGTAATAATTATTGCAGTTATATTTAAAGTCTTACATAAATGTTGCATAAGTGCTAATGTAAGAACACAAATCTTAATGAAATACCTATAACAACGATTTAAACAACACATTTATATTTTGATGCAGAATTTTGATTTTGTACTGACTAAAAGATGAGCTGTACCTACCTATATCTCCTGTTAAAAAAGAGAGTTGGTGAGGTCGCACTCAAGGGTTTCTGATGATGTATATCCATTTTCTTTTTCAATGTTGCAGCCTCTGACCATAGTCTTTTCCACTTTTGATTTTGATGTTGTTTATGAATTATCGTATTCCTAACTCAATTCAAATTCATTCACATTAACCTGTAATCTCTGTAATTTCTTTATACATAGATCTCCTTAGTCACATTCTGTTATATCACAAGGACTTTACATATAAAAAGTAATAACAATTACAACCGGAAAGGAAATTCAATTAACGTTATAACGTAGTCACTATGTGACGGTGCCGACTTATAGATAATACGACCGAACGTACGCAGGGCTGCCATTAAACTAGCAGAGTTCTATTTTGCAAAAAATAGAATAATTTAACCGATTGTTTCCCTTTGCACCGGCGGATATTCTTTGGTTATTTATTAAGTTCATAGGTAGTTGAATATGTTATTTATTATTGCCACATCTAAGTATATCTTCAAGAAACAAATAGGCACGTAAGGAAGTGCTATGAAAACTGATATTCCATTGTTTAAATGAACGACTTCACGAGAGATCAACTCTATTATGAAAAGTTTTTTATGTTTATTATCTTTCGTTACATAATCTGGTTAAGTCGGGGGTTTTTAAATTATTTTAATTTTGCTTTCTATTTCAGACTTTTTAGAGAGCATGTACGTATTATTCACATATCTATATGGTTTATTTCATAGTGATAATATATTATGTATACATATTTACAACATAAATTGCAACATTGGTTTGCACAAACAAATGTTTACTGCAGCGCCCCCTAGTGAGTTACCACCTTAACACCCATCTAAAAACCAGCACCAATCAACCACAAACCCATTACTGAAAACAGAATCAAAATCGGACTAATAGTGTTGGAGATAAATGGCAACATTGGTTTGCACAAACACACAAACATCTCTCACCCTAAACGTGCCGTGCCGTGCCAAAAATGAAAAGTATCAGTAAATATAATAAGTTTGTCACAAAATAATCACTACTTATTATAAAACAAAGTCCCCCGCCGCGTCTGTCTGTTCGCGATAAATGAAATAACTACTAAACGGATTTTCATGCAGTTTTCACCAATAGACAGAGTGATTCATGAGGAAGGTTTTAAGGTTTTGTGTAAAATGTCTGAAATATGACGATGATTGTTGAAGATGTCGGAAAAAAATCTATATAATATGCTCTGCTATCCGTGCGAAGCCAGGGCGGGTTGCTAGTTATCTAACTAGTTTTAGAAAGACAATATTTCAAAATGCTTCCCAAAAAACATTTGACAACCCTAGTGTACAGTGTATTTCAATAGACAATGACGCATCGCCAGACGTAACTTTTTTGGAATTAGTATAACATTCACAGCTACCTTTCAATGAGACATGTGGGCTCATTACTAACTGTAAAATGCTTAACATCCTTTCGCAGTGTGTAAAAATATTGTTCGGCAGACATTATACAACTGTCATTACATCGTCTTGAAGTCCATAGAAAACCTAAACCGTTATAAACAAATGGTTATTGATAAACTAAATTTAAGTTCCTTTATACACAATAAAGCAACTTACTTAAGAAACCCTCTTTAATGAGTCATTGCTTGTTCGTTATTTATTAGATTTTTCATTATAATTTACTTTAATCGTGGACTGATAGTGATTAACATAAATCAGCTAGTGTAAAAAAACACGAGAAATTCAGAAAGGTCATTCTACGATAAGAGGTTTTGATTCCTTAGAGGATGCGGCCAAAGGGAAAAGTTGGAATTTTTTGATTGTACACATATATTCCGATTTTAGTCCCTTTTATGTACGCATTCACGTAAGGGCAAGTCACTTTATGTATATTTAGTTACTTTTTAGAAGGCCAGGGTAAACACATTGGGCAGGGTAGAGACATCAGGGTAGATACTTTTGACCAGGGGAGGGAACTTAGGAACGTGTGGAGGTATCAAGCTGAAATTATCAAATACTCAGGTCTACTGTTCCTTGGAGCTGTGAAAAAAAACAAACTTCTAAGCCAACGTAATCAAAAGATACAGCCGTTTATGCAGCAAATTTCCGCAAATTTTTGACACTCGCAAGGAAATCAAAACCTACAGGGTACTTCCCGTGAACTCTATAGTCTTGAAATTTGGTACGAAGCAACGTCTTATAGCACAGATAAAGGAAAAATTGCGAAAACCGTAAATTTTTAGTTCCATCATATAATAAAAATATTTTACGGAACCCTCGGTGCGCGAGTCCGACTCGCACTTGGCCAGTTTTTTTATATTATCTATACTTATATATACTATATCTTTCATTAAATCTACATGCTTTACTCATGACACCAACTTTGAAGTGGTTACAGTTTATATTGTTCCATGACACCTAATGGACACGCAAAGTACCAGGGAAAGTCTATGCATTATTTCGTTCTTTATCTCTCGTATCTTACGAGAGGTTGATATTTATATCGTCAATAAAGAGGACATTGATACTAGGACAGTTTTTCTGGAAAGCATCTGCCAATTCGCTTAGAAATGCTATATGACTGCTACTAGCCACCAACCGGTATGCTGATCTTTTACAGATAGCACTAATACCGTCAGCAGCATTTACCATGTCCGGATTCATGGCAATTCCAACTAAAGCGTATTAGGCTTGAGTAAAATTCTATTAACGAATAAGATAGTAAAACATGTATTTGTTAAGATATTGTGTTACGGATCCATCGCTCCAAAAATGCAGGATTTCCACTTCGGGTGGCAAACTGTTTAAAATTGGCTGTATGTGCGCCCATATAGCTGGAGCTAAATGCAACAAATTTTGTCAGATAGAACAATAGCATGGAGTCTTTGTTAGTTCACTTTTTGTATGGTGCCATGATCTGTAACAATGTTATGTGCAATAATTTAGTAGTGCTACATCATTAAAATACGACCATAAACAAAGAACGTTTATATTAGCTACCTATATCTGAATTATTTTGTTCAAACATTATGTACGAACATCTACAGTATCTCCCCTGGTCCGCGAGTATCTCCCCTGGTAGTTATCATGCCAGGGGAAATACGGCAGGGGAGAGACGTTTTCGTTATAATTTAATTTTTTTAGCTGACCTAAGTTAATTTTAGGTTAATAATATATAACATCTCAACTGTAACAGTATTGTTGAACTTAGGCAGTAAATGCAAATAAATTAAGTGAATGTTTTAAATTGTACGGCTTACCAGGGGAGAGACACATTGACCTTACGAAACCACTGCACTGCACTGTCACATCGCGTCAACTAATTAATGACAGCGATCTAATGGCTGAAGTGTTTAGTATTACTGACTTCACGTTGATGCGGATCCTTGAGCTCCGTTTTGAATATGGCTTTCTACTATTTCTGTTTGTATTTAATTTAATTTTTAATAAAGCTTTGTTTATTCCGAAAAAAGTTTACATTACATATGTGTGTTATTAGTGTTATGTAGTTCTTTTATTTTTAATCAAGACTTTATTTCGGACCCCTTTCGGGTAAAAGCCTCCTCCATTTTTCTCCATCTATCTCTGTCCTGGCCTATCTCCATCCATTCGTTTCCCGCGATCTCCGCGATGTCTTCAGCCCATCGTTTTTTTGGTCTACCGACATGTCTTTTCCCTAACGGTCCCTTCCACTTTGTCGCTTGCAGCGTCCATCTTTTGTCCTTTACTCTACAGATATGTCCAGCCCATTGCCATTTTTGCTTCAAAGCGTATTCCAGAGCATCTGTTAATTTGGTTTTCTTCCTTATATTTTCGCTTCTAATTTTTTGAATTTTCTTAATTTTTAAGATGCTTCTTTCCATAGCTCGTTGTGTTGTTATTAGTTTGTTTTTTATTTTATTTGTATAGACCCACGTTTGGCTGCTGTAAGTTAGGCTTGGCAATATGCACGTATCTATTATCATCTTTTTTTGATCTAAGCTGTAGTCTCCTTTTAAAATTTCTTTTTGTGCCCAAAACTTATTCCATGCAATGGTAACTCTTCGCTCCACTTCTTCTTCGTTCCTGTTTGTACTGAACGAGACTTGTTTACCAAGATAGACGTATTCGTTTACATATTCTATTTCTTTTCCATCTACAAATATTGGTTTTTTATAGTTGTTAGTCATAGCTTTAGTTTTGCTTGGGTTCATTTCCAGACCAACCTTTTTGCTCTCACTATTCAAGGTTTGTATCATGTTCTCTAATTCTTTTGATGTTTTTGCTAAAAGCACAATGTCGTCTGCAAACCTTAAATGTGTCAGGTGTTTATCCATTATCCAGATACCTTTGTTTTTCCAGTCGATCTTTTGGAAGATACCCTCTAGTACTGCTATAAATAGTTTAGGCGATAAAGGGTCTCCCTGTCTTACTCCTCTTCCTATTTCAATTTCTTCACCTCTTCTTTCTAATTTTACTTGACTTTTACTTTTTGAGTATATGTTTATTAGAATATTTATATATGTATTATTTATATTGCTTGCTTTTAGTGCTTTCCAAATAGAATTGTGAGTTATACTGTCAAAAGCCTTTGAGTAATCCACGAATGCCATATACAATGGGTAATTAAATTCTGTGAATTTCTCCAATAACTGTTCTATTGCGTGTATGTGGTCATGTGTTGAAAAGCCCGTCCGAAATCCTGCCTGTTCAATCGGTTGATTTTTATCGATTTGTTCGGTAATGCGACTCTGCAGGATAGATGCAAACAGTTTATAAATACTTGATAGTAAGCTGATTGGCCTATAATTGCCGATGTCTAGCGGGTTACCCTTTTTATAGATAAGTATTATGTCCGATTGGCACCATTGCGTAGGTACTGTTTCCGTTTTAAGCACCATATTAAAAAGTTCTGTAAGATGTGTCACGAAAATAGGTGCTCCTATCTTCAGTGCTTCATTACTAATGTTATCGGGTCCAGGGCTTTTGTCGTATTTTAATTTATTTAAATATGATATTACTTCTTTTTCATTTATTAGTTCTATGTTGTGGTTTGGTTCCGTTATGATTTTTTCTTCGTCTTGTTTACCACTCGTATCTTTAGGTGGTTTGCCGTAAAGGGTTTTATAGAATTCTGTGGCGTTACTAAGTACTTCCTGCCTGTTTCTTGTTAATTTCTTCCCTTCCAATTTTTGTATCCAGTTTTTGTGTGTATTTAATTCCTTGTAGGCTCGTTTTGAGCTCCTGTAAGTATTAAGGTTCTTTTCTATGATTCTCTTCCTGTAGTTGTTGTAGTCTATCTTTATAGCTTTATTTGTCTTTTTAAACAATTCTTTAAGGTTTTCTTTCATTTCTTTAGTCTTTTTCTTGGTAGTTAATAGTGTAGTTCTTTCATTTATTAGATCTATAGTAGTTTTTGTCAGAACTTTGTTGTGCTTCTTTCTACTTTTGTCTTCTTTTTGTTTTATCTTTAGGCTGTTTTTTATAATTTCTTCAAATTTATTGTAGTAACTTTGTATGTCTTGTGTTTCGTTTAGAGTATTAAGTTTGTTAATGTTGAGTTTCAGGTTATCAGCATAACATTTGGCTTCCTCATCATTTTTTATGGACTTAGGAATAGAGTTGAAGGTTTTCCTGTTCTTTTTGGCTGCACTCAATTTAAAAGTAGCTCTTACCAGCCTGTGGTCTGATTGGAATTTTACTTGATTTAGTATTTCTACGTTTGTTATTCTATTTGGTTTGTTGCTCATTATGAAATCGATTTCATTTTTAGTTTTTTGATCTGGGGAGATCCAAGTCCATCTGCGATTTTCTTTTTTTCTAAAATATGTGTTCATAATTGATAGTCTATTTTCATAGGCATATTGGATCATTCGCGTTCCTCTTTCATTTCTATTTCCGTATCCATATTTTCCCATTAGTAGTGTCTCGGATTTTTTTGGTCTTCCAATCTTAGCATTGAAATCTCCGATTACGAGGACTATTTTGTCAACTAATTCATGAGCTTTACTTAAATCTTTATAGAATTTACATAATTCCTCTTCACTTGAGCTCCCTGTTGGAGCATAGGCTTGAATTATTGATATATTAATTTGATCAAATTTTAATTGTAACAAGGCTACTCGTTCTGATATTCCAATAAAGTTTATTATATTTGATTTGAGATTTTTCTTAATTAAAAATCCTACTCCGTATAGTCCAGGTGTTTCTCCTATGTAGCAAAATATGTGATCTCGGTGTTCTTCAATTTGGCATCCTCTTCTTCTCACTTCTGCTAGTCCTATTATATCGTAATTTACTTTTCCTAGAGCGTGGCACAATTCAATGTATCGTTCGGCTGATGCTATAGACTTAACATTGAAGGTGCACACTTTTAATAGCTGTGTGTTCTTTACATTTGTATTTGTATTTGGAGGGTAGTGGTCGTTTTCCCCCACGGTGACCAATCGGCTTGGGGGAGGGTTTCTCGTTTCTGTGGTTTTATAGTTTTTCTTCTTTTTTTGTTGGTTCCGATCGTCGGTACTTAATTGCTATTGTTCCTTTGTACTTGATTTACTTGGGAAAGAGTTAGATCTAACCTTCATCATTTCAAATGCATTTATTCTACTATTCTTTGATGCGGTCAGTGTTTGTTGTTTCCTGGGCTGTGAGTGCGTTTGCGGGGACGTTGAATTTTCCCTTTTCCTTTTATCCTTAATGTTTTTGTTTTCTTTGACAATAAGTTGATCGTATTTAATATAGGCGAAATTTCCTTTTTCTCTCTCTTCGATTAGCTTGACTTTTAATGCTTTCCTTTTCTCTAAAACTTCCTTTGAGTAGTCTTCTGTTATGTATATTTCTTTCAGTTTCTTTTTGTTTCTCATAATTTCACTCTTTTTCCACTTATTCACTAAGGAAAGGAGCGTAGGCTTCGGTTTGCCATCTTTATGCGTGTTTCCAATACGGTAAATTTTATTTACTTCAAAGTCCTCTAGCGAAATGTCTAATTCATCCGAAAAAAATTTTTTCACTATTTGAAATAACTCTCGTGTAGACTTTTCCTCCCCTTTCAGCCCGTGTATTATTATGTTATTGCTTTTTTTGTCTCTCTCCAAAAAATCTATCCTTTTTTCCATGTTTTCCACTTTGAGTTTTAATATATTATTTTCTTCTAGGATAGGTTTAAGTTTATCCTCCATTTTGTCCAATATTGTAATGGTTAATACCTCAGTTTGTTTTTGCATTTCAGTTTTCATATTTTCAAATAAAAGTTGAAATTGGTCTTCCATATTGTTACGTGTAAGGGAACGTATTTTATTTTTAGGAAAGCTGTAGTATTACTCTAGTAACCTCCCGAGAGTTCCCGTTCAGTCAGCTAAGTAGACCAAACAGAAAGAAAGATCCCCCTGCGCCCTTCAAAACGATACCAAGCACGGTTTCGTATCTCAAAGGGTTCCGGAGATACGGGTTTTCGAAGTTTTGTACGTCCACCAGTCTCTCCGTGCCCCACTACACAGATCCTATGTCTCTAATAACAAAAATGGGTGGGTGGGCGGGCATTTACAACGCCACCTAGCGGAGGAAGTGTGAAGTATTTTTATGCTTGTTTGAATTTCTAATTTATTGAGTTATTGATATATGTTTTTAAGAGAATTTGTACGTACTGTAGTTATAATGAATTATTTGGATCACTCCTCAACGCCGGACACGAGACAGGTGTTTAAATGAGCTGACCTTACTTACTGGAACAACTGAACTGAACGTGGGTACTTCGGTATTTAATTATGTGTCTGTTTAAGAGGTAAGTAATTATGATAATATGTTAATATGTAGGCGCCGTCCAAAAAACGGGCGCTCACCACTGTTAGACAGAGTTACTTTACTTTACACTGAATTATAAAACGAAAGAATTAGGAATTTTTATCAACACTGACCACAGAGCACTGAACTGACCAGAGGCTGTTACGATATACTTATGTTTTGATTTTGATTTCTAATTTATTGAGTTTTTGTTATATGTTTTTAAGGTAATTTGTACGTATTGTATATTTAATTAATTATTTTGATCATTCCTCAACGCCGGACACGAGACAGATGTTTAAATGAACTGACCTTACTTACTGGAACAACTGATAGGATATTATCAACACAGATCACAGAGCACTGTACAGAGGCTGTTACAATATTCACAATTAGACGGTTGCACAGCAGACCGTTGACCGAAATACTGAATGTCTGTCTCCCCGAAGTTTAAATAAGTAGGTATGCGTGTTCACATTTACAACGCCACCTAGCGGAGGAAGTGTGAAGTATTTTTATGCTTGTTTGAATTTCTAATTTATTGAGTTATTGATATATGTTTTTAAGAGAATTTGTACGTACTGTAGTTATAATGAATTATTTGGATCACTCCTCAACGCCGGACACGAGACAGGTCTGTCTGTTTGTATTAGCGGACGGTAATTAGCCAGGGTAGAAACGAAACAAAAGCGGGACAAAAATGAAGTTCAAAAATTATTGAAAATAAACAAATACTCTTGTATTTTTTCCTTTATATATTCAAATATACTTGTTTAAATTTATGCTAAATATACTCTGATTTGGCAACTGCAACAAATAACTCTGCATGTTTAACTAAAAACGTCAAGGGGACAGGCCAGGGTAGAGACTTTTTCAGACTTCAATTTGTAATTTCAGGATAATGTGCTGTAATTGGGCATTTAATCATAATGCTATTCATAAAATACATTAAGCTGCAATGATTTATTGCATGATATGACAACACATAGAATAAAAAAGCTAATTTGTAATGATTGCCGTACACATTACCTCTTATCGTAGAATGACCCATACAACTAAAGGTAAGTATATATTCACAGGTTAGACACAGGTTCAAATGAATGCTGCGTTTGAACGATTGAAGAAACGAGATTGCCCATTTCAGTATGAAAGTCAGTTTCACACTTTTTTATGCTGCGTCAAATATGTATAAACTGCATTATTAAGCCTGCACTGAGTGTTATCTGAAATATAAACGTATATTGAAACATAACTTGGGGTTATTAAGAAATTAAATGCCAATATTAGGTTAAAAAACAACAACGAGAAAATATTGTGACACTGACGTTAGTTTTTTTTTTATTATTGTTTGTGGTATCATGTTTTTGACAGGGATATCACAACGATGATTATTTGAATTCAATCTTTAAATGGTTTATTTTATATAATGGCAACATTTCACTTAAAATGGAAACGGTCTTTGATTCAAGTTTTAGTCCTCGTAAGATTTAATTTCAAACCCCAAGTTCTATAGAAGAGATTTAGGGTCGAAAAATCACATTAAAATCAATAATTTTTTTTAACATTTGAAATAATGACGCGAACTTCTAAAAGTGAAACCATGAATGGGCATCCTCCTTTCTAAAGAAATGTCGTTGAGGGCCGATAATATTTTACTGGTAATCGTCTGTTATTTTCTCTACTAGTTTAGTGTTAGGTATGTCCTTTATTACAGAGTAACAGCTTTTAATTAATCTCTAGCAGATATAGTAGGTATTATAGCCAACCATTAAATTTTCTTAACTAGCTGTACTGTCCATCATAATGAACGAAGAAGTTAATATTAATAAAAAAAGCACCTGCGGCCGTCGGGCCCCTTAGTTCAACGCACCAGGTCGACGCACCACGCTATAGGTACCGTACGCTGCGCGCCATAAGAAATATACGCCCGGCCAACCAGACCAAACGTGGAAGCATTCACGCACGCAACAAATCAAAACATGCAAATCATCTCCGCAAAGCGGTCGGGTTCTCGACCATTAACAGCCAACCGTGACGTCATCGCATAGCAGAGAACAAGTTACAGGTGCCTGTTCTAGTCGAGGTCATAATGACCTTTCCCGAAACACGGATTTTGAATTAGTAGTGTCTAACTCTAAACAATGACAAAATTGTTCAGTTATCAAAGTAGGCATTTCTATTTCCTCAAAAATAATATTATCTATGTGTCTACTGTCTACAGGGTGGGTGGAGGTAAAGGTAAATGACGGTTGTGTCTTTATTTTAATTACGGGTTAGTACAAAATAAGGTTAATTTATGCCCGGTTCCGATAATCAAGAAAGGATTCGTTTTGCTTACGTACGGTAAAACTTTCGTTGAAAATTCAATGAAATTTTACCGTAAGCAAAACGAATCGTTTCTTGACTATAGGAACCGGGCATTATTGAGTACCTACACAAAGTAATAGATTTCAGCATAATATTACTTTATTAAGTAACTACTCATCTTTAAATATATATATCGCTAGTAGGTACTTCCGTACTTAGGTTATCGTTGAAGATTAAAGTAATTTTAGTAACCGTCACGAATCTTTAGCATATCTTTCAATCCATACTAATATTATAAAACTGAAATGTTTGTTTGTTTGGTTGAATGCGTTAATCTGAAGACCTACAGGTACGAATAGATTTTTTTTTGTGTTGCTACACATCACGCTACGAGTAATAGGAGCGGAGCATCAATGAAAAATGTTACAAAAATGATAAAGATTCATTATAATCTGCGTATTTATTTCTGGTATATTGCGTGCCTATAATACAATCTCGTTTTGATAACTTCTACATAATTTATGTGTACGTATAAAAAACTAAATTGTCTGATACATTATTTAAGTATAAATTTGCAATAACATCACGCCAATGATAATACATTGTGCATGATTCGTAACTGCTACTGTTCAGAGTACCACAATATACATAGGTATTATAAACAAAGCGTCCAAAAAAAATATTAATCTGTTGAAAACTTAGTGGTAGGTTCACGTGACCGAACATTTGCTTGCTAAATTACTCGCAATTTTGTCAAATTTATCATCATTTTTGTTTATTTTTGGATAATTACGCACCATTACATTATCACAAATAGTCCAAGTGCAGTGTTATTAAAGTTGTACTTACAGTAACGTAACATTTTCTAGTGCTGATAGAGCAGTTACTTATCAAAACAACGAAGTAGCAATATAAATTAAAAAGACGCCAGATGTCTAGTGGCCATAAATTTATTGGACTAGGTTTATTATTTATTTGTTCATGGAATTTCTTTTACAGTCTTGATAGATTACTATTTACCTAATATTTTGTAACTGATCAACAAGGAAATTTAAAAAAAATAGGCAGTCATGGGACCTGCCGACAGAAGTGAAAACTTAAACGAAACGACGAACTTGAAACGTCACATTAGCAGGTTGGTGACATTAATTAATAAGGAGCTGACAAAACTCAATGTTTAGATTAGAGCCCTCTAGTGGATCTATATACGTATTATTAGCTTGACGGTCACGAGTTCAGATGTTTTCCCCATAGCAAAAGTGCACAAACGTGCCTAAAGAAGTTTTCACTTCAAAAATGTGTGTATAGCAAGTTTTCTGTATTTATATTATAAAATGTTCATTTCTTTTTTTTGGGATTAAATGAAATACATCGTTTAATGTAGGAACAAAACGAATGGAGCTTGTAAAGATATACTTGTCAACATTTTGTTAGGCGTACCTGGTATCGAATGATAAAAGACTTTATAACAGTAGTATAATCATAAAAGTTAAAAAAACGCAAAAGTGTTCGATACGGTTGCAATCCAGGCCCGAAGTTTTTGAATCTACCTATCTTGACCTCAACTGGTCAATGCTCGCTATCATATAAGTTGTTTCCCGTCCATAAATTAAAGCTTTCATTGATGAAACGATTACAGTCCTTTGATAATCATGGATGGCAAGTGGTTGATAATAATTCTTCATTCGTAAGAGACTTTGTGAACGCCTTTTGAATTTAAATAAGGTACCTATGTAGATTGGGTAACAGTTTAAAACTGCAGCCATATTACCGAACTGTGGATGCTTTTGTTTTTAACATACTATTATTGTATTATTATGTTTGTCTGTGTCTTAAACAATACTGTCAGTGTAAGGCTTTCTCCTGTCCATGTTTATGTAATACCACGGGGTACTTAATGTAGGAATTCTTGCACTTTATCGTTATTAACCTACCTACCTCATCACTATTTATTATAAAACAAAGACCCCCGCCGCGTCTATCTGTCTGTTCGCGATAAACTGAAAAACTACTGAACAGATTTTCATGCGGTTTTCACCAATAGACAGAGTGATTCATGAGGAAGCTTTAGGTGTATAATTTGTTAACGTTTTGTGTAAATTGGTTGTAATAAGATGATTATTGTTGAAGATGTCTCTACTACCTATGCGAAGCCGGGGCGGGTTGCTAGTAAACTCATAATACACCAAACTACAAGATTCCTAAATAGTACAGATTTGGTGTAGTTCGTTCGTAATACAATGGTTGTATCAGATAAAAGCGAAAGATTCTTTTTTTGAATATGATGAATGGCTGTTTAACAACTACAGTCAGTAACGAGCTACCAATATTAAAATTTTATTCACTTCTACGTATTGATACTACTTAGTTAAAATTTTTTAGTTATAAAGAGTTAAGTCGGTCTAATCTCCTTAAACTAATCCACTGGTGGATGAGGTTTATGATGTGTTATTTTCTAATCTGAACAGATCCCATGTTGCCTTTAAAATGGGATCCGTCAGAAATAAATTAAAATATATTATTCCGGTCGGATACTTATCAAAGTTACTTAAAAACATAATTTTACATGTACAATCAGCAACAGAAGGCGTTTCTAGCTTTTACCGTAAGTACCCATTTTCGTGTGAAATATGATCTACACAAATTTAATTAAAATGTTTTTTTTTTGTTTGTTTATATGTCAAATTTTTTCTCAAGAACTACTGAATCGATTCAAAATTGTATACCAACCTAATATTTTTTATTCTATTGGTAAATATTTTGTGGTGTAACAGAAAAGGTCGTATGCCCCGTGAAAGTCATAAAGCGATACAAAAATCTTATTTATAAACTGACAAATTGAACATAAAAATTCACCAATATAGCTAATATTTCGTAAGAGAGGGATGAAAAAAGCTATGTAATATAAGGATGTTGATGTAATGTCCGAATTTGTATGAGAATGTCCGTAAAAAAACTAATATTGAAATTAGATTACCAAAATAGATAATCAAAATGTGCGTACGAACTTGTTTTGTTTTGGATATTTCCTGGCAATGGCCGGCCGGCGCAATGCAATGAAACACTGTCTTCCGCGCGTCGCCTCTTCCGCCGCGATCAATCTTTCAATTTCGGTGCTTGCTAGAAACCTTCGGCTTCGACCTAAACTTCGGCCCATTTTGGCCGAAGCAGACGTTTGGCCGAAGGTTCGATCGGACACTACAAATAATATTTATGGAATTACAAACTATACAATGGAACGTTAGAAACTAAATAAAAATAATATTTGGCGGAGCATCCGGATTCGGTGATCGTCTGATAATTATAGGAATAAGGAATAAATCATTTTAAAGACTTAAAGGAAGTAGATATGTAGGTATGTATATGAGGTAGTTACGACTCTTCATACATAACCTTAAACAGTTCAGATACAACAGCCAATCCAACAGCCTTCTCAAAAATAATAAAACGTTATGGTAAGTGCCTAAAGTTATTTTATTGTTGTGACGGCTATAAAAAAACGAAACATAATAAGTAAAGTGCATGTAAATAATTATGTACTTCCATATAATACTTTCAAGAGATAAAGGTGGCGAGTAGCAACACTGCTATTTATATTAGAAGAGCATTCTAAATGTAGGTACTGATAACACGTTACCCTAGGTCTGTTTTAAACTTCCGGCAGAAGGTGCGAGAATGAACACACTGGTGGTTTTAGCCGGTAAGAGTCCGGCACACCCCTCTGCCGCACCCCAGGTGGAGGATAGACCATGATGGATTTCCCCAGTATAAAAAAAAAAGGTCTGTTTTAAACTTGAATACCTTTGCTTCAGTCTTTTTTTAACCCATTAAAACTTCTCAATCGACTCAAAACACACATATAGGAAATATGTGTTTTGATTTGAATTACGTAAATACATATAGGTACACAAAGATACTTATTTACATGGGTACGAGTATAAAGAAGGTCTTCCGCCTCAACTTAATCGTCCTTGGAAATACCGACTTCTAAGGTCTTGACTGGGCTGTTGGTCAAGTGGTTAGTGTACCTTACTGCTGAGCCCGTGGGTTTTATTCACACCCAGGACAAATAATTGTGTGATGAGCATGATCATTTGTTCTGTATCTGGGTGTAATTTATCTATAATATGTGTCAGCAGTCTGGTTACCATCGTACAGGCTTGGCCTATTGTTGGGATAAGACAGCCGTGTTTAATATGTGTCGTTTGTGAAAGTCGGAACAAATTTACGGCATAGCAGTGTCTAATAGCTAACCTCAGATTTATGAAGTCTGACCAATTATCGCGTCTTATATAAATACTAAATGCAGTCTCAGGACAGAATATGTTATGGTACTGCTTCTACTCAGTACCTACCTGATAACAATCTTTTATCCTTACTCGTTTTTGCTAACTTTTTTCTTATATTGTTACAATAAAAACTCGAGTTAGGGTTCCCACCTATACTGAAATATAATACTATCGTACTTTTATTCCCAGCCTGCTATACTGAAAGTATTGCGACAACTGACTCACTCTCTCATATTCTAAATAAGTAGTCCAAAAAAAATGTTATAAAAATAAAGAAGTAAGCAATTAAATACCAAATACTTTAGTTTACTTTATTCCTACCACCCATGACATATTAATGTATATTTTATCTAATATGTACTCATTAAGACATACAAGTTATGTCTATAGTCCATAAAATCTACAATAAATTACCTACGGGCATGAAAATTGAAGAAAATGACAAGTATATTTATTTATTCATAAATTAAAACAACCTTTATTACAAAAATGCTACTAGTATAAATGACTACTTAAATGATAAATTCTAAACCTTTAACCTATGATTATTAGAAACTAAGTAGCTGCTCTCTTCCTGTCTCCTACTTTTGCCGTGCCCAACTGGGTCCATAACTGTCACCACACCTAGCTTTTAAGACCTTTATAACATGGTGTGCAATAAAGATTGAAATTGCAACAAGTACATTTAACTGAATTAAGTGGCTCTTTTATTTCGATAACCAATTTCGTGTACAGAACAATACTATTAACCGAGGTCTACCATTCGCTTAAAGTCTGAAGAGTAATCATGAACGTTTAAAGACCTTACCTAAAGACTCATCCCATGTTTGGAATCACATTGGAAACTTACCTAACGCCAAGCTCATAATGCATTGCAGTTGATTGTTTTCCTTTATTGTCAATACCAACGGCATCACTCATACTGTTTCAGAGCGCAACGACGGTAGATAGATAAACATTTTTATCTTACCCCAGCGCACTTACGTCACAAATAAACAATGCACCAGAATCTCAGATAAGCCAACATGTCGGGAACAATTAGCAACAAATATCTCGCAGTTACATCAAAAATGTTAATTACGAACTGGTTTTCACTTGCAAAGTCCCCATCTAGGTAGGTACCTGTGTATATGGCTAAATGAGATCTGGCGCAACTCAAGCAACTCTTAATTAAAGCCATATTAAGTAAGTACTGCATTGTCATTAAGAAATCCCATTGGTGTTTTCGACCAGAATCTCTACACCGTTTATAAGTATTAAGTATAATGGAAATACCCAAAGTTCAAGCGATAGATATGGAAGAACAAGTTTTGTTTGACTTTGGCCGAATGTTGCTTTAATTAGTGATCGTACGAATGTGAAACAATTGCAACGTGATTCAACAGTTTATCAACAGTAAATGAAAGTTACCGTATGCTCCACTCGCTGTATACAGACATTTATTTCTAGAACTTATATGAAAGATGTCGCTGTTAGAAAGTAACAGAACATCAAATTGCTAGGCACGGCTCGTGCGACTCAGGTCTCAAAATCAGACTGTTTTTTTAAGTCCCCCAATTAAAACTGTTTAAACGGATTTTAAACCGTTACTTATAGCATCCTCTACAAGATATATTTTACTTTCATTCATTTTAGTACATGTAAAAACAATTTCGGTATGTCAAAGGTGACTTAGAAAGTGCACGAAAACAATCATCAACATTGATTAAGTAGCGCTATATATGTGGGAGTAAATACCAAAGCAAATACGGATAATAAATAGGTAAACGAGTTCGTTATCAATGTTATCAGTTTAAACTTTCATTCGAGTCTAGCACTATCACGTCATGAGGAACGTAAATTCATTATTGCCGCATGTAGCTTTACCACGGTCATTGTGTATTGAACGTCCGACAATTGTTTTATTGTGAATGAATTCTATTCTTAGCACACCAATTCATAGACCAAAAAGAAACTGATTTTCACTTAACATTCTTAGATAGCTAATTAATTCGAATTATCTTAGAGCGATAACAGATATCTGCAAGGTCAACTTACCGGGTCAATGTCCGCCTCCCAGACGTCCTTCAGATCGTTAGAGATGTCAAAGTAACCCTCCATGTCGGGGCCGGTGTAACCTACGGCCTCCGACAATAACCACAGTAAACTTTCCCGAAGAAAAACTCACAAAACACCGCAAACTGTCACTCTCCTACAAACAGTTGTGTCCCGAGCGGGCGGAACTCGGAAGAATGTAAACAGCACAAACAAACTGTCAGACGGCGCAAATATCACAGAGCACTGTGCATCATCACAAGTTTACGATTCACTATCAACGCCCATTTGTTTTCGCAATAAAATATTTTTTATGAAGTTTCACTGCACGCGAAGAATGTTTTTATCGCTGAGCGCGGACACACACTCGCGACGAGGTTCGACCGGCGAATACGAGAATGGCGTCTACCTCCCCTCCCCTCCGCTTGTGCCCGCCGCCTCTCTGATACGAACCTCTCATTCATAGACATGTTAGGGGGTAAAAACGTCACAAGGCGTTAGGGGGCGGCCCGCGCGAGAATACGGCGATAATTATGTGGGTACTTATCACTCAATGAAGTACGATTTTGTCTAGAGATGAAGCCGTGGGAATTCACAACGCACCACCGGAGCAATAACAAACAATCAACGTTCATATGTTTATTAAATAAATTCGTACCAATGCAGTACACGTGTATTCATTTATATTGTTATGGTAATAGTTGTTTTAAAATCTCCTTACATTAACCTTAAAAATAAATGTATAAAATAACGAGTATAACAAATTTGTAAGAAAGCTACTCTTGTTTTTGACTAAATGACATTTGATGAACATTCATTATCACCTCAACGTGTACCTCGATCAGTGATTTATTTGCGATCATTACGATTAATTAGTAAATTTAGAATTTTTTGATTGTATAACTTCATTACATCAAGTGAATTATTAATAATATTTTTGTATCATTAAGTATTGTAGGATGTACTTAGGTACTACTAACTTTAATACAAACATGATCAATACAATTAGGTAACTAAATATATAATATAATTTAAATTACAGTGTACCTCTTACTCAGTACAAATAGTTGAATAACTGAATTTTTGCAGTCTGTTGAAAATTTTGACAACATTTTTCATAAAAATATTTTGAAAGTTGAAGTTAATGTGTCCGAGAGGGAACAAGGCAGTCCAATACCCTCGGTATGAGTTACAGTGAATGTTTACGATGAATGTGGTCGGATTCTTCGTGTATTATTTTACCTTTCACCATTATCGAAAGGGGGCGGTTTCAATAAATGTATGGAAAGCAATCGGAACGTAACTTCGAGATCAATTCAATCCGTCCTTGCCGAAGTACGAAATTAAATCGATAGAATGCTTTACGTCTCGTGATAATAAAGGAAAGACAATACATAAGTCATATAATAAAAGAAACTATATAAACTACAGTCAGATCATATAATTTGATTAATCATGATATTTATTAAAGATGTACTTACGTGTGTATGACCCCATACTTGATTAGATTCGGGCCAAACGGCAGGCCTTTTTCAGGGGGTGGCACCTGACACCGACGCGGCAGGTCTCTTATCGGGCCCTAACTAGACGAGTTTAACCGACATATACACGTAAGTACAATCTGAAGTTTTTATTCCAATATATTCGTGGGACATTTAAAATATTTGCAACTAAATTCTTAATCTTAATTACTCCAAAAGTCGAGATGTTTAAACGATTTGACTGCAACATAGGTTGTAATTAATTTTAATCTGTTAAGAACTCAACAAGTTATAATGGTTTATCAATAAACAACAGTAACATAGTCGTATTTTTAATGGATTTATCAGACAATAGAACTAGTTGAACCACGCGGCTTCACCTGCCTTCAATTTGTATTATAAATAAGGTACTACACAATAACCTTCCATAATAATCCGTTTATAGACCTAAGAATAAAAGTAAGAGGAAGTGCCACATAACGATCGCTCATGTATCACAAATATGCGGAGATTCGCAACACTTAGGTACTATATCTCGATTGGCTTCTCGCTATATCATAACATCTTGAGCGCTGTAAATGACCCATCACGGAATAAACTGATTCATTTGCAAAGGTTGACAGTGGACCCTAAAAAACTAAAATTAGCAAGCATAACTAAGAATACATATCGCTGGTTTGCGAGAATAGCGACGGAACAAAAAAATATTGATTTTAGATAATGGCAATAATAATAACTCCACACATCTCACACACGGCCGTCTGATACCAAACTAGGCAAAGCCTATACTATGGTAACCAGGCTGCTGATAAACATCCCTCTAATATTATTAATGTAAAAGTTTAGATGGATGGATGGAGGGATGGATTTATGTTTGTTATTATTTCAGGCAAAAACCACTGAACCGATTGTCATGAAACTTGGTATGTAGATAGCTGAAAACCTGGATTAACGCGTAGGCTACTTTTTATCCCGATATTCCCATGGAATCGGGACTTACGCGGGTGAAACCGCGGGGCGCTGCTAGTGCTTATATATTTCTAAATACATACATATTATAGATAAATTACACCCAGACACAGAACAAATTATCGTGCTCATTAAACAATTATTTGTCCTGGGTGGGAATCGAACCTACGACCTCTGGCTTAGCAGTCGGGGTCACTAACCACTAGACCAACAGGCCTGGCAATGAATTTGTGATTTCCGTTAGAGTGTTTTGTCTCAAACATATAATATGAACTTGTCGCTTTCTGACGAACATTACCACGAAATCGGTGTGGCATCACTTGCATCTCTATTCACGATATAATTCTTTAAAAAAAAAACCGACTTCAACAAAAAATACTATTCCATAAAAGACTTATATATGGTTTTCTCATGAATACCATTGTCAGAACTGGACCAAATGGGACCACACGGGAAGCACCAGCTTTAAAATAAAAAAAGAATCATCAAAATCGGTTCACCTAGTCGAAAGTTCTGAGGTAACAAACATACAGTCGAGTTGAGAACCTCCTCCTTTTTTGAAGTCGGCTAAAATTATCAAAGATTTATGATCGTTTTGGCATACTTAGTTCAATTCGACTGAATTTTGAATTACGTCGATATTCTCACAAACCAGCGATATGAGAGATGGATTACCAAATTAACGGGTTTTTAATACTCAAAACTCAGTCTGTTTAATAACATAAATGTTTACTTATGACCATTCCTTTTAGGCGGCACTACAAATAGTGAGGGGACGTGCGTCAACAAAGCTGAAATACCACCGTGTAGTATACACACTCTGGGAACCCCGCACTTCACTAGGTAATCACTGAACTGAAACAAAAATAACACATTAGTAACATGCAGTGCGAATTAACTTAAGGTAAAGTTTAAAAAGGTATTAGTCATTGCCATAATTTAATAAAATAAGTGGACGTTAATCTCAGAGTCAAAACAAACTGTCATTAATATGCGTCATATGTGGAAGGTCTTACAGTAAGGTGTGATCATATACAGGCTGTAAGTGACACCGTACCGAATATTGAAATAGTGTATTCAGACCATCATTCCGAGTGGAAAATCATTGGAATTTTCTACCGGAAAGTTCATTTTTTTTTTTGCTAAAAGTGATATCACAATGAGTAAACAGAACATTTACTAAAAAAAAAAAATACCCCATGCGACCAAAAACTGCAATGTAATCAATTAAACAACATTTATGCAATCAGTGCAATCACTATAAATCCTTAATCTCGCATTTTTATCATGAAGTGACTTTTGTATTGTGATAAGTATAAACAGAAAAAGGTTGTATACTGTATGTATTAGGAGCGTTATAAATAGCATGAAAAAAAAGCCTAAATCACTACATCTTATAATTTTAAGCAAAACCATAATGATAATATATATCAGAACCGCCTAAGTCCTCTTACTCTAATGATTATATGTGTCGCGTAACTTCAAACGTAGGTAAATCCATTTTATGTCATTGCGAGATATAGGTAAAAAAAACAATTCTTATCAAGATTTAGACTTTTATGGGAAAAATTAAATTATATTTGAGTAAAAAAAAAGGTAGTAAATAATTGAATTCTGTAATAAAAATATAAATACACATCCCAGAAAACAAGAAAAATGCGTATTTACTTTGGAGTTACCCTTGTACGTTAGAACAGGGTGAGATTTAGCCGTTATTAAAAAAGCAAGGCGAGGAGTTAACTATGTACCTGTAGTTGGGGATACAATTTTTATAAAGATCCACCATTTAAGTACCATTAAATTTACTGTAAATTTAATTAAACACGTAAAATCCGGGAGATGCGATGAGAAACTTTTGACGTGTCTGACTGTCAACTGACGGCCATGTTGCATAAATGGAGCTTGCTCATTGGTTCAAATGGATTTGCCTTCATCAGGTAAAAAGGTCCTAATGGATTTAACTTTGTTTGATATAATTTGTAGATTTTATTTGCATTTTTCTTCAAATTTAAAGGGGTTTAGCTTTATTTGGTAAGATAGGTAAAAATTAATATTTTTCAGCAGTCTCGGCGTACCAAAAAGTCAAATATTTTATTTTATGGATTTACCCACATTTGATGTTACGCGACACATATATTGATAGATTTTACTGAATTTATAACAACAACTGCTAAAATAGTAAAAAAAAAAAATTCGTCAATTTTCAACTATTAACTTAAAAGAAATGCTGATTTTTCATGACTTTTCAGAATTAAAAAGAAATGCTGATTTTTATTACTGGCCTGTGTAGAGATCTTGCTTTCATTCTACTTATAATTCCAATATTAAAATATTTTTTTAACAAATCTTTTAAGAAATCTGTGTTCTTTTGTTTCCCTACCGTTCGATTTTTCTTTGATGTTGCTGTTATCGTGAAGCATATCGAAATAGCGCGATATATTCGAATAAGAGTTCGAAATACTAATACCGTAGCACAAAAGGCTGGATCAACGGAGGATCAACTGTAAAATTGATGTCAAAAACGAACTTCGTGGCCGAGCAAAGACGAAAGTCTATAAAGATTAATTAAAAGCCATAGTCGATTGAGCAGATTGTAAATTGATGGATACAAGATTACAGGACGACCAAAAAAAAGATGGATGGCCTCCGTGAAAGATACATTTTTTGCCATATGGCTTGAAAGGGAGTAAGCACTGAACTGGTGAACGATAGAGGAAGAAAACACATTGCGTCAACCCCCACCCCTATCAAAATAAATTTGGGAAAAGGGCAACAAGATGATGACTGGGAGCAAATTCTTAAACTATGTGTACGTAACTACTAGCAACAGCCTTCAACGTAAGTGATAAAAAGATTCTGATTCTGTTACGTCAAATTGGAAAGATAAAAAAGCTCGGAAAGTGCGTCGGCGTGAATTAATGGAACAAAAACAAAAATCCGGTCGAAGCTTGTTTTATTTTATTGAATAGTCACACAAATGGGAAGATTCTAGATCGAGTGGACTGTTGTGATCAAAAGAGGATGGGTTATAATAGAATATTAACCTAGTGAGACGAGATACATAATAGTAAATTTGCTCTTACTGCCATCTGTTATAAGTAGGCTAAACTACTTCGGACCAATGAAAGTCATGAATAATATAATTAAAAAACCGGCCAAGTGCGAGTCGGATTAAAAAAAAAATACGTCTTTAGTAGGGGAGCCCCCTTTAATTTTTAATTTATTTTTATTTTTATTATTCGTGTGTGTTTGTTGTTATAGCGGCAACAGATATACACATTCTGTTAAAATTTCAACTGTCTACCTATTACGGATACAGCCTGGTGACAGACAGACGGACAGCGGAGTCTTAGTAATAGGGTCCCGTTTTATCCTATGGGTACGGAACCTTAAAAACGCGTGAGGTGTCGACACCCGGAACAAAGTTCCTTTCGCTATGTAGATATTTATATTTCATGGATTGACGAAATTGTATCAAAATATTGTAAAAACTCGAAATTAAAATTGCGCCATCTGTGATAGTTGCCCTAACTAATATATGGATAATTAGTACACAACCAAAATCAAATTACAGTAGTATCGCGCAGAATCCACAAATAGCGTAAAAATAAAATAAATCAACTCGCGGTCAGCATTTTTCGTTGCGCTAACACTTTTTCCGGCTAGCCCCCATCCGCTCGGGCATCTGAAGTGTAACATACGATAAGGAATTTCGTTTCAAAAATATTTTTACATCTGCTTTTGAACAGTGGTTTGAAAATCTTCGCTTTTCATTCGGGCAACTTTAAATTAACATTCGGATAGTCGTAATCATTGTTATTCATATATAATTATTCTACACTAGCAGCCCGCCCCGGCTACGCAAGGGTAGCTGAGACATCTTCAACCACCATTATCATATTTTAACCAATTTATATAAAACCTTAACAAATTATACATCTAAACCTTCCTCATGAATCACTCTATCTATTGGTGAAAAAAGCATGAACATCCGTTCAGTAGTTTTTCAGTTTATCGCGAACAGACAGACAGACAGACGCGGTGGGGGAATTTGTTTTATAATATGTAGTGATGTAGTGATAAATTATGTTTGGTATACATAGGTATATTATTATGTATGTCATTGATGAGTTGTTGTGGTAGAGTGTGTTGTTTCAATGTTATGAATCTGTTGAATGTTGGATTGTTCAATTTAAAACTCCTAATTGTTTTATTTATCACCAAATAAGATATAGTTTCACAGAGGAATAGAATTTTAACAAGTAACAAATACTGACAGTTGAAAGGGTGTTAAACCTAGTGTGGCAAGAACAATTAAAAAGAATAATTCATTAAAAAAAAACCGACTTGAAAAAAAAAAACTATTCCATAAAAGACTTATATGGTTTTCTCATGGATGCCATTGTCAGAACTGGACCAAATTGAAATGGGACCACACGGGAAGCACCAGCTTTCAAAAGAATCATCAAAATCGGTTCACCCAGTCGAAAGTTCTGAGGTAACAAATATAAAAAAGAAATACAGTATTGAAAACCTCCTCCTTTTTTGAAGTCGGTTAAAAGTGAGCCGAACTTACAGAATTCACAAATATGTTATTTTAATAATACTGACTTACACGATTCTGATTTGAATTCAATAGCAAGACTTGTGGACAAGTCACTTGTGTAACATATCGTATTTTAGGAACAAAGAAAATCTAAAAGCACTTCATACATAAACAAATTATGTCCAAACACACTAATGTTAAGACCCGCCCTTTCTTTAGTCGGGTCTCATAGGGGCGGGTGATTATCGTAGTATTTGTACATTTGCAATACCAGGGTTCCATTTCACGCTGTGAGCGTTTGCCCTAGGCATCTCGAACATTCTTTAGAACTCAGACCATAGTACAGAGAATAGAACATAATATAAAGTCAAATTATCTCATCAGGAGATCATTCAATATCGCTCATAAGAATGGGATCTTCAACAATCGTCAAGGCTCAGTATTGATGTTCTTATAATTCTAGTTGGTGTAGATACGCGCTCAGGTCGAGCGATTGCAATAAGAAGCAGTCCTTGCAATGACAGACGAACAATTATAACGTATTTCAATAACAGTATATATTATTATGAACAATTTTAATAAAATTACTGTTGATATTATAAAATATCGGTGTCTGGCGGCATGTTTACACACTTATATTGTAATGGCATTGGAATCATTATTGGTGTTATCAGCTATCACTACATATTATAAAACAAAGTCCCCCACCGCGTCTGTCTGTCTGTTCGCGATAAACGGAAAAACTACTGAACGGATTTTCATGCGGTTTTCACTAATAGACTGAGTGATTCATGAGGAAGGTTTAGGTGTATAATATGTACCCGTGCGAAGCCGGGGCGGGTTGCTAGTTATATATATATAAAACGATTTTATTCTTCTACTCTTCTTAGCCTTTTGATATCCATCCCTGGCCATAAGCCTAACCTAAGTCTAGATGAATTCTTTGACGATCGTCAAAAGATGTTTGTAACTGAATTCCGGTCTTTGCGACTAGATTATATTCAAATCAAATCAAAACTATTTATTTCAATTAAACTAGTCATAGATATTTTTGAATTGTCAGGAGTAGGCGTCAGTCAGACTAAGTCAGTCGTGAAGTTAGATTGCCTGTTCCAATACGTAGATCCTATGGAGAAGAACAGGCAAGAATCTCCAAGGACACTTTTTTCAAAATTGTTTTTAGAAATTTTTGGTTACATTGCTTATAAGCGTAAATAAAATGTGAGGACAATACATATTTAAGTAATAGCAGTCCAGAGAGGACCAGCCCCGACCAACGTATTATTCAAAATTATAGTGGTGTAGGGCTGGTAGATAATCAATACTCGGACTGAGATCAAAATTGTGATTTTTCTAATTTGAAACTAGTCATTAAGTACGTTTGTTACGTCAAATAAGACAATCAGTGACGTCACTTTCTCATAACAACAACAATGTATCTTGCCTACGTAATAATAAAATACTTTTCTTTTCATCGTGTGGAGACCGTCAGGTCGTCACCAGAAATTGAAACTGAAATGGTATGTCGGAATCGAAACGACAAAAAACATGGTGTTCCGTCACAACTGAGAATATGGGAAGGGACTCGAGTATACACTAGGAAGGAAGTCCCGGAGAACCCCGGCAGACCTTGGCCGCCTCTTAAACAGTAGGCAGCCACATCATTGCGTGCGGAGAGTAGGTAATAATAAAAGACTGGGATAATAGCTTCGAATTAGAATGTGATATTTGGCACAAATATGCAGTTAGCATATTGAGGGTAAGACCAACGCAGTAATTAATGTAATTATTCACAAAGGTAGGTACGCACTTAACGCAATATTTATTTATTTAAAATTTCCTGATAATGCATAGCCGAATACAAAAATATACACATAAATACTTCCAGATAAATATATGTATAAATATAATAGCTACCCGGTTAAGCGTTGCCGAGGCTAGAGAATTTGCAATAAAACAATAGAAAATACTATTCTATCTCTCAAGTTGGACCAAACTGCACACATTGTGCAAAATTTCAATAAAATCGGTTCATACGTTTAGGAGTTCATCGCGAACAAACAACGTGACACGAAATTTATGAGTTACTAGCTGCGCCCCGCGGTTTCACCCGCGTAAGTCCCTCGTTAAGTTTTCTTTTTTGTGCAAACTTCACATAAACCATCTACTAAATAGTCCGAACAAAGCCTAAACATTTGGTTTGGATAGGTGAGCTCGTTCTTGAGTTATAAAATTACAACGAAAAGTGGCATTGATTTTTATATATATGGATGAGGTCATGAGGATATTTCTGCTAACTGTTTCCTGTAAAATTCCGCCCTAAAAGTTTAATTGGTCGCAGAGCGCAACAGCATATCAAGCTAGGTAACCATATTTTACAGAGAAACGGACAAAAACAACTCATCACAAGTGGTAACAAACCAATAACACATATTAAAACGAAGTTTGTTCTAAAATTGATCGCAGCCAGTTGAATAAATAATATAATAAGTAAAATATGGTGGAGTTGTGTGTTTATATAAAAAATACAGGCACATTTGCAAGTAGGTAAGGTATAATTAAAAGTAGGTAGGAGACCGGGTAATGGTAAACGGAAGATAGGACCCCTCCCCCCAGCCCAAAGAACCGACGATCTGCTAAAAAAGATAGTAGGGATAGACTGGATGCGGAAGGCGGAAGACCAGGTGCTGTGGCGCGCATTTGGAGAGGCTTACTTCCAACAGGGGACAACGAAAGGCTGATTGATTGATTGAAGGTCACACTTACAAGTAGGTAAGGTAATTTTTAGGTTAGCTGAACGCCTTAAGGATGTTACTGTATCGAGTAAACATATTATTATTAAAAGTATGACAGACTTTAAATGCTAAGTGCTATATTTTATACAACAATGGCGACATATAAACATTTACAATCTCGGATTGTTAATGTCCCACCAGATGTTTGATAATGATGATTGTTAATGTTCCACCAGAGTTCCTGGGGAGGACCCCAAGAACTCCGATGGACTCACTGTCAGTATCTGTTACTCCTCCAAGACTTCGAATTTCGACAAAATCGTCCTCAACACAGACTGGTAGTGTCAGGCTCAGTGTTCATGGGTCATGACCCAAGAACACTGCTGTGACTGCTGCACAAGGGTATACAGCAGTAAGAGCAGTTGGAATGTGGGTGAAAAAATGTGATGACAGTTTTTGAAAGAGACTACCTAATGAATAAATTTTTCAGCACACCGAAGATCTGATTTATGACTTTGATCTTTTACTGCTATTGGCCCTACCGCAGCATTAAAGACGAGAGATTTGTGTGTAAATTCCTATATACTACCTACTAAATGTCTACGATCAAGATATAATTCCAGAACTTACCAATTGTGCCGTCTCATCTTCAGCAGAGGCAATAACCACTATCTTCTTTACTTTAATAGCTTCTTGCAGCACTCTCTGAGGATGTAGGCCTAATGCTCTGAGCTCGTGTTGACCGAGATGGACTCCACTGTATGGAACGTTTATGCTGCCATCTATGCAGCTTTTTTCGTATCTATTACAGATAGGAATATATTTTACAATGCTCAAGAGCGCAACGATCTAGTGACGATATGCACTACAGAGAAATAGATGTATATATCTAAATATAGTATTAAGTATATAATATCTGTGTGTGTTCCGATATGCACTGCGAGCACTGTAAGGTGTGACGTCAATTTACTATATTGCGGTTCAAGTCAATTCAAGTCAATTGTCAAATTGCATAATAAAAGTGACATTGTGACAGCACTGAGAACACCTTACCTCGAAAATCCCATTGCTCACAGTACAAAAATGACGACGTTTTTGACGTTATATATTTCCCTACGATACTGCGTAAGTATACTGTCAGTTCATAATACGCACTGCACAGCTATAAGCACTGAACAGTGCTCGCAGTGTATATCGGAACATACCCAACATAACCTTATATTAGTACACCACAGACAACTCTCAATTATATTTGACAATATCCGTACAAAGGTTGTCTGGAAGAAATCGCCGTGTGATAAGACCGCCGATTGATGATAAATATTTGTAACTTGTTTGCACTATTTACTACTTAAAGGTGTACAATAAAGAGAAATAAATTAATAAATAAAAGCAAACGCTTTAATATTATATACGTTATGAAATTTTAAGAAATACACTTACAGTAAATTAGACCTTATATCGATGACGCAGCATTTATCTTGACATATCAGAGAAAAGAAATCTGATAGACTGATCCTTGGACTAAGCTCCGTAAATAACACCTCCATTGGTATTTCTATAACATCCTAGGAACAAACAATTATAATAATTAATTTTTAACCGACTTCAAAAAAGGAGGAAGTTCTCAATTCAACTGTATGTTTTTTTTTATGTTTGTTACCTCAGAACTTTCGACTGGGTGAACCGATTTTGATGATTCTTTTTTATTTGAAAGCTAGTGCTTTCCGTGTGGTCCCATTCCAATTTGGTCCAGTTCTGACAATGGCATCCATGAGAAAACCATATATAAGTCTTTTATGGCATAGTTTTTTTGTTGAAGTCGGTTTTTTTTAAAGAATTATTGATACCAAATTGCAAAATTACATAAGAGATTTAGAATAATTGTGATAAGCAAAATTAAAGTGACGACTAAAAAATGTATTGACAGAAAGGGTCATTGTTAAGAAAAAAATTGTATTTGAAAAAGGACACGACTCTAGGATGCAGTTACAGTAAGAATATTTGAAAAAAAAAGTATCCGTTTACAAGTTATGACCGTTTGAATTTCCAGGTATTGTTACCTTCGTTTCTCATAAAAGCAGGTGGAAAAGAAACTTAAAGATTTTAAATCGTACGTATTTTTTTTTTGGAACTATTCACTCGGTTATTGACAAAATACATAAAACATAACTTAAAAAACTATCGAAGTTAGTTTTTATGAATTTTCTTGGTAATGGAATGAAAAATTCCAAAATAAAAAAATCTTTAACTTTACACCTAGGTACTTATATGAAAAACGGAGGCAAAAATATCTGCAAATTCAATCGGTCATAACTTGTAAACGGATAGTTTTTTTTTCTAAAATTATTATTGTAACTCTGCATGCTAGAGTCATGCCCCTTTAGTGATAAGTGTAACTTGGTAGGTATAGGGTACTTTATAGTTAAATTCATGTTTTTTTTTTTAAGACAACTCCCGCATTAGGAATTACTCCTGTGTCGCGGGGGACTTTACAAACATACAAACAACGGACACAAAGAACACCCAGACTCGGGTGGGAATCGAACCCACGACCTATGGCATAGCAGTCAGGGTCACTAACCACTAGGCCAACAGGCAACAGGCAGGCAACTAGCAAGCAATGGGCAGCATAAAGGTGTTTTAAGACATTTTACAAAATGTAATGTAACATTGGTGTTAGTAACAGAAGACGTAAATGTATATTACCATAGTGTAAAGAATGTTAACTTACCATGGGGTCTTTAACTTGTGCCTCGGTAGTGAATCGTCTATAACTAATGCTTCTTGGTGAACTGCGACACATTTCTATTGATTCCTATAAGAAAATATTAATGACAATGGAAATTTCAATGAAGAACTTAAGAATATAATAATAACAGACAGAAGACGTAAAAAAGGGCACTCTACATATAAAAAATCTAATTAAAAAAGAACATAAGTAACCCGTAACTTAATATGTACTTTATATATTACGTATTAAAGTACAGATTTGCCTAGCAATATCGCAATAGTCATTTAGACTACATTATGTATCGCGTCGGTCGATTAGTATAATGGTTGTCACCTCACCATGGCTATTTTTGAAGTGGTATGTCGGAATCGAACCGACTAAAACCACACGGTATTCCGTCACAAGTGGATCTATTGCAAGGGAACTCGGGTATACCCTAGGAAGGGAGTCCCCGGAAACTCCGGCAGACTTGGCCCGCCTCTTACACAGAAGTCAGCCACACCAATTGAGCGAGCGCGGAACAATATCGCGCCACCGAATCAGATATAGTCCATCATAAAAATCATCAAAAAAAATTGTTTTAATAAACATTTAAAATATCCCTTTATTTTCATTCGCATGTAGTATGTACTAGAGGAGACAAGATAGAATGGAATCCTTAATGAATAAATACGCGGATATGCATTAATTGTATAGGTAATGTATATATATATATAGTATTAAGTTTGCCTAACTCTATAATACTATAGTCAGTAACCATACAAAGGTTGTCTGGAAGAAATCGCAGTGAGTGATACGACCGCCAATTGTTATGCCTGAATAACATAACATGTCTGTATTTCATTTTCCTCAATTGTTGTACAATAAAGAGGTAAATAAATAAAGACATCTTAAAGTTTCTTAACTCAGCGCCATCAAATACAAAAAAAAATATGATAAGTGGTCTATGAAAGTTGGCTTATTACAATCATTCACCTTGACATACTACCAGGTCAATGTGAACAAATGATGATTATGAAACTCGTGAAGACCGTGAATATATCTGTATTGTATAATGTACAATTTTTTATAGTATATTGACAGCCGCTTTAAAAAAAAAGTCTACCCATAAACAACAATAGCATTTTGACCTATTTTAATAGATTAATCAGAATTTAGTATTAAATTGTTGACTGGCCTGTGGTTAGTGATCCTGGCTACTAAGCCAGAGGTCGTGGTTTCGATTCCCACCCAGAACAAATAATTGTGTGATGAACATTATATATGAGGGGTAATTTCTCTATAATACGTATTAAGAAATATATAAGTATGTTTATCAACAGTCTGGTTACCATAATACAGGCTCTGCCTAGTTTGGGATCAGACGGCCGTGTGCGAGATGTCAAGTTATTATTATTATTGAATTCAGGTCATTTTAACCTATAGTTTTTGCAAATACATTTCATGCGAGCGGCTTCGTTTACGTTAATGTGATTTTCCTATATATTTTTATGTACGAAAAGTACACTTTTACTCTAATAAAGTGTATGGAAAATAGTAGTAGTTAAGATATTGGTATATGGTAGATATAGGGCTCTGTTTCGGCTTAGACTCATAGGGGGTCCATTATGCGTTCAGATAAGGCTGACTAGTTGAGCCAGCCCAGCTCCTTCCAGAAGCACAGAAGCCTCCTGAGGCGTTCACAGGCTTCTAGGAGCGATCTCGCACCCGCGTGGATACTTGCCCGTTGTGTGGCCACTCCCTCGCACTCCAGGATAACACGGCCGTTTCCTCGGCGTTGCGACATCCTCTGCATAGAGGACTGTCTGTCGCATTGATGGTGAATAGGTCCCGGTTTATGACCAGGTTGTAGTTAAGCTGTAAAAGTTAGGATACTGACCTTAACACATTCCCCAATATCGATTTCAGGTAGATCAGAAAACAGTAGAATACATTCGTTGAATCCAGATGCTAGTAGAGTATCTCTAAGCTGCCTCAGTATACCGACTCCCATGAACAGAGGTAACGCAGGACCTTCGACTAGCAAGGCGTCCCATAAGTGCACGATTTTATGTAGGGGAAACACATCTGTGAATTAAGAACAATTATTACATGTCTATGGTCGTATAAGCCGACTGTATTAATGGAAAGGAATGCTGGTTAATACGGTCTCTACGCTCACGAAGCTAAAACAAAGTTGGGAGAAAAAAATCTTGAAACAATAAGTACTGGAATAGCGACTATAAATTAAACATCTCGGAGAGCACGTTAAGCCGTCGGTCTCGGTTGCCATATAAACATCTGTGGCATTCGTTACGGGTAGTTGGAGCTCTAAAAGTCCGACAACCTGGTCTAACTAAAGAACTTCGATATCGCCTAGTACTTGGGTTGTGGAGGTCTGTTGGCAGTCGCTTCACGTAAAATATCGAAGTTCGGCCGTATCGTACGTGTTTTACTGAAAGCCCAACCCCAACTTAGTTGGGAAAAGGCGCGGAGGATGAGGTATTTAATTGCCATAATCAGTTGGTGTACTTGTCTTAGTGGCCTCTCCAACCACACGATACGAATTGTACATACGGGTACGCGACGCAGGCCTCTTCGAGCTACTGCAGTCTCAGTACCGTTCCACACCGGAGACCTGCAGTTTGGAACTACCCATTTTTCCTATTCCGATCTACCCTGTTCATTTCCAAAGGAGAAACATCCAAAACCTTGTGCAAAATAAGTAATAGAATAAAACATATTGCGCAGACCCCAAATGAAATTGGGGCAATGGTAGGTAGATGATGATGACATGCTTACGCCTCTTGTCCGGGGTAGACTGTGATTATAGGGCGCGATTTGGTTGGCACTGAAAATCAGTACTGGGATGTTTTATAACATCTCAGTGTACGATCTGAAACGGTTTACCAACAGTCGATTGGTCCATGAACCGTTGGTCAACATTATCTTTAAACCATAAACTTTTCGTCCAATGGACTTTTCATCCACGAACGTTTCGCCAGCATTACTCTACGTCAATTCACTATTTATAGTCGAAAAGTTTATGGTTTAAAGATAATGTTGACCAACGGTTCATGGACCAATCGACTGTTGGTAAACCGTTACAGACTCCTCAGTGTATGCTGAGTGTCAACCCGAAATTGCAAAGCAGTAGCGTACTATGAGTGACAATTTCTTTAAAATTATTCTCGACTAAAAAAATACATAAAAGGAATAACCACATGTTGCCACGTCAAGAATGACACATCACCTACATACATTCTACATGACATAAATGACGTATTGTAGACATATCATAGACCAAAAATATGATGTTTATGGTAGGTGAATAATATCAATGTGTTTTTAAATGTAGACCTATGTATGTAACATAGAAAAAAAAATTTTTTGCAATAAATTATATTTTCTTTCCTCTTCTTCTTCTTCTTTCAATTTACCACCATCTTGACTTACAACTTGAGCCTCTTCAACATTCATCAGGCCTTTCATACAATCCACTGCTGGACATAGGTTTCTCCCAATGCGTCAAATACACGCACGCCTAAATACCTCAATGGATATGAAACCTAATTTCTCTATAATAATACTAGCTGACCCGCGCAACTTCGTCCGCGTTTGTAAAATTTTCCCCGTTTTTGCAACATTTTTCATTGATGCTCCGCTCCTATTGGTCGTAGCGTGATTTTATATAGCCTATAGCCTTCCTCGATAAATGGGTTATCCAACACTAAAAGAATTTTTCAATTCTAACCAGTAGTTCTTGAGATTAGCGCGTTCAATCAAACAAACTCTTCAGCTTTATAATATTAGTATAGATGCTATAAATTGTATGAAATATTAAATGTTCGATAGCAGACACAATCAGTAAGACTTTTACGGAACATTTAGAACACCAATTATCTGAATGTTTACGTTTATGGAATTCACAATAATTGCGTAATAATTGTGAGTAATCGGGCTTATCAAAATGTTACACAACTACACAGTAATGTCAGATGATAATGAAATAAAAGAAATTAATATTTTGAACGGTTCATCTTGTCTATATAACCTGGTCTCAAAAAAGTTGTTTCCTTGGATGAGGAAGGCGGAGTAATGATGATGATGGATGATGATGATGGATGATGATATAACCTGATCTTTAGTTATAAGTACAGCTACACTAAGAGATAGGGTTCGGAAGCCGACCTATAATGTTTTACAGTGTTGGTGAAACGCTCCCGAAAACGAAGACAGACGATAGTACTAAGGGTACCTTTGAGGATGGGTCAGAAAAAAATCGATCCCGATGAAAAAAACAATCTTTTTACAGTTTTTATTAGCATTTTTCATGCTCCATCATGTTAAAAAAATAAATCAAAAACAGCTGACGCTCGGGTCAAAGGACGCCACGCGAGTTCACTGCCTGCACGTCCGTTGGCTGTTTTTGATTTTTTTTTTTATGAAATTATCGTTGCAATTAGCTGTACTAACATGATAAAGCGTAAAAATGCTAAAAATAAAATTAAAAAAAGAATTTCATAGGGATCGATTTTTGTCTGACCCATCATCAAAGGTACCATTAGTACTATCGTTTCGTTTTCGGAAGCGTTTCACTGACATCCTGTATAAGGTTTTATATGATGAAAAAAGACCTTCTAGCCGTTCTGACTTTTAACCATTTCAATACCTTTTATAAATATATCAAAACTCTAAACGTTAATTGCCTTCTTAGTTTACAAGAAATTAAGTGTGATATGTGACACCACAATAATGAAACGAAAATTTCGAAAATGTGCGGGTAGACGAAGAGCCTTACTAACTAAGCTACAACTACAACAAATAAATTTGTTGGACTTACGTGAAAACATAGTCAGGAACCAAGGTATAGCGAAGAGTTCAGGAACGAAGTTGATATCATGTAGGTGCGTCGCCAGCTCCGGTTCGTGGAAGGCGGTCATCTGCCAGAACTTAGCCAAGTACTCCTTGATGACTGCACTGTTGTCTTTTAGGAAGAACTTGTGCAGGAATTTTGGGACGAATGCGGACAAGCAGGCGAAGGCTCTTGCTATTGGAGGCAAAAACATTAATTTTTATTTATTTACATTTTTCTTGAGCGTATAGGTATACAGGACATAATTCTATCCGTGGTTGCAATTAAGTAGCTATTACACATCAGCTTTATCTGGAACTGAAACTCATTAAATTAGCACGTCGCGTCGGTCCTTTACTTATAGATAAGGCCATCAAACGGTTAGGGAGACATTAAGATGGCGATATATAAAATAGGGTAGATTCCTATGGTTAATAGAAATTGTTTAACAGTCCTTATGAAATTACCACCAAACCAAATATTTAAATTAAATGATTCGGCAATACTTATGTATGACGTCATAATTCATTATTTCATACAAATTTCTGCAGATAGTTGTGACGTTTAATAAAGAGTCCAGGAACTGTATTGACTTGAGAGTCCAATGCCGTATTATGCTTAAGGGATTAGGTCACAGGAAATTTCTTCTAAAATTGGAGTCGTCTCAAATGGCAAAAGAACCGTTATTACAACGATAAAATTTTTAATTTTGGAAATTTCTCTCTTAGTAACCCTGTAAGGGTCGACGAAGCTAAATACTTCAGCTAAGGAGTTCATGACTATTGCTGTCGAAAAGTAAGAACTTGCAATTTCTTAAGAGTGTTTTAGCAGAAGTATTAAATTATATGCTGATTGTAATAAGGTTCAATATTGCGTGTTAGTAACTGAGAGACAAAAAATTTACGTGTGTTTCAATTACAAGTTTACTGGCGACTTTATTGTGACAAAAGTAAATGTGAATCTACATGTAATCCTACTAATATTATAAATGTGAAAGTTTATGAGGATGTATGTATATATGTATGCATGAATGTTTGTTACTCTTTCACGCCAAAACTACTGAACCGATTGCGATGAAACTTGGTATGTATAGGTATAGCTGGAGACCTGGATTAACATATAGGCAACTTTTTATCCCGATATTCCCACGGGATCGGGACTTACGCGGGTGAAACCGCGGGGCGCTGCTAGTTTTTCATATACTTAGCCACGTGACAGTTTATGAATCAACATCATAACTGTGTGTGCACATATATAACTATGTGTAATTAATAAATTACTCACCTTCATTGCAGAAGTTTAAATATAAGAAGGGCGCAGTCAACGAATCCAGTCCTTGCCAATACACGTACTGAGGATTGGTCAGCAGCCACGCTTTGAGCAAACGTTTCAACGTGCGGTGACCGGCCGACCCGCAAAGGAGCCAGCAGTATTGGTGGCAGCGAGGGATGTCGACATCTATCTGTCGAAGGAATATAGACCTTGTAACAGTGGAGAAGCGTACAAATTTAAATACAATCCTCCCCCACCTAATTAAGCCAAATTTACTAGTGTTTTGGTTGAAGTGAAAGGTTTATTGCACTGCACCACATAATAAATATTGTCTGAGAAAAAAAACTATTTTACTGAATAATAATAATTACAATATGGGTCATATATTTACAACAGTGCTATTTAGAAACTACTCTTGTACTACTTTTTTTAAATACATAAATATTAAGTGTACAAAAAAACACGAAAGGATTCGAATCCGAGCCTATTGACATTGCAATCGAATGTTCTAACTCGTCAATATTAATAATAATAACTTGACACATCTCACACACGGCCGTCTGATCCCCTGATCCCAAACTAGGCAGAGCCTGTACTATGGTAACCAGACTACTGATAAACATACTTATATATTTCTAAATACATACATATTATAGATAAATTACACCCAGACACAGAACAAATGATCATGCTCATCATCGACGTCGATCATTCATCAATTATTTGTCTTGGTTGGGAATCGAACCCACAACCTCTAGCTCAGCAGTCAGGGTCACTAGACCAACAGGCCAGTCTTTGTCAAAGCTGATTTGCTGAAGTCTATTAAGTAAACGTGACGTAAATAAACAACAAAAAAAATTGTATTACTCTACGCGATACTGTACCTGCCTATCTGTCGGCGTGGGAGTTTCCTTATCAATCCTTTCATACTGTTCTTCAATATCGCCCACGACGCCCAACAGTGCAGCCCACACGTCACCTCGAAGTAGAGGTGGTATGTCGACTTCTGCTTCAGCCCGGATGTACGGAGCTGTGTAGGGATAACCCTATAAAAAAAATATGTTGGATATTTTTTTTAATGGTATAGGGGGCAAACGAGCAGACGGGTCACCTGATGGTAAATGACTACCGCCGGCCATGGGCACCTGCAACTCAAGAGTCATAAGTGCGTTGCCAATCTTTAAGGTGGGAGTAGGGGTAGAGGAGGGGAGAGGGAAGGGTTAGGACCTCCGGTACCCTCCCTCACTCGGCGAAAAGTAATACAAGAATTGCTTCACTGCCGGTTTTCGAGGCAGTGGTATGACTCCGGTCGAGCCGGCCATTTCATTTGAAGATCAGGTTTTGAGGGAGAGACCCAATGACTAGATATTAGTACTATCTATAATAATATAATAAACCTGATGAGTTTTTTGCTTGATTGTTTGTTTGTTTATCTCTGGAACTATCGGATGTCGGATCCGAAAAATTATTTTTCTGTATGATAGCCAAATTCATAAAGAATAGTGTAAGCTATGTAACATCACGCTAAGTACCTTAGGAGTGGAGCTGTGACCATAAACGCGAATGAAATCGGGGAAGGGCTAGTATTAACAATTTTTTTTTTAATAATAATTATTCATTCATCAAATATAATAATTATTTATTTCCTTTCTTAATATTATATTCCTTTATTAATACATAATCAAAAATGACCCTTCTGTGAGACTGGTCTTTCGGAACTCTTTAAAATACCTTTACATGCAAATACAGGCTCGCTGAAATCGCGAAATGTAATGATACGAATAACCCGCGCCATCTATTGGCGACTGTTGGAAGTCGTAGAGAGCGACAATTAGAATAAGATGCACGCCATCTGTTGATAGATCACGGAACTTGTAACCCATTAATGGAATATGCCACGATGTAATTAGAGGGTACTACTGTATTGTCGAGTTTAAGAGATGTCGCGATTTTTCTGGAAATAACGTTTCGGCTATATAAGACATTGCATTATGGAGTTAGTTTTAGTTTTAAAGTGAGTAACAAGTGAGTAACAAGCGAGTAAAGTGCGAAGTGCAAGTGAATTTAGAAGTGTAATAGTGATAATTAATTGTAATTGTGTTGTTGTTAGTTTCCCAGTGTATTTTGTGATTTATTAAAATAAATTGTGTCTATTTTGGTCATAAATTGGTATAATTCTCTCTCTTTTCAGCTCGTAACAATACGTAGGAAAAAAGTTTTTAAAATGTCAATAAATTGAAAAATAAAGACTGAAAACTAACACAATGTTTTTCACATCACACTAATTCGTGCTCGTCGACGAAGCCCGTCTAAATAGAAATGTCTAAATAAATGCATATAGTTTTAAAAAAGCAATCAAATGCCTTATTCTTATTAAAAGAAGGAAGTTCTTTTTTTTTAATATACTTACATGCAAAAGTCTTTGGAACCAAAGCAATCTGTAGAACTGATACTCAGTATCTCTTTCCCTGATAATCTTCGGTAACGTCACAGCATCATACTGTTTCCTCCTCTCATGCATCAATGGATAGTAGTCATGAGGGGGCACATGACTAAGGCGGGACTTGAGAAGGTCTAAACTGTATTTGGCAATGCGACGGTCGAACAACGCACCAGATTTACCGCCTATTGTACACCCGTCGAGAAGTATTGCTCTGGAACAAAGGTCGTTGGTATCAGTGCTCACTCACTTAAAAAAAAAACTGTCAGTCGTAGGACTACACGTCAGAAGTGAAAACATAACTGACAATTCTGTCATCTGAGCGTGACGGTCACGCGAGTTCAGTGCTTTTTTCCCATACCAAAAGTGCCCAATGTGCCTAAAGAAGTTTTCACTTCAAAAATTGTTAAAAAGTAATTGTGAGTTGCCGATCAGAAGTGTTCATTTTTGAAGAAAGTGATGCCATCTACTAGAGAATTTTGAATAAAGGTTTTTGCTATTGAGCACTATAGGCGGTATAAATTTTCACCTTAATTACAATTCTGTTTTTATTTATTTTACCATATAAATTGCGCACACAATAAGTACTTTATTAAAATAATTATATTTTTAAAGATTAATTAATAAGGAGCTGACAGATCAATGTTTAGATTAGCGCCCTCTAGCGGATCTATATATATATATATATATATATATATATATATATATATATATGTATTATTAGCGTGACGCGCGCATCGTAAAAATTTACTCTCATAATTTTTCCCTAACACGCCAAAAGAAGTATAACTTCGAAAAGGTCAATTAGGAGTCATATAGGGTGTTGCTAAATTTTTAGCCCAATAATGAATGAGGTTGGTTCGGTGGGACAAGCTGATATATATTTTATTTGTATTCCTACACTACATTCAAACAATTATAATAGGGTAGTGGCCTATGGTTAAAGTAACTTATTTAACAAGTATGCAAGGAATAAACCGGCTTCGAGGGTGCCGTATCGTCGTACAAGATTTGACACGTCCAAGTTAAAGCGAAAAAATCACGTTCTTGTGGGCGCCCTTTAAATTTTAATTGTTTTATTATTTACTAGCAGTTCCCATGCGGCTTCGTCCGAGTGTACATATTCTTAAGTCATTGTTTTCAAACTTTCGCGACTATTACATTACATATATGATGTGTGTAATAATTAGAAGGTACAATACCTTTTTTGGTTACCCGACGTTTTGATCGAATTGCAACGATCGTGGTCACGGGTGTGACCAAAAAAGGTATTGTACCTTCTAATTATTACCGCGATTATGTCCCGATCCACACATCACATATTCATAAGTCATACTTACAGAGGCATAGACAAAATAGGCGGACTATTTTTTATCAGATAATTCTTTTTTAATTCGCCTTGTATGTCGCCACCAGCCAGCTGCCACCAATAATACAAGTATTGTAGTTTGCACCCCATTAAGCCACGAGGTCTTTTGACTTCAGCCAAGAGTTTTGTATCAACCCGTGATAGAATTTCAATTATCTCATCAAATGTGGCTCTTTCATTTGGATAAATGCTGAGACATTTTTCGATGACCGTCTTTAAGTTCTCAGGTATTTGCTGAAAAAAATATTTTTCAATTACTTAACTACTTTTAACACATAACTTAGGTAATCTACTGCCATGCCACCGCGACCACCGCTTCAAGTGTAGTGGGCTCGATCACCACATGTCTGATAAGGTAGTTTCCTAAGCTCTAAATAAATTATTTCGCTTAAATCAAGCAATAATATATCTTAAAATACTTTGAAAATGACCATCCAGTAAGGTTTATTTATATATGCCGCGTTCCTATAATCAAAAAACCATTCGTTTTGCTTACGGACGGGAAAATTGCATTGAATTTTCAACGAAAATTTTACCGACCGTAAGCAAAACGAATCGTTTCTTGATTATAGAACGCGGTATTTAAATTAATATAAAGATTAGTACTGTCCCGGATATCCGTATCCGTAAACGTATCCGCAAATATTCGAGGGAAAAAAGGAATGTATTCGTGTCCGTATCTTTTTGGCGGATGTTAGACGGATCTTTTACATCGTTATATTTTATTACATTTATGAATTTATAAATTTATTTTTCTAAAATTAAATATTTAAATAGATATCCAATGTAGCGCTTTACTAATATTATAAACAGTTATAAGGTACTATTGGACTATCTTCATAACGAGATCCAACCCCAAATTAGTATGTAATAAGTGTTTTTAATCAAAAAAAATTAAAAAATTTGCGCATGCAAGCCGAAACATGTCGTCCTCAACGTCAACTGTCATTTCAAGTTTACGCGTATCGGCTTCAACTAAGAAAAAACTTGAAAAAACACTTATAATTGAATATAAATGTTAAATGATCTGGTACATCACTAATAAAATACTTGTGAGATTTACTTGTTTAGTTATTATTTTAAGTCTGGGCATACTTTGTGTCCGCTGGCTGTAGCTTTTTCGTTAGTAAAATATAATATGCAGAGATTATTACCTAGTTATATATATATATTAACCTACTTTGTATTGTTCCAAACAGTCATGTTCTCTGGCTATTCGTTCTGCAGGATTACTAGCATGAACCAGAGTAAGTATTCGTCTTAATATTGGACTTGGTTTGAGGTTGTTCCACAATTTACCAATACATAACTCGAGAAGAATTATACCAAAACTCCACACATCTGCAGCGGGTCCTCCCCCATTTAAAATTGTTTCTGGACTTAGATATCTTGGTAATCTGAAATAGCGAAACTTTACTTGAATAAAGGACTGCACGAATGATAGATTATGTCATCACTTTACTAGCTGCCAACATTGTGGGTTCACTGCCCATACAGGAAAATCAAAAGCGTGATTTACAAATTATTTTTCTGCATCTGTTACAAACATGAAAAGTCATATTAAGGCACTTGATATTTTCACTACATATTTTAAAACAAAGTCCCCCGCCGCGTCTGTCTGTCTGTTCGCGATAAACTGAAAAACTACTAAACGGATTTTCATGCGGTTTTCTCCAATAGACAGAGTGATTTATGAGGAACGTTTAGGTGTATAATTTGTTAACGTTTTGTGTAAATTATATAAATAGAGACATCTTCAACAATCATCATCATATTACAACAATATGATGATGATTGTTGAAGATGTCTCTATACCCGTGCGAAGCCGGACGGGTTGCTAGTCCTAATTAATAATAAAAATTTGAAAGTGAGAGAGGAACAAACAGTTCCGCTTTCAGACCGTAACTATTCAACCGAATGTCATGAAATTTTAAATTAACGTGAGCGATGCCGCGAGCATAAGCTAGTATAAAATAAAATCGCACCGAAGTTTTTCGAAATTTTTCCCTTTCTGGTGGTAAACATTAATAATTTATTGATTGAAATAGTTGTAGTTAAATCATAAACTTACCCCAAAGGGAATGCTACTTCACTACCTCCACCAGTCATATAATACAGTCCATAGTTAAACATCTTCACTCTTCCATTACTATCAATAAGAATATTATCATCTGATAATGTTCTATGCACTATGTTTTGATCATGTAGGAATTTAAGACCATTTGCAAGCTGTTTTGCGATGTTAGTTGTTTCATCATAAGAAAACTTTTGGCTATGTTCTTTTAATGATTTTCCAATTACTTCTGCTACAACGATTATTCTTTCTAAAACACATAAACAATATTTTTGAATAATTTAGGTATTAAACTTTAGCCAGAGAAGAAGCTTTTGCTTCTCATATAGCTCAAGTTTACATACGAAACTCTTCCTCAGACATATCAACAAGCAATAATGTAGATCTCCATAAGTTCGTTGATGAACCTATTCAACTCCACCTTCTATTGGAAAGGATTAAAACGCGCGAGGTCGCAGAAACCATCAGAAATCTGAATCTAAAGAGAGCTCCTGCATACTATTTAACTACTAAAATTCTAAGCTAGATACCTGACACTGCAGTGCTGTTTTGGACGCACTTGTTTCATTGCATATTGAAAAGAGGTTTCCCTGCCCATTGAAAAGTAGCCCGATTGGAATCGGTATTCGTATAGGGCTCTATTTCCGCATTTAGACTCATAGGCGGTTCATTATGCGTTCAGATAAGACTGACTAGTTGAGCCAGCCTAGCTCTAGAAGCGCAGAAGCCTCCTGGGACATTCACAGGCTCCTTGGAGCGACCTCGCACTAGAGAATATTTGCCCGTTGTATGGCCAGTCCCTTCCACTTCAGGATCGCCCACGTTGGGTGGCCCTTTTCTCCGCGTTGAGGCATCATTAAAATAATTCAAGTGGACTGTCTGTCGCATTTATGGTGAACAGGTCCCGTTTTAGAGCCAGGTGGCCCAGTTCCTTCAACTATCCTGTTGTAGAGTCGGTTGAGACTAAGCAGTCTGCAGGATAGACGTGGTGAGACCTCCGTCAGCACCGGTTTAGACTGCCTGCAGCCAGGTATTTCAGCCCAGAGACCGTTGTGCACTTCGCTAGTCCGTTGCCTTACCCATGAGAGAAATTGGTTGAATAGAAGAGGCAGTAGTAAAAGTATTTAAACAATGATCCTTAAACCAGGCAAAGCTTCTGATGATGTGTCCTCATACAGACCGATGAGCTAACAACTAGTGATGTGTCGGATCGTTAAAAATGTATATCCGCGGATACAGATACGAATACGGATTATTATTGTCTAGATCCGTGATTACGGATACGGATACGAACCTCAAGTTTTCTTCTCATTTGATGCAGATACGCGTGACTTTGACACACTAGTTGACGATGAGAACTGTAATACTACAGGTTTCAACTTGCACTGCTTGTGTTTTTTTTTTATTTGAATACACATAACACAAATATTTAGAGTTTGATCTTGTTAAAAAGATAGTCAAATAGTACCATATAACTGACAATAATATTAGTAACTTACTACATCAGATACTTAATATTTAATTTTAACAAAATAAATTAAGAATTTCATATTTATGAAATTTTTTATTTATTTTACATTTGTAATAAAATATAATAATGTAAAAAAACCATTTAAAATCTGCCAAAAAGTAACAGATACGGATACAGATCTTTTTTCTTCTTTGGATATCCGCGAATACGAATACGGATATCCGGCACATCACTACTTAGTACCTATTTTGTCAAAAAGTGTCTCTTCTTAAAGTGATTGAATACACAGTAATAGCAAAAGATAAAATCATACCATTGGATTTAGGAAAAAACATAGCACTAGAGAACAGGTTTTTCTATGTAAAACAAGACAAGTATTTAAGCAAAGGAGAAGTCACAACTAAACTACAGAGAACTCATGCAGGAGTGCCACAAGAAAGCATCTTTTGCCCAACTCTCTATCTTATTTTACCTCAGAATTGCCTATTTCAGACAGTGTTGTGATTGGCATCTTTGCTGATAACACAGCAGCTCTAGCCGCCAATGATGAATTGTCACAAGCAAGTAATATGCTCTAACGCTGCCAAGACAATATCATGGATGGATAGATACTTGGCAAATAAAAGCAAACTAAACCGAATGTATCCAGATGACTTTTACTATGACACGCAAAACATGTCCACCTGTATCATTCAATAGAGTTCAGACGCCCCAATGAAATTATACCAGATACATTAGACTTTATTTGGACCGTCAACTCACCTAAAATGTTGGGCATCCAACTAAGAAAAACATTTTCAACAAAAAATCACAGCTTCATCAACATCTCTAAAAAACAAATTGCTTAATTACAATTTGTCAGAAGCATCCAAAATTAAATAAAAGACTTGATGTACCTATTTTATAAAAAAAAAATGATATATTATTGTATCGTGAAAAGTTATATGATGTTGAAAAAGCTGAAAAGAAAGGCCTTCAGAGGTTTATAGGGAAAATGATATCTATTAGACCAAATACAAAACAAAAAGTAATAACATAATAATTTACTAATAACTAAACCAGACATGACATCACACTGACTGCCACCCACAACAATAGATAAGTAAATTACGATGTGTATATTTTCACAAAATCAAATATTAGAATGAACTGATATAATAGAATATTATATCTTAAACACGTAACTACAAAATAAACCTGTAATTAATTATTATTTGCTTTTTAGTATTTATAGAAGTATTGTTATATTTGATTTGTACTAAACACACTGCTCGCCTTTAAGAAAGAACTTTATATTAGGTTTCACTTGCTCCCTATCGCTAACAATACCATAAACACAAAATAAAACATTAAAAAACAAATAATTTGTGTGTATTCTTAAAACATCACTTTATAAAACTTAAAAAAAAAAATACAATGATGATACTTACCATGTTTACCTCTAATAACATCGAGATATGTGCACAAATTCAGATGTTCTATTGTTAGAAGTCTTTGCGCTCTTCCTAATATCGTAATTGAGCTTGGAGTCAAAGGCAAACCATTGCTCCCACATGTCTCTCCTGGATGATTTTTTGCAAAATAAGTGCATGCACCGAACTTGTAATCCTCTTCATTCTCTTGAAACATTATGCCGTGTATTTTAGATTACACTCTTACAAAGTGTTATATCTTAAGTATGTCAGTTATTATTGTATTCACTTGGGGGCGTAGTTGAAAAATAGTAAAAGATTTCCTTTTTTCGGTTGTATTAGAATCTGGTGATCAGATTTATTATTGGAATGTAAACATCACATTTGACAAACGTCATGAAACGTCACAGAAGACGTCAGTCGTTAGCCCTGGAACGCTATCAATGCCTAGCATGGATAAAAGAAAAAGAATAGATAGGAAATATATTTTATCGATAATATCCATACCGATATATCTTCACTAATAGTAACATATTTGGGATTAGTTCTATTCATCCAACATCAACATAAGACATATCCGATAAACATTTGTATTGTAGTACCTATAGTAAGTATTCAAAACTGCTGTAGCACTCTAATGGTGCGTTTACACGCTCGCGTTCAAACCGACATTCAACGAGCACAAGCACGGACACACGTATGTAAACAGGCTGTTTGTGCATGCTTGCGTGAATAAGTAAGTGCGTTGGCTGCGTGGCAGGCTGCGTGGCAGGCTGCATGCCAAGCTGCGCGGCGTGAGTGTAAACCCACCATAAGGATTTTATTACTTTTACGCAAGATGCGATACCTCCTATCCCCACATATAAATATTGCATTATATTTCTATTAAGTGCTCGATGAAGAGTTAATATTGTTAAACTTTTAAAAATAATATTTTTTTCTATTTTTAAATATTTATTATTCTTTATAATAACAAAATAAATATTTATTTGCTTCCTTATTATGATTAACAAACCACTACAATTATTTACGATTAAATATTGAGATTATAGCTAAGTATTCATACTCGATAAAAGTAGAAGATTGAAACTAAATTTCAAATATTAACTAAGTAATTCTAACAATAAGTGCATAAAATGTTACGAGGGTTGATGGGCAAAATAATATTATTTAAATGTAATCATTTTTGGTCTTTCTATCAGAAATTAATGTTGGATTATTTGTTTCAGAAATGGATTCCCATAAACTTTATAATGTCAATACTTTGTATAACTTAAATCATTCTCATTTTAAACTAACAAATCCCAACATTGGGCAAATAATATCTTCTTGTTTAGTATGAAATTAAATGTTAATTTTTTTCTGGAACTCTAGTTGTATCCTATTTAAAGTACAATTCTGTAGACTCCAGTGATGCACGATAAAGTAGTGATGAATAAAATGGTTCAACAAAATTTCTCCTTCATATAAAAACCATGTTTTATATTCGTTAACAATTCGACCTCGTCGCTGCTACTTTGCGATTGTCCTAAAACAAAGAATATAGTATCGTTACGTTTTATCTATTTTATTACTAATTTATAATTTTATTTAGATATTAATCAATAACGAATAATAGGTAGACTTTAGTGCTCGAAAGTAATAATCCCACTATCCCACTATAATATTATAAATCTGAAAGTTTGGATGGATGGATAGATGGATGGATGGATGGATGTTTGTTACTCTTTCACGCAAAAACCACTGAACCGATTGCGATGAAACTTGGTATGTAGACAGCTAGAGACCTGGATTAACGCATAGGCTACTTTTTATCCCGATATTCCCATGGGATCGGGACTTACGCGGGTGAAACCGTGGGGCGCTGCTAGTTATTTAACAAACAACAACAAAACACGAACACAACACTATGTTTTATGTAAACATATCACATATTTTTACTTTTTTTTTTAACTTATTATAATTTAGTTGATAGTAGTCATAAAACCAGCAAGGAAATATTGGAAACCTATATTTATTTTCCAATTATAGACATGAAACATAATAATTCTGACAAAAATTGACATGAAAAACGAAAAAGCCCTGAACTAACTAGAAAATTGTCAATCCTTGGTCATTTTTTACGGGAATTGCACCCTTTAATGCAACAATTTGATATTTTAGTTTTCGTTTATTAGTCTATCCGATACCACGAAAACCACCAAAATAAACGCATTTCACTGTTAAAATCGAAAATAAACTCCATAGAACGCTTTCGATGACAGACGAACTACCACGAACTATGCAGCAATAAAATGGCAGCATGTCAAAAAGGTGGCTTAAAGCCTTTAAAATAATGTGGTTCGTCAAAATAAAGGCGATAAAAAAATGTAATACTTATCAAATACCTACTGAACTCTTTTTACAAACGTAAATTATAATAATATAACTGCATATCCTCACTTCTTCTTTTATCAAAGGTGCCAATCAGTCATGTCATGCATGCCTAAAGTATGCGCCCTGCGGTTTCATCCGCGTAAGTCCCGGTGCCGTGGGAATATCGGGATAAAAAGTAGCCTATGTGTTAATCCAGGTCTCCAGTTATCTACATACCAAGTTTCATCGCAATCGGTTCAGTTTAATTAGTGCCTGGCACGCAGCCAACGCACTTACTTATTCACGCAAGCATGCACAAACAGCCTGTTCACAAACATGTGCCCGTGCTTGTGCTCGTTAAATGTCGGTTTGAACGTGAGCGTGTAAACGCACCATTACGAAAATGTTTAATTTCCGTGACACCAACATTTACTTTTGTAACATAAACTTAGTATACTTTACGCTAGTACATTAAGTTTATGTTTTGTGTACACAATTTCAAATCTATTTTACTTTGTGTCTTTGTAATTAATGACGATGTTATTTACTCTGTTCAGTTGAGAAAGATCCTCAATCCTCATGGTGCTAAGAGTAACAAGATATACCCATGACGGTCATCATCATATCATCTATGAGGCAGAAGTAATAAATTATAATTAAAGGAAAACTAAACTTAGTAAACCAAAACAAAATAGGAAACACTATATACTTGTATTCTATCTCATTCTCTCAGAGGCTAAATCCTATTTATGTATAGCAGAAGCGCAAGCCGTATATCTCGACATGCCAATCTTAACGACATAATCCGTCATGCTCTTGTTACCGCCGGCGTGCCAGCCGTACGTGAACCCAATGGTCTGGTACGAGATGATGGGAAGAGACCAGATGGTATGTCGTTACTGCCATGGAATATGGGTAGGCCTTTGGTGTGGGACGCAACCTGCGTTGACACCCTCGCGCCATCACATCTTCCAAGTACAGCTGGTTGTGCTGGCGCTGCTGCTGCATCAGCAGAAAGCCTCAAACGGCGTAAATTCAATCATTTAATTGGCAACTATGTTTTTGAGCCGTTTGGGGTCGAAACGCTAGGGTCATGGGGTCCGAGTGCTCGTTCAGTTTATAAGGAATCAGCTAAGCGACTGATCGACACTTCTCGTGACCAGAAGGCGGGCCTTTTTCTTGCACAGAGAATTAGCATTGCCATTCAACGTGGCAATGCTGCCAGCCTTCTGGGAACATTGCCAGTAGGCGACGATGCGGATGAATTTTATGATGCATGGATGTAAATACCCGTATAAATATTATTATTATTTATGAATATGTTTGTCTCTTTTTAGTGCTGTATACTTGTATTCTATCTCATTCTCTCGCAGGCTAAATCCTAGTGTACCTATTGTGTTTGTCTCTTTTTAGTGTGACTTTTTCGTTTCATCGATTTTTCAAATCACAACGATTATGAAAAAGTTTCACTTCAACTAAAACATATTTCTACATTTAACTATCAAATAAAATTATTATTTTTCATAATATTTTAGGCGCCACAAAAAGAAACAATGGTTTACTCAACATTAAACGTACCTATAGCTAATTTTAAAATACCTACATGTTATGATTAATGCATGTTTTAGAGAGTAACCCAATCGTACAGAATTCTAAATGATGTTTAACGACCTGAGTGTCAACTTCTATTTAAAGAAACCTTATTTAATTAATTCACCTCACCTTAATTTGCACGTGACTGCCTCACTTTCCCGACAATGAAATAGAAAAAAAAATCATTAAAATAAAACTTTTGTAATTTGGATGATTTGAATTTTTACAATATGTTATGAGTGTTGTGACCGCGTCTTTCATGTTTTTATACCTACTTATTTTTTATGAAAATATTGTTTGCGATCTTTTTTTATTTTGACTTTTTATTTTTAACTACCTCATCTGGCGACACTGGGTGGCTGACATTTTCAGTTCAGACATTTACACATCTATACAATTTTTATGTGAATTCTTGTACACTGTCGGTGCTGTTGTTGCAAAGAACGCCTAAGAGATTTCTAGGAGTTAAGAAAAAATATATTGTGCCATAATGATAAATTAGATGCGGTGAGTGTTTACCCTGTAATAATTGTTAACCATGCGTTGTTTAATAATCCATACTGTTTCAACTTTCGATTTTCTGTTGCAGCCAAGTCAGAGAAAAATGGCTTGTGTTGAGAATTTAGCGCCAATGAACGTGGATTCGGAGATGGAGGAAGGGGAAATAGTAGATGATCTATCTGACATATCATCGGAGGAGGAGTTCCTGTTGCGTCAGCGACTAGAAGTGTTAGAGAACTACAACAATGTCCTTGAGCGTAAGAAAGCCAAATATTCTTCAATTGGACCAGGTAGCGTAGCTTTTCACTGTATTTTAAGTTTAGTTCACTTCATAGACATTTAAAGCACAATTTCTAACCACTAATTATTGTATCTTTTTCATTGTATTGTAAAAAGATTGTTTGACCTCTATAACCTTTGACCTAGTTGTAAGTTGCACCACTATCATTACAGGCAAGGGAAGATTTGCAGTGTTTATATATTAGTCTCTCCGAACCATAGTCAAAATATTGCACATAAACAACTTTGCTTATTCTTACAACTTTTTTGAATAAGAATAGCACTTAAAATCAATTATGTTATCAGTTAGTTTTTGATATAGGTTTAAATGCATCTGAGACAATTAATTTATACAAGAAATTCTGTAATGATGTATGCCATTTAACTTTGAATCACATTTTACTGGAATTGTGGGAACCTTTGGGGAATTTCTCATTTGATGAGTCATTAAAATATGAGGTGGAATATGAGAAATGTAAGATAAATACCAATCAGTTATGTGCTGAAGCCCTTGAGTACTTCAGAGTCTGGCTCTCATGATAAGGTTTTGAAAAATTCATGATAGTATTACTTATAAGTAAAGCAGGCAAACTGAAAGTTACAGACCTCAATTTGTATCACTTAATTCAGGTGATGTTTACTTTACACAATTAGTAGTATGTAAATAATCAAAATACAATATTTTTATTTGAATTGATCGTCAAGAATTATTTACTAGTGGATAACATAAATTAAACTAATTGATTTTATCTTTTAACTTCTCCATCAAAGGAAGGAAACATGGTAAGCTTTAAGTTTAAAAGTGTTATTCTGCATAATCTTACTGTTTTGTAGGCACATAGAGTGCATTTGGTAACATTTTAGGTAAAAAATATAAAAAGGAGAATTTATTATCATATGACCTATCAGAAATTTCTGCAACTGAATTGGAAGATTATTGTTCACCATACAAAAATGTTAAAGTACAAAAACATCCAAAAACACACCACAGACAAAAAAGAAAAAAAGAAGAGCCAAGTGAGGTCATTAAAAATAAAGATCACAAAAAGAAAACTAGTCGCTCTAAAAGAAAATTAGAAGAGAGAAAAGGTATAAGTGAATCCAGTGAAGAGTCTGTTGATGAATATAGAAACAGAAGAAGGAGATTAGCTGATGCTGTGATTGTAAATAAACCGAAGAATGATAAAACATCATTGAGTGAAAGACTTCAGAAAATGCTTTGTGGTATTAATCCAGAGCCAGTGAAAATTGATCTCACTGAAAATAGTGCAGGTGATCACATCAGAATCATAAAACCAGAAAATCCCCTTAACTGTTCTCCTATCTCCTCACAGAACACTGATGAACATATACTTTGTTCCGAGATTCAAGATGATACACAAGAAATTAAAACATCTTATGAAGTAATAGACATCTGCACTGATGAAGACAGTAAAACAGGTGACAAACTGATGACAGTTGATACTGTGGATTCAGTCGTTAATCTAAATGAGCATGAGAAAGAAATCCAGAAGATTGTGGACGGGGATAAAGATTCTAACAAAGATTCAGATGATGATTTAGAGTTACTTAGGCAACATGCTCTTAAAACAAAAACGGTAAAGATGAAAAAAGTGGAAGAGAGCAAAATGTTGTCAGAGGATGAAGACAGTGATACCACAGAATTAAGGTTAATTTGTTTAAAGTCTGCAATATTAAAGAAAGCTATTGAAATGAAACGTAAACAAAAGTTACAAAAAAAAAATTCTCAGTCTTCCAATCTGCAAGATGATACTTTTGATCATATTATGATGGCTGAAGAAATGAATTTTGATAACAATACAGATATTGAATCTGTTGATATGGATATTGGTTCAGATGGTGATGAAAAACTTAAAGAAAATGATAGAGAAAGTGTCAAAAATATAGAGACCGAACAATGTGTTCCTTTAGAAAAAAACATTCCTGTTTTAATGGTTACTAAGGAAGATGAAGTTGAAGAAGATGAAGACTTATTGCGCGCAAGACTGTTAACTTCTTTAAGTAAAAATTTACCAAACCTGGTAAATCCTAATATTGTTAAACCCATTGAAACTGTAAAAGAAACAGTTACTATCAAGCCAAAACAACAGCAGCCAAGTGTCATTCCAGAAGAAAAGAGATTTATAATCAATGTTGAATCAGACTCTGAAGGAGAACATGAGGCCACCAAGAACCTGACAAAAATGCATATAAAATTATCTGAACAAGTAGATTTTCAACAGAAACTAGACATGTTCTTGAAATCAACAAGAATGGAAGTAGAAAAAACAACACTACCCGATGTAGTTCAGCAGCCAGGAGTGCCAAAAAAAAACGCGAAATATGTTGCCAAGGTCTGCACACTTAATTTACAAATCAGTATGATTGTTCAAAACTAACAAATTCTCATGATTCATATTTCTTGTAGGCTGTTAAAAATTTGCCGAAATCAGAGCAGATTGAATATAAAAATCTGGTGAAGAGGATGGCAGAGTTAGAGAAGATTAAGCAGGCACGACAGACTACTATGAATTTAAGTGCTAAAGCACCTGTTGCTGTGAAAGATACATTAAAACCAAGAAATATAACATTTGATGCTTCTAATTTGACCACTATCAATAATCTAGAAGAAAAAATAAAAAATTCAAGGTATGTTGCCTGTTACGTTTTTTTTAAGAAATTCCAGTTAATTAGATGTGTAACTCGGGACTTAATCGCGATAATATTTAAAAGGTACAATACCTCTTGGTTACCCGACGTACCGATAGAATTGCACCAATCGTGATAACGAGTAGTCTGATGAGAGCTCAGCGACGCCTCCCTGAAGTGCGAGTTTCAGTAACTACCCACACTTGGTCTTCACTATTGTTATTTGTACTGTCGGTACTTCGACACACTACACTTACAACATCCCCTGAATTATGTCGAGGGTGTACTCGCTGACGATAGCATTTGCTGATGACGGGATTCCAAGATGTTGTTGTCCATTTAATTGTTGTGTAAGTACTGTCTCTATCTTCTTTTCAGAAAGCATATAGCAGAGGAATCAGCGAAAATGCTCCAGTTGAAAGAAGAGGGAACTAAATTATCTCAAAAGTTTAAAATAGTAGCTACAGAACTACGTAATATTAAGACTGCTATAGCCCTCAATAAAAAACAGCAAAGATCTGTACAAAACTGTTTAACAAAAATAAGACTTCACCATCAAATGTTACTCAAAAGGTATTCTTGTAATTTATATTGTTCTGACTTGGTGTTTTTTTTTGTTTTACTTTTTTGTTATGGATAATAACTTATGGTTTATTTTTAAATACCTTTTTATATGGGTACAGTATCTTGTATAATTTGACACAACTGGCCATTATATATGTAGATAAGTGCTCTCATTCTTTATACTTATATGTTGCATTAAATAGTATCAAGCCTTCATTTGGCGCTTTTTCTTTGCAAATTTTTTTTTTCAGCTCACTGACTTCTACACATTCCAAACCAAATGCCATACTACATTCAAATCATGTTAACACCAAGTTACAAAAAGAGAACAATCCCAAAGATTATAATCCAGTGGTACATAAAGATATTTCCATAGAAAATTATAAGAACCCTGCAATGCTGAAAGCTATTAAAATTGGGATCACTAACGATTTGAAACAACCAAAACCAGATAACAAACCAAAGCCATGTCATGTGGTACAGAGACTATCTGTAGAGGTTGATATTACAAATAATAAAAAAGTTGTGACAATCCCTAATAATGGTGGAGGTACAGATATAAGTCAAACCAATGCAAATGTAGAACAAAATTTACTTGAAAGTATAAGGCATTCAAGTCATCCTGTCGTAGAGAAAGGCGGAGGGACAAAAGAAATTGAGAATCTTGTCTCAAAGAGAAGAGTTAGTGACGATTACAAATCACCTCTTGATGCGTTTGGCAGTACCACGTAAGTCGACATATTATACGGGCATGATAAATGTATTATATCATTACAATTGGACATATTCTTATCAGTTAAATGCAATGCAAGGTTTTTTGATAAGGTGCTTATATTTTTTATAGTTCTACAAACATAAATGTGTGTGTGTGTGTGTGTGTGTGTCTGTCCTATAATCAATGCATGCCTAAGGTTAACCTATGCTTGTTCGAAATTAATTCGATTTGTAAAAAACTATTGTTTCTCATTTACCAGTATTTTTTTTTAGATTTAATATTAATATATTCTTCTTGGAAAAACTGTCTTGTTACGTATAGTGTTTTTGTAAATATGTGACTTACTTATCTTGGATGTAATATCTTGGGTTTACCAGTTTATTTATTACACATAAATGATATTTGTTTCACTTATCTAAGTGAAGATTTGAGAAGCTCATGAATTTTATGGGTTATTTTTTGAGCACAATTGACATTAACCCACTTTTATTTTACTTTGTTTTAGATATGAACGAGAATACTATTAATGTGTAATCCCAGTTTAGTAACAGGGATCACAATAATGCAGATAAAAAGCGCTAATGATGTTAAAATTTTAACATTTTCCAGCTGGCAAGGAGATCCGAACGCGATTCTCTGCCCTTTCGAAGTTTGCGGTGACTGCAAGGACACCGATTGCAAATACTTACACACAATCAAACAAACACATAAATGACACTACCCACACATTAATACATACAGCCATGACCACAAACATAAAACAAATCTTCTCCCGTCCCCTTCTTCCTCTCGACGGCCAAGGATTCTGCAGCGATGTGTAAAGTATACATCTCTTTTCAAAAACATTATTTATAGCTTTTTTTTATATATAGTATTTACTACATTTGATTTGCTTCATTGTAATAATTTTTGTAGGTGTATTTATAGTGGGGATCGTGAACTTGTATATGCTGTTCAGACTATTTGAATCATAGAGGAATTATAGCTAGAGGCGGGAAGGTATTGGATTCCCTGTATGTGGGTTGGCGACGTCGGTAGAAAGAGAAAGAAGACAGCGACTTACATGTATCTCTCTCGCACCTCTTCGCTGATTGGTTGAGTAAATGTCATCAGAGGTCCAAAACATAACCTATGCACCTGTATACAGCAGGATTACCACTTTATAGTTATTATTAGTTTCAAAAAAAAAATCAACACGACAAAAAGCTGTTATGTTTGTAAATGCTTTACCGAACCTTTTTTGTTACTCTCAAATTACAATATAACTTATTTCTACAGTTTAAAAAGTACAGAAAATTAAAATAATAGTAGCTTAAGACAGTCATATAATATAAAAAATATATAAAATCTTTCTTGACTTCCAAAAGAAGCAAAATGTTTATTTGATGTGGTTATCCTATCTTCTTTATCAAACGGTTGCTCACAAAAATAGAGATACTATAGATAAATCAGCGATGAGGGGCGAGAGAGATGCATGTAAATTGCTGTCTTCTATCTCTTTCTACCGACGTCGCCAGATAGTGGTTTGCTCCTCGCCTCTAGCTATAATACCTCTATGATTTGAATACGTTGATGACAGTTGTTGCGACATGTTGCAAGACAGGTATCCAGCGAACTGTAAAACGGGGTTGTGTTTTTAATGTCGTAATTCAGTAAAACGAGGAGCCATCTTAAAATTTTCACTATGTACTTGATATTTTGAAAAAAAAAATTGATTGTTAAAAACATCTTTCTACTATTTGGTATCATTGGTAAATTATCCAGTGATTAACATTACTTGTTGGAGAAAGTTGAAGTCGATCAGTAAACCACGATTTTTGTGTTAGAAATCTTTATAGTAACTACAAGTTTTTCATTGCCTATGTTTTATATATTTTTATATACATCTATATACACTGTCGATAAATTTTAAAACTGTTAGCGGAATTTTGGACTTTTTCCCACATATGTATGAAAAAACTTAAATTGAAGTCTTAGACACATGTGTGGGACGTTATGGACTCCTTGGTTTTGCATACAAGCAAAAACATGCATTTTAAAATATTCGTTGATGAATAGGCCGCAAATATCACTTTATTTCATGATTATTCATTACAGTTATTGTATATACAGGTGTATATGACAATGGAACACTTACTTAAATAATTGAAAGGGCATGACTAGCAGGCAGCTGCAAAAAAATAAATAAAAAAACTAAACTCCGTTTACAAGTTATAGGCGTTTGCAGTTCCAGGTATTTTTACCTCCGTTTCTCATAAAAGCAGGTGGCAGGCTTCCTTCTTAGGGTATACCCGGGGCCCTTGTGTGTAAAGTTAAAGATTTTAAATCGTACATATTTTTTTATTAATTACTACCAACCCGCCCCGGCTTCGCACGGGTAGCAGAGCATATTCTATTGATTTTTCCGACATCTTCAACAATCATCGTCATATTTCAGACATTTTTCACAAAACCTTAACAAATTATACACCTAAACCTTTCTCATGAATCACTGTCTACGGTGAAAACCGCATAAAAATCCGTTTAGTAGTTTTTTAGTTTATCGCGAATAGACAGACAGACGGACAGACGCGGCGGGGCCTTTGTTTTATAATATGTAGTGAAATATATAGTAATGTAGTGATAGTGATTTAAGTAAGTGTTCCATTGTCATATACACCTATATTTTTTGATTCCCTGTATTTTAACGACAGTAATAATATATTATAAATTCTAATACTGACTGGTACAATGTATTTAGGCGTAAAGTCAGTGTCCAGGAAAATGAAATCTTTAATAACCGACTAGCAATATGTTTAATTTCCACATTTGGTTCATTACACGAAAACTAAATATTTTATAAGCATAAAACAGCTTTTCCCTTTCATTTTTGCTAACCTATATTCTCCTAAATTTTTTTTCTCTATTTTTCATTTAAACGCATCTTTATCTCTCCTGCAGTGTAAAAGTTAAGGTGAAGGCATTCTTGAAATATATCTGCTGTGGTTTGGCACTATTTAATGTGATGTAATGCAATTTTAGTTGGCGTTGGATCGGGTCCCCACGCTTCGGCTGCTGTGGTAAGTTACGCGTAACTTTATAATAGTGCATAGTTGAGCTCAGGACTCATTATATCAATACGGAACTACGAGACTGCAATGCTGTGAAAGTGGGTAATATGTTTTGTTGTCTTGCGTTACAAATAAAAATTTTATATTATTTTTATTGATCTTTAAAATAATGTAAGAAGTTATGAATAAATAATTAATTATTGTATATTGGATTTTATTTGTTGGTAGAAATGAAACAACCTTTGATCTTACAAATAGACATTTTATTGAGACATTGTAAATAAAATAAAAAGTAATATACCTCTTCACACAGATACATACACTTAGATAAAAATATGTACGTATATTTTTGGATTAAAATTCGATACAATTCATAAAATCCTTGAACAGACGGGGGTCATTCTATTGAATGACTACTAATAAGTATTTATATATAACTATATGACAGAATAACTGTGGGCACATGTAGATCAAGTACAGGAGCTATTAGAAGTACAAGAAGTAAAATTTCAAAAAATTAACATTTTGTATAAAATTTTATAAATTCATAAGATTTTGTTTTGTGTTTTAAAAGCTCAAATTCTCCATCTCGAAAACTGTTAGGACCATCGTAAAGTTTAACAAGAATAATTTCACTACTATTATAATTTTTATCAATAATATCAGGTGGAAAGAATAGCCCACAGTTGAGACTGGACAGTACATAGGAAGGCAGGGAGTGTAGTACAAGTTACGTTAAGTCTTCATAAAGGGATTATTACATTTATTTATTAATCACCTACATATTCGATACGTCACGCCTCGTCTGCTTATCATAGAGCGATAACAGGTAATTAAGTGGGTATTCAGTGCTTCGTATAACTAGTTTACAACGCTTATTAACGACTATTATGGAAATGACTAGTACAAGTAGGCATTCGAAGATTTACAAGAGGCACCACGTGTGTAGTTCAGCGCCTAAGTCTTGGTCTCGAAAGATCATTTTTTATACTGGAAATATTACGCGCGAACAGGAAATTGCAGTGCAAATATGCGGGATTGTTTACACTTATGTTATAGTAAGGCCTTATGTGCTTTGAATATTGATACTTGCTAATTAAAGTTTTTAGTTGCGTAGACTCAAGGGTCAATTTTAATTTGTTCGCTTGTAACGTGCCGCCCCTCATAAAACTGCCTGCCTATGTGTAAACTACTGCAAAATGACATCATAAGTGAGATTATAATTACCTAGAAGCTGCATACCTGCTATATCATGTTAAGTTCTGACAGTACTAGGTGAATTTATTATTCAAAAATCAGTGGCGTAACTATACCTACCATCTGAGGCCCGTGGCTAATTCATCGGATAGGGCACAACTATCTATATAGACTGAAGAAAATGATTATACCAAGCGAATTATCATGCTGCATGATACTCTCAATAGGTCCTTCATGCAGCATGATGATTCAGCGTGTCATGCCGCATGATCGTCTAGGGTCCGCTTATGACCCGTCATGGAGGGTTGGGCGCCTACAACTGGCTGACTCACCGAGTACGGCTGCTTCGGAAAGTACTTGCTTATAGGCCGAGAACCAATGTTGCTTGCTTTTACTGCGAAGACTGTCGCGAGGACTATGTACATAACACTTTAGTGGAGTTCTCAGCGTGGGCATGGCGTGAGATTCTGCCGCCTTATTTTGTGAGATGATCCTGGCTTAAGGGGGTGGCAATTGAACGGGAGAGGAATAGTAGGTACATACTGTTCCGCAAAAGACATGGTTTTAGTTTGTTCGACTACTTACAACTTCACCGTTAGCTCCGGTGAGGTAATGACTCGGGGTTGCCACACTAAAAAATAAAATGTCAAACTGACTCGTAAATGATTAGAATGTGTTTTTTTTAGAAATCGAATTTCACTACAATAAATGGCTAGTTGGAAATTGTTTTTGTGTGCACATAGCTTGCTGCTATCTTGTCAGTTCAAAGTGCTAATGTGCCTAATTACAAAGTAGTTTCAACCAATTTGTTATTTAACTTTTAAATCAATGAACTTTATTTAGTAAATAGGTACAATAATAATTTTCAGAAACAAGGTATGTATGTATTCTTACTTCTTACTGTTCTCCGGCAGTGTGATATTTTAAACCTACACCGATATAATTTCGTAGGTTTTATGTAGGTATACTGTAGAGATGTGAAAGGCCGCTTACATCGTGCAAAGCGTAACGTTTTATTTTCAACGAAATATTAAAAGCATCTTCATACCATGTCATAAATGTTACTCCCCTGTATCTAAAATTACGACGGGCCGTTAGCATAAAAGTTATATAAGTATCCATAACCTATCTTGTTTAAGCAGCCGCAGCCATAAAAGTGTCACATGGAACAATTTATGACATTTGAATTAAATGTTAAATATTGGCTCACGCGTAATTGCTGATGGCAAAAAAAAATCTATGGTTTCTAGGTCCGCTCAAAAACCGTAGAGAGCTGGAACAAGCGACGAAACATAGTTTCTGCATTACAATCTGGTTCCGTTTCATCTGTGACTGCAACTCCAATATAAAACTGAAGATGGATAGGATTTCGACCCCCTTTCCTTTCTAGATATGAATCCGTAGCAAATCTATTGAATTAGAATGCAAATATCGTCTTCTAATTCAACAGATTTGCTTTTGGAGCTCGTATTCAATTTTACCAAACTTGATGATGTAAAATACATTTGGTAGCTACATGGGTACCGGCCGATAAAAGTTGGTTAGAACTTTACAACGTTAGACCTTTAATTTGCTAGGGGTAACTACTTAAAGAAACCAATCAACAGTATAGACAATATACATACTAGTAGAAATGAGGACACTATGTCAGCTACAGGTTGAGAAACCAAATGAGCATAAGTAGTGAGCATCGGGCTGCGAGAATCAGACGAGCGCGTGGACGAGTTGCGGGGCAAGTCTATCTGAGCGTGTGCCACATGGCGACGGCCTTGCGCGTCTCGTGTGCCATCTGCGCCCAGTGGCGGCCCTCGGCGCCCGCCTCCGCCGCGCCCACGCAGCACCACCCCACCACCAGCGCGCTGCCACCACCGCTTACCACGCACACCTACCGAACATATATTTACAAATAATTGATATAGAGCTTCTAGTAAGTATATAATCGGAAAAAGTCTTTTCATATTTTGTATGTTTATACATACAAAATACGAAAAGACTTTCGTACCTCGGTACCCCTCATAAAATCAGGTGGAACGTGTAAAGTTAAAGATTTTAAATCATACGTATTTTTTTTGGAACTTTGGAACTTTTCACTCAGTTTTTGAGAAAATCCATAAAACTAACTTAAAAAAATTCGGTGTTAGTTTTTATGGATTTTCTTAGTAACCGAATGAAAAAATCCACACACCACAACACATTCCACCTACTTTTATGAAAAACGGAGGTAAAAATACGTGGAAATTCAAACGGTCATAACTTGTACATAAACGGATAGTTTTTTTTTAATTCTTAGTGCAACTGCATGCTAGAGTCATGACCTTTCAGTGATTTAAGTAAGTGTTCTATTTTCAAATACAGCCTGCATATTATAATTGAATGTAATTAAACTTTGAAAAACAAAAATGTTATGAATTTGTATATAAAATACGAAGAAACTTTTTCCCCTACCTTATATTTTACCGTCTACGAGAAATGCGGCCCATTTTGCATACATTTGCTGAAAACTTCTCTAGCCACTGTTACAGACTAATTATACGGTAAAGGACGACCTCGTCTGACACGTAATGTGCCAAAACTCACTAGGGACACAGTACCTGCTGTTCTACGTCGACAATGTATAAGAATAGAGAAGAAGCAATTATAAAAGACTGACCGCATTGAAGGTCTAGCGTGGTGTGAATCTATCTGATCATTAGACATTTTGAACAGTTACTTACTCACATACACACCATTTCAGTTACTTACATTGAATATTTAAAATAGTGATTATTATCGCCGTCACTAACCAGTGCTCCACTCCATTATTTGTGGTTATATATACTACACTTGCCTTACCAATCGTTCAAAAACTTTTGAAGGATTCCGTTTCATATTTTTAGTTACCTCAATCGAAGCTTCCTGAAGGTTAGCAGACGGCAAGCTAAAAGACAGTGCCTCGTTCCATACCGGATTGTTGATCTCTTTTCTGTTACTCTTCTTCTTTTTCACACGTTTACCGTTCACCAGAAGATATACTTTTACATACACATCTGTAAAGATAATACACAATTTTAGTATTCGTATGTGAGCAGAAACTATTTGGACTTCATGCAACGAAAATCGTATCACATTTTATTACCAGTTGTAATTCCAGTTACAGGTGATAGAGATTTTGCGCCTGTTTATACACATTGGTAATCACTCATCACCTTCTGATAGGCTTCTTACTATGGTTTGCAAGTGCAGTTTCACCAATAGCTGCCAGTATTTGTGCAACACGAAGTTTGGACAATATCTTCGTCGTAATAAAACTCCATATTTTAAAACCGAGAGGAAGAAAAAGACTACGCGAGGAAGAGGGCCACCATATGACTGGCCTGTTGGTCTAGTGGTTAGTGATCCTGACTGCTGATCACTTGTTCTGTGTCTGTATAATATGTATGTATTTAGAAATATATAAGTATGTTTATTAGCCGTCTGGATACTTTAGTACAGGCTTTGCCTAGTTTGGGATCAGACGGCCGTGTAACAAAGCTGCTAAAGAACTTTCTTTATCTTTATAGCTTATAGCTTCTTTATCTTTGTAGCTATGATTCATTTTATGATTTACGTTACACACACCAGTGTAACGTGTAAAAATAAAAAAATAACACCTGTAACTTTAAAAAATTGGCTAGATAACTAGTTTTCGCACTTGCACTAGATATAGGTAAGTATAATATTTCTAGGTAATATATATACCTAGAGCATCCTTCCCTTCTTGCGGTGGTAGCAAATTCCTCGCCTTGAGCACAACGACTGTGAGTCGTTCCGCAGATGGAAGGTAAGACAAAGACAGCAATAGTTCTTGTAACTCTTCAGGGGGACGTCGCTCTCGAGATAGCTCAGCCCAAACTTCAGCACCGCCGGCCACTTCAACGCGGGAGAGAGGCACCTTTGCTGAACCCATCACTTCGTTTCGGGAGAATCTGTGATTATACATATTATAAATAAAAAAATATGTAGGTACGTACCTAACCGAGGAAAAAAATGGGCACTAAGTGCTGGTCAAGTACCTAGGAATTTCGGAAGATTGAAAATAGAACCACCGGCTGGAGAAGCAGCTTCTTACGCAGACAGGTTACACACGACCATAAACTTCGTTAGTATATTAAGTTTATGCACACGACTATACGAAAGCATTGTTTCTGGAGCAGTTTATTGTACAGTTGAAATATGAAGTTAATTTTTTTTGTAGCAATCATCTTGCTGAGAAATGATTTACAGTAATATTAATACATTCAGAAATCACCTGTCATAATCAAAGACTTGCAGTAGCAACGTCTTGTCAGTCAGCTCGTCATGCGACACGGGAAACTTGAAGTGTTGGTCAAAGAAGGGATTGGCTTCATTGCGATGCACTGGGGTTTGACGTACCCTTGTGTCAACTTCAGGTAGCAGGCTCACTCGAACGTACGGGTCGTTAAAGCCTCCTGCTTCATAACCAGCTAAATCATGAGCTGGAAATAATGTTAGGCTATTACTATTTACTAAATAACATACATAACAGAACAGTATCTACGGTAAAAATTTAGCAACTACGGCAAACCCGTGAAATACATACAAAACAAAGTTATTACAAAGTGAGATAATGTAACATTTATGATTCGATTTTGAGCATTACGTTACAATACTGCCTCCCTGACTGACAAGCATTCGCCTGTAATGTAACATTTATCATTCGAGTTGATTAGTTGATTCCACAATGTCAGACGAAGCGGTCCTTGTGCTGAAATTGTTATTTACGTAAAAAAAAAAAGAAGAAACGATATTGGTGTCATGAATTATTTCAAAACTACGAAGCATAGGCGGTTTTACAAGGTGTATCAAAAAATTACAGATTGTGTCACTACAGGTTGCGTACTATGGAATAAAGGCTAACTCCTGTCCTGTCCTGGCCGTTGAGGACTACAGATGCAAGAGAACCGCACTATTAGTTGAGGCAAGTGTTCAATAACTTGTAATTGACGCGAGACGGTCGCTAGAAGTTGGCTACACTAAAATTATGTTTTTTTCTTTACAAACCGTTTATAGTGCACAGGGAAGTCCCCCCGTCGCAATGTCGTCGTTGAATGGGTAGTTGTATTGAATCGTAAGAAGAAAATACGTTTATAATCATTTTATTTCACCTAATATTTTTATTAAACTGAATGTACCTAATTATATTTTCAAATATTTTTATAGTAAAATAGATGTATCTATCAAGCAACGACGGAGCTACGGATAGACTTATTTTTATACAGTTCATAACTATGTAGGTTAATAAAATAAATGGAAGCCAGGAAAAGTTTGTGTTAGTTTAGTACAAATGTTGAAATTAACATAAATGTACCTTTGGGTAGACAGACAAACGATATGGTTGATAGGAAACTGTAGCCGAAGGGAGACGAAGATATACCTCTCCTTACCTTCAATAAGATGCACTTCCAAATCCGACCTGTCAAAGTCATACTTCAGACGCAAATGGATTCTTCCAAGCGACGGGCCCGCTCCTTCCAGTTCTATCACAAGTGGTGCTTCCCTCTTCGTATACAGGTCAGGTTGGAGGGCTCCTAAAGCACTGATGGTCGCACCGGCTCCAGGGCTTAAAGGTCCAAGGCCGCTGCTGCTTTCTACCAGGGAATTGCTTCGGTCTATTCGTCTGAAAAGAGAATACAAACTCCTTACAGTAAAAGTCGGTGGAATTTTAATAAGTACGACAATCCAATCTTTCATTCTACTTTTTAATATAACCAATATACTACCAGTTTAACGCGTTATAAAGTAGTGTAGCGATGAAGGGCGTGTAGCTAGAACGGTGTTCTCTCTATTACTGTTTATACTTAGTTCTACTTATATTCGGATTTCCTTACGTCGAGGTTGCAGAGCACTTCTAGAACTGGTGATACAATAAAACGAAACAGTAGATGCTCAAGAATCCTAACACCATTTTTAAATGTGTAAGTTCGTGAAGACGTACCTAAATTACTCAATCCTGATCACTGAACGGATTCGGATAAAATTTGTAATAGAGCCAGATTTTATTCTGGAGAGATACATGAGTATACAGGAAACAGGATCCACGCCGCGAAAGCCAGTTTAACCATAAAACATAAGGCCAACCTGGTTTTAACTTGGATTTGTTGCACGTTGAATAGTCTGATCTGACATATCACTACATATTATAAAACAAAGTCCCCGGCCGCGTCTGTCTGACTGTTCGCGATAAACTCAAAAACTACTGAACGGATTTTCATGCGGTTTTCACCACTAGATAAAGCGATTCGAAGATTTAGATATAAAATTTGCTAAGGTTTTGTGTAAATTGGTTGAAATATGACAATGATTGTTGAAGATGTCTCTGCTACCCGTGCGAAGCCGGGGCGGGTTGCTATTAAGTTCATAATAAAATAAACAGTCTCAAACATTGTTAAAATATTATGCAATTGTCTTGACTTTATTTTTACCTAACAAGGTAGGCTTCCCTAAAGACTCGTAACTATTAGATTAAACACAACTACATTCAAGGCTAAGATCAATAAATGGGTGCGCGGTATTGCAATATACCTAAACTGTAGTATTATCTATTACGGCGCTTTGGGATTATCTGCTAGATATAATCAAGTAAAGGGAACCCCATCGTCCGAGCTCAAAGACAATCAAAATAAATAGGGAAGGGACCATGAAGGGAACTTTGCAGATTTTTTTAAAGCCTCAATTTCACTTCATTTGGTCTTCTCCAGTGGCAAAGCTCTTGGCGACGATTATCAGAACAGTGAGTGCCGAATCTTCATTTCCACATATCGATATTCTCATGTGCGAAGTTCAAATATTTAACTTTCGCTTATACGAAATTCTATTCAGATAATACCTAATCACTGCAGGGCACTCCAACCGATCTATCACAACAATGTCAGGATTTTTTGAGAACAATCCTAATCCTATCTGTGATGATAGATCGATACTAATATTAAATTATAGAGGACACAAAGATGGGTAACATTTTGGTAAAAAAAGCTCCGATTTAAATATTAATTATTCCGGTATTAAATACCTCCAATCAGTGTTGCTTGCCTTCATGGAGGAAATAGAGAATCGTTCATTACTTCTAGGTTACTTAGTATGGGAATTCGCATTTATTTTATTTATTTATTTTCGCATAAATTCGCATTATTTACACTAATGAGAAGAATGAGTGAAAGCTTCGATTTAGCGAAATAGATTTCAAGTGAGTGGAATTTATGGTTAAGCTGAACAGACGTATGTAAGAATGATTTAATCAATCGATCTGGACCTTAACCGTCGAGTTAAAAGAGCAAAATGAGTGAAATATATCTTTAAACTGTACGTCTACTGAATACTACAGTGGACGTCGTGAAATCCCCGCACTGCCACAGTACTTTCTTGGATGCTGCAAAAATATCAGTGGATAGGGCTCTTATATTGAAGTGTGATACGTAAGTGCCGGGAAAAGAACGAGTTCAGAAAGGGACAAATAAAAATTAAGACCAAACATAATATTAACACCAAAACACTTTTCCATAGAGAGTAAAAAACTGACCTTAATTTGATTTGTCCCATTCAGAACTTAAACCCTTCATAGCAGTTGCCCTCTACATGCACGCACACATACATGCACTATTTTTGTATGAAGAGAACTTACTATTGTATTTCTAACAGGACATTACTACTAGGTATTTCATATGCGAAGGGCCAAGCCAAAGTCGCGCTTGTGGCCCGGGATAGTCGTACACTTTCTAAAACATTTTGGAGAACTTTGCGTTTTAAGATATATCATGCAGTTAACGGAAAAGATTTTATCAGTGGTATCCATTTGGTAGTTGTCCAGATGTGTAATGAAAGTAACAATAATTCTGTTTAATATAAAACTATACTCGCAGTTTACTAGATATTTCTTGACGGTTTAAACGCTCGAGGAGCTGTTGAATGACTTGACTCTTTGGACTATCATAGTTTAAAACCATGCTTAGTAAAATGGTATCTTGCCATAAAGAAGTTGTCCGTTGAAAGACTACATTCGTTTATTTTTACGCGCGTCATAAAGAGCAAATAGAGCGCTAATGATGTGAATTTTATGCGTCTCTCAGTCATTTTATTTCTCTCATGTAATAAAATGAATTGAAATTATGCTATGCATGTTATGTGCGTTAGTTATAAAGAAAAATGTTGGCGTAGCACAAAGCTATAAAATCAAATGAGCACAATATGGCTGAAAGCTTCTACGGTTCACGGGTATGTTTATTATATTATTGTAATGCCAAAGACGGAAAAGATTCGGAAACCGAGTCTCAATTAGATGTTGAAGATGCTTCACATAAACGAGAATTGTTATTTGAAACATATGCTGTTTTTGGTCCAGTTTCAACTTTTGTCTCTTTGACTTTCAGAGAAATATCATCATCATCGCGATGAATCCCGGTTACAACCGAAGCTTCCGCTTCGGTGCCCGGGGTCCACTTTTCTACCTTTTCTTCTTCACTTCGCACGATCTTCGGCATCCCTGACAGTAAGTCCATTGGCACGCATATCACCCCTTACGACGTCAAGCCAGCACTTTTTTGGTCTACCCCTCTTGCCGTGGCCCGGCGGAGGCGGCATGGCCAGACATTTGTTCCCCACGTAAGTATCCGGTTGCCGTAAAACGTGGCCATACCAGCGAAGGCGACACTCCTGCAATTTATCCGCAATGTCACGGACATGAAGGCTGCCGCGAATGCGGGAGTTCCTAACGCGGTCCTTCGTGTTACTCCACACATCCACCGCGGCATATTCATTTCCCTGATACGCAGTTCCTGCTTGTGTCGCTCCAGCACCGGCCACGTTTCACAGCCATATAAAAGGACAGGCCTAATGATGGTTTTATAGACCTGTCCCTTCAACTTAACTGGTATCTTGGGGTCACAAATGACACCAGTCACCTCACGCCATTTGGCCCACGCGGCAGCAATGCGTGCCTTGACGTCGCAATCGATGTTACCAGACGCGTGAAATACAGATCCCAGGTATTTCACCTGATCCGTGCGCTCACTTTCAGAGAAATATACCTACCTATAATCCTACTTCTAAGAAGAAGTTGAAGATTAACTTAACTTACGTTTATAAATTTATTTATACGGGAATTAACGCCATCAATAGGTATTACATACCTTGGAATTACCTGACATGTCAGCCTGTGACTACGGCCTTTGAATTGCCTGGTCGAAAAAAATTTCGACAAATTTATCTAAAGAGATATAAAAATAGAGCCATCGGCATTTTGGTTCACTTTTTGTGGTGCTTTAGTCGCAGTAATCTGTCAGCTGTAGAAAATTACGAAATATTATCAAATACAGTCAGTACAAATGCTGTGCTGATGTTTCTATTAATGAAATATCTTTGACTAACATCAATAGATGTGACTGGTGACCTGATAAACTATCCGAATTTTGTAGCAAATATCAACGATCTTGTAAAACATTAAGTAACTGAAGAACACTATCTCACTCTCTCACTATAGAACAAGGGTATGGGGGATTCCTACGTGGGAATGCAGGTGAGATTAGTCCCATTAGACGTAATATTTGAGCTATCTAACACAGTTGGAAGACTTTAATTCAATCGGAACTCTGCTGTTGCCTACCTTCTAATACATTTAAAATATTTTTTAGAACATTTGAATGTAGGTGATGTACCTACACACAATTAAAAATATATGTCTATAATTTTAGTAATACATGAACGCCTAGCAGATTATCTTATTAAGTTTTCATTTATATTCTAGTTGACATCATAAAATTTGAAAAACATGACAAGCCATGAATTTCAAATGTTAAAGTTGAAACCGCTAGAGGAAATATATTCCCCTTACAATGTGACCCTTACTCATTTATTAATCCGTACTATATGAATATAATGTTCTGAAGGTATATTAAACAATAACCACCTTTCTAAGCTCCAGTAATTTATTCCAGACGCACACACCTATTGCGTACTGTCTAATCTTAAAACATCGGGAAGTAGGTCAGATATTATTAATATACATATGTATGTATGTACATTTACTAATTTGTAGAGACTACTATGTGTAGTCCCTGCAAATATTAGGTAATAGTAATGTAAGGATAACCTCAAAAACCGTCCCGTGGTATAAGTGAGTTGGTGCATATGGCAGGATTGGTGATCCTGCGTCGGGTAAACTGTTATAGTGTTAAAATGGGTGGTCTTAATGTAAGCTGCGATCTCTTATAGTTAGCCTCTGGATATTACATAGGGAATGAGCTAATCAGTGGCGTAACTACACCATTTGGGGCCCGTGGCTAATTCATTGGATGTGTGTGAGTCTGACTCGCGCTTGGCCGTTATTTTCTAACTCATGTATTTTATTAGGTTTATTAAATTAGATAACTTATAATGATTAAATACAAAGTTAATACTTTTTTAATAAGTGCCTCCTGTGATCAGGGCCTTTGATGCCCGAGGGCCCGCTCGAGCCGGGGGCCCGTAGCATTTTGCCCGCTCTGTCACCCTATTGTTACGCCACTGGAGCTAATGGCTGATTGTGCTGTACAACTACTGAATACAAATGTTTAACTGATAAACAATAAGATTAATTACTAATTCTACAGAAAAAACCTTCGGTTATTGTCAAAAAATCTAAAAATAAAAATACAGACACGGATCACGACAGGCCTCGATAGGTGTGTCAAGTAGTTGATTTGTGCAATTAAAGATACAAATGTTTTTGAATATAACTTTTCCAGTGTATTAAATATTGGTAACAGCAGGGGAGCCCAATAAAGTATTTTGGGATTTATTCAAACTTTTTTCTGTCTACCATCTAATCTTCAAAATTTAATAGGGGCCCACGACCTAAGTGTCTCTAAGTGGGAGAGTCATGTTTCGGCACATATGGGTCGGCTCGACCGGAGTGATAATAGGGCCTCACCGAAAACCGGCCACATAGCAACGTTTCGTTGTTTTTCGCCGAGTGAGTAAGGTTAGCGGAGGCTCTAATTCTTTCCTCTCTCCCTCTTCCCTCTTCTCCCCCTCTTCCCTCTTCTCCCCCTCTTCCCTCCCTTCCCCTATTCCCACCTTAAAGGTCGGCAACGCACTTGTGACTCTTAACTTGCCCATGGGCGGCGGTAGTCACTTATCGTCTAGTGACCCTCGACTAAATCCACACTATAAAATTTGGCGCAATATATGCCTACTAACTTTAATAAAACAAATACACATTCATCATTAGTTTAATCAAAATTATGTTAATGATAGTTAATTAGCCAAAGTAATAACTTTCACACGAAAATTTCCAATTTTTTGAGCAAATATTATTTCAATTGACTTAAAAAAATAACATTCACGAATCAAACATTTCTAAATTTTAATCAGAAACTTATTTCTTTTGCCCTGCAACATTTTTGAGCCACATTTGTTCATCGTCTGAGAATATTTTAACTAGGTAAGTAGTTAGGGAAGTTTGCGTTATAACAGAGAATGAACCACTTGAATAATTTTTGAGATTATTCGGGAAAATCTATTGCAAAGAGTTATGTAACTGATTCTTAAAAACTACTTTCTACAATCTATACATAATCTATCTCCATCTATATATAATCTATCTAACAATAATGTTGTAAATGTATAAATAGTAAATTACAATCTCGGAAAATACAACTAAAATAATACAGACATCGCTGATGGAAGGGAACCGCTTACTGGTCGTGATTTACCTAATCTTTCATTAGAATCTGGTCGCTTCTATTAAACCGATATAATGAACTTCGGGAGGGTATTTTATAATTAATCTGCTTGGCAGGTGGTATCTTGATATGGTTGTCTGTTGGTCGTCTGACAGCAGTAAAACCTTGGCTTCGTTAATTGGATGTTCACCTATTTTATACTTATCATTATGATTGGCTTGAAATATAGAGTTGCTTTAATTTTTATCCTTTGGCACGATGGTTTTATTAAAATCCATCATCCATCCAGAACTTGGCAATCCCCCATAGTTTTCAGTCCCTTAAACACATGGCCCACCTCACTTACTTCAACGAAATTTCAGGAAAAAGGTTCGCGTAAACATACCCTTGTCAAACAATCACATTTTATAGGTTGTCAAATGCATTAAATATAAAAGAAATAAAATTGAAGTGCGAGTGGAAGTTGTTTTTCAGTTTATTCCAAGCTTCCCTGAACATACTTTGCAAATTAAGATTTCTAGAAATAGGAACGTCGGAAGAAACAAGCTTAGAGTCCTTTTCTAAATATTTTAAGTTAGCGATACTGTAATAGGTAGGTACTATTCGTTGCTGTGTTATTGATAAAATATTCATTACATAAAGTTTCTGCTTTTCCATTTTATGCTTTAAGACTTTTATACTAGTGGAGTTTACACTTCATATAGAAATTACTTTTGAACTCCTTGGTCAGTTAGTCTTTTGGTAGCTTATCCTGCTTTTAGTAGGCCATTGAAAAGTTAGTGATGATGAAGAGGTGTGAAACCTTAAGCGGTGATAGCATAATGATTTAGATGTCAGACTTACATTCCAAAGGTTGCTGGTTGAAATCAAATAAGTACACAATCGACGAGAACTAACTCCTAACAAAAATATTTAGTTAAATTTGAACGATTAGCAAAAATACAAGTAATGTGTGACATACTTTAGCAAACTGTTTTTTAAATAAAAGCTATAATGTACAGGTTCAAGAGAGACATTCAACATGAAACCATAGGCGGACATCTGGGGTGTTTCTCGCTATACTAATCACTTGGGGCAGACGCCGCACCGCCCGCCTGCCGACAGCTGCACGTTCACTTTATATAATTGAAGTGAAAACAAATACATATTTGCTGTTTCTTAATTTTCTCGTCGTAGTAAAAAATTAAAGCTACATCTCAATTAATTACTTAGGTTAGTAGACTGTGAGTATGTTTAGTAAGCAATTTTACAACATGTTACAGAAAGGTGTGATCATATTTTAGAAGCGTTATGAGTAACTGAAAAAGTAGTTAATTAAACTTGAAAAAAATAGGTTTCGACAAAAAAATTACCTTTAAATTATTTTGAACAGTATTTCTCATGGTGCACGTTTCTAATCGTATAAACGTAAAATCAATTTTCGTGTTAATTTTAATTATTGTTTTGGATTTGGCGGACATTTTCGGACAAATCCGGAAATTCCATCAACACCCTTTTGTATTAAATACCTATAGTTTCATTAATGTCAGCCCTCTATCTTACGAAATATTACGGTCAATTTTGAAGCTCAATTTAATAAGATTTACATAAGACTATGTTTTTAATTTTTGAAAACAAGATTTCTGTAGAAAAATCACGAATTTTGCTAAAATTATTAGCACTTTACGTCATTTTTCTTCGTCTACGTCTTCTTTTTTACGTCATTCGGTCTGCTACCTTTTACCTTTTTGTAGCACTCTGTATAATGTGCTCCTAAAATTATCTTAATCTACGCAATAAAGATGGCTTGAAGACCACAATGATAAAAAAAATATTACAATTAATTAGTTGAACCCAATAGCTTATCAGATTAGTTGGAATTAAGGCTAACTGTGTCGGGGTATGTTTAATAAGCCTTCTTTCTTAATAAACAGTCTATCTGGCGCTAAATCTTTTTTTTAAATTGATCTAGTTTATCCTGACATTAGCGCGTCCAATCAAACTAACAAGATTTGTTGTTGATTGATTTATTTTTGTTGACTTTTGGAACGAAGTTCCTTATCGCATGTTACACTTCAGATGCTCGGCGGAAGGGGGCTAGGTGGAAAAAGGTGTTAGCGCAACGAAAAATGCTGCCCACGATTTGATTTTTATTTACGCCATCTATGCATTCTGCGCATATATTAGTTCAGTATATTTTGATTCAATTTATTCAATCCATTGAACATAAGGTCGGGGAAAAAGTTTCTTCGTATTTATATAAAAATTCAAGACATTTTTGTTCAAAGTTCAATTACATTTAATTATCCTTACTAATATTATAAATGCGAAAGTAACTCTGTCTGTCTGTCTGTCGCCCTTTCACGCCAAAACTACTAAACCGATTTAAATGAAATTTGGTACACAGATAGTCTAGAGCCTAAGAAAAAAGACATAGGCTACTTTATAAGGCGAAAAAAGGGGTGTAAGGTGTTGAAAGAAGTCATATCGCTAGAAGCTTGAAACTTATTTTTTAAGGCTGTCGATTCGATATAAATACGCTATTCCACGCGGACGAAGTCGCGGGCACAGCTAGTAATATATATATGTGCCATTTTGTTCGAAAACTTCTTGCCATGTTGTAGGTAGGTGACATAATACCGTTGCTGGAGAAATCTTGGGATTTTTTATCAAAAAACTGCGACAAGTAGTTTTGACAGTCCTCTCTTGATGTTAACCTAACACTACCTATGAATGTGGTGTGGGTGTTTAATCACCACTGCCTACTCTTCGGGGATACAGGCGTGATTGAATGTATGTATGTATGTAATACTAGCCATCCCCGCAGTTGCACCTGCGTTTATGGTCACTGTTCCGCTCCTATTGGTCGCAGCGTGATGTTATATAGCCTTCCTCGATAAATGGGCTATCCAACACTAAAAGATTTTTTCAATTCGAACCAGTAGTTCCTGAGATTAGAGCGTTCAACCAAACAAACAAACAAACTCTTCAGCTTTATAATATTAGCATAGATGTTGGATCTAGATCTAGAAATATAAAGACCCGATTCTACCCTCTTCTCACAAATGTTAGAATGAGAATGACAACAGTAGAAAATTGTCTTCATATGAAAGTTGCCTAAGGGCAGAGGTAGCTGAGCCTTTTCTGAAAAAAGATCCTTTTTCAAACAAGATAGAATTTTATTCTAAAATTAAGTTTAGATTCCAATCGTAATTAATGTAACTGAAATAATTACATGTCCTTTTTAGATTCTTGATGTACCTTTATACCTCCAATGTCTACCTCTAATATTTATATATTAGCGAGTAGAAATAAAAACGTGTAATATGAGCTCGGACCCCTCGAGTGGTAATAGGAAACATGTAGTTGCCTTCTTTCCTAATTTGCAAATCGACGTTGCGAAAAATCGTATTAGGGATGGGATAAGACATTTTACATACATAAGATGAATTCCCTAGCGATTTTGCTTAAAGGATCTATTCTTACTTTAGAAAACATAAGTTTTCGAGGAAACTTGAATAACCTCATAGAAGTCAACTTTAAGAGATACTATTCTATTGAGTAGGTACACGTTTTCGGTAAATTTTTACTGCACTATAATTTGTATGACTTAAAATTAATTTGAAGACGTATTTGAGATTTAGTTAAGGTTTTAATTCAATACTTATAAACTTTTTAGTTACATTACAAGTAAAAAACATAGGTATTCATTTAGTTTAATTAACCCGAAAACGTCTTATTATATACCTACATTAATAAACAGACAATTAGTACTACCTACCGCAGCTATATGTACCTAATGAGCAAGTTACTTTTTTGCTTAACGTAATGGTATTTTTGCACAAAAACGTAATTTTAGTTGCTTTTAATTATATTTTTACTAAGTAATAGGTATGCAATAAATATTTACATGCGTCATAAAATTCCACCGCATCATTGCCTACTAACGTTAACTGATAGCCGTCAATGTAAACCGGATTTTTTTTTAAATTTCATTTTAATCGCTTTTAAAGTGATTCTATTGATTTTCAAAATTGTTCGCAAGACTGGCAGCGGCTGGAAATAGATAAGCAAGCTATTCTTACATTTACAGATACGTATATACAGGTCAAATTAATACCGCGGATTTTTAGTATCTATAAAATTCCAACTTCATTCTCACTGCTGTGACTGCTCTACGCCAGGATCAAAATAGTGAACCACAAAAACTGTGAACCTGAGACTCCGTAAGTCTAAAGTATCATAAAAATCATGATCGTGTAGACTAGCTTTAACGAATGCAGATATCTATAAAAACAGATAACTGGCCAATGACACCACGTAGCAGTCGACACCCATCAGAAGGCATGAAAAAACAGTTAAAAAAAGTTCCAGGGCTAATCATCACACCATCGTTAACAATCTGTAAGACTCATTAAAACGAATATTATGGGCCCAAACTCGAGGGGTTTCCTAGCCACTGAAGATTTCCACTATCCACCTCTTGGCTTATCAGATCAGCTCCAAGATGCCAAATTATGATATCGTCATTCGAACTACATGTACATACAAAGTTTGATTTAGGTACAACAATTAGAAGTAGGTTAAATTGACTTCTTAGATTTATTTACATTGTTAGAACTACTAAAAGCATGTAAAAAAACCTTTTTAATATATGAAGAAAGAAAGAAAAGAAAAGAAAGAAAAAATATTTATTTTTACCACACAATTACACACACAAACACTTAAATATTCACAAGAAAACAATAAAAATAAATAATAAATAAAATAAAAACTAGAACATAATAATGTAGACTACAAAAAATATACTATTATATTTATCTACTTGATCAGTTTGAAGAAGAAAGAAGAATTTCTAGAGTTTTAGTAATTAACACAACCAAAAACTTCGAAATTTGAAATTCGCGAGGATTGCATGCACAGACGTTTCTTGTTTCCGCTACAATCGTTTCAAACTTATCCTACTAGCCGTCAAATTTGAACTCTAGTGCCAATTTAAATAAATATTTTAAGTAAAGTAAAAGTTTACTTGTAGTTAAGTTAAAATATACAAAAATAATAAACATAAAAAGTAAATATTATACACAGTAACATTCGATTCCAACTAATGCCATTGAATTCCATTTGAAATATGCAGGTACTATTCAGAGGAAGAGTATTTTGCACTGATTAAAAAAACAAGGACGAATTTTTGTACACAAATAATATCTTGGATTTCAAACTTGAATACTAAACCGCCGATCAGTATTTTCATTGAACAGGTATTTCTTGAAAGAAAAGGAATGTCAGTATTCAGTACAAAAAGGGCGGCCGTGATTCTTGATCAAGCGCGAAGTGTTGTAAGAAGGCTTTTAGTCGGAATACGTAAAGGTTAAAAGGTGAGCCTACTTCGTAGCGTATAACGGTAATCATTTCTAAATTATTGATGAAGTAAGTGCGAACACAGAATAATTTAATTTGTTATGTGTGAGTCGGCACCACTCGTATAAAGCGCCTTGTGATTTACAACTTCTATAAATAGTTAAAGGACTCTTCATTATGGTCTTGATTTTGTGTCAAAATGTTTAGAAATAATTTTTTGAAATGTAACAAAATGTTTTTCGGAATTTTCTTTGCGTAGAGAATTAGCATTATATTTCAACGTGGTCAATCATTTGGTCTTTTAGAATATATTTATATGGAGATAGCAAAAAACGTTCAACAAAAATTTATAAATAGTACGATCACATGATTGTATGAAGAAGCGCATTCATACATAATATATGAACTATTTCCTGATTTTTATTAAGTAATATGGACGGTTTGAAAGAATTTGAAAGATTTGATGATAGTAGGCTCTTTCTAATACTACAGCCCCAGAACGTACCATTAACAATGAAATCAATCAAAATCTCTTGATCTAACAATATTAAACATAATATTATATCAATAGAAAAAAAACAAAACCGTTACTACTTCATAGTTGCTAGTAAAGATATATTTTTTTAACCAACTTAAAAAAAGGAGGAGGTTCTATGTTCCACTGTTCCACCACACACACACACATATTTATTTTTTATGCATGTTCACATATTACTCAAAAACGCCTGGACCGATTTGGAAAATTCTTCTTTTGTTTGAAAGGGTATACTTCCCAGGTCCCATGGTCATCAGGCCAGGATCTAATGATGGGTCCCTGGAGAAATCGAGGGAACTCTTCAAATTTTATAGGCACACTTGAAGCGATTTGGGTGTTCTGAGGCGCATTGATGTCGGTGATACTTTTTTTAAAAGATATTTATTAATAACCTTACACACGTATAATATTCGACGGAATAGAAATTAGACTTGAGAGCGCCAAACATCATCAATGTTTATCTGTTACGGCAGTGGTCTACCACTACCGGTAAAGTTGCTCGGTACGTTAGTTGTTATAGAACTCAACGTAGAACTTCCAAACCATTACTTCGAATGTATAGGTACAAATTTTGGTTCGTCTAGCTCTATAAACCGGTGCTATGGTCCCATTTCTGTTCAAGCCATTGAATTCGATGATTTCCTTACTGAAAGGGTATGGGTATTATTACCTTAAGGCATTAAAAAGCATAAACAGACTAGGCCATTTATTTGGCTTCTGTGTGTATGGTGCAAATAGAGGAGCTGTGGGTTAAAGTCAACACTTCGAAATAATATTTTTGTGCAAGGCGTATAAAATAGTTCGAAGATCATCAGCTCGTTTCTAATTTTTGAGGGTTTTTTTTTGTAGGTACTTGTATATACCTACACCTAACATTTGATATATGTATAGCTAGACGACTGTTTAAAAAATCTGTTTTAGACCTCTTTTTCCACGTACACTTGTAAGGTCGGAGAAAAAGTTTCTTCGTATTTTATATACGAATTCAAGACATTTTTTGTTCAAAGTTTAATTACATTTTATTATAATACATATATATGGCAATTTTGTTCCATAACTTGTTGCCATTTTGTAGTTAGTGACATAAATCCATTGCTGTAGAAATCTTTGGATTTTTGATCAAAAAACTGCGACAAGTAGTTGTGACAGTCCTCTCTTGATGTTAATCTAACAACCCAAAGAATTCTGAAGAGACCGAAACATGTGAAAATCTGAAGGTGCAAGGTCAGGACTATATGGTGAACAAAATGGTTCGGTTTCATTATCATCATCGTTCATTAGGTTTTTTTCAGTAAGCCTGTTTGGCATCCAAATATCGAGCTTTTTTGTATGGTCAGGCTTTTCCAAATGGGTCAAAACTGTTTTGTGTTCAATGATCAGTTCCTAGGCTATGTCGTTACTAGTAATATGCCAATCTTGCTCCACTTTTTCAAAAATGGCATCGACTTTATCCGTATGAGAGCGACAAGAGCCAGCTGCATCTTTGACATCAAAATTCCCCGACTGAAAACGCTTAAACCAACTGTGTGCTACTCTTACTGACACTGTATTAGGTCCATAAACGTCACAAATTTTTTCGCGGCTTGTGTCGCATTTTTCCCTTTTTTGTAATAAAACTTCAGCATGTATCGAATTTCTTCGTTAGATTCACTCATTTTGGCGGACAAAAAAACAATTGAAAAATGGTGGGAAAGAGTTTTTTACTTTTTATTTTTCTTTTTCTTAATGTCTTATATTTATTGACATTAAAACCAGCCGGATACAAATAGTAACACGAAAGAGATTTGTCTTGAATTTTATACATACAAAATACGAAAAGACTTTTTCCCTGACCTATTATATTCATTCTATTTTTATTCTTACAATTATTCTGTGTAAGTTATTACTATTATTTTAATATCTTGACAACTTTAACTCGAAATGTACAATCGATAACAGTTTTACTAGGGTCATTGTGTTCTTTTGTTGGCTGAAACTTGGTCAATATCCGTCCGAAAAAGCATTAGCTTTATGACCAAAAGAGTTTGGCGAATCTAATCGATTTGTCCTGACACGATTCGTATATTATTACTTGTTTAGTCAGTCCAGTCAACCGAATGAGAAAATATATACTCAAATTAAGTCTATATAATACATATCACGCTTATATCCTCGAAGGTGTATTAAAAACCCACATTTTCCCGACTAAAATTTGGTCTCACTCACGGAATAGGAGGCAAGCCTATTGCTATTAACTGGGCACTTTGGGAATTAAAGATGAGGAAATTGGGAGTATAGGTATGTATTAAAAAAGCAGGTCGAGGTCGCAAACCTGTTTTACATAACAGTATGAGATATGTAAAATAAGTAGGTACTGCACTACAGCGGTGTTGGTTTTATTTACATACTTATGTAGTGTTTGATATTATTTTGCAGATGCAGGTGTGGTGTTACGAGATAACAGAATAATAAAAAATATTTTGCTATATACAAGCTGTTACAGAAACCTTTCTGTAACATGCTGTATATACCAAAATATTTTATTTTATATATTTTTGAGAGAGTCGTATGGTAGACCCCGTCAATTTATTTGAGTTTGAACATGTCGGAGATGATTGAAAGCGGTTATCATCTTCCTACCCAAATTTGTTGGTATCACATCACAACTAATTGAACTAGAACGAGATTTCAGTATGACTGTATCATAATCACCAGTTAACGTTTTTTTTTTGTTTCTTTTTTACCTGTGAATTGCACGATGACGTGGTTCGTGGTCGGACTCGAACCGATTAAACCATGGTTTACGAAATTTTAGCCTATAGTCGGGAGTTGAGGTATGCCTTAGAAGGATTACCACTCAAACCCCCGACAGACTTCGACTGCCGGTCAGGACATCAGGCAGCGTCGAATAGTGTGGGGGCTTTCCCCCCTCCTACATAGAGTTGCGTCGGCCGAGGTAACGGCCGAACCCGCTGCTCTTAGGTCAGCGCTCATAGAGGCCGGAGATCGTTAAGCGCACTCCAGCGCCCGGTGCGTCTCCTGCGTGATGGGAGAGTACTGATTCTCTCCCGTTCCCTCTCCGCCGCCTCTTTGGTGTGCATTACCTCCTTGCAGAATGAGGCGACGGAATCCCATGCGCTCTTGCTAGAGACCATTGACAAAATCATCGTCTCCAACGAGAGGCAACCCGCACCGATAGCCGTCACGAGGTCACGGCGTTGATTCGCCGACGCGGGGCATTCCACCAAAGTATGGAATGCGGTGTCTTCGCGACAGCCTCCGCAATGGTGGCACGCGGGCCTTGGCTCTCGGCGACACAGGCACTTTCCGAAGCAGTCATGCCCCGAAAGCACCTGCGTCAGCCGGTAAGAGAGGCAGCCATGTCGCCTCTCCAGCCAGTCCTCCATGACGGGTCTTACCGCCACAATGGTGGCGTGCCCTGATCACCACTTAACCCTGCTAAGTGTTGCTTAAATTATTCAAAATGATGAAAAGTGAATTTAACACTGAGTTATAAACAATATTTTTATTGGACTTATTAACTAGATATCTTTGGGTTGTTTTGTCAATCAACCTAGGTCAGGGGTCGGCAACCTTTTCAGACGGAAGAGCCAAAAGTTAAATAACAAAATTGTACAATTTTTAAAGAGCCAATTAAATTTGTAAATACAAGTGGCGCCCCTATAAATTTGACGACCTTTTTTTAAAAATGTTGTTCACCGTAAAAGGAATTGGATGACTTTTTTTTTAGATAAACATGTGAATCGAAATGTAATTGAAAACCACAACTTTACACCGAAAGAGCAACATGTGGCTCGCGAGCCGCAAGTTGCCAACCCCTGACCTAGATGACCCCTCCGTGAATGATTATTTCATAAAATATTTTGCAGTCGAATTGTTCTTACCTTGGTGGCATCAACAGCGGTGAAAGGCATCGTGGGGGAGGGTGCCGAGGACTCGAAGGCGTTGGTGTGTCTGCTAGAGAAGCAAGTGACCCGTGCGCAAGTGGTGCTGCGCGGACATCGAGCGAAGCGGCGCGCAGTGGAGAAGGCGAGCGAGGTATTGCGCTCGACCCTGCTTCGAGAGTGCGCCCATCTGGCGCGAATGTGCGTATTGCCGGAGAAGATCCACGGTGGCTCTGCAAATAAAAAGCCTGTTAAAATAAATATAAAGAAAATAATTTTTTTAAAACAAGCTTTTAGAACTTGATAATATAAAGAACTAAAAAGTTAAAAATAATTTAATTCTGATAAGAAATATACCATTTTAAAGGTACATTATATCCCATTTTTGTTGTATTTAGTATTATAGAAATTGAACGTATCAAGAGTTGAATGATATTTCTTAATACAAAAATAATATTAAAGTTACCTCTAGAAAATAAGCCATTACTTCGAAGTAGTAGATATGGCTTGAAAACTGACCCAAATGTATAGAACGTGAGTAATATTTGTTTAAAATTTGAAAAAAGACATGATAGATAATAGTGCTTCCGTACAGAAAGTTCACTCACGGAAAAAGTTTATATGCATATAAATAGCGACCCTCGGAACTACGTAATTGCTTGCTAATTGGCCTGAAAAAATATTCAAAAGCATTTGCCTACCGCTAGTACACTCAAGAGTTTGTTTTGTTTTTGTCTCACCTAGTTCCATTGCTAATAACAATTTCATTTCCATTTGGTTCCTGTCAGCTAAGGTCACACATGCTCTAAAACGGCACAGGTGTACTTTCGGAGAGATCCTTTGCAAAATGGATATTATTATGTCCCAATATGATGATAACGGTTTCCTTGCAAATCCAATAACAGAATGTAATCGGAAACTACGTGATAACTGCTGAGGTACGAAAATAAAAAAAAATATAATGCTGCTGCTGACTGTAAAACTTAGTGATTTCTTTTAATTCCCTAACACAATACTGTTACCGAATATATTCATCATCCTTCGCGCCTTTTTCCAAGTAAGTTGGGGTCGGCTTTCCGTCTAACTACGATACGGCCGAACTTTGATATTTTACTAACTTTTAAACTTTCGCGTTCCATGATATAATTATGTATTTAAACGGGAATTAACGCGATCACGAAAAGGTATTACATACCTCTGAATTGCCTGACGTTTTGACCAGGTTGCACTGGCCGTGGTCAGAGGCTGACTTTGAATTTTACGTGAAGCGACTGCCATCAGACCTCCACAACCCAAGTTCTAGGCGATATCGAAGTTCTGTAGTTAGATCAGGTTGCGGACTTTTTAGGGCTCTAACTACCCGTAATGCCACAGATGTTTGTATGGCACCCGGGACCGACGCTTTAACGTGCTCAGTGTGTTAAGAATGGTCACCCATCCTAGATTGACCTGTTTAGTATTACTTAACTTTGTAATGTGCTCACTGCACTGCACTTAGCATCGAGCCTGACGTTACCGAATTTATTATTTTTATTAAAACAAATTTCGTAACAAAAATCGGATAATATGGTTTAACTTACTAGGCAGTATTTTGATAATACTTAGTATAATATTGAATGGAGTAGAATGATTGGGAATGTTAAACCATACAAAAACTGTCAGAATCAGTGTAAATCCTTGGTATTTACACTGATTCTGACAGTCTTTGTATGGTTCCAACAGCTTATAAATTTTCTTATTTAGTACAATCAAAATTAAATGACTAGGTACTTCTTGATCATTTGTAGTTTCGATGTGTCGTTTTGTTTGCAACGGTGGTATTAGAACTCAGGACTTTAGCTTACTTTACTTTAGGTACACAGGTATGTAAGTTCCTTTATATTATTCAATAAGTATACTACTTTACAACAATATTTTAAATTATTCCTTAGGCGTCCATTAGACGCTCATGCAAACGTCAATCATTACCAAAAGTTTTTATTGACGAAACAATATCAACATTAAAATCTCATCATGCAACCGCCAATCACTGCATTAGGCGATAGGTTATTCGTCAATCACCGTTTTGATTGTGGCAAAACTGACAACAAAACCTACCGTGTAATGGGCGCCTTACGTTGCGTTTTGGACTTGTTGTATGCACTAATATATCTATGTATTTTTAAGTTTTAATTTTATTACATTATAATTGCGGAAAGCCCCAGCACAGTCCATTAATTTAACCGAACCTCCATACAGGACTTCCCGAAGCATCCATGTCGGCTCCAGAGGCCATCGTCCTTACCGGAGCCAGGATTGTGTTGTTCGGCCTATTTATAAATATCAAAATTTTCTATACGTATTTTTGTTCTGAATTCAGGCACTCGATATGAATACAACAAAATGAATATAACAATTTAATAAAGAGTCTTCGACATGGTAAATGTACCTAATCCACATTTCGTTCAATGATTTTGTCAATAATCCTAATACTTTACCTATGTTGTAAGCCTATAATAGAACAACCTTCACAATATAGTATAGGTTCGAGCAGCCAATAAGGCTTTGAAAACATTTTATTATTCATACTATTCGTTCAGACAAATATAACGCTTGGGTTGCCTATGTAAATTGTATTAGCATCTTTTAAAGGAAAAAGAAAAAAGAAAAGGACTTTACGCAACTATACTTATTACTGTGATCGTATACTGATGTGCTTTACACACACTTTTACAACAAGTGTAAGAAGGAAAAAATACGGCAGAGTTTTGAAAATAGCAGTACTAGCTGCTGTTTTTTTTTGCAGAATGGTGCCAATGACCAGCCGAGTATTAGCGGCTTAGCCACCTAATTGCGTACGTTGCTGCCCCTCAAGGATATAGGCCTTATCTTGGAGACACCGTACGGTTTGAGTCGTTCCGACATAGTCGCTTCGTCATATCCCCGGCAGTGTCGTACCTGAAGAATTCCATACAAGCAAAAAAAAAGTTCAAAACTCTTATAAAAAAAATAACCCTTCAATATATCTCGATAAAGTTTATTTAAGTGAATACCTTTATTAAAGTGCATTAAAGTCGGTTTTCTCTAACGATTTAGCCCTAAAGTGTAAGATATGATAATATCACTACATATTATAAAACAAAGGCCCCCGCCGCGTCTGTCGCGATAAACTGAAAAACTACTGAACGAATTTTCATACGATTTTCTCTAATAGACACAGTGATTCATGAGGAAAGTTTAGGTGTATAATTTGTTAAGATTTTGTGTAAAATGATTGAAATATGTTGATGATTGTTAAAGATGTCTCTGTTACCCGTGCGAAACCGGGGCGGGTAGCTAGTAATTAATAAATGAATAGTCACTAGTAGATAATAAATGTCAAATGTTGTTAATGTCAAAGAAAGGTATTTTACCGTTATCGTCGCTTACAGCTTTATTCCTTTCCGAAGAAGAACTTACGATAAACCGCTTAGTTTAAAATTTTATTCAAACTACTTTGTTAGCTTAGTATAAAAGCATGCATTGAAATCCTATGAGCAAACACTTTTTCGTTTAAATTCATATTAAACTGCTGCGCATACTGACCAACTACGTAATAATCCTGAAGAGATGTTAACAAGATGATGTGCAGAAAAAGAAAGTATTCTATGTTTCCGAATCTATTTTTAAGATTCAAGTCACTTTTTTAATCCCATTTTTTTTTTTTTTATGATACAGTGGGCAAACGAGCAGACGGGTCACCTGATGGTAAATGACTACCGCCGCCCATGGGCACCTTCAACTCGAGAGTCACAAGTGCGTTGCCGCCCTTTAAAGTGGGAGTAGGAGATTAGAGAGAGGGGGGGAAGAGTGGGAAGAGGGGAAAGACGGGAAAAAGGGAGAGGGAAGGGTTAGGGCCTCCGGTAAATTCGCGTATAACGGGGCATGATGAAATAACAAATAATTAAAGTGCTTTTAACACCACTTATGCAGGTCTGTTGTGCTTCATTCCAAGTGACTTCAAAATAATGTTTTGTACACCCTTCAAAATATTGTAAGATTTCCACCAATCGCGCATGGACTGTTGTCCTTCTCCGTCTGTTTCACGAATTAACTGACCAAAAGTGCGGCGATGGTAATATGCTTTAAAATTTTGCTATTGTCCCTTGATCCATGGGCAGTAAAATTGATGTTGTGTGCGTAAAGCAGGGTAAATGAGCGCGAATTTTAAAAATTATAACGAATTCGCGCTGTGCGGGATCACGTTAAGCGGGGGATTACTGTATACATACAAGCACTAACAACGCTATGCTAGCAGTGCAGTTGGATTGCGTATTTCTTCTCCCCTCAGGCTGTACGATATTCAACCCGTTTAATAAGTGCCAAAGTTCAATTCAACAATTAAATGCCAATCTTACGTGGGAGAGCCATGCACGGCCTCCCAGAAAACAGGCAGTGAAGCAATGATTTCATTGCATTTCGCCGCGTGAGTGAGGTTACCGGAGGCCCTAACCTTTCCCTCTCCCCTATTCCCATCCTTCCCCTCTCTTCCCACTCTTCCCCCCTCCCCTCTTCTACTCTCATTCATTTACCATCAAGTCATTTACCATCAGGTGACCCGACTGCTCGTTTGCCCCCTATACCATAAAAAAATATAATAAAAGCGGCGGTATCGTAATGGCTAAGGCGCCGGACTTGCCATCAAGTGGTTGCGGGTTCGAACCGCACCAGTGAACCCACTCCTAACACAAGCGTTAAGCTTAGCTGGAGGGGTTCACAAGAATACTAGTAATGTGTGACCCACGTTACTAGTATTCTTTTTAAAAAAGAGAATATAAAAAGAAACTGGGATGTGTAAAATCCTTTTTGTCAAAGCTTTGAAAAATTTAATATAATATAACCAGTGTTCACTCCGAACTTCACATTCCATTTTCCAGCGTTATACTGTTCTGTAATAACATACCCAGTTACTTTACTAACTTCAACGAGTTTTAAATAATAAACTTACCAGTTACAAGTACGTACATTCTTTATCACCTCGTCTAACTTTCCCAAAGACACGCGACAGAAGTGACGCTGTTGAATTATTTAGAGGATTTTTAACATGAAAGTTTTGTTGGACCATTGAAATACCCGCAAGCAAGGCATTCTATTTCTACGTGTACCTAGCCACATAATAACCTTGAACATATTATGTATCAACAGATGTCAGAAAGGTCTGGAAAAACGTTTTTATTATTCATGCGTTTTCACATACAAACTTTTACACTTCACATTTATGTCGGTATAAGCGGGACTAATATTTTTTAAAGTGAGAAAGTTGAGATACATTTTAATTTTTAAAGAAATGGAGTTTTTCACTCACTTGTTTATATAATTCATAGAGTTACTGTTTCACTTTATAAATGAACTAGCAACCCGCCCCGGCTTCGCACGGGTAACACAGAAATCTTCAACAATCATCAACATATTTCAATCAGTTTACACAAAATCTAAACAAATTATACACCTAAACCTTCCTCATGAATCACTCTGTCTATTAGTGAAAGTCGCATGAAAATCCGTTCAGTAGTTTTTCATTTTATCGCGAACAGACAGACAGACAGACGCGGCGGGGACTTTGGTTTATAATATGTAGTGATGTTTATTTATAAGACGCACTTGATATAATTATTCATGTGCTAACTAATTTCATTTGTATCAAGTCACTTAATGTGTTTTGTCCTATGCCAGGCAATAATTTCGCTATGTCCTCTCTATTAAGAAAGAAAGGACGAAAATATTTCTTCAGATCAAGCGCAATAAACACACGTAACAGGTTTTGATCAAAATCACTGTTCATTATTAACGTTACAATGAAATAATGTTTGTGGAAACGCCGAAGGCCTTTAACGTTGGGAAATAATAATAAGTGTCACAAGGCTGTCCGATCCCAAATTAGGCAGAGCCTGTACTATGGTAACCAGCTGATAAACATACTTATATATTACAGACGCATTTATAAATGAAAACTAAGATGGCACCGCTTCGTTAGGCGTTTGTTGTCACACACGGTACAGGGCATGTAAACAAATGTTACACGTGTCGTCCAAACAACGCCTGGCGAGGAAATTACTTGGACAGATGTACGAGTATGTACGAGTAGGTAGATAACATTTTGTTTGTTACAGGAATTTCCCATTCGCTACCTTTTTGTTTAAATGCCCGATACTCGGTTATAGTGTTCTATAGAATTTCATAACAACTTGTAGTTTTTCATTGTATACCAGGAACTGACTTTTAAAATCACATACTACGGGTATGACACAGTTTGTCGAAATTTGAGTGATTTTGAAAAACAAAGAATGTGTAGCAAACTGAACAGGCGGAACATATTTCTTTGCAATGTATTACGCCTATGAAATATTTCGAATGAATTGGTGTGCCAATAGACCTTAACTATTTTTTGCAAGCTTTATTTAACTTGCAACATTTGTATAGTGTGCGGCACGAATCTTGGAAGCTAAATTTGAACCACTTCCCGATGTCCGATTGGGCTCAAATTTGGTGTACATATGTATCTCCAGTGACAATACAATAATATGGTACCATGAATGATGAAATGTTATGATAATGGAGCCGGAAGACGGCTATAGGAACTTCTTAACTAAACTGGATAAACCCATCGAGTTAGGGCTCATTTGTTTTATCTTGGTGAGTACTTTGGTGCTACATGATATCCAGGGTATGACGATGGAGTCGGAAGGTGGCCATAGGAACTTCTGGACTATACAAGATATACCAAGAGTTTGGGATCGATTGATTCGTCTTGAGGAATACTTTTTTAAACATCAAATCTACACTAAAATTAGTATGTACAAGGGCTCGTTTAAAAAAAAAATTACTAATTTTAGTTCGTTACCTTCACCACTGGCTTCTTTAAAGCCGGCAACCTTGGGTCAGCGATGCCAGACGTACGATAATTATCTTACATGTACGATTATTTCGACACTGGTACGATGTACGATATAAAATGTATTATCGTACGCCAGAGTACCATAATTTCCAACCCTCCTCCGAAGTGGGGTTAAAAGACTTAGATCCAGGGCCTTAAAATCGTCGAAAAATACAAAATAAATGTCTGGCTTTAATTCTTTACTTTTAGCCCAATGTGTAAAAATCCAATCAAAAGAATGCTGTTATGGTTTTAAACCAACTGAAAAAATGATATCTCGAATGACTTCAGCAGTCCTTTATTCAAAAACGACTGGCGCTGCTGCAGAGGTAGAAGTAAATAGTGATTCCGATAATCCCACTCTTTCATAAAAAGTATATTTAGTAAATAAGTTTTTTTTTATTTCTGTCTAATTTCACAACTTCCTAAAATTCCTATACTATTTCTAGTTTTGCGAAATAGCGCGTTTCGCGCGGGTCTCGTAGTTGTACGATAATTTTTCATCTGGTACGATAACTTTCGAATATTTATACGATAATTCACTCGCACTCGTCTGGCAACCCTGCCTGGGGTGATTGAGGAGAGTGCGAGGATAAACGGGTATGGGCGTATGCGTTGTCCCTGAGTATGCGGTGTATTGAAGTGAACGGAAACGGACATATTGAAAACCTTAAGATGTAAATTTAGCCGTTACAGTTGTTTTCTTAACTAATCATTAAATTAAAATCAAAGTTAACTATCTAGTGATTTTTAAAAATAGATGAAGGGATTAAATTAGACTGAAAAGCGCTCACTGTAGACATATTTTTAAATTTTGTAAACGGTGTTGTAATTCGGGTCTATTTTTATTGCGTTTATTTTGTAAAAAAATGTATTTTTTTATTTGTATGGTTTTTTACTTATGTTAACCGATGTATATTGAACAGCATAATTCTGTATGTGATTTCTATTTCGCCACCATATTAGTAGTTATAAACCTGATAAATTAAATAATGTTGCCTTTAAATTTAACTATGTACAAGTTAATGATATATACACCAAAAAATAAGCTCTGGTGGTGGCACTTCAGTTTATTATTCATATCCTTTCACGCTCGCTCCAGGCAGAGGGAGGTACTTTGTTATCCAGTTTGAACCTTTAAAAGCAATTTAAATTTTACACAATCTCAGCTTTAATATAAATTCTACATGTATGATTGTTATTTCTAGTAGGAAAAAGAAAAACATAACTGACTACCTTTTGCACGCGGCTTTGCGTAGCTTAAAGTAGATTTTTTCAATCACTTAGGGTATTCCTCGAGAACAGTACTTTTTTTCGGGATAAAAGGTACCTGTTCTGTACCCCCGACAACGGCTCTTTTATGTAAATATAGTTGTTTAAGTAACTTTGTAGTCTTTCAAAGACCTGCGGCTGTTGTTACATGATGTATAGGCACGCCAGGTCCACTCCGCAGAGTAGGCATAAAGCCACAAGTACACGGCGGATCGGCTAAACGTGCAAAAATTCAGTGAGCTGCCGCGCGTTGGCTGGGCCGCACGTTAGTGCGATGCTCCCTCACACGATACTTTGCGTCATCCGTTCGTATCGTATCTAGATTGTCGAGTTAGTAGTACCTAGCCTAGATTTGTTTTTTCACAAAAATGGAGTAATAGGCACATTAATGACTACTAATTAAATTTTCAAATTAATTAATTATTTAAAAAAGACAACCCTAACGCTGTTGCGTTACCAGAACAGATCAGAATTACGCGATAAAAAGAGAGGCAACTTCTAGCTGAATATAACTGAAACAAGAGTCGCTATTTATTTAAATGATTTGGTAGAGTGGGACTTCTGTACCTGTACTATTATATATTCTGTGGTATAGGCAGATATATGTACTTTGTTTCCAATATTCACAATAAACTATGCACTACAGATGAAAATGTGTACATAGCTATATATACAATGAACTAAATGTTAGGTACGTCATAGGTATTTCAAGTGAAAGTAAAGACAGAATAGGTAATAATATAATTGAATAAGAGAATTTAATAAATGATTGTCGACCACAGAAGTAAGCTACTAAACGTAAGTACATCTACACCAATACATATTTTAGGAGTGTCTGTTTGTAATATCATAATCCAGCTTCCTACTAAATGCATCTGAATGTTTACATGGTACTTATACTTAAAAAATAAATTTCTAACATTTTTGTCTGTCTGGCTGTCTGGTTCTTCCGGCTAATTTTCGGAGCAGGAGGACCGTATTTCCAGCAGATAGATGATGCTAAAAGGAGAAACTTAGGCTACTTTTATTTTGGAAACAGAATTAGGGTTTCGCGAAAAAACAAATACATATGCACAAGCGAGCGAACAACAAAATAAGTTTTATAATCTACATACATCTATATATATATAGACATTGTGAGTATATCTACATATAAACACTTGTCTCGTGAGTGCCATCATTCATTTATATCTGTTACGGTGTCTCCGTCACTTTAGTTAATATTGAATATAAAATTTTATACTTGATGCGTACGTTAGCTAGGTATTTTTAGATGAGGAGATACGATGGTACATATCTACGCTATGGGCATCTTTGGCAAGACAACATTCAAAAAACTGTAGCACGGAGTCAGTAGGTACTCTTACACATTTCTCGAAGTATTCAATCATAATATATAATAGGTTTGAGCCAAATAAAGCATAATTCAATATGTTATCAAAGGCCTATTCAATATCTAATCCACCGATATCTGCGCACATATCAATAAATAAGTTATTCAATTACCCAAGAGAAACATATTGGTCTATTCAATGAGAATGTATAGCTTTGAGTTACGTGACCGCATAAAAGTATCGCTTCGCTTACATTTTGTTATAATGCCTCTAGGTGTTCTTTAGGGGAATAAAATATGGCTTTGAAAACAGCGATTACGGGAAAGATTGCATAAAGAAAAAGGACATTAAAAGTTTGGCCGACATGTTGGATAACTTAATAGCATGAATATTGCTTGCGTCTACACTATATTAACTATATCCATGCATACTAATATTGTAAATGCGAAAGTAAATCTGTTTGTTTGTTATTGAAGTGACACTTCTTTATAATCGTTGTGATTTGAAATTCGATGAAACGAAAAATTCACACTAAAAAGAGACTAACAAGACAAACGTTCATAAATAAGATTTAGCTTGCGAGAAAATGAGATAGAATACAAGTATACAGTGTCCCCTATAATCTTTGTCTATGTGCCTGCGTATTACGAAGCCTTCAGAAAATGGGTCAATGTCAACGTGGTGTAATTTTTGTGCATATGCGTATTAAAATTCGTTGGTAAATTAATTTAATTATGTTAATTTTTTAACACATCTGTGTTAATTTGACCAATAACTTTTATATAAATTATCTAAAATTAAATTTATTAACATTAGTAAGTTATTTTCTGTTGATTTTACTTTTTGTTTTTCATTCTCTCGTAGGCTACTTGTCTGAAGTTTAACTTCTGCCGATTGCACCCACATTTTTTTGTTACCTTTTCACGACTAAACGGTTGAACGTATCGTAATGAAATTTGGCAAAGCGATAGATTATATCCTGGGGAAGGACATAGGCATACTTTTTATAGCGGAAAAATGTTCAGTTCAGTAAATTTTTACGCGACCGAAATCGCGGGCAACAGCTAATGTAATATATTTAAGTAAGAATTTAAAGTATTCGTTTTAAAACCTGTATAATATACAGGTTTTAAAACGAATACTTTAAATTCTATATAAAACGAATACTTTAAATTCTATTCTATTCCATAAACAACGTGTGTATAAAGTACACTTTTATGATGTACCTAATAATTAAAATCTTTCAACCAAATTGAACAAACCCGTATAATATTTCGTGGGAGAGCCATGCTTCGGCACGTATGAGCCTGCTCGACCGGAGTGAAACCACGGCCTCACAGAAAAACGGCAATGAAGCAATTGAAGCTTGCATTGCTTTTCGCCGAGTGAGTGAGGTTACCGGAGGCCCTAACCTTTCCCTTTCCCCTCCTCTACCCCTCTTTTCCCCTACTCCTACCTTAAAGGCTGGCAACGCACGGTGCCCATCGGCGGCAGTAGTTATTTCATTTCAGGCTATCAAATCTTCTTTTTTTATTAACTTAAAATACTGGCTTACCTATATACTAAAAAAATAACAATTAAACTGCAATGGTGACTGGTTTATTGGTCTAGTGGATTGTGGTCCTGACTGCTGAGCCACAGGTCGTGGGTTAGATTCTCACCCAGGATAAATAATTGTGTTATGATCATGATCATTTGTTCTGCGTGTGGGTGTAATTTATCTACAATACTTAAATACATACTATTTGGAAATAAGTACCTATAGGTCGCCGTGAAATTGTGAACTCCGTCAGTTTATAATACAACGCGTGAGATACGAGAACTAACGGTAGGTTAGGTTAGATGATCCCTCTTATTTCAGGCGCAGTACGGCACACCGTGTGGTTTTAGTCGGTTCGATTCCTACTCACCGCCTCACCGAAAACTCCGGTGGGGTGACGGCCCGTGGGGGTTTACATAAGCACAAAAAAGAATTGTTTTCTACGATTGTAATCTACCGACGACGTTAGATTATAAACTGACAGAGTTCACAATTTCACGGTGACATATATAAGTATGTTTATCAGTAGTCTGATTACCGTAGTACAGGCTCTGCCTAGTTAGGGATCAGACAGCCATGTGTGTGGTGTCTCAAGTTATCATTGAAACTACATCATAGAACACACAAAAAACTGTTTGTGCGATAATTATCTTCGCCAGGCTATGAAATATTTATTTGTAATTGACATGCGTGTCCACTTAGTAGAACAGTATATTTACCTATCGTATTTTTTTGTAAGCCAATATGGTGTTACATTGTTTAGTCAATCAGATATATATTATTATGTATATTAATGGGCACGGATGCGGCACCGAAATATTAACCTAGGTTTGCACATCATGCAACCGATGGAAATACAAACAATCACTGCTGATAGGAACTGGAGGTTTCTCGAAGCTATAAGTCTGAGCAGTGAAGTTTAAAGCAAGAGTGCGCTACAAAAAAACAAAAATGGTCGAGGTAGCACTAGGCACTTAAAACAACAATAATAATAATGGGCACGGGTGTTACAGAATGTTATTAAAAGTACAGTTTCGCGGGACAACAGCTATATGTACCTTATTCACATTTGAAATACAACCTTGCACTGATACCATTGTTTAATATTTAAATAGTATTGTTTATAGAGTAATGTTTTTGTTGGGATATTTAATTAATTAGGAAGTTAAACTAATCAAAAGTTGAGCGAGATTGTCTGAGCGAACTTGTGTATGGGAGACACTTCCCACTGTTCTATTATATCTATATTTACTAATGTATTTCTGGCAGAAGCTTATGATGTAACATAGTTTGTTTTGTTTCTAATTTTTATTTAAAATGAAAATAATTTATTGCTGAAAAGTATGAGAAATGTATTTTGCTTATTAGCTTTGTTAGAATCACCATTAACCGCTTGAAATTCATCGTTTGAAAATTAACTCATATAGAAATTGAAAGGATTAGCATATGCCTACATGTATAATTCCAACTGACTTATATTTATACGACTTAAAAAACAAGTCAATCCTTCATGTAAGTCTCAAACATCGCGTATACTGGAATACATTTACATAAAAACTTATCCAATTTGAGACAATTTTGAAGTCAGTTAAATTCCCGTAAAAAAAAGGTCGGACACTCTTAAAAAAATTCGAAAAATAACTTGAAATACAAACCATGAACGTCTGACAATTCAGTAAATGACAACATTATCCGACATGTTATTATCTGATTCACTACTAAGTTGACATTTTTACTTAATCGTCCGTTTCAAGGCCCCCGGCTGTCCTCACTAAAGCCCGCTACAATCGAATTTTAGTTTGAGAATCGCGTGCAACTTGTGATTGCTTTTTCTTTTGGCGTAACACACAATAAGAAATATAGGGTTGAGCAATTGTTTATACTAGCAATTATGGCACCTTCGTAAGCTACAAATTGCTAGGCTTGGTCTAATTTATGCAGTCATTGCTTATTTAATATCAGCCGTCTTTAGATCCTCGTGAGCAAGTGTTATAATGTAAGGAAAGCATTCAACCATATTCATTGCGCATTGAAAACTGAAGTGGGATTGAATTGTGTCTGATTAAATACTTTTAATAAAAAGCTGAACCGACTTCAAAGAACACTAACAAAGAGCACTGAAAAGAGAAAAATAATTGATTACAAACTTAATGAAAGCCAAACATGGGGCGGGGCTCTTTTAAATAGGCCACAATATAGAGGAATTATAAAAAAATACATGCAGAGATGCACCTTCTCCTTTTTGAAGTCGGTTAAAAAAAACATTAATCGCTTTAAACGTCAATATTGCTTAATTTCAAGAAAAACAACAAGCACTACATGTGTCCTTAATTTCTAAGGGTTTCCTTCGTTTTCCCTCAGATGCCATCATCAGATCCAGACTTGGTGACAATGAAACCACCGTGGGAGCAGACGCTTTCAAACAAAAAAAGAATTTTTAAAATCGCTCTACAGCTGATGGAACTATCGGTAAACTTACATGAAAAAAAAATAGCCGAACATAGAACCTCTTCCTTTTTTGAAAACGTTTATAAATGGAGGGAGAGGGAAAGTACAGGTGCGATTTCAGCCATTTTATTGCATTTATTTCATTCACAGTAACTCGAATAAGTACCTACTAACTTTTGAACTTTAACAAACTACGTATGTAGATATTAACCAGACAATAAAAGTCTTGCTCACATGTATTGCAATTAGAACGTAACATGTCGGACAAAAAACAAGTAGGGATTAAAAAAAATACGTTCAAAGTAAGGTAATTCTTTAATGAAGTCCTCCCTACGGCTACACCCACGAATTGTCATGTTTTAAAATATATGAACGTATACTTGAGTAAATGGTGACATACCTGGATATTGATATTTCTGCAAAAAGAGGACATTTTGTGTCAATATAAATTTATACTCAAACTTTTACTTCTTATCAGTTCTATTAGATCAATTACTCTAAGAAAGTTGCAATTTGCCAGCACTAAGATAAGAACTTGTAGTAATATAAACTTAATCATTAATGCCCGGTTCCTATAATCAAGATACGGTTCGTTTTGCTTATGGACTTTCGTTGAATCAACGAAAATTTACCGTCCGTAAGCAAAACGAATCGTTTCTTGATTATAGGAATCAGGCATAAGTCAAATATTTTAGGCTCGGTAAGACTCAAACCAATTAGTATTCGGTATTTCGTTAGAGAATTTCGGGGCATACTTTTGAGTAAAATCGGTTAACATTCTAAATGCACCATAAGAACTGTTTTGATAAACTTCTTTTTTAGGCTAAACCAACCCATGGCTTCTTTTATCTATTGCCATTTTTGTCCATTATATGACTGTAAGAAAGTGCTTTTAGCGATAAGCTCGCCCTTGGTACATTTCAATTTTGTGTATTTATTGTAAGCGATATTGTTATATATATATAAATAGCAAGGCGTTTAGACAATACATGCATTTTAGTCCACTTATTTTAGTTGCCGTGTCGCCTTTGAAGGTAAGCTCACAAAAAACATGTTTTATGTTCCAAAAGTATCATATTTTTTTATTTTATTAATCATATTGAGCTATCTCTATAATCATAGATATTGTTACATTTATAGGAAGTACTAATTTAAGTACTAATATTTTAGATTTAAATAGAATAATCATTCAATTTTATATTTATTTTCGTTCAGTTATTAATATTAAAGAAAACTGTACATAAAATCTAATAATTAAGTAAATTAAAAGTAATTTAAATAATATAAATATACGAATTATTTATATGGATGCGTCATAAAAATCCTCCGCATCGTCGCCTCATCGTCGCGTCGCATAGCCACGTTGAATGGCAATGCTAATTCTCTGTGCAAATTATTTGTAGGCGTGATAAAAGTGAAGGTTTAGTTTGATGAAGTAACAAAACAAAGTACAATGCTGATAAATGTATGAAATCCTAAACTGAAAACCAAACTTTGTTTTTCATGGACTATATTTACTACTAGCAGCGCCTCGCGGTTTCACCCGCGTAAGTCCCGATCCTGTGGGAATATCGGGATAAAAGTAGCCTATGCGTTAATCCAGGTCTCCAGCTATCTACATAACAAGTTTTATCGCAATCGCTTCAGTGGTTTTTGCGTCAAAGAGTAACAAACATCCATCCATCCAAACTTTCACATTTATAATATTAGTGGGATAAGTACTAACACGCACAACTATTTTTTTTACAAATAAAACCCGGGTTTTTTCATAGTTTAATAAAATCGAGAATAACCTTAACCACCATTTTCATTAATCTAAAAACTACCATCTTCATTGATAAAAACTACCGTGTAACAAAACGAAATATCCGTGTTTAAATAATTTAGTTAATGCAATGCCTACGCTGACAGCTGCCACGAAGGTCGGACCGTTTCGTTTTAATAATCAATACATAGGTATTGATCGAAATGAAACTGGTCGAAATCGATTATAGGAATAAGAAAAGTTAAAACTTACTTTCAGATAAAAGATTTGGATATCAAATAATTTACTCTATCGGCTAATTATTTGTTTATTTGTCAATTTTTTAATGACTTTTCTAATTTTGACAGTTCGAGTTACAGAAATGCCCTAACCTTCTTGAGGGATTGTTCACACTCCTCTATCCATTCTTATAAGCAATATCCTTTTCCTTCCACTGCCTTCCCTTCCTGCCTACCTTTTCTTTTCAGTATACTCCCTATTTTCCCATCTTTATTCCCCAAAGTGCCCGGTTGGCGGCAATAGTTACGTAGTAACTACTTAGTAATCTGTGGCAATAGGCTTGCCCCCTAGTGGGATCACATTATAGTTGGGAAAATGTGGGTGTTTATACGCCGCCGTCTACCGGGAATACGGGCGGACATATACACACATGTGCAGTTCTAAATTTTAGAACTTCAGATGTCCGCTACAGGCATGGGGGAGAGGGGGGGGGGGGTGCAGGGGAGGGCAGTGGCCCCCCCCTGGCTTTAGTAAGCTTACGTAGTACTAAGGTCATGTTGAGTCAAATTTTTGATTTGCCATCCCTAGACCTACAAAAAGAAATTTTGCCCCTCCCCCCTGGCTAAAAGCTGGGTACGCCCATGGCTGCAGGTCTAAATTGTTCTAGTTATAGTTTCGTCTGAATGACGAAACATAAGGTAACGCAATAATATATTTCGTAGTTTACTCTGTGACCACAATGTAGCTTAGATTTTATCATTTATTACAGTCTTGTATTCTTGCGTGAAGTACATAGTAAATTAGATGTTTCTAAAATGAATTCGAACACTTTCTACTCCGTCGAATAAAACGTAAAATGAAAGATTTTTATAAGGCTCTGTGTTCGTAATGAATTATGTCTCAGTAGAGCTTTTATTGTATTTAAAAGAACGGAAGGATCTGTGAAGCGAGGAGTCCTTACTCCGGATTTCCTGCGTTACTTGGTGAGCTGGCTCTATAGTGTTTTGGATGATAAATGGTTAGAAAATTCATTAAATCAAAATAATTGTAATCCAGTATATATATACTACTCAATTATATAATATAGTATTAAATCAATATAAAGTTTTTTAAAGGTTTTACAGTGAAAAGAAAATCTCATTCCTATTAGTTGAAAAAGAATCCACGAGAACCATCGTACTGCGTGATTATTGATAAATGATGAAACGTCATGTATCGTGACGCAAATGGCCAACTGATACCCTACATTTGGCCACCGTTTTCGAGAACTCCGAGGAGAGCAAAACTCTTTTTCCCTCTGAAGCGGTACGAGTGTGACACGAGCGCGCATTCTTTCTTGAGAAGCCCCCAAGAGCGTTATTGTCTTTTGATAAAAGTAGGACCTGGTCATTTGGTAGACAAGTTGGCTATATACTATGTACCTATCCAAATGCAGGTTCAATCCTAAATTGCCAATTAGGATTTTACAGGTTTTAAACAAACCCTGAATTTCAAATCAGGATTGAATCACCTTCTAACAAAATATAACATAACGGTTTTAACTAATTCAACTTTCTACATTTTATGTTAATGAGAAAGGGACGAATTTATTAATGAAAGGGTTCATAATAAATTGGGAATTCTGTAGGGTAGCGGCATGTCAAGATTTGGCATTGTCTTTGTCGGACTTCATAATGTGCATGCAAAATGAATGAACGTCCGATTTAAACGAGCAAATTGAAAAAGAAAACAAACCAAAACTCGACTCTAAATACGATCACCAAATAAAAGTTACTAGTACATCCTTTTTTTTGTGTTAGAATTTATTTTGTAAAAGTATTTTATAAGTTGTTTTCACGATAACTTCACCCAGTAGCTACACTGACAGCCCACCTCGTTACGAACCCCTGAAGACTATTCTCTGTCTAAGAGATTTATAACAGCGATTTTCCTTAGGTTGAATGCAATTTTCTTCTTATTTTAAAAGTTTGTTACAACATATCTTAACAGGTTGTGATTTAATAGCAGCCATCGCTGCAGTGAGCCTCGGGATAAAATTATTCTATCTATGAACTGGATCGAAATCCCAAGGGATTCTATCCTCTTGTTTTGCGTGCAGTTGACCTATTCAAATGAAATGCCGAAAGTAAAAAAGGTCCAGCATATTCATGTCTAGAAAGAGTAAAAAAAGGTGTGTGTCAGCTCCGACACACGACTGGAGTTTACAATTTCCTGGAGTCTCTCTCTCTCTCTCTCTTCATACCGGGCGCCTTATATGAAAATCGATTCTTAAGGAGTAAACTCCAAAAAAAGTAAAAAAAAAAATGTATCGTTCAGTTATATGTATTCTTGTATTTAGTACACCGACTCGTTTACTTACAACTCACAACCACAAAGATGTCAGGTAGAGATCTCGTTTAGCGATAAGACCACTCATTGTACCTAGCCTTAATAAAAATTTAAGATCCTGTGTAATTGTATGGTGTACAATATTGGCTATTCTATTCTATTCTCATAGAGTCTACTTGTTGTATCGGGAATCTAATAACACATGTGTCGGTCGGTGCAATTCGATCGAAACGTCGGGTAACCAATAAAGATTAAACCTTGATTTACAAATCTAAATTTACATTTATAAGTGGAAAGTCTTAACTTTGTCATGATTGCGAGTGATATTGAATATATTTAGGTCGATTACATTAGTAGAACAAACACAACTTATCAGTAACGGACCACGTATTAGAAACTGTAATCTAAGTGCGATGATTTCTTAATTAGCTTTGATAAACGTTGCGGTGTCAGATGGGAACTAGGTCATTTGTGATAGGCGTTAACACCTATATACAGGTTGTATCTAACAATGCGACACCTGTTCTAATCACTGATGCAAGCATGCATGCAGTTACAATAAGAATTTAAAAAAACTATCTGTTTAAAAGTTATGATCGTTTGAATTTCTTAACTTATGCTGTAAGACCTTGTCTTGACCTTATGTAGATAGCTGGACACCTGGATTAACACATAGGCTAACTTTCATAGGCTTTTTATCTCGATATTCATACGGCATCGGGACTTACGCGGGTAAAACCACGGGGCGCAGCTAGTATTATAATAAATCCTAATTACGCTCTGCTAAAATGGTGGTGTGGTTAAAAGAATGACAAAAAAAAGAAGTAAAAAACCAAACTAAAGGTAGTATGATGAATGAGTAAAACATGGCTGCATATGCAGTGTCCAGCGGTTTATCAATTTTAAATAGAGCCAAATTAAACAAGTTTGTTACGTAACATAGCGTTGATAATATAGTGATGTTAACAATATTAAATTAGTTAGCAAGTGCCAATTGCACGGCGTGTTTTTGTTTTATACATAATTAACTTATAATCCTATTAAGGTGTTCAGATAATTAATTTATTATTATCAAATTCCGGTGGTATGTGTGAACAATGAAATGCAGAGAAATAATGTTTTCTCTATTTGCAATAAAACCATTTACTTATGTATTTAATAAAGATATACAGCTTTAAAAACGTCAGGAGTTGGGGGATGCATGACCTGTTTTGGACCCGACGTTCAGTCCCTGACAAAGGGCCCTACTTTATCAGGGACTGAAGCGACCTTCTGCGTCTAACCCTGATCCAGAAAGTCGTTTCAACCCTAAATAAAAACTTATATCTTAAATGAAAATGAACACCACACTTGAAAGTTTTATTCGCGTTTTAATTTAAAGTTTCTATGTTTATAAGATTTGTCAGAAAATTAACCAGAATATAAGAAAGCTTTGGAATATTTTCCTGACAATTAAAGAGCTGAATTAAATGTTATTCTGACTTTCATTATTACCATTTAGATCATCATGCAATATTACATTTACCATTCTTTCTCTTCTGTATGTCTATTTATTCAAAACAATTCACAATTCTGGGTGTTCTTTGTGTCCGTTGTTTGAGTGTTTGTGAGACACAGGAATATTCATAATGCGGGAGATATCTAAAAAAAAAAAATGCCAGATCAGTAATGTTTATAAGTCTGTTTCCAGCTTTTTACAAATGTATGTTTTTACGTATGAAAGCTAACTCAGTCCCATATATTCCGCCTTTTAAAATTTAAGGCCCTCTTTTAAAAGTGCTTTGAGTATTAATTAAGTGTTATAGATATAGGTTGCACTCAACTGTGACTAGTTTAGGACCTGACAGACGCTCAGCTTTCTTGTGTGTAATCAGTCAAGCGGTGTCGGGGTTTACTGATCTCACAAATACGGATATTCATGTTTATATGTACCCACATATACCTACACTTGGAAATTTCCACGTTTCCGCCCCAACAAATGGATCTAAACATCTGTAACGCTAGGGTACAAACATTTATCAACGAAGTTGTAACAGCTCTTATGACAGAACATGACTTACAGCTTTTGCTCTCAAAGCTTTTGGGGACCTGGTAAATGAAATATACAACATACATTACGTTTATTTTACGTTTCTTTTTTCATGAGAAAGTCTACAACGAGATATATCAAGTATTAAAAATAACACCAGCGTTTAGATATCAAAATTATTAATACAATAGTGTTTATCTCCTTTTATACTGGTTCGAATTGAAAAAATATTTCAGTGTTGGATAGCCTATTTATCGAGGATGGCTATAGGCTATATAACATCACACTTCAAACAATAGGAGCGGAGTAGTGACTATTAAAGCAGGTGAGATTGGGACGGCAAGTAATGTTATAAATGCAAAGGTACCTAACTCTGTGTGTTACCTTTTTACGACTAAACGTTTGTACAGATCGTAATGAATTTGGCAAGGAGATAGATTATATCCTAGGAACGAAATAGGCTGCTATTTATCCCGAAAAAAATTTACGGTTCCGTGGGATAAACTTGAATTTCCACGCAAACGAGTCACGGGCAACAGCTTGTATGTTATAAAGTTATAATGCTTTTTTTCCTCAACGATTCTATAGAGTACGAATCGATAGGAAAGTATGATAGTACTTTATACAAGGTATGTATATGTAAAACATGTTATGTATTTACAAAAAAAATCTAAGTATGAAATGTATTTATTTTTATTCCACAAAGGTAACTTCAATTCAATTATATTTTACAACAATTACATTATCAACAATTGTTTTCATTGTGAGAGACTGGTGTCTGTAGTAGGAAGACCTGAGTTACAGATCACCAGGCTCCCTCTTGGACCAAGTGGGGCGCATAACTTGTCAGAAATACAACTAAAAGCAATTACTTACTAAGTATGTTTATTGTCCATGATTAGATGATTAATTGATTAAACCCCATGCTACAAGATATACTTAGTTCCGGTCTAGATAGCTGCGTTATATGTCCCAAAATTTTATAATTTTATAAAAAACAAATGATTTGTGTAACTTAAGTCAGAAAAATCATAAAAAATACGAAATAATGTTTAAAGTGAAATAAACACTAGCGTTAAAGAGCGGTTATGCTTTTACGAGCGTCTCAAGTAATGAAACGTTCTTAAGAGGTTCTTTACGTTACTCAATTATAAAATATCATTAAGCCTTGTTGTTTTACTGTAATTCTCCTTTTTTAGCACTAGACTTATTAGGTCTTATCGTTTATTTCGCCATCAATATCAATGTTTCTGTTGCTCATGTATTATATTATATTATACAACAATCTATATTTATAAAAATTAATCCTATTTCCCTTGGTCACGGCATCACGCGTGAACGGCTGGACCGGTTTCGCTAATTATTTTTTATTGTGTTTGTTATTATCAGGAGAAGGTTCTTTTGAAAGAAAAAATTAAGAAAGTTGCGTGGAAAATTAATAAAACTTAACGACCACATTAATTTTTCTAATGTAACCTTAGCGCTTTTGACATAACTGTCAGTCATTAATTTTTTCAAATTCTCATATAAGACTTATTTCATGAATACTATGCAAATTCAAATTTAATTATTTGCATAAAGTTGGTAGGTAAAACAGGTCTTACGAGCTAAACATTTAAGTGCAAGCAACTTTAGTCAACATTGATTTGACATGCAAATATAACTAACTAAAAACTAATTACACTACATTATAATTACATTAATCTTATTATTTATTATTTTATCGAATGTCAGAATAATCAAAAAGTCCAAATAATTAAACATAATTAGGCTTCTACTTAGCCATCGAAGACAGCATGCAAAACCAAGCCAAACCTTAAAAGCTATGCAGTTTACATTACTAGTATTATGAAATTATTTATTTTAAACATAGGCATATATCAATGAATTTAGTGTTTGTTTTTGCTAAAACTATTCATGTTTGTAATCATGTATTTATACGAGAATTAACGCGATTGCTACGCTGACTGCTGACTGCTACTGACGTTTCGACAAGATTGTACTGGCCGTGGTCACAGGCTGACTCGCTATTTCGTGATCGCGTGAATTCCTGTATAAATACATAATTAGGTGGAACGCGAAAGTTTAAAATGTTGTATCTATGTTTATTTTTTTCATTATCCAGTACCTACCAGAATTACATATTACCTTATATTTAATGAGTAAAACAAGCGTTTTATATTTATTTAACGAGAAAGTCAAAAGAGGTTCTTATGACTCAAACACAAGTTTTGGAGCAGATGACAAACCGATGTTTTTTGAAAGGACGTTGACTCAGTTTTGTTCTCAGTAGTCTCTTTTGAGGAACTTTCTGTGCTTATAGTTTGTTTATTTTTTGTATGCGTGGCTATACTTTTATAGCCTTGCTGATTTCACATAAAAAAATGTCATGATGATTTAATTCATTAGGTACTGCTTTAACTATTATTGACAAACAACCGATTTTTTTTAGTTGTCTTAAAAGCTGACCCAGTGTATACGCAACAGTAATCATAACACGAACTAGAACTTTTTGGATTTATAAGTAGGCCTTACGCAATGCTCTCTAATTTGTGAAGTGCATTGTGTGAGAATAAATTATAATAAACTGCCTGCAACTGTTAAAGTGTATGGGTAACACTACCATCATAACACGAACCAGGGCATTTTCATTTATAAGTAGGACTTCAAACATTCTCTCTAATTAGTACAGTTTGTTGTATGTGAATATATCATATCTACTTAACAATGTAAACTATGTTATATATGCTCTATAGCAGGGCTTGGTGAGGCTGAACCACTATCGAGCGCCGTGTTGATTGTATTAACGAACACAATTTTCGATCTAATTACCCCGTCGCGCGTCCGCTTGCAGCATCATATGCATTTTGATAGATTATGTTCTATATTAATATTGCTAAAAAAAAATTATGAAGTCCCACGGGGATTTGTTCAATTGTTCCGGGGACAACTTGATATAATACTTGACTTGATATAAAGGATTTCAGTAAAAAAATAGTGTATTTCAGCGATCTTTAAAAAATAAAACTTTCAGCGCACAACCCAAGACGTGTAGTGTCTTGGATTGTGCGCTGAAACTGGCTGAAAGTACACACTTACTCAGTATTAAATTAAATTAATAAATTAAACCTTAAGAATTCTAACATAGTTTAATTGAGTAATTACATTTTTTTAAAAGAGTGATAAGTAACACGATAAAAATATACCATTGCAAGTCAGTTTCATTTTCAATGAACTTTTCTAGTATTTTCTTTTTAACAAGTCTGGGCAATCAATCCTCTCGCATATTATGTGCCCGCCCGACACCTTAGACAAGTCATACCTGTTTATGTAAAACCGCTTGTTAACAGTCGAGTCCTCGCCTGTCTTACTGGGAAGAGAGTAAAGTACAAAAGCGCAATAAATATGTATCATATATAAGGGATTTAACATGTCTGCCGCAATCTCTATACAATATATAAAAAGGTATCCCTATTTCCTTTGGTCACGGCATCACGCGTGAACGGCTGGACCGATTTCGATAATTCTTTTTTTGAAGTGAAAACTTCTTTAGGCACGTTGGGCACTTTTGGTGTAGGGAAAAAGCACCGAACTCGCGTGACCGTCACGCTCAGACACATACATATATACTGTACGACTGACAGTTTTTTTGTGTTTGTTATTGTCAGGAGAAGGTTCTTATGAAAGAAAAAAATAAGAAAACTGCGCACAAAATTAGAAAATTTAAGAAAACTTTACGACTAGATTAACTTTTCTAATGTTTAGCGTTATTATTTCTGTTATTGTAAGGCTGCTATCGCGATCCGATGCTTATCTAATATTTTGGAGAAGGTGGTCTGCAACCAACTGAGGAAATACAAAGAGATAATGAAAATTCTACCTCCAAAACACTCAGGTTTTCGGATAGGGCACAGTAGTGCTACAGTCTTTATTGATATAGTAGACGATATCTTGGAGACCAGGAATCAGGGCATGGGGACATTGGTCACCCTGCTTAATTTTTTCCGCACTTTTGACTCCATTAATGTCACTCTTTTGCTGTCCATACTGACATAGTATGGTTGTGATACCATTATATGTGTTGGAATCCCTATTTCAGTCTATAGTGTTTTTGACTTCCTCGAACAAAAAGGGATAAGACGTTTTGCATATGTTTGATATTTGGTTGTAGGATAATCCTGAGTGCAACAACCTCCGTGTTCAGCTTGTGACTAAGTGGGTATCAAGTTTCATTATATTTTGTGCATTCGAAATTTTATACATAAAATGATTTGTGCGCCCGTGTTAGCATTCAACATATATAACCTCTCAAAACTCTCAAAACTCAAAGAAGACTAAAAGCTGACACAAAAAGACAAGTCGTGACAACGGGCCACCTTTATCACAAACTAGTAGGATAAATAGTCACAAATCTTTGGGTTGTCAGTACGTCACTGTGTCTTACGTACGACAGTTACGTGTTCGTGTACGACAATTAGACCTGTTAGTAATAATTGATACATGTAATAGAAGATCTAATTATACTAAGAGCTATAGAGTAGTAAGACTAGAAGTCAATGCCAACATTCTTTATGTCTTATGCTCATGGCTTTAGCGAACTATTTTGTTTGTACGTTTAAGTGTAAGATCTAGTATTTATTATACTCACTGTGGCCCTGGAAGTGCCGCTATCCAGACTGCTCTGCGATGATATGGAAGGCGTCCTAGCGAGGCGAGCGTGTGGAAGCGAGCTAGCGCTCCTGCCTTCTGTCGACAGCGGCTGAACGCGGCATTGCTCTTTAGGTATCAGCATCTCCTGTCGACAAGAAACATCCTATAAACTCTGTATTGAAAAGTTGGTGATTAGACAGCATTTCAGCGCCTTAAGTTAGATAGATTAAAAATAACTGAAGAATGTTTTTTTGATTTATCGTGTTGCAACGGTAATAATCTGTATTAGATGGTTGTTAGTCATTGACAAATGAATATCAACGATAGGTCTTATCGTATGCATGTTTATGTTACTAATATGCGCCCAGTAACAAAAATCAAAATAATCTTAAACATTTTATACATAACTAGCGACCCGCCCCGGCTTCGCACGGGTGCAATGATGATACTAAATATACTACAGAATGTCTTTATATACAACGTTCACAGCTTTTTTGTCATTAGACTATACAAACATGTTTTCTTCAGAGGTTACTCTTGAAAGAGCGACAAATAATTGGCCATGTGAAAAACACTCAACGCTCAAATCTAAGCCTGCAACATTAAAAGTTTGATCCTGCGATTTATTAATGGTCATTGCAAAAGATATCTTTACCAGAAATTGTGCGGCCCTCTGGCCGGTACCGCCGCAACCGCTATGTCCCTGCATTTTAAATCTGTAATATCTTCGAAAATATTCATTGAAATTACATGCTGTAAAGAGCCATTTTGATCTATATTATATGCACAATGTATCTAAGGTACTTAATTGGATAAGGATTAATGATGTATTGCTTAAAATCGCTTCGTAAATAAGCCATTATTTCTCATAAAAAGTAAAGGATAAAAAATGGTTATTGTGGGTTATCCCTAAGAGATAGATATATACCTGACTTTTTTGTAGAACTTTTTAAGGTGTACAATACTGTGGTATATTATTTTGATCTATCTCTTAGGGTTCAGCCAGCGTTTGCAATGTAAACGCAAAAAAAATGTGTTTATTTACGACATCACATTAGAAACCTCTAAAGTTATCAGTGTTTCTCTACTATATTATGCATGTATTACACATATAAATCTTTTTCTTGAATCACTCTATCTATTAAAAAAAACCGCATCAAATTCCATTGCGTAGTTTTAAAAATCTAAGCATACATAGGGACAGGCGGACAGCAGGAAGCGACTTTGTTTTATACCATGTAGCGATTTAGTGATACGCTAGATGTTTGTAACTTTGCCGTTTTTAGCTAGGTATTCGCAGTGAGTGAAATACATAATTGTTTGTTTCGTTATTGTAATAAATAAACACGTCCCACTGAGTTTTACAACCGTACAATCATGGAAATTTCATTGTTGTTGTCACTAATAAAAATAATCTTTGCTTCATCGCAGATCTTTGCTTGTTTTCTAAAAATGTATGGTAATCACCAACCTTATATTAACGGGGCAACGTGTCAAAACTATTCACTTTAAGTAGTATTGTCGCACATCTAAAGTGTGTATCAAATCATGCCAAATATGTAAATCAAAAAGTCAGTTTCCATTCCAGAATTATCAACGAGTCGTAGCATGTAGCATAATACACCCATTTGCAAAATTGAAAGCATGTGAATGCAATAAAGTATTCATACAATAAAATAATTAATTCAAAAGGCTGTTTGACCTTTCGTTCCAGTATTACCTACCATAAATATTGATGCAAGTCAGATAACGTTTTCTCTTGTGATGTTCTTCGTCATTTTGCCAGTGTCATAATACAAAAATACTGATAGTTGTTCTGTGTTGCTTTATTACTAGTTACTTTTATCATACATATTAATGAGGAAATAGTGGAGGGAGGTTTTTGTCAATGAGGTCAAAGGTCACGACAATATCCCAATAAAAGTTATTCGATAAAATCACTGTTGTGTAGTTTGATTGGATGGTAATGAAATTTGATGGCAGGTTGACTTGAACTCAAGGGAGGAATAAAGGCATTTCGTACTGAAAATGGTGGATTATAATTGTGTTGTTTGAAAATATAAATTATATATCATCATTCTTTGTAAGCATTTCGGATATACATGTAAATTTAGATAAAGTATGATTTATTTTATTTTTACTCTGTGATACATTTTAAACAAAAAAAAATTCTGTATTAAATAAAAAAAACTTATACGTGAATTGTCATGAGAACCAAACGTGTGTTCCAAAATTTCAGCATGATAGCTTCGGTCGAAGTGGGTGAAATATTGATTGCAAAATTCCCGGACATATATACACGTGAAGTTAACTAAAAGCTTTTAAAATAGAATGTGTCGTTTTTTTTTCTAAACTCGTTCAGCAAAATTCAGAACAAAAAATATCCTCAATGAATAGAATGAATAGAATAATATCCAATACTTTTTTTTTAATCTGTAACCAAAAACTTAAACATTGTTTTCTGACAGCAATAATTTAACTGTAACCGATAATAGCTGAATACAAATACATATTTTAGAATATTTTGTTTATTAATTGTATAGAAATCAGTGGTTCATTAACTTCAACATTGTTATTTATAGAGTTCAATTTCCTCTGTTACTCCTATATCTAGAATAAGACAGTGTTTAGTAGTATAACATAAAAGTCTATGTAAAAATCTTCGCTCGGATACTTTCGCGTCAAATAAATTACCCTCTTATAGCCTTCATAGCTCCGTCATCGCCGCATAAAAAACGTTATACACGATATCCTAACATCATAAATATAGCCTTTCCTTTATCGCATCGCCTGAAATGGAAAACTATCATTTAGGATATTTCCTTTCAAGAAAATACTGCAGCTATTTTCTGAGAGGAATAAAAATCTTTGTCTTGAAAATAAAAAGATAAGAGGCTTAAGTAATATTCTACCAGGGGCGTGGAGTAAAACCTTTGCAATCCCCAACCTTCAGTGAATCCTGGGGTTATCTACGTCATATCTTGTACGCAATATAGTACTTTATAACCTGCAAAATGAGCATTTTTATACTTTAAAACTCTATTCATACGAAGCGGTCTCATTGGATCATAACTTTAAGGTCTGCGGCTGAAGCGACGGCCTATTATTATTTGTGCCACCATTGTCTACTTATTGAGGAGCACTGGAACACTGTCACAGAGGCCACAGTACCACAAATAAGATAATAGTTACTGACAGCACTAATATCGCGTCATGTATAAGCGCTGCGATTGGTTTCACAGCACAACGCGAAAAAGAAGGGAGCGTTTTAATTTAACAAAAGTCACTACCGCAATAACCACAAAAAGTTATTGTACCAATATTGCACTATTGTGTTGTGTGTCATTTCCAGTGCCTTTATGTGATAAGCAGGTAAAATACCTGGAAATACAAACGGTCATGACAGATAGTTTTTCTTCTGAAATTCTTATTGTTACTACATGCTAGAGTGATTTTAGTAAGTGTTCCTTTTTCAAATAAAACCTGTAGAGAAATCGGTCTTACGGTGCTCCCGCCCCGCCACTATTTCAGTTGAGGACGCGACCTTAGCTATACTAACTTTTAAACTTTCGCGTTCCATGATTTAATTATGTATACGGGAATTAACGCGCTCACGAAATAAACATACCTCTGAATCGCGTTAATGCCCGTATAAATACATAATTGCGACATTAGTTGTTATCACCTTTGAGTTTATGTAACACCTAATGAATTTGTAATTACTTGGGAGGCTAAGAGTGTTAATCTGCCGTTGTTTTTTTAATAAAGTCATTGATATAACAATTACGATAGAGGAAATAGCATTGGAGTTGCTACCAAGAGGTTTGGGGTTCGATTTCCAATGTGAATTCACTCCTAGCACAAGTATTTAGCTTAATTGGAGGGGATAATAAAACTAATAACGCAGTGATAACGGGCAGCTGCAACCATTACCCCTATAGCAGAGCTAATGGAGGAAGGAGATTATTCTGCGCTTTTCGGCGCCTGATGTGGGATGGGAGAGTAGTATTCCTTTCCTATTCTCTTTTCGCTGCCGCCTTAGTCAACATCACCTCCTCGCAACATGTGGAGGCTAAATTCTACATTGTCTAGTTTTGGACCATGGACCGAACCACGCTTTCCAGCGAGAGGCTTTCCAAATCAGTAGTCTTTAGTAATACAGTGATCACGGGCTTCTGCGCCCATTACCTCCATGGCAGGTTAATGGAGGTCGGAGATTATTCTACACTTTTTGGCGCCTGGTGGGGGACAGGAGAGTACTAGTCCTTTTCCATTCTCCTTTCGCTGCCACTTAAGTTAATATCACCTTCTCGCAAAATGTGGCGGCTTAAAACTACATTCTCTCTTATTGGGCCACGGATTAAAATCGTTTAAAGTCGAATCGGAATGAAACTTTGTACATATGTGTTTGCGAAATTTGGATGACAAAAAATTACCTATGATTTGGCATTTTGGAGTTGATCTGGTGAAGAAGCCAGGTGGTAGATAGCGGAACTCTTCAGTGGCTACTAGTAAAATCTTCGAGTTTGGGTTCATATGATTCGTGTTGACGAGTCCAACTGATTGTGAATAGTAACATTAGCGTGATGTTGAAGCTAGGAGGTGGATAGTGCACCGAAAGTTAAAAGGTAACTTTTTAATTTCGGTTCTCAAGAGTGTTCGGCAAATTATTCTTTTTAGGTTTACTAAACTTTTTTTTTGGTTAAAAGTGATATTACAATGATTAAACAGAACATTCTACCGATTTTTTTTATAAATACCTCATACGGCCAAAAACTACAATTTAATCAATTAAACAACATTTATGCAATCAACTGCTTCGATGGCGCCGTACGTTTAAGGTCATTCACCGTACCGCACAAAAAGAATACCGCGTACATTGCATAGCGCCAAATGAAACTAATGACTATAAATCCTTAATCTCGTATTTTATGCTGAACTGACTTTTGTATTGTGATAAGTATAAACAGAAAGAGGTTTTTGTAAGTTTTTCGCTTAGCTTAAACTTACACGCTGTATACATTATATTATAAATAATTTAACAGATTCGTGAGAAAAATTAAAAAGATTTTTGGAACGTAATCTCGCGACACCGTTATCCAATTTCATTATCATTCTTACTTACAAAAATACCATTATTTGCTCAACAATAAACTTCTAAGATTTGATAGGAATGAAATCAACACTTTTCAACTCTGTTTACTTCTCCAATTGAATAAACTTCTTGCTTACTAAGCTGCTTATTTTTATGTAACAGAATAAAGTAAATAAAACAGATACATTTCGCTCTGACTTGTGAGTGAGGCACTTCACGGATTCGATTTCTACACAGGAAATACATTCATATAGCTTACAGATACTTGTTAAGAGCCTGCGTGTCACGATTTGTATATCGAATGGGAAAATACGTCACCGGAAATCTAATGCACGAATGTGAGATAGGAGATCGATTATTTATTTATTTTTTAAGAATATCAAATCTTTATTCATTATTTTAATTTAAACTTCATAATTAAATAATATATTTGACGGCTGAATAAACTTGATATTTATTTGAACGATCATGACCTCTTTTCGAAAACCTTTCCACGTTAATAAGTGTTATTTGACTTTTTAAAGCATTTCGGAACGGGATAATTTAATTACTTTTCCTTAACGGTTGTTGAATTATGGTGGGTGGAATGGATTTTAATCAATAACGCGAATTGAGAGGCAAGGATCAGTGTCTTATTACGAGGACAATCAGTTTTAAACGATACAATTTTATTTACATGGAATATAATTCTATAAATAATTTTCAGCAAATAAAATAACTGTGATTTTGAAATCAAATCTATACTAATTTTATAAAGCTGAAGACTTTGTGTATTTGTTTGTTTGGTTGAACGCGCTAATCTCGGGAACTACTGGTTCGAATTGAAAAATTATTTTTGTATTGGATAGTCCATTTATCAAGGAATATAACATCACACTACGACCAATGGGAGCGAAGCTTCAATGAAAAATGTTGCAAAAACATATAGGTACTTGTTATTTTGTAGGTATACATTGTGTATTATAGTTTAGGTTTTTTAATGTTATATTTATTTAATTTCTTTTAACGTACACACTTTGCCTCTGTTTATTCTTTACTATCCTTTCTTCACTCCCAAGGTTTGCTGGAAGAAAACTCAACTATGGGTTAAGCTCGCCTTTGTACATGCTATTTTCCTTCCTGTACTTATAAGATTATTATTTTTGTGTACAATAAAGAATATAAAAAAAGCGGAGAAAATTTCTCTATCTCTTATGTGTCTGTATCTCTTCCTCTAGTATTTATATAAGTGCCTTAACCTGTTAGTATGAGAAAGACGTATAAATACTTAATTCCTCGATGTTTATGCGAAACAGAAATTGTAGTACCTAAGCTTAAGAGGCGGTTCCTGGAAAAGAAAAAGTCGTATGGATTGGGGACTTTATGCTATATATTAGAGTAGTCTCTTAAAAAAAGTTATCATAATATCACCTATATAATAATGATTACCTATTTCTTTGCATGTGCAGTAAGATCTGGAAGCCAAGTGAATTGAGCTTATCTATTAATCTAGAAGATTGGTTCACCATCAAGTGTTATGTCCTCGTTTTTATTTATTGAGTAGCTGTGCCCCGCGGTTTCACCCGCGTAAGTCCCGATCCCGTGGGAATATCGGGATAAAAAGCCTATGCGTTAATGCAGATCTCCAGCTATCTACATACCAAGTTTCATTGCAATCGGTTCAGTGGTTTTTGCGTGAAAGAGTAACAAACATCCATCTATCCATCCATCCATACATCCATCCAAACTTTCACATTTATAACATTAGTTTGATGTATGACGATGTTAAGGGCAGATGTAGGTATCATAATTATTTTGTTGTTTTAGAAATACCTGATAGAAGAGGTTAGATATAATTTAATAATAATAACTTAAGACAACTCACACACGGCCGTCTAATCCTAAACTAAGCAGAGCCTGTACTATGGTTACCAGACTGCTGATAAACATTTTTATATATTACTAAAAACTAAAGTATTGTAGAAAAATTACACCCAGACAGAACAAATGAACTATCATTTGTTAGCGCACTAGCTCATCGTACAATTATTTCTCCTACGTGGGAAAACGGACCCACGCCTTCTGACACAGTTATTATTATTGTAACTATTGCTTTGTTATTATTACTGTAACTTTAACTTCAATTTATTTTTAATTTAATTTCTTCTGAGTATACGCCACTGCATTTGCACGCCACACGGCATAACATAGGGGACATAATAAATGTTATTATCTATATACCTATGTTAAACACTGAGTTATTATTACTACCGTATCTCAATGATGTTAAACAAATTAATAAAAGATTATGATTATTATGATTATTAAAATCAATAACCATTAGACCAACAAGCCCATTTAAATGAAATAATAAATGAAATGAATTATTCTTTTTAGAGAGTACAATTACCATTCAATACCAAAAATACTGTCCTACTTAGTATGGATAGATTGATATATATATATTTAAATTTGCTTCACTGTAGTTTCCTTTCCATATTTGTCGAATAATCCCAATACAATGTACCAAGCGGTAGGCATCACGAACAGTATTCAATTATAACTGTGACCCCGGGGCATACATCGCCATTGTAACGTCCATATTGGAATTTTACTGGCGGGCTAACCTATGTATTTTGATTAAAGTGAGCAGTTTCTGAGTTAATGGCAGGTTTTTGTCTCCTGGCAATTCAGAAAAACCAACCAAAATAATTCATATTACAGTTAAGTTTTTGTATGATACTAGCAACCTTTGTACACTTCGCACGGGTACCAATTATACACCTAAACCTTCCCCATTAATCACTCTGTCTATTAGTGAAAACCGTGTGAAAATCCGTTCAGTAATTTTTCAGTTTATCGCGAACAGACAGACAGACAGACAGACAGATGCGGCGGGGGACTTTGTTTTATAAAATGTAGTGATGTACTGTGTTTGCTGAGATTTATTGTGATACCTTAAAAATACTTTAGTACATGGTATTAAATGAAGATATAGGTATAGATGTGAAAAAAAAACAAATTTGGGAAAGAATAATATGGGAAAGACTTTTCAAAGACTTACCCACGGGATCGGTAAGTGAACGTGATGCGAATAATAAGAAAATAGGCTAAGATTTTGCATCAATTCACCCACTATGTATGATACTTTACATAAAAATAATGAGGAATTCAAAAATTAAAAAAAAAAATCGAAATCGAAAATTGAAATTGCTTAAGTACCTACATAATAAATTAAAAAAACCTTGCACCCGATTTAAGGTGGTTGTTGTTTCTGAAGACGACAGCTGAACAAAAAAAATACAATCAAAAGACCATAGAATTGAGAATAAGTAAGAAGTGCGATGTGGGCGGTGTACGCGCGCCGAAGTTATGAGCCAACGCTCAGAATTCATAGAAACACGTGCAAACATTTTCGTACCCGCGTATATACTTTCACTGGGGACGTAGCTAGGTAAGAAAACAATAATTGTGCCAAGTTGCGGGATAATTATGTATCGAAAAAGAAGTTAGGACTGCAATGTGTTCAAAGTATTATTATCATTTTGTTACTGAGTCCAAAAACTTTTGTTTTTGAGTCATATTGACAAAAATTCACTAAGTATTATGTAATTTTAGAGAGAAACCCGTTATGATCTCATCTACTAAAATAGTTATACATTGCGTAGGTATCATATTTGAGTACTAAATATATTGAAACTACGAGAGCACGCAATGAACTACATTGCTCACAGGAATATTGCTATACATTTTGCAAGAAAATATTTGGTAAATGTTACTCGTTAGCTCTATATTGACGTACCGCTGTCTCGGACGTAACAGCTGGCAAGTACGTATACGACCCATGTAACTCTACCTTATAAGGATTAGCGTAAGGGTGTATTTAGTGTAATTATAAATGGTGTTTAGGATATATCTTATTTAATAAATCCTCTGTGCCGAGTTGGCGTAGAGTTCTGTGTGCGTGTAAAATAAGGCGACACGTATTTTCGAAAAGAAAACAACTGATGGCATTTCTCAATTCTGTTTCATTTTAAATACGATAATAAATGTATGTGAACATATATTTATAGTAACCAGATAAATTGACATCATGCTTACATTTAAGACGCATACTGTCAAAACTGTCATAGGGTGAAGTAATTAGGTACCTCTTAAAGTTTGTATGGAAGATGTATCGACTACGCGACCTTAATATGCCATAACGGTGACTGGGCTCTTTTCAAATGTTAAATTACGTCTTTATATAGGTATCTTAATTAAGTTTCTTGAGCATAAAATAAGACTGAAGTGTCTGACTGAAGTTAATTGAAGTTTTTCTGACATCCTACCTTTTTAATATGATAAGGTGAATGTGAGTTCATTTGCTTGTTTGTTACGTTTTCACGCCGAAACTACTCAACAGATCGTCATTAACTTTTTCATACACGTTATCAGGGGTACCGAAAAGGACATATCCCGAGGGATTAAATGCAAGCGATGCCGCGAGTAGATGCAAGTATGTAATAGATTAGAATAGTTTCGACTTATAGAGCCGTCTAATCGTCTAGAAGACTGCAATTAGCCCTACTGTTTCCGTGTTAGTGGAGGACCCTCGAGAAGAGACCATAAATATACCAAACAAAGCGTGCAAGTGAGATATTAAGCATTATACAGAAACCTCGTGTGAGAAAGGGACAGAATAAACCTGACAGTGAGACCAAATTTAGTCTCTAATAGACTCCTGTCAAAACAATTCCCGTTTTAATTTTGGTGTTTTCGTCGTAATGATTCTATATTTTAACGGGTAAATATAAAAAAATAATAATGGTGTCGTATTTTGTGTTTGATTGTTGTGTAACATACAGGAAAACCCAAAGAAAGAAACATTTTACAGCCAAATACTAAAAGTTCAATACTACTTTCAAAGTGTTTATTTTTGTAGAATATATTTACAAAATTATTGTTTATTATACTTAATTATGCAATGAATAGTATATTTTTGAGATATTGCAATATTTTTTAAAATTATGTGTTTCATAAAAATGTTATATAAGTTTATTTTATTATAAGTTTATTTTTGGAACTAAAAGTAACAAAATGCACAGTAAACATATGGTTAATAATGGCTGCTATAGTCGTGTGACTGTGTTGCAGCCATTAACGCCCACTTCAGGAGACAAACGGTAAGTATTAAGTTCTACATTTACAAATTAAGATTTTTTTTTTGAACATACTTGTTGAATATAAAAATAAATTAAGAATTTTTACCAATGTTATAGAATTGTTCGGGTCAGTTGACGTACGAGTGTTTACGTGTGCGTGTGAGCGTGTGTGCGTGTGCGCGGTGTTTGTGTGTGTGTTGGTGTGTGCGTGTGAGTCTTTGTGTGTGTGTATTTATGTGTGCAAGAGCGCGTGTGACTTTGGACATGTATTACCACCATTCAATATATTATGATTATTCAAAAGATTTTCCACTCAGAATGATGGTCTGAATACACTACTATTTCTGGATTTGGTACGGTGTCACTTACACCCTGTATATTTACCTCATTACTCGAAGATGGCTGCTAGAAACCGGTGTACCGGGTACCGGAACCAATCAATAGTACTTTAACGTGGTTGCTAAACAATTTATGCTCGTCAGAATGCATTTGGTGAAGTGGAGCTGAAAGTGAAGTACCAGAAGATCTTCTCAACAATTATCCTGTATTGGGAAATAGTTCCTGAATTGGGAAAAGCTATATTTTGTAAAAGGTGATGACTATTGTTTTCTAATTGTTAAGAATTTCCAATTTCATTTATCTTGTGATAACTTAATTTTTTAAGCGTGGGAGAGCCATGCTTCGACACGTATGGGTCGGTGCGACTCCGCTCGAAACCACGGCCTCACAGAAAACCGGTAGTGAAGCAATGCTTGCATTGCATTTCGCCACGTAAGTGAAATTACCGGATGCCCTAACCCTTCCCTTATTCCCGTACTTCTCCTCTTCCCCCCCTCCCCCTCTTCTCCTACTCCCACCTTAAAGGGCGGCAACGCATTTGTGACTCTCGAGTTACAGGTGCCCATGGGCGGCGGTAGTCATTTACCTTCAGGTGACTCGTCTGCTCGTTTGCCCCGTACACCAAAAAAAAAACTTTTATATACATGATGGGACACCATTAATTTTAACCTATTATTTTCTATCGAAATTTGCCGATCTATTATTAAACTTTCCGCTCCCTACGTAACGCTTTCATTTAATTTGTGTATCTATAGATCACGGAGTTTTCCCTGATCTCATGGAACAAAGTAAAATCATAACATTTCTTAAATTAAAAAAATAATGGCTGTAACCGAGCTTATCTAGCTAGCAATCTCTAGTTATTAGTGTAATTCTATGAGCTTTTTATAAATATAAACTAGATGTTTATGTTGTTGATATAAATGCTAAGAAAAAGGATTAGAAGAAAATTAAAAATGTTCGAAATGATCTTTAGATTCTGCTTCTCCTTTTTAATTTTCACTTATGTACTAGTTTTAGTTTTCTTCTGACATATATTCTTTACATAGATTTTTTAAAAAATATTATTAGGTATGATATTGAAGATATGACATGAATTGTAATGTCTCATTTTGAAAATATGGAACTGTACACGTGAATGTTGACTACACGTGACTGTGTAGTCAACATTATTAAGTTATATTTTTAAAATGTGTGAGATGGGTCAAGTTATTATTATAGGATATAGCCTGACAGTTCTGAGTATGTCATGCTCGCCTTGAAGTCCTGCTAATGGTGTCGTGTGTCAGGTTGTACAGTTCCCTTCAATATGGTTAACTTGAATAATGGCTGATGCGTGCGTCATGTTTAAATGGATGCAGTTAGTTTGGCCTAACCAGGACTATTACTTAAACTGACTAGAGTTTTCATTACCGGGAGTGCTTATATGTTTCAACATTATATTATCTTACATATATTTTTCACATATAAGCAATATTACCATAAAATAGTAAAAAAAACACGTTGAAAAAGGGTGTCGAGTGTCCTTCTAGAGACTAATTCTGACTCACTCTTTCTCCTGACAATTCAAAAATACCTATAATAGGTTTTATTGAAATAAAATATTTTGATTTGATTTTGATGTGACTGTAAGGTTTGTCATAACATTAAAAATATTTTGATTTTTTTAAATATTTTATTTATTATATAGGTAGTAATAGGTACCACCATTGCCTTTCTTTGTGACAATATATCCCTTTTGTAGCAAACCTTTTTTATTAATTCAAAATAGTTTCAAATGTCACAGTTTTAATGAGACCCCGAAACAGATTTACTTGCATAAAATATTTATTAATAGTAGTACCGGATTTTTGTCGGTACTTACACCAGAGACAGTACATCGTGAGCACATGTACTTAATCAACATTAAACCTGGCAATTAACGCTAGAAAATATAAAAAAATACATAATAATGAAAATTATTTCAATCATTATTCTATTTTACTTTCTTCACTTCGGTCATTAAAAAATTACATAGAAATACACAGCAAAACATACAAAATACTACCAATCCATAGTGATATAAATATTGCCGATTTTTTATATCGATGTTGCGGTGACGTCAATGTCTCGACACTAAGAGTCAGCCATACTCTGTAAATCTCGCACACACACAAACATTCAAACATTTCAATTTCGGTCTCGCGAAAATAAGGAGACTATTCGTCTATTACGATAGTATACTAAGTTCATGGAAGAGACCGATAGGTAACAAACAATCAATGCCCTGGTGTTGTGAATGCTTAAATTTACATGTTTGCCACTCTGGCGCTTTCTATCACATGTGTGTGTTTGGGGGAACTCGGCTTGATTCAGGCTCAACAGGGACCCTTCAATAAAAAGCGAAGCGACCTGTCACTTCATATCGAATACAACTGTATATCTAATGATTCCGAATACCACCCACGAAAGTGATAATTCGAAGACGATTATTTTTTGTTTGATTATGCTGCGGTTCACTCGGACGACATGCATTTTAATTTACAAACAAAAATGGCTGAGTGCTCAATTAACTTGCGGACTGTTTACCTATCAAGAGAAATACACATTTTGCATTGTGTTTATATTTATAACTATTATATTGAACGAGCTACGGTTAAGTTAATTTTTTTTTTCTTTTCTCTGTACGCCACAATCGTACGGTACGATCTAACTAGTTTAGTTATACAGCGCTGAAGGTGTTACCTTACTTGTTACCAAATGTCATGATTCTAGGTCAATGGGAAGTACCCTATAGGTTTTCATTTACCTGCGAAATGTTCAAATTCGGTCAAATCTAAGACGCAGACTTATTTATGTATTTGGTATTAATTTCACCTTGATGCGTTCACGGGTTCCTGAAAAAAATGATCTTGACGGACAGACAGACAGACAGACGGACAACAAAGTAATCCTATAGTGGTTCCTTTTTTCCTTTTGAGAAAAGGAACCCTAAGAATAGCCAAATCGGTCCAGCCTTTCTCCAGTGATATACCTACCAAAGTTCAACACTTTTGCAATTATCCCGTAAAAATAATGTACAGCAAGGCTATTACTGAATATTGGACATGACGTCACTGTCCGTCACTAAGCGACGTAACACTGTTACTGATGTAAATTTGCTCGCATACATTTTTCCCTACAGTTTTTGGGGATTTCCTTTATAGGATTACTGATTTAACTGGTAAAAGAGAACATCGTATAGAGCAATACGCTAACGTTATAACACTAGCAGCTTTTTACACCATTAGGGTACGCGCAGGTCGATTTTTTGTCCATTATAAACTTTGTAGGAAGATTATTTAACTGTTTGAGATATTCTGAGGCACAATAACTACTTATAACACGGGAACGAAGACTAATATATTCGCAAGGTAATCACTACATATTATAAAACAAAGTCCCCCGCCGCGTCTGTCTGTCTGTTCGCGATAAACTGAAAAACTACTGAACGGATTTTCATGCGGTTTCCAGTAATAGACAGAGTGATTCGTGAGGAAGGTTTTGGTGTATACTTTGTACCGGTGCGAAGCCAGGGCGGGTTGCTAGTATATGTATATATGTACAAATTTTTTAGTGCAGTTGTAATTTTGACCATCTCTGTTGCCGTGGTCGTGAGTTTGATTGCCGCTTAGTGCAAATATGTGTAAGCGCTGTGTAATATATACCAGCATATTAAAAAAAATGTAATTGAATTGGAAAAAAAAAAATTTTTTTTTTTAAATAAGGAATACTAGCAACATGGGTCACACATTCCTAGTATTCTTGTTAACCCCTCCAGCTAAGCTAAATGCTTGTGTTAGGAGTGGGTTCACGACGGTAATGCACTAAGTGGGGTTCGAACCCCAAACCACTTGATCGCAAGTCCGATGCCTTAGCCATTACGTTACCGCCGCTTAATTGAATCTATATAGATAGATAGATACTCTTTATTGCACACCATAAATAGGATACAATTAAAAAGAAATACATTAGAAACAGTAGTACAATAGGCGGCCTTATCCTTATATTAAAACGTGAAGATAATCCCACTAATATTATAAACGTGAAAGTTTGGATGGATGGATGGATGGATGGATGGATGGATGGATGGATGGATGGATGGATGGATGGATGGATGGATGGATGGATGTTTGTTACTCTTTCACGCAAAAACCACTAAACCGATTGCGGTGAAATTTGGTATGTAGATAGCTGGAGACCTGGATTAAGGCATAGGCTACTTTTTATCCCGATATTTCCACGGGATCCGGACTTACGCGGGTGAAACCGCGGAGCGGTGCTAGTTCATACTAAATACGTATTTTGAAAGAATAAAATTGCATTGCAACGCATGCCGGGTGGAGCTAGTAGGTAAATAAAAATAATCAGTTTGTCTAGTGGTTCACATGTTATAATAATCATAAATTTAAAGTTTAAAACACCACCGACTCGAAAATCCCTTCAACGATTACAAAATGCCTTACATCATTTTGGAAAAGAGCTGATACTCTTACACTGCTGGACCGATATTAAGCAAACATAGCTAAGAACCACCGCAAGGAAACTGGCTTTAAAAAAAACCGCATCGAAATCGGTCCATCCGTTTGAGAGCTACGATGCACAGACACACAAACACACACACACACACACACACATCGACGTCAAACTTATAACACCCCTCTTTTTTTTGCGGGGGTTAATAACTCGATCGCACATACGGAGAAAAGTAGTTTTTGATCATATTATAAAGAAAAATATCATATTCGTTGCGAGATTTGAAAAAAGTAACTCAATAAGTCTTCTACGAAATCATTCTAAGAACAGTTTTGGCCGTACCAAAGTGGTATGGCTTATGCTGTTTTTCATCTATATATTAATACGTGAAGCGAAAACTTTGGATCCCTTTTTACGAAAATTGGGCGGACGGAGGAGTATGAAATTTCGCACACTTATAGTTTATACAGAGAAGTGACGAATGCTAAAATTTTTGAACAATATTTGCTACAAATTTAAAAAAAATGCAAAAACGGGTACATACAGCTATGAGTGTCCAGTATATATTTTGACCTGTCATGGTACAAAAGTCTATACAATGACAGGTCAAGTAATATTGACCAATGAAATAAACCATGGTCGAAATTCGACCACCACGCGATATCTAGTTTTAATAAATATGCACCTATTCACACTCAATATTATGTTTTAAATACGATATTATAGGTTCTTTTTTATGGTATAGGGGGCAAACGAGCAGACGAGTCACCTGATGGTAAATGACTACCGCCGCCCATGAGCACCTGCAACTCAAGAGTCACAAATGCGTTGCCGGTCTTTAAGGTGGGAGTAGGGGAAGCGGGAAGAGGGGGAGAGGGGGAGAAGGGGAAAGAGGGGAGAGGGGGAGAGAGGAGGGTTAGGGCTTCCGTTATCTTCACACACTCGGCGAAAAGCAATGTTAGCATTGGTTCACTGCCGGTTTTCTGTGAGGCCGTGGTATTACTCCGGTCGAAGCGGCCTTTACGTGCCGAAGCATGGCTCTCCCACGATAAAGGTTATAGGTACATTTCAAAGTTTATGTTTCAATATATGCTTTTGCACAGACATTTTTTGTTACTTGTAACCAATACAGTAGTAGGTTATACGCACAAAAACAAAAGCAATCCATATTTCAAAAAAAATTTACTTTGTTTCAGTGGGTTGTTAACAGAATTCTTCAGTTGTAAAAATAATAACGAATGGGTGTATGTTTTTGTACTAGTGAAATTCCTTCCGTATCGCTCATCAAAACATATCCTCAATTATAAATAGGTCAGGTTGGTTTTGCCGTTTTATATGTCAAAAAGTTCGGGCAATTATTCTTTTTGTAGACGAGAACTTACTTGTAAATAGACTTTTCTTAAAATGATTTATGGAATACTAATTTACAATTTAAAGACTCGTAAATATTTTGCCCTGTTTCTAACATACGTTGTATTCATACTAATATTATAAACGTGAAAGTTTGTGAGGATGTATGGATGTTTGTTGCTCTTATTAAAAAAAACACAACATGAACATTTCGTTACCATACTTACATTTAGGCTGCTATGTGACTTGTCATCTCCAAAGCTGTCAGTAGAATTGTGGCTTTGGCCGCTACTGGCACTCGATGTTCTCTCCCTCGCGGCTCTTGCCCAAGACTCAAGCCTTTTCTGAGCTGCCCAAACACCCGGTGGGCCTAAGCCACTCATCGTGATTATAGTACCATCACTACACACTACAATAGGCCGTAACACAGACTACACAGACACAGACTTATACTACAATTATTACTGTTTTCGTTGTCAGTTGTATAGCGTTAAGTGTCACTTAGACGCGCTGGAAGCCAATTTTGATTAATAAAAATGGGTGAGGGTGAGGGGAAGAGGTTGCGAATCTAATTACATTGTCAAGTTTTGAAAGTGCTTGAATCTTTAACGCTGGTAATTTTTTGTTAAGTCGCAAAGTGATTTTGAAAACCAATTTTGCTGTGTAATTAATGCATAAAAGAACACGCCGAGACGATAAAACTTTTGTTGACTCAAAGTTATCTTATAATTAATTACTTAACTTAGATTGTCTGGCATTACTAAAGACAAAAGGCTAGGAAATTATGTTCCTCGATGTATAATTAGTGCAGTGATGACCACGGCTTCTGAGAAAACCAAAGCGTAAAAAACCATAAGCCGGCCGTTGTTTAAGGGGTCGCCATGAAAAAACCCGGACCATAACCCATAGCGCGGGTTAACAATTAAAGCTTGCGCATTTCGAACAGTCCGCCTATGGTCGTACAATGATCGTACATAAAACAAAACTGTACCTAGAAAATTTTCTTACAAAAACTAGCCGCTAGCCAGTGAAATTTTCGTAACTGATACAAGATTACCCTAAAAAGAGTTTACCGCCACCAACTCTCTCTTCTAAGGAAATTTTCCATTCTGTTATTTGTAATTATTATTTATTCATTTGAATATTCTTTAAGGTACTGCACTGTAGTTAAATTATTTACTCGTCGCTGCAGACTCGGTCGTAAATCATACGGTCATAAGCACTGATGCGGGATGACAGTGACGGGATGCATCGGTGTTGCGGGTATGCGGCCCGGGCGCAAGCTATTTATCGATAAAAGAGAAGTTGAAGAGGGCGGTGATGATGAATCTGTCGTGGAATTCTTTAATTTAAATTTTATATTGCATATTGTTGTCATGATTTATTAACAAATAAGTATTTTTTTTTCTGTTCTTTATTCAACTGTTACAACAAATTTAACATAATCTATATTTATAGACTATCACAAAAGAGCCATATTCTACTCATAAGTGGAAGAGAGAGTGCAAAAGTGTTATCCTTCTTCGATTATTTATGACCGAGGCTGCAGCGAGTAAATAATCGTATCTAACAATATAAATGCGAAAGTGAGTCTATTCGTTTGTTTCTTAACGCTTTCAGGCTTTTCTTTTCCTCTAAGTTTTTACTTAATCTACGATTTCTTTACAATAGCACCTGGCGCGTAAAGTATTGTTTATTTTTTGTATTAGTTATTGGCTTTTTTCAAAGAAAAACCGATTTTAACGACCATTAATAATGCCATTGAACAGCAAATAAAGTTCCCATAACTATTTTCCATGTTCGGTATGCTTATGCTACAATAAAATAGAATCATTAACATTAGCGCCATCACATTATTATCAATCATTAACATTAGTAATATTTCATCACCGTAAAATACCCACAAAAAATGTCAAGCAACTGAAAACCTTATTTTTAATTCCATTTCAAACCAACAGTCTCACTGAGTGTCATTACTGCAGCAAGATACGTTTTTCTTTATAGTGCAAATTATGAAATCTTAGACACGACTACGTTTCAAGAGTTCTAAAGAGGGTCCTTCACAAATAATGGCAAATAAACCTGACTCCAACAAAACTTATAACAAAGATTAAGGGTTCAATTAAAAGCAGTGACGTATATACAAGTATACATATAAGGTCTAATATTGCAATAAACAACCAACATGTAACGGTGTTCCTGAAAGTAACTAACTTCAATTAGAAACCTACATTTTGTTTGAAGTTTTACTTGCACAGTGTGTACTGTGCAAGTTGCAAAAATAAAGTTTTGTGTGGAATGTAGAGGCATGTGTGTGTTAAATGAAGGTATCTGTGTGTAAAATATACGTATGTGTGTATTATGTGCACATAAATTGACATAAATTCGTTTTTTAATAAAAGCTGGGGAGGCGTGATAGGTAAAGCGTTGGAGTCATGTCATAAAATGGTTGCGGACATTGAAGCCCATCCGGTAAGTTCAGTTACACTGACACAGACGTAAATTCACACTAAAAAGTATTTAGCTTAGTTCAGAGGTTCACTAACATTATAATTTTTAAGCAGGTTGCTTGTTTCAAAAACCGGAGAATTGTTTAAAAACCGGAGAATTATTTACTAACCGGAGAGTAATTCTCCGGTTTTTTACTGAGATCCTCAGTATTTCTAATTCATTTAAAACTTGAACTGTTTGTTAAATTATTCAAGCATAAATTTAAATGATACTTTCATGGAAAATAGTAGACTACTAACTGTACCGTATCTAGATCAGTATTGATTCCGATGAACACAATTTCAATACTTTTTCTCAAACCGTTTAAATTGCTGTAGATTTTTATGGAACGTCGATTTTCTAAGATTTGTGACTGTGGTCAGACTTCTGCGAACATATAGATGATCTGAACTGTCAGAATATTTAAGAGTACCGACTTTAAACCAAAAATAAGTAAATGATGAAAGTCTAGAGATAATTTAAATTGATACTTCAACTTTCTCTGTAAGTTTCATTATATTTTCATGACTAGATACAATTGATGGTCGAGCCATCAATTGTAATACACTTTTGCAGATAGATATACAGGATGATGATTTGAAAAAGGAACCCTTATTTAAACCACTGAAAGGGCATGACTCTAGCATGCAGTTACAATAAGAATTTTTGATGAGCTGATGATGAAGCATGTTGAAACAAGTTTAATACCTACTGTAACACCATCTCTACACATGTTTAGACAAATAATCTCTTATCTTGAAAAAAATCTAATATATAAATATAAAAACTAATTACTCAGTTTTTGAAAAAACCCATAAAACCTAACCTAAAAATAGTAATAAAATTTCAAAGGTAGTTTTTATAGATTTTCTTAGTAACGTTATCAAAAATTCCAAAATAAAAAAATACGTACGGTTTAAAATTTTTAACTTTACACATTCCACCACATACTTTTATGAAAAACGAAGGCAAAAATACCTGGAAATTGAAACGATTATAACATGTAAACGGATAGTTTTTTTCCAAAATGTCTTATTGTAACTGTATGCTGCCCTTTCAATGATTTAAGTAAGTGTTATTTTTCAAATACACACTGGATATTAACCTAAACTAGCGTATTAAAAAAGAAACAAAAATATCTAGGTCAGAGTGCTCGGACTTCCTGATAGCCAGTTCGAGTTACAGGTATCTCGAGCTATTGCCTACACTTCCCAATCCATCTGTATAAGCGATATCCTTTCCTCCTATTGCTTTCAATTATATACGTCAATTTTTTTCATCTTTAATTCCCACAGTGCCCGGTTGGTGGCTATATTACGTGAGATACCAAATTGTAGTTGACAAAATGTAGGGGTTTTATCACCACCGTTTACCCCTTCGGGGATACTGGAGTAAGTGTATGTATGTAAAAAGTCTAAGCTGAGTGGTAGAGGATATTTTTATTTTTTTATGGTATACGATGACTACCGCCGTCGATGGGGACCTGCAACTCAAGAGTCACAAGTGCGTTGCCCGCCTTTAAGGTAGGAGTAGAGGAAGGGTGGAAGAGGGGGAGGGGGGAGGGTTTAAGGCCTCCGGTAACCTCACTCACTCGGCGAAAAGCAATGCAATCATTGCTTCCCTGCCGGTTTTCAGTGAGGCCGTGGTATCACTCCGGCCTAGCCGCCGGCGTGGGCATGGCTCTCCCACGACAAAAATTTACTGCGACAGAACCGCGAGCAAAAGCTTTGCAAGATATTTAAATTGATCTTATATTTAGTTTTCAATAAGGTTTCATAAAATTAATTCAGATTTTAAGCAGATGGCGTCTGTGCCTTGAAAACAGCATTTAAGATGTCGTGGTTAGAATCTGTAGATCTGGAGTTGACTACATATTCTTATAAACTTTTTAAAGTGTATGCTAAACAGCTGGCCGCCGGCAAAAGAGAGGTCACAGACTGCCGTTGTCCTGCGTGGGCGCCGCGCAATTATACTCGTACTACGCCTTGTAGTAAGTCTACAACCTGTGGTGGGTGTTTGTTTACTCACAACGGATCCAATCACTGTCCCACTCTGATATCCGAAGCGTTTCACTCAAAATCCATATTTTAGCCTCACTTCATAAATTGTACGTAACACGCTACAGTATAAACCTCGTCTGATACTAAAAGTTGAAGAACAAATCTGAAGTTTGGATGGAGTGAATATGTTGCTGTTAATTGGGCTGTCAATCAATACTTTGTTTTGTGAGCAATTTACAGAAAGGGAAAAATTATTATGAGACGTTCTCTTTAAGTTCGCTGCAGGTTTACTGAACAATATTGACCATGTACCTATATAATTTATGTATATTAGGGTTATGCAAATGTAATAGATGTAAAACTTATGTAATTACTGATAACCATTAAGGAATCTCATACTTCAAAACCAATTGACTCCCACGTTGGGCGCCAAAACGAGAATAAATACTTATACTAATATTCTGAAAGGCAATTTTCTTAGCCAGCAAACACGCTTTCTCGGCATTGTTGTAAGCCTATTATTTTCAGACAGTATTTTAATTAAACACATCAAATGTGACAGTTTGACGTGTCTAAAATAATGTCTTTTAGTGAGAATTTTTTTAACTTATAAAGTCCAAAGAGGGGTTTTTATAAATGGGTAATGCGACGACGTAATGTAAGCTCGGAAAGATTATCGGATAACTGTTGCGTTGCCGAGCTCACTCCAGAGAGATATATAAACTGAAATTGACTTATTAAAATCTTTAAGTTATTAAATGAAATGATTTAATTATAAGCCGGCTAATACGATTTAATATATTTTAGAATCGGGTCTACCAAATAAACATTAGATCGATTTAAAATTCAGTTACCAAACTCACGAAAGTGTTGAATAAATTCAGTTCAAAATGTTTAACACGGTTTAGTCTCTGCGAATAATTTATACCACTTGAACTTGTGTGTGTAACTATCCGTGTAGAAGTTGATATTAGTTATGTAACGAATATTATAGTAAATAATTCACAAAGCTTGCACTCACATTTGGAGCAAATATGTAAATTTCTATAAATATGTAAATACGCTCGTAGACACGACCGTAGACGAAGAAATTTACAAATTGTTAATGACATATTCTATTTACTTATTCAAGCACTTCCAAAAACCTTCGCAATATTTTTAATTGATGATAAAAAAGAAAATATTCCCTATAAACTGTAATAAGTCATATTACTAGTAACGTAAAGAAAAAAAAATATAGCACTGACAATGAATGTAGAATTCCAAGAAAGTAATTTGAGCACGGAATACGGAAGTGAAAAGACACACTTTTTATACCACGTATAACTAATTAGGGGTGTGCTATAATCTGTTCACTATCACTAGGGTTGTACGGGAGCGGTCGGCGCGGCGAAAGGCTCGCGCACACTGCCGCCGCCCGGGCGCTGTATTGCCAGCTCTCAACTTCACTTACCTCCACTGAATTTAGTTAGAAGCTATGCAACTATTAAATCTACCCATCCGGGTAATCGGGACTCTCGGGTCAGTGCGGATGTGCAGATTTAGTCTAATTGTCAGTCATTAAATAGACGGAAACGAAGGGAATTATTCACGACGGAGAAACATGTTGGTAGAGATTTAAGAAATGCGGCTAATAGTCCCTGAAGATGGTAAACAATAATAGTATTACAAATTTGGTATCTAGTTTATTTTGTTTGAAATACTTTAGTTGTTTAAATCCTTTAAGTCTACATAATTTTCACCGTTGCATCAAGTTCTTATTCTTTGATATTAATTGCTTTATTCAACTGTACGGCCATTTTACTCGTGTACACACAAACGGTCATCATCAACGCACTCTCAACGACTATTGATTTGCAGGTGTCCATGGGCGACGTTAGTCACTTACCATCAGGTGACCCGCCTGCTCGTTTGCCCCCTATAATATAAAAAAAAAAGAAAAAGTCGTTTAATCAAGTGGTAACGTGCGTGCTATTCTATTTCATATTTTTGGTAACTGAAATAAGAAAACTATTAGTAATTTGGTGTCATAAGCCCAATCTCACACTACTCTGAGTAAAGACGTAAAGTAGGTAGACCTTCCTTTCTAGTCTTTCTACTGAATCAAACTCAATATTTTTTGTCATAACTATTATTAAACTGCTGCTTTTTGACAACCCTGTAGTAAAAAAATTACAAATATTAAGTCGTTGGGACCAAACGTAATTGTTCTTTCTTTTACTAAAAGGTTTATGAATTATAAATACGAATAATATCAACGGAATAATATTGACTAATATTGTCAATTTTTGGGTAATCTTTAATAACTGGCAACACAGGGCGGTGGCGCTTTTTAGTCACCTCACTTTCTCTAGACTCGAGCAACAGGTACAGAGGGACAACACGCGTATTTTTTAACTATACCCTTAATTGATTGAAGGTTTCGGACAGACGGAGGATCAATCGATAGATACTGATTGGGGACTCAATGGAAAACTTTGGCGTTTAACTTAAAATTCTTTGAAGAAGCTTTATTATTCTTTAAAGATACGTTTGCTTTTTATGTTGATTTTATTTCCTTTGGTTCCCTATTAGGGAATCTAAAATATTATTATCACCATGTTCATATGCAAACATATTAGAAGAAAGATAAACAAAAGAGACACAATGAGGCCACAAATTAATCTCCATTAAAATAGAGCCATTCAAGTGGTGACATCCCTCCATCCTTTAAAAGATCGCATCTCATACAACATCGGGTTTCTACAGGAAGAATGAACAGAGTTTCTTGTATGTATGTATGTTGATACACACAATGGTACATAGTTATCGGCGCCTATAAAATCGTGGTTAACCGTGGATGATCAGCTGATTTCTGGTTGGTAATCTATGAGTGACACTAAACATGATACGGGTCTATAGGTAGAAGTAACTGCTTATCATAAGATGGACCGTGTGTTCGCTATCTTAAATGTATAAACTAAAACAAAACAAAATGCTTCAATTCTCATAAAAATAGACTACCGCACACTGAATTTTGTATGTCTGTCTTTCATGTGCTGAGAATGTAAAATATTGATATTTCAATACCACTCAGTGCGCCTCGAGTGTGTCGTACTCATTCGCATTAATTTAGATTATTTACCACTCGCTACGCGTATCAGTGTACTATATAAGTCGACATTTATGAAGTAAGCTGTAAGTTGTTTGTTCAGTGTCAGCTATAGAATCGATTTTGGTAATATTTACCTAGTGACTGCAAATGTCTCATATACCTACCTTCTTTAAAACATTGAAGAAATAGAACGGCTGAATGAATATTGATTGATTTTTTTTTCGGACCGGGGAATTGAATTCAGGAACTCTTGGGTAAATCGAAGTAGTCATTTAACTGAATAAATTATTTGAATAATCCTTGTATTCGATTACAAGCAGTATATATTTTTAATAGCGAAAAATAAGCCTTGTCTTTATGCAGGCACTTCACGCTCGGACGAGGCGTTCGGGCGGGGCACTTAGCGCATGATGCTGAGGCGCGAGGCTTCTTGAGTTGCCACCGAACTCTTGAGGACGCGAGTCACTAAATTAGTAGTACCACAGATAATATAATACTGTACTAGTAGTATTACTAATTCATTCGTGACTGTCGCGTACCCAGTTTACGCCCTTGATCAAAAAAGTTTCATTTTCTTTATTTCGTTATAAAATATAACTTTTCCATAATATATGTATAGATTTATATCTAATACTTTATTGTAAGGTAAGGTAATTATTTATAACAGATTTTAGTTAAATATAGAAATAATAAGTAAATTAAATGTTTATTAAATTTAAATCAATAACCGATTAATATATCAGTATTAGTTGACGCTCACGCCAAGAAAATATATGTTACGTCTGAGACGTCATTATTAGCTCGCGGCAACGCTGACGTGTGCCAATAAGAATTTCGTATCTCGTCGAATTTCGATTTTTGGGATATTCTGAATTTATGAACTTATATTAAAATATTTGAAAACAAGTTGAGAACATTCTAATAGGTTTGTAAATGAAGATCGAACAGACTATCGAAATTATGACTCTAGTAAATTAGATAGAGGATAAAAAGAGCTGCGAGCCGCAGAGCCAGCAGTCAGTAAAAGTTTAAGGAAGTGAAAACAAGAGGAAGAAGAAAGAGTAAATGAGTGTTAGCGTCAGAGCGAAGCTACGTCAGCAAGCACCACGTGAGAGCTAGGCTACGTGAAGAATGACACGTCACTCAGTCCGGGTGTCTGTTTGTCACATCCTTGTGGACACATCTAAAATAAATTCGTCATCACAGAGGAGAGGTCGTCATTTACTTGGAAGTAAATGACGACCTCTCCTCTGTGATCCCGTACCCACTTCCTTAAAAATATGTCCAATCTAGCGTAGATCTTGTGAATTACTCCTCGTTAAATCGCAAGAACGCATAGATGTCGATAGTGTTACAAGTTAAAATCTAATGTTGAGGATGCATTTTTATACACTTAAACCATTGGCAGAATCGTCTTTAATCAAGTAGGACAACCGGTCGTTGTAGGACAAACAGAACGTGTTCCGTTCAGAAATATGTGCGTTTTTTAACTGAAGGAGTTCAAGGCAAGTGCTGTCGAAATCTGTCGACTGTTCAGGATTTTTTCTACGGGTACGGTACACCATGGGGTTTTCATAGTCAAGATACCAATATCACTAGATACTTAATCCTACTAATATTATAAACGTCAAAGTTTGTGAGAATGTATGGATGTAAGTATATATGTATGGATGTTTGTTACTCTTTCACGCCAAAACTACTAAACCGATTGCGATGAGACTTGGTATGTAGATAGCTGGAGAAAGAAAATACTACAACACATATTTATTTTGAACTATTTCTTGTCTGGAAACAGGAAATTTCGTAGAAAAGGACCTAATAATAAGCCGTACGTTTACGCAATAATCTTTTAAAATAATACAAATTTATAGTGCTAAAATAACAAACGTTAAGCAGAAGGTTTTCAGTTGCAAGTATATCCGGGAGGCGCGAGTGCTCCCGACAAACGACCAACTTCCACCCGATACTTCCAGCAGATAAATTGTAAATGATTATGATTGATTCCGCGCACAACTTTTCTAACAGCTAGCAATTTACTAACTTATTTATTATTTTTCCCTTTATTTATATGTTTATGAAATAAACGAAGAGAATAATAATAATAACTTCACACATCTTACACACGGCTGTCTGATCCCAAACTAGGCAGAGCCTGTACTATAGTAACCAGACCGCTGATAAACATACTTATATATTTCTAAATGTATTACTTAATTAACTTATATGCTGGTATTTATTGTTTAATACACCACTTCTGTAGCCATCTATAAGTTTAGAGCACTTTCCTCTGATCTCTGATACATGAATAATCAGCTGAGTTCATATAATGCTTTGTCCTGACTTTCTACTGTACGAAAACATAAAAAAATCTTTTAAATATCTTGTTTAAGGCAAACGTTAATGTTATAGTGACATAGTTCAGTGAGTACCTTTACAATCTTTTAGCTTCACAGGATAAAAGGAACCGGTTATACATGGTTTATGTTTTATTGTAATTTCTCACGAAAAACTCTAGAAAAAAATCCGTCACCTTTTAGGATCTTCTCTTTTTTTAAGTCGTTTCAAAACTTAACATACTCGTATATTAGTTATTTGTAGCAAATACATATAAAAAGTCAAATGACTTTCGTGCTTATCTTATTTCATAATTTAATGGGCAACCCGGGGTAATGGTGAACGTAATCCTTTGAGTGTCGTAAAGACGAATGGTTATTTTGAGTTTATAGGACAGCTCGGGTACAGTTTCAGACTGCGGTTTATTATTTAGAGTTTCACTGTGATTTATTTTAGTAAATCCTCAGTCACCGTACATTATGGGATTAATCCCTTTAGAGGTCCATATGTATTAGTTGAATACTTGAGTACTCTTCATTTCGTGGATTTCTTTATTTACAGTTAGAGTCTACAATATGACGTTCTTTAAAAAGTGCTTAAAAAGGCTTGTAGGATACTGCTGCTACTGACTATCAGGCAGGCCCTATATTTGTTTACCACTTTAATAATAAATTATTAATAATAATTAATTATTTATAGACACTATAAGCCTCTACAAATCATACCAATAATAATTAAACCACTTATAATACGGCATAAGCTAAGTACAATATGATCAAGAACGGCAGCCGCGCTTTCGCGGCTGCTACCTAACTTGGGGGGGCCCGACGCCTCCTGTAGGAGACTCTATGTTGGAATCGTGCGATCCATGGCCCTTTATGGGTCCCCAATTTGGGCGACGACCCTGACGACCCGCAATGTAGCAATTTTGAGGCGCCCGCAACGAGTAATGGCCGTCAGGGTCATAAGAGGATACCGCACGATTTCCTTTGAAGCGGCGAGTCTCCTAGCCGGGACGCCGCCATGGGACCTGGAGGCAAAAATCCTTGCGTCTCTGTATCAGTGGCGCAGAGAGGCCCTAGAGCCGGAGCTGAGACCTGTCAATTGTGACATCGGGGCACGACGGGCCCAGCTTCGCCAGGTGCTCATGGCTGAGTGGAAAGAACGACTTGAGCGACCGAGCGCAGGGCACGCCACGATCGTGGCGGTAAGACCCGTCATGGAGGATTGGCTAGAGAGGCGGTATGGCAGCCTCTCCTACCGGATGACGCAGGTACTTACTGGACATGGCTGTTTTGGGAAGTATCTGTGTCGGATAGGCCGGGAGCCAACGCCTGTGTGCCACCACTGCGGGGGCTGCCGCGAGGATACCGCACTCCACACTCTAGTGGAGTGCCCTGCATGGACGCAGCAGCGTGCTGACCTCGCGACGGCCATAGGTATGGGTAGCCTCTCGCTGGAGACCATGATTATGTCCATGGTCCAGAGCGAGAGAGCGTGGGATTCCGCCGCCTCGTTTTGCGAGGAGGTAATGTATGCCAAGGAGGCGGCGGAAAGGGAACGGGAGAGAACTAGTACTCTCCCATCCCGCAGAAGACGCACCAGGCGCCGGAGAGAACAAGTGGATCTCCGGCCTCCATGAGCGCTTGCCTGGGGGCGACGGACAGGGTTATCCGACGCCCTAGCAGAAGCAGGCCCGAGACGGTGGCGCCGTGTTCCGCGCGTGCCTCTCTTAATGATAGGGGACAAAATCCCCCACAACACAGTGGGGTCGCCTGTTGTTTAACAGGCGGCCAAGTCTGCCAGGGTACACAGGGATTTCCTTCTAAGGGTACACCTGAGGCCCTGGTAGTATGGACTGTGATGGAACACCGTGTGGTTTTAGTCGGTTCGAGTCCGACATACCACCCTACCGCTTAGCCCAGGTGGGGTGACGACCCGTGGGGGTTTCCACACGTAAAAAAAAAAAAAAAAAAAAAAAAAGTACAATATGATTAGAATCTCTGTAATTTATCATATCTTAGTTTATATTCTTGTATCTTATGAAATAAAATATTGTTATCTTATTTTTTAAAAAAGACAACCCTCGGATTATGGATATTCCTGTGTAGCGGGGGCTTCACAAACATTTAAACAACGGACACAAAGAACACCCAGAAAAGGAAAAATATATGTGGACCACACAAAATTTTGTCCCATGTGAGATTAAATCCACAACACTCGGCGCGGCGTATAATATCTAATGATGTTTAAGAGTAGTGCTGGCAACTCTATATTTATATTACTCCTTGATTTATATCTCTTCCTTCCTTTAATAGGAAATGGAGCTATTGTTGCACAACAGATCCATTTCCTGGATATTTCCTTCATGGAAAATGAATCTAGCTATGTTCCTATATCTGGTGCGCCCTACCTCCTGGTAGGGCGCACCAGATTCCACCTCGATTGTAACTGCCCGATTCAGGAGGCATCTTCATATTACAGACATATTTACCATAGTGAATATAGCCAGAGCTTCATGGAGGTGAGTGGGAGAGATTTAAAATCACTGATAAATGATTCTCATCAGATCAATCATAAGCTTGTTTTCCTTTTACACTGAATTAAATTTCAAAACTCTCTTCTTCTTTTACACGTTTTATATTTCGGCGGGAGCGTAATGGCTAAGGTGTCGGACTTGTTCGAACCCCACCCAGTGCACTACCGGCGTGAATCCACTCCTAACACAAGTATTTAGCTTGGCTGGAGGGGTTTACGAGAATACTAGTAATGTGTGAACCATATTACTAGTATTCTTTAAAAAAATGTATTAGCTTGACCTGTATCTATCTATGTACCGGAATCTTTCAACGCAGTTTTCACCACCTTCAAGACGTCCTATTAACTTGAAAATTTGCACACGTATTAAGTTAATTTAAAAATTAATTTTAAAAACACGCTTTAAACCGAACTAAAAGTAGAAATAGAAATGGATGGAGGGATGGATGGATGTTTGTTTCTCTTTAACATAAAAACGGCAGAACGGATCTGGATGAAAATTTTCAATGAAATCTCAGAGATAAATTATAATTATTATGGCACATAGGCTACTTTTTAACCCAGCAAAATGTACGGTCCCCTTGGGATAGATTTCACCAAAATTTCCAAGCGAACGAAGTCCCGCGACTTCACCCAACAGCTAGTATTTTATAAAGAGTATCTACTGTTCTTTGAATGACATGACACAGATAAGAAGAGGTAATGACACCACCCGCTGGCTACACTCATTTGCCAAGTATAAATGGGCTCTCTCACACCTCCTATTTCTACGAGAATATTCTGACATATGTCCGCAGATTACTGAAGTGTGGGCGTATTAATTATAGAGTTCTTTTCTTCAGAAGATACATTTGGGTCAAAATTACCTCAGAGGTAGGTTGTATTGTAACTTATTATTGAACAGCTTTTTACCAAAGACATAGAACATAATTAAATTAGTATCTGCTTATGGCGCAATTACACTTGGTCGTTAGCTCGTATTCGATTGCCTATGGAATTCGGACAAACGACTAAGTGTGAATGAACGGAGTCGAGTACGCCCGTCTTCGTACAATCTAGTACAGCTTTCGTTTTGATTACCCGAATCAAAATACCCGACGCCGTGAATCGACTGAAGCACAAAATGGCGGATGACATGGCGTCTGCAGGCACGCACCTCCCCGAACGCGGGCGCAGAGTCGTTTGCCCGTATTCTAGTGACCGAATTCGAGCAAAACAATGTAATTAATGCATCGGGTGCCCGAATTCGAGTAATGTCTTTCGTGCACCCGACTACGAGCTAACGACCAATTGTAATTGCACCTTTACGTTCATACGGCACGTCCTTAAGAATAAAAGTATACGTATAAACTAACACATTACTAGTATTCTTGTTAACCCCTCCAGCTAAGCTAAAGGTTAAAGTGTTAGGAGTGGATTCACGTTGGTAGTGCACTAGGTGGGGTTCAAACCCGCAACCATTCGATCGCAAGTCCGACACCTTAGCCACTACGCTACCGCCGCTTCTAAAAAAAAACATACATATACTTAAAGAAATTTTTTTTTTTTTACTATTCAAAATAATTACAAGTAATAGTTACATGCAAGCTACTCACTTATAACCATAACGGTTAAACGATACATACATACACTACACACATATCCTTTACGAGTTACAATTTTTACAACATTTTAAGTATTTTTTTTATTAAATTAGTTAATTATCGTTTAGTCTCGTTTAGTATCGGTCATATTAGTTATTAAGTATAAAGTTGAAGTAGACATTTTTTGCACTAGCGCAATCACTGTACGCAAAATATTTACTTATTTATTTTTTGGAATTGATGACATTGAGCGACATCCATTATTTCTTAATGTAATAGTTCTGCTTTTTTTTCCGTAAACTTTAATTATTTAAGTTTTTCGAACGGGAATTGTGGGGGCTTGTCAATAGCAATTAGGTTACTTATTTTTTGTTTATGCAGTTTATTGTTATTACTCTGTAAGCCTTCCTCAAAACGAAATAAATAAATTATTATCAGACTTGGCAATATAATTTATTTTGGGCATAGGCATCTACCCAATTATTAACTGGCTTTGTTTATTTAAGTACGATTCAAATGTACGGCTTCATAAGAGAATGCTTAATAAACGAGTTTCTAAGAGAATACTTGATTTGCCAACTGTAAGCAATATTTTATTACAGAAGAATAATTAAGGCCAAGAATTACACACAGGAACTGGACTAACCATTGTGCAGTGTGAAGCTGTTAATATTTTAACTAAGTGTAGAAATCTTAGAACTAGGGCAGGAGAAAACCACAACAATATATTTTTTTTGTGACGTGATTCTCATGTTTATTTTTAGTAATTTGTTGCTTTAACTGGAATGGCTATGTTTTGACCTTCTAAAGTTAAGTAAACGTAAAGCACTTTATACTTAAAGGAAATTATTCGGTTTTCAAAAGTATCTATATATTAATACGTGAAGTGAAAACTTTGGATCCCTTTTTACGAAAATTGGGCGGACGGAGGAGTGTGAAATTTCGCACACTTATAGTTTATAAAAACTTTAAAAAATTTTTGAACAATATTTGCTACAAAGTTAAAAAAAAACGCAAGAACGGGTACATCCAGTTACGAGTATGAGTGTCCAGTATATATTTTGACCTGTCATGGTACAAAAGTCTATACAATGACAGGTCAAGTAGTATTGGCCAATGAAATAACCATGGTCGAAATTCGACCACCACGCGATTTAATTATACAAAATAAAAAAATATGTACGATTTAAAATCTTTAACTTTACACATTCCACCTTTATTCCATTCATGAGAAACGAAGGTAAAATTATCTGGAAATTCAAATGTTATTTTTTTAATTTTATTTATTCTTTATTGTACACTAAAAGTAGATTAATAAAAACAAGGAAATGGTATGTACAAAGGCGAGCTTAACCCAAACCTGAGTTTTCTTCCAGCAAACCTTAGAGTGAATAGAGGATAGTAGAAAAACTTAGAGGTAAAGTCGTGTGTACGTTAAACTAATTAGAGATAGCAATTAATAGATATAACTTAGTTAAAATAAATATCATGTATACACGTATACTCATTATGAAATATAAATACCTTTACTTACACATATTTATAAAGTAAAATATATTCTATATAAAAATACATACAAATATATATACATACATATACTAATACATATTATTTATTGTTGAGAGAGAAAATAATCCCTGGTTCTCCGCTTGAACACGCTTAGAGAAGGGCTGTCGCGGGAAATTCAAATGTTCATAAATTGTAAGCGGATAGTTTTTGTTCAAAAATTCTTTTTGTAACTGCATGATAGAGTGATTTAAATAAGTGTTCCATTGTCTTATACATCTTGTTTATTGATTTTTTTCATTGGGTGATGATGAGCTTTTTAGTCGATTCCCGAATAATTTTCGTTCTATTTGCCGGTTAGCAGCCGAAATTAAAAAAAAAATTAGTGATGTGATAAATATCAATGTTGCAGTTAATATTTACAATTATTGTCAAAGGGTGAAATAATGACGAATCAAGCCAATCACTTCAGGATTAGTGTAAAATAACGGCTTCATTTTTTTTCCTCTACAAAAACCTAACCTAACTGGTTTAGCATATGTTTAAGGCAAACGTACTACGTAAAGGGAAATATTGCAATTCGTCCCAGTCGTATTCACGCGCCGAGTTTTCTCAACAAGAATTTCAACTAGAAACTGGTAATGGCTGCGTGGGGCCGCGACGATTTATTTAACGGCGGCTGAATATCCGGCTATTAGGTCTATATTTAATGCCTGGAAAATCGCACAAATAACTCCCCTCCCTAAGAAACCTAATCCTTCCTCCTTTTCAGATTACCGTCCCATATCTATTCTTCCTTTTCTCTCTAAAGTCCTTGAACGTCTAATCCAATTAAAAAAATCCAATTTCAATTAAACCATTATAGGTATATTTGAATTGTCAGGAGTAGTAGTCAGTCAGACTAAGACAGTCGTGAAGCTAATTGCCTGTTCCAATAAGTAGATCCTGTGGAGAAGAACAGGCAAGAAACTCCAAGGATACTCTTTTTCAACATCTTTTTTACAACTTTTTGGTTACATTGCTTATATGCGCAAATTAAATGTGAAGACAATGTAACGTATGGTTCTAAACTATAAGCAGTCGCGCAAACTACTGCTGTATGCAAGTAATAGCAGTTCGGAGATGACCAGCCCCAACCAACGGCACTTGTTCACGAGCATGACGCACGCGCCAGCCATCGTCCACTTCAACCATATCAAAGGGAGCTGAACGACCCGACACATACGCCACCATCGGCAGGACGTCTAGGCGAGCATGACATACTCAGAACTGCCAGGCAAATTAGCAAATTAACTTAATATGTTGTTGACTACACAGTTCTCACATGTACAATTCAAAATTTTCTAAATGTAAAATAAAATTGATATCAAATACATATAAGATAATGTCAACAATTTAAGTTAACAATGTCAATAATAATGATAAAAAATATTAATAAATAACATGTCAGATAAAAACTAGTATACAAGTAAATATTCATATATGCATATTTCTTACGAACACGCGTCATTTACAGTGTGGCTGTGGAGCAGGACCAGCATTTTGCCAAGCATTTTTATCAGCTAAATAATCTTCTAGTTTATAATATGCTCGTTTACATAGTGTGCGTTTAATGCAAGTTTTAAATTTCTTCTCATTTAGTTGAAGAATATTAGGAGGTATTTTATTATAGAATTTAATACAGCACCCCATGAAAGATGTTTGCACTTTTGTTAGTCTAAATTTTGGTTGTACTAATATATTTCGTTCTCTAGTAATGTAATTATGTCTTTGACATCGTTGAGTAAATAGGTGCAAATTTTTTCTAACATACATAATGTTTTCATAAATTTACTGACAAGGCATCGTCAGGGTGTTAATTTCCTTAAATAGTTCCCTAAGGGATTCGCGACTACGTAGAGTCGCGAATCGCGTAAATGGCTCTGATAGCTCTTTTCTGCAGAATAAATATAGATTCTATATCTGCAGCATGCCCCCACAACAAAATCCCGTAGGACATGACATTATGGAAATAACTATAGTAAACTAGTCTTGCAGTATCTATGTCTGTTAATTGGCGGATTTTCCTTATAGCATATGCTGCAGAACTTAAACGCTTTGAAAGCGATGACAAGTGAGGGCCCCATTGTAACCTAGAATCTAGCGTAATCCCTAAGAAAACAGTTTCATTGACAAAATCTAGCTTTTCCTTATTTAATAAAACTTGACAATCAGTGTGTTTAACGTTAGGCAAAGAAAATCTTATACATTTAGTTTTTTTTCGTTTAACACTAAATTGTTGGCAGTAAACCAATCATGTACTAGGTGAATAATATTATTTACATCGCCAAAGCTACTGGCGCGTCTATCAACTTTAAAAATTAATGATGTGTCATCAGCAAATAATACTATTTTAGGTTGGCTATCCAGTAAATGGGGGAGATCATTAATATACACAAGAAAGAGAAACGGGCCCAATATCGATCCCTGCGGCACCCCCATTTTCATCTTTGATCCTAATGAATTGACACCATTTATCGGGACCATCTGTTGTCTATCACTCAAGTAAGATTTTAGCAAACAGAGGGCCTGCTTAGGAAGTCCGTAATGCTCAAGCTTTAGTAGCAATGTTTCATGGCTTACGCAGTCAAATGCTTTTGAGAAGTCCTCCCTCCTTTGGTTCCTCCCATGCGGCGTAAATATGCTGTAACAAGGTAACACCGGCGTCAGTTGTACAACGCCCTTTAGTGAAACCGTATTGTTGATCGTGTAGGATGTTGTTTGCATTAAAATGTAGTAGCATTTGATTCAGCATTATCTTTTCGAAAACCTTACTAAATACCGGCAGGACTGAAACAGGCCTATAATTATTTGCATCTTTACTGTCTCCCGATTTAAAAAGTGGTATGATTTTACTATTTTTCATGAGATCAGGAAAGACTCCTTGATCTACACTCAAATTAAATATTAGAGCTAAGTAAGGAGCAGAAGTTTCAATAATGGATTGGCAAGTTTTGATAGACATTCCCCACAGATTTTCAGTAAATTTTATCTTAATATCCTTAAAAGCTTTTAATACTACTGCAGGGTTTACGTGCTTGAAACTAAAATCTACGGGACAGCTACAAACTTTTTTTCTAAGAAAACTGATAGAGTGAGTAGGAGAGGAGTCCAGAGTTTCAGTAGTTTTTATTGGAATGTCAGTAAAAAAATCAACAAATTCCTGAGCTATGTCCTTGTCAGAGCTTAAAGTACCACGTCGTGTCTCTAATACATAATTGTTATTCGATGCTTTATTTCTACCAGTTTCATTATTTATTATTTTCCAGGTAGTTTTTATCTTATATTCAGAAAATTTTATTTTATTTTAATAAAATTAGATTTAGCTACCGTACATACTTTTCTAAAAGATTTTGAATAATTAGCAACGTACCTTTTGAAGGACTCACTCTTTATGTAAGGCCTTAGGCCATAAAGTTCGTACAGCCTATCTCTACTTTTCCTAAAGCCTGTGGTTGCCCAATCATTAAAAACAAATCGGGGGTACACATCCTTTGTTTTCTTTTGAAAGATATTATCGAATTCATTATGCACTATCGAAAAGAAATCTGTGTAGAATTAATTTACGTTATTTACATTACTATTAAGTAAACCCAACTTGTTATTTAGAACAGAATCAAACTTCATTAGTTTTCCAGATGTTATTTGTCTAAATTTTATTTGCACCTTCTGCAAGGGTGTGTTAGATCTATAGATGACACTCAGTGCACTATGATCTGAAGGTAGATAATCTACAATAGCTTTTTACTACATTGCTAGAAATAGCCTAAAACGTACATAATTTTAGTGGAGACACCATATTTTCATTATTAATGTACATTTGTGCAACCACTTATATAAATTTATTTATAAGGCATATTTGGAAATAAATAAAGAATTTGAGAATTTTCTAAATATTCACAATTACAGAAAACATTATCTATACAAGTAGCAGATGTCTGAGTTACACGAGTAGGTTCTAAAAAAATATTTGTCAGATTAAAAGATTTAAAAAGGCTTAGAAATTGATTTGAACTTGAATTTTCTTCCAAAATATTTATATTTTAAAATCACCACAAATTATCACTGATTTTTTATTAGTAGAGACTTTTAAAATTATATCCTCCATTATAGTATCAAAGTTTGAATAATTATGAGAATTTGGGGGCCTATAAACACACACTATAACATGCCTATCTAGCTCGACACAAGATAACTCAACACAGTGTTCCACCAAAAGTCTAACTATATCTTTCCTTTGTTTCCATTTAATACAATTTTTAACTAAGATTAAGGATCCTCCATGCAACATAGATTTTCGGTTAAAACAACTGGCCACACTATAGTTCTTATAATTAATTAACATTTGTTCTTCCTTCAACCAATGTTCTGTAAAACACACAATATCATATTGTGTTTTTTCCAAAAGCATTTCCACTTCTAGTGACTTACTAGACAAACCTTGAATGTTTTGGTAGAAGAACTTCAAAGTATTCTGCTTAATCTTAACCCTAGTATGATTTGAGGACTATCTAAAGCTAGAAGATATATTATGACCTATTGCTCTAAGCCTGTTTGTAATAGTATCTTCTGTTGTCATATTGACTAGTTTAAATTATAATCCGAATTATGGCTCTGGACTATGTCATCACCAGGTGACAAATGTTCGCTGCCTGTACCTGTACCCATAGTTTGAGAGCCCTCCTTTGTCCTAAAACTACTACTATGTAACCTAATATTAGTACGTGTACTAAGCTGTGTAAAGTATAATGAATTTGTTAATATCCGTACAAAGGTTGTCTGGAAGAGATCGCCGTGAGCGATAAGACCGCCAATTGTTATACCTGAATATCTACATTATTTTTGGATTGTATCTAACTTGAAAGGTGTACAATAAAAAGATAAATAAATAAATAAATCAATAAATATTTAGACCAAATATTCGGTATCCGTTTTCCGGGCAAATCACTATTAGTTGCCCCTTTATTAATGAACATGAACTTTGGGCAATTTTATATTATTCTTGAATTTGAGTTCCGACATTTCCACAGAGTTAGAACATTAATTACGTGTATTCTTCTAGTACAACACCGAACAAACTACAGCGCGTTATTGATTTAACTACTTTTGTATCATTGATTCGTTTTTTGAATTTGTTGTTAGATTCCCAAAAGAACTTATCTGTATAGTGTTTGTTTCGAGTAGAATAAGGCGATAATGGATTCGTCTTAAACTGAGACTGAAACGGCCTGGATTTTGTAGAACTATTAATATCTCATCATATCTATGAGGGACGTAATTTTTAAGATGTGGCGGCGAGGTTGTAAAATTTAAACGACAATCACAGGCATTTGTTATTATGGTTACAAGTCAAACATGTTACAAAGACTAGAAGGTAGACAACTGTTGATGTCGTTCGTAATAGCTTATTGTCATCTGAAGCCACAGTCAGTGCTGACAGGAATTTCAACTTACTTCAATTGAGAAACGATGGTAGACAATATGACCTTTAAAGTTCTAAAATTGACCACTCTTTGGTTTTGCTTTTATGAAATTCGCAAACACTTGTACCTACGTGATTGAGTGGTCTAATTAGATCCTACTTCGTAAATTAGTTGTCATAAAGTTGTCCACTTTGGCTCAAAGTATCTCTGTTTCGTCTTTAAAAACATGTTTTCTATTACCTCTTACATTTATCTATGTTCACTGTGTGTATATAATAGTATCTACCGATGGTAAATAGTAAGGTCTTAAATAACATTAGAAATCTGAACTAGGAACTATTTTTCTTGTGAAATTGTTGAAGTTCGAATCATCATTCCATTGCCCAGGGTTTACCTCCTATATTACCTTAACATAGTCATGCCAGTTTCTTTGTAGTCTGAAATTTAAGCTCTGAATTAAAAAAAAACTTATGTTCCCTTAACCTTAATGCTCTGATGTTTTTAATTCACATTTACTGCAATGGTTATATATTTCGATGTGCTTTAGTTTAATGTTGAATAGATGTTTGAGCTTGTCTAGCTATTACTTGGAATACTAAATGTTAAGATCAAAGTGGCACAATGTCCAAACTTTCATAGTGAAAGTTCTTGAGAGTATTCCCAACTCAGGACGCAAGTGGGAGACCAAATGAAGTATATATTAGCACAAGTATCGAACCTTTGTTGACAAAGCCTCCCCTATGGGCGGTGTGTAAGCACATTACTTGTATTGTGTTCGTTGTTTGAATTCCTTGTGCTGCAGAGAGTACGGTTGTATTTTGTGCTGCTGAGGAAATTTGGAACAAGAGTTTGGAGAGGAAGTGTACTTAGGTTTAAATAAAACTTGGACATTGGAGTTAAGTCTAATAGTAACTAGTTACCGGTGGCTATAAACAGTTGAATAATCGATGCCCTTTGGGATTTCGTCAAAATGCTTAGGAACACCCTACAATGAAACACTACATTATAGTGAATACTATACGTAAATCACTATATACTAGTGTGGGGTTGGCAGTGGTGCGTTCCTAGCCGACATTCTGCTAGCTGCGAGCTGTAAAAGGTACATCAGATTTCTGTTCAAATGCATGATCATCCAGCCTGGTCCGACAATCCTTGCTTTATGTTCCACCACAGTCGTTAGGTGTAAAACTGCTCCCGACACGTCATGACTTTTTGAGTTAACATTTCGTCTCTTACAAATATAAACTGATGTAATATCTACTGCGACTTTATTCTCCTCTTTGCCATATTTGTGTTTTTATTGTAAATATTATCGCTGGTGCCATCTGACGGCTGTGACGACCATAGTCCTCTTCTTCAAATCCACCGTTAATGGATAATCACTAATTTGGATTGTCCGCCCTTTAACTTTAATGCTTTTTTTTACACACACCACATAACAAGTAAAATAAATTAATATTACAGAGCTGTAGGTACCTATACTCCAAAGACGTCTCGGTACTTTTTTACTATAACGCCTTTTACTATAGTGGTTTGTTTTCCACAATCCGCCTGAGGATGTTTTGACCTGGGGACTAAACGTCTAAGGATATCCTAAATGAAATTTTAATCGTAGGTAAAATGTAATAATTTGCTCCGTTGTTATTAATATCATACCTTTTTATCTTACATTTTAAAATTAAATGTACAATGAGCGGAAGACGACGAACAAGCACACAGCCTGCTTGTTGGTAATTGATACAATTAATTGGCAATTGATCACAAATGCTTGCAACACCAGGGGTAACATACGTGTGTAAAAAGCTTTTTATACCTTTGGTCAAAAACAGTTAGCTTATTCAATGTCAGAGACATCTCAGTTGATAAATAATTGGACATTGGCAACTAGACTTAATAATATACATAACCAATTAGTTTCACACGCCTTTATGCGGTCACTGATCCGCACCTAGGGGTCGTAGTGTGATGTAAAGTAGCCAATAGCCTTCCTCGACAATTTAATTTTCAAATACAAAAAAAAGCCAATCCGAGGTGTAGTTCCAGAGATTAACGCGTTCAACAATAAATGTAAGCAGGTTCATATTTAGTTCATTAGTATAGATTTAAATATCACACATAAAATTGATATTTCAAGAAAGTATGTGTAAATTCCTAATACGTACATCTATCTACATTGGCGTGATTTCGTTCTAATATATCTAACTATACAGTTGATATTTTGCTTGAAACCATTCAGTAGTGAATGATTGGTTCGGTCGTTGTGGTGTTTCAATACGTTTGTATCAAATAATTCTGTCTCTAGAATCCGGTAATTGATTAACTGTTTCTATTATTGGTTATACATTTTGTTCTCGTTTCAGTACAGCTTAGACTATAGATAGAGCATATACCTACCTCTCGTATGAAGTGAATAATGGAAACTTATTTTTTTTTTAAATTTCATATTAGGTTCTGTCTCTTTTCCACCTTTTCTTCTTAATAAAAAAGACACATACTTACTGTTTTTTTTTATTTATTTTTATAGCAAAGATTACTTTTGAAATGTGCCTACTTATAATTTTCACTAATGCAAAAATATGTTATGTTTATACGTTCAAATGTACACACCCAGGGGCGTGGCTACCGCCGTATCAGCCGTTTCAATGATACGGGGCCCCCGGGCTACAGAGGCCCCTAACGCGTGTAAGCAAAAATTAGTAAAATATTATCCACTATGTCACTTAATCTCGTGCTTCCCGGGAAAAAAATATAGAGATAGAGTTTTCACTTCAGAAATGACAAAAGCCAAAAAAAGCAATCTCTTTTTTCCCGGGTTAAGCGTGCGCCCAAAAGTTGGCAAGATCCTACATCGGTTATTGCGGGATTCCCCCGTTTAAAGCATTTTTGTTTCTTTTGCGAGCAATCTTTACCCTTCATTTGGGCCCCCCAACTAATTTTGATACAGGGCCCCTCCAAGGCACGCTACGCCACTGACACCTATGTAGGAAATTTGAAATACTATCTAGTGATAGCTAGGTCTCGAACAACTTTTATTTCATGACCTAAATAAATATCTAACTACACCCGCGGCAGAAATCAACATTAGCCATTAAGCATTAATAACCACAAAGTAAATTAGAAACACTAGCGTTGGAAAGCGCGCGAATAATTTCATAAACATATGTCATGTACGTATTATTATGTTATGTTATACCAACGGTAGTGGTTAAGCTCACTGAAATTACAACAGCAGGTGTACGTTTTCTGAAACAAAGGAATATTTAATGAAGTTGGCTGCTTTTCACGCGTATAGCGTCAATGTTTGACAGTGGAGAGGTTAAACCCAACAAAACCAATTGTGTGAAATATTGATTCCACTGCATGTGAATTCTCTGGATTTAATTTTTCTTTTGATTCAAAATTGGATAGCTATTACGTTTTTTATTGGCAGAGGAAACAAACATACCGCCCGGTTAATAAGCAACCGCGTACCATGAGATGGAGGGCTCATCTCATGGTACTTTGTTGTATGAAAAATGAACAAAATTCGTTATTTATTTATAGGACCTACATTAATCTCCCTCTTATCTTTCTAATCTCGTACCCTGAATGAGATTACATTCAGTGATAAGGTCGCCCTTAGTAAAGTCCATATATGACATTACTCGGTTTTCAACTTAACTACGTCAGGCGATTCCATAAAGAATATTTTTATTTCAAAGGGAAACACAAATGTAACTTCATTTTCTTTGTACCTATTGTTTTCTTTGATTCCTCATTTTATACACTGAATGAAACAACTTTAATAATATATGTTATAAAGGCTGTAATTTAATAATTGACATGACGTTTTTTCACATAGCGTGACAATCTATTATTGATATATAATGCGCAGCCTGAATGAAGAACTTCTTGAATAAGTAATACGGTCTCTGCTCACAGCTTGATTTGAAGCTTTCCGACTTTGCATACAGTAATACTACTAATTATTACACTGTCCTTACAGCGTGATACTGTTCTTACAGCGTACCATGGACTAGTTGGGTCCACATTAAGGTACGGTATTATATTTTGGGAGAATGCAGTAAGGTGCAGGGAATGCGGTAAGGAGTTGGTTTTCAAGGCACAGAAGCGTTGCATCAGAGCAAAATGTCACCTACTGTCTTAAATTATTAACAATGCCATCAATGTACAATTTTGAAATGTGCATGTTCGTAAAACGTAACTGGTTTAAGTTCTCAGAAATAAGTAGCAGTCGCAGATCAAGTAAATTACATGTCGTAGCATCTAAGACAACCATGTATAATCAAAGTGTATTTTGTATGGCACCAAAGATCTATAAAAAGCTTCCTATATTTTTAAGTTCTTTGCGAAGTATACAGGATTTTAAAAATAAATTGTTTGCACTTTTGGCAGAGAAGGCATATTACTCTATAAATGACTATTTGAATGATAAATTTCACACAGGATGCATTTAAGCCGTAATGATTATTGAATGTCCCATCATATATATTTAATAAATTTTTTTTTAAAGATTACTAGTAACGTGGGTCACACATTACTAGTAATCTCGTTAACCCCTCCAGCTAAGCTTAACGCTTGTGTTAGGAGTGGGTTCACGACGGTAGTGCACTGGGTGGGGTTCGAACCCGCAACCACTTCTATCGCAAGTCCGACGTCTTAGCCATTACGCTACCGACGCTTCCAATTAACTTTAAATTTTATTAGTATTAATCTTTTTTATATCACATTAAATATTCAGACAGTAAAATAATTTATTAATTGATAATTTATGAAAGGAAGTAATTATTATTTATTATTATGTGATAAAATAGAATAATATAAACAATAGATATGTACTAACCATAATTTAAGCATCGTTACTAACCATGTTAATTTGTACACCACGTTATGTGGTAGGACATAGTGCATCAACATTTATATATTAAGATCTTTGTAAAACCTATGTTCCACAAAAATGATAAAATAAATAAATATATCTTGAGTAATTTTAAACATGTTATAGCTACCTACTGAAGCTAATGAAGACACTAATGAAGAAGGCCTAACATTTACTATCTTATGGTTGGACAGTTTAAATTGTTCATTAATAAAAAAACATCGAGTTAGGTTATAATTCTTTTTTTTTAATTGACGATTTCGAATAATTGATGACCAATTTTTTATTAAATTTCAGAACTTCAAATTTAAATTTCAACAACTTTCACGATTTCACTGCACGGGTGGCAATAGTGATAAATACTTTAAAAAAAAAAGTTAAACCGACTTCAAAAAACACTAAGAAAGGGCACTAAAAAGTGAAATTTCAAACTTAACTGCAAAGACTACATACTTTCTGTAATGTAAACTACCAAACTGCAGTTCATTAGATTATATTCACTTTAGGTTAATAAGCTCGCTACTTTATTTAGATAAGGTGGTAAGATATTCAGTTTGTCTAGCAACTTGCTGCACTTGATTGAATAGGTTATAAAAAAGATACAAACGGCTGAACGTAAAACCACTTCCTTTTTTTAAGCCGGCCTTTCAAACAAAAATCGAATTTTTGAAATCGGTACATAGATGACAGAAATATCGGTGAACATACATAAAAAATACATACAGAACATAAAACCTCCTCCTTCTTTTGAAGTCGGTTAAAAAGTAGTCACCTCACCACTACGCCGCCGACGCGCCTTTCTTTCTATCTCTTGTGGAAATCGAACTCACAAAATTCGATTCCCACAAGGGACGGAAATTTGTGTAATCCTCAAATAGCTGTCAGGAGTCTGAGTGTTCTTTGTGTCCGTTGTTTTAATGTTTGTAAAGTTCCCTACGACACAGGAATAATTTCTAATGCTGGAGTTTCTTTTTTAATTAGAAAAATAATATGTTAGCTGTGTAAATAGAGACTTAACCACCCGTGACCACGATCGGTGCAATTCGATGGAAACGTCGTTTAAACAAATTAAAGGCTTAAATAATATTACCTGCGATCGGTGCGATTAAGTCGCAATTTTTTGCCGATATTGTCCATTGTCGAGTGTTACATTTATGTGTCCGTGAGATCAATTACAATTTGGTAACACCTGGTTTCTGAAAGGCTAATCAAAATATTTCTCAACTAACAGAGCTGTCAAGATAACAGTGGTGTCAAATCAGTTGGTTACTGAGCAACGTCTCAAAGAAAAATTTACTCACAACAATCAAATGGCATTTGACATAAGATGTTGCAGCAAAATTCGACAGCCTATTATTCTTTCAGCAACTCAAGATATGTTTGAAAAGAGATTTGCGTTTCGTGGGAGAGCTATGCTTCGGCAGGTATGGGCCGGCTCGACTGGAGTGATACCACGGTCTCACAGAAAACCGGCAGTGAAGCAATGTTTTCATTGCTTTTCGGCGCGTGAGTGAGGTTACCGGAGGCCCTAACCCTTCTCTTTCCCCCTCTTCCCGCTCTTTCCCCCTCTTCCCGCTCTTTCCCCCTTTTTTTTCTGGTAACGCACTTGTGACTCTTGAGTTGCAGATGCCCATGGGCGGCGGCAGTAATTTACCATCAGGTGACCCGTCTGCTCGTTTGCCCCCATGCCATAAAAAAAGTGATTAGGTAGTCTTTAACATTATAACAATGCAACTGATTCTTTTGGGGAAATAGTAAATTAATACACAGAGCATAGAGCTTCAATTGATATATACGGAGCTTCTATGGTATTGGAGCAAGTATGCGTAATTGAATGAAGTCTATGTATGTATAATCTCATTCAAAAAGGATAGCTTTTTGTCTCCCGCAAGACAGTTAAACAACAGACAAGATGTGTTAGTAGCAATGGCGAATTAAAAAAAGTATATTTCACAATACAAATAATATTTTTCATTGCATAATAATCTTTTTGACTTACGTTAGTGAGTAAATATGTTATTAGTAGAATATTACAATATACAACTTCTTATGATGGAAGCAACAACATTTTATCAACTTTCATGTGAATTTCAATAGTTTTTTAACCGACTTCAAAAAAGGAGGAGGTTCTCAATTCGACTGTATGTTTTTTTTTTTATGTTTGTTACCTCAGAACCTTCGACTGGGTGAACCGAATTTGATGATTCTTTTTTTATTAGAAAGCTGGTGCTTCCCGTGTGGTCCCATTTCAATTTGGTCCAGCTCTGACAATGGCATCCATGAGAAAACCATATATGTCTTTTATGGAATAGTTTTTTTTGTTGAAGTCGGTTTTTTTTTGAAAGAATAATATTTTTTTAAGTGTTAGACCTCTGTCTTACTAAATATTAGCTACCCACAATTATACTATATTAGCCACTAACTGCGCCCCGCGGTTTCACCTGTGTAAGTCCCGGTGCCGTTCGAATATCGGGATAAAAAGTAGCCTATGTGTTAATCCAGGTTTCATCGCCATCAGTTCAGTAGTTTTTGCGTGAAAGAGTAACAAACATCCATACATCCTCACAAACTTTCACGTTTATAATATTAGTAGGATATAGTTAAATATTTTATTTTTGTACAAAAAAAACATGACTTTTCACGGAGTCACCCTAAAACATGACCACAACTTTCTGAAATAACTCGTATATTAACGCTTCCTTCCCTATCTCTATGTACCTCAAAAATGTGGCGACCATCTGTCTACCCATATTTGTCTTCATAAAAACCTGTACCAAGGGAGAAATTATTCATAAAAAACATATTTTCTCCTTCACTGTTTTACGTTTCACAAGACATACTAGTGCGAAAACCTACATGTATTTGATGCAGCGCCCTTTGAAACTTAATACGAGTTCTATAGGATTAGCATTTCAATTGTAAATTTACACATGTCAGAGGAGCCAATCGAGTGCACTCTCTCAACCAACTCTATTTGTTGCAAATAGGAATCAATTACAATTTATAAATTTTTATTTTTAGCTTTTCGATACGACACGACATTATCCATTATCCTACATGTTACAAAGTGTATTATGTGTCTTATCTACAGAAAGAATTTTTGGAAATTTCACAATGTACATAAAATGAAGGATGAATTGTACGGAATTCCATCATTTTCAAAGGAAGAAAGATGAAATGTAATATGTCTAGCTCTGCTTAGAAATAAGTACACATGTATATCGTCGTTTTTCAAGACGTTACCCGAAAGTGGGTGTTAGTTTTTATGGGAAGTTCGTCACTTTTGAAGGAAGACGCACGAAATTCATATACCTGCTTCTGAATAAAAATAAGTATAAACGTGTATCGGCATTTTTTTTATTTTACCCCTAAGGTGGTGAATTAGGGGTTGTAAGTTTATATACGAAGTTCATCAGTTTTGCAGTAAGAATCATGAAATTCAATATTAAAACTTCCAATATATAATGTTTATGAAAAATATTATAAATAAGATAGATGGCGTTGTGTGTCCTAGAGAGTGATCTCTGTAAGCTTAATCATTTTAGGGATATTCCGAAAGAGAACACCGTAAATGCTATTTACAAAGAGGTACTACGTTAATTAAAACTAAAGATAAAAAAATAAACACCCGAGCGAGGCCGCGGGCAGCTGCTATTAGCCTATAATTTTATTTCAGTAATAGTTAAAAGCGGGCAAAACCACCTTGAATTAACCTTTTTATTATAATTATTATAAAACCAAGGAGTCTACTTGCCTGCGGTTAATCTCATTAATGTGCTTTAATCAACGCGAAAAGGGTTTCCTCGGGATCGGTATATTACAAATATCGTGTTACAGTGCTCTTGCGTAAGCTTTAATAACTTTAAACTTATTTTATCGAACATATCCACTGTGAAATATTGATAGGAGCATGATAATAATCTAATCTAATCTAATAATCATCTAATCTAATAAGTCTTCAAACTAATATATCGTTAACTAAACTAACACAATTTACCAAAAGCAACCATTACCTGCGTGCGTCTCAAAGTGGGAGAGCCATGCTTCGGCATGTAAAGCAATAAAGCAATGCTTGTATTGTATTTCGCCGAGTGAGTGGGGTTACCGGAGGCCCTAACCCTTCCCTCTCTCCCTCTTCCCCTATTCTCCCCATCCCCGCACACTCCCTCTTTCCCCCTTCCCCTACCCTCACCTTAAAGACCGGCAACGCACTTGTGACTTTCGAGTTGCAGGTGCCCATGGGCAGCGCTAGTCACTTACCATCAGGTGACCCAACTGCTCTTTTGCCCCCCTAAATAATAAAAAAAAACCAAGATTGTTCCTTTGTTGGCAAAATGAAAAATAATCATGACAAAAAATGCTGACATTTCAAGGATTTCAACTACATAAATATATACAATATCAATACAATAACATGGTTTTCATGTATAAAAAAATAAAATGTAGGTACTAATTAAAGTATACTTCAAGAGAAAACTCCCTGTACGCCACAGGGAGATTTCTATGGAAGTATCCCTACACAAAAATATATTGGATGGGTACATAGCCATTAATTAAAAGACTTCGTAAATATATGAAGACTATTATTATATGCTAACTTCGTGCTAGTACTCAGAAATTCCTAAAAGAAAAACCCAATAACAATTAGCCTGACCCGAGAGTTAAGTTCAGAATCTCATGATGGTATGTAAATTTAAGCAGTATTAACCCACGGGACCAACGGCGGATTTATTTCAGCATTTTTAATATAGTAAAATATAATCCCACTAATATTATACATGTGAAAGTTTGGATGGATGGATGGATGGATGTTTGTTACTCTTTCACGCAAAACCCACTAAACCGATTGCGATGAAACTTGTTATATAGATAGATGGATACCTGGATTAATGCATAAGCTACTTTTTATCCCGATATTCCCACGGGATCGGGACTTGCGCGGGTGAATCCGCGGGATGCTGCTATATTTTATAGTTTTCTGTCAGTCAATTCAAGTATCATATAGAAACGCTTATTATTAAGGGCACTGAATGTTCAACAAAAATATTAAGTAGATAATCCGCGGCGATTACACTACCTGCCTTGGATTGGATTACGACCTTTAAGTAAAGCGGATCCATCGCATGATCCGCCATGGTCTTAAAGCCGACGAATTAATATACGCCTTATGACCACCGTGACTCCCCGAACACAGTCATTCATAAGCCGTCCAATCCACTGTGGGTGTTAGGTTGTATAGCTCCCAAAATTATTTAATTGATACGAAATATATTACAAGAATATTACTATGTAGTTATTGTTAAAAAAAAATGTTTGAATAATCGACTGCACGGATGGCGCAATGGTTTAAGTGGTCACCTCGCCAGTACGCCGTGCTGAGTGTTGGGGGTTCAAATCCCACATGGGACAAGAATTTGTGTGGTCCACAAATAGTTGTCCCGAGTCTGGGTGTTCTTTGTGTTCGTTGTTTGAATGTTTGTGAATGCCCCCGCGACACAGGAATATTCCTAATGCGGGTAGGCCTATTCTTAAAAAAAAACGAAAAAAAAAATGTTCTGTTCCTGTCAAAAACCCAACCGAGACTGGTTTCATGAGTCTCGCCAAACTTTAATGAAGTACACAAATATATTAGTGGGTTATCGTCCTCATTTTTCAATACATATTCATCTAATTCTTACAATTTTGAAGGAAACATAACCTTGGAACCCACACTGGGGACGCTTCACACCTGCTATCGCAGGAACTAAGAGATGCACTCCAATGCCGCTACGTTAATATTGCTGCGCTCAAATGGTCTCCTTAACATCGCCGCAGTGTTAACTCAACTCCTCGGAACCTTAGTATATATGTATATCAATACTCTGTGAATCTATAGGATATAAAACTTTATCTATATTTATTATTTTGATTTCTGTCGCAGCATTTTTTGATGCTGGACTGAAAAATATTTCATAGAAAGATAATTTTTCGTCTAAGGATATTTAGCATTTAACAACGCTTTAACCATCCCGTTGCAGAACCTCTTTAGATAAAATTATGTGATAAAGTGCAAGTCACTTGAGAATCGTTGTTCACAAACTTGCAGATATTTAGGTGTTACATACATGACATTAACAATATGTAAAACAAACAGTTTTCCCTCCTTAACATATGTGTAAGTGATTCAGAAAAGTCAGTAACCGTCAATCACATGTGATTTCAGAATATCGTTACGTTACGTTATCGTTCTTAATAACAATAAATATGATTAAGAGATCTGTAAGCCTATATTAGGAACTAGCTACGACCCGCGTAGATCTTGGCTACCATCTATTTGATAGCAATCCATGTAGCATTTGAGGGACTGATGGAACAACAAACGTCTTTACAAAATTTCACATCAATAATATTACTGCCTTTGGTTTCTAATCTCAGTTTCCGTGTGCCTATACACATATCTACCATACAATCGCTGTGCTAATTTGCATCCAAATCCGTTCAGCGGTTAGTGCGTGACATAGCAAAAGCACGAATTTTAGTAGCGAGCTGCCAGGCCAAAATTACTGATGGATTATTATTAGTGTAGTATCGGTGCCTGAAATTATTAAATTTCATACTTAAAACAGCCGTTACATTCAAAGGTAAAATGAGATAGGGATTTTTTTTTATGCTTGTAAGGTACATATTGTGTAACTAATTTGTGTCTGCTAGGAGATCTGTTTCCGTATGTCTACGAAACACACGATCCAGGATAAAACATTTTTAGTTGTGAAAAAAAAAAAACAAAATTACCCTTTCGAAATAAATACATTTGTTTTTTACTTTTCCAGGCAACTTTCTAAATTTTTCATTCCTAAAAAACTTTGTTTAAAATAAAAATTAAAAAACACGGTGTATTACCGTTCTTAAGTGATGCTCCCGAAGAACGAAGATCATTTAATTTTTATTTATATTTTTCGCCAGCTTTTAGTGAAGTATATTTTTAATTGGTTCTGAAGCTTCGTTTAACGTATTAGGGGTGTGCAAACCAAGGATATGTATTTTAGCATTACGTAAGCCAACCATCAAACACTGCAGAGAATCTGATGTACCAGGATAGCAGTGAAGCAAAGAGTTCGATGTTCGCCTGTTGCGATTGTATTTAGATATTTGGTGCCTGTTGAACGCGGCAACAAGTGCTGCATCGATCAGAGTGACGTAAGCACCCCACCCCGCGACCCCGCCGTTCACACCCGCGTCGTGAAACCACCCCTGCCCCGCCCAAGCCCGAAACTGATTTACTATATAGCCTGATGTATGTCTTAGGCTTATCATTACTAAACATAACACATGAACATTGAATAACAGCTGGGTATTAGGTCAGTTCATTTAATAAACCGACTTCAAAAATTATGTTCTCAATTCAACTCATTTTCTTTTTGTGTAAATGTTATATTAAATCTTCACCGTTTGTGCATTGAGTTTAATGATTCATGTTTTATTGTTGAGGTTATGTCAAGGAGAGGTCCCCTAGATATATTCCAAAAAATCCCCACCGAAGGTTTGGAAGATAAATAATGAAAGTTCCAGTGGGATTATTCAAGAAAGTAACTTAATTTTTTTTATAAGAAACTTCTTATCTTGGGTTTTTCGTCAGATGGATGTCTCTCAATGCTCTAGGATTGTTGCCAAGTTTTGTGGTTTCTACCAAATATGATGTGACCGTGTTTCAGAGAGGGAAGGGTGGGGGGTAGAGGAGCATCTTTCTTTATCTGTTTTTGATTTCTGACAGTTGTAGGGTGACACGATTTCAAGAGTGTCCAAAATTTGAACCTTAAAGCCTATTGCTCATCAGTCTATTTGAGATAGAACCACACCATTTTGCCAGGCTGACGTTCGTTGTACGTAGAATGTATATCTAGGGGCGCTTAATAAAAGCTGTTCCCGGATCCCTCCTATTTCAGGCGCAGTACGGCACACCGTGTGGTTTGGTTTTAGTCGGTTCGATTCTGACACACCGCCCCACCGAAAACCCTGGTGGGGAGGGGGACCGAGGGGATTTCCATACGCACAAAAAAAAAGGGTAGCTGTCGTGACTGATAGCTGTCGTGATCGATATATGTACATGGTTGTCACGAATCAATATGTACGAAAGTGCTCCTACGACAATACGATATAATAAACTATAAATAAAGGGTTATCGAAATTAGATCACGTGTAACTGGATCAAGATAAAATAAATGTATTTTGACACGCACTTAGTGGTAATTTCCGTATACAATAGCACAGTATGCTGCAGTGGCGAATGGTTACTTTTAGGGTTCCGTTCCATACCTCAACAGGCAAAACCTTATAAAATCACTTCGTTGTTCGTCTATCAGTCTATCAAGATTCTTATTCTAATTTTTTTTTATTATTATGATATCATGAAACTTTTAAAAGAAATAAACCGGGCTTTGGAGTAGTTTATTATAATTCTTTTAAATATTTTTATCAGATATAGGGGGCAAACGAGCAGACCGGTCACCTGATAATAAGTGACTACCGCTGCATGGACACCTGCAACTCAAGAGTCACAAGTGCGTTACCGGCCTTTGAGTTGGGAATACACTCTTTTCTTGTAGGTCGTATCGCTCCGGAAATACGGCAGGCAAAAATTTATTCCACAGATTGGTTGTGCGAGGCAAAAAGTTTCTGGAGGACTGCACTGTGGTGGAGTGCCAATAATTATCTAAGTGAGGGGGGGGGGGGGGGGAGTGAGTAAGGGGATGAAAGTTTTGTCGCGTTGAGCGATGGCGAACGCTACTTCCCGGTATACGTCCTGACAATCGGCGATTCAGGTTATAAAGTTGTAGGCAGTGCCAGTGGCAGGCCAGAGTAAAATACCGTCTCTATCTGTTCAGCACACAAAACTTCTTCGAGGCGAATTTGGCCTTACCAGCTAACCGTGAAACTGGACTTCGCTCGATATGTCAACGCCAATTCCGATGCTCGCTGTGGCAGTTAGGGAAGTGCTCTTAAAGCGGGGTGATACGACAAATTATAACTTTTTGAACGCGCAAATCTATGGGTGAAATTTAACTAGATCAAGTCGACCTCGAAACTCCTTCTAAGGAAGCTTCGATTTCGTACACAAGTTCGGCTCTCAGTGATTTTAACCATTTATAAAAAAATATTAACACGTTGTCACGCAATTGGTTCCAAACTACCAAGCGTGATATATTAAACGTATTAAATTTTCATTATTTTGTGGACAATTAAACAACTCCTATTTTAATGTCTATTTATATGTACTAGAGATCGCGTGGTGGTCGAATTTCGACCATGGTTTTTTCATTGGCCAGTACAACTTGCTGTCATTGTATAGACTTACTTACCATGACAGGTCATCGCATATACTGGACGCGTGTAATTTTATTAAGCCGTTTCACGTAATTTTTAAAGTTGTAAGACATATTGTTTAAAAATTTTAGCATTCGTCACTTCTTCTTTGTAAACTATAAGTGTGCGAAATTTCATACTCCTCCGGCGTCCGCCGAATTTTCGTAAAAAGGGATCCAAAGTTTTCGCTTCACGTATTAATATATAGATACTTTAATTTTTTTACCCGGGTAAGAGGTTCACTTATTAATTCATTAAGTACTCATTGTAATATGAACAATTTTTATGCTTTTTATTGCGTTCATAAAAATTCAAAAATAATACCTACCAAAGTTACGTACGGCATAATTAATACTAGCAGTGCCCCGCGGTTTCACACGCGTAAGTCCCGATCCCGTGGGAATTTCGTGATAAAAAGTAACCTATACGTTAATCCAGGTGTCCAGCTATCTACATACCAAGTTTCATCGCAATCGGTTCAGTGGTTATTGCGTGAAAGAGTAACAAATATCCATCCATCCATCCAAACTTTCACATTTATAATATTAGTGGGATTATTTATTTGTCAAGGTTACTAGCGCCTTAAGTGGGTACATTGGAACTAAAGTTTTTACAATCTTTTAGCATACAGCACTTTTGTAGCAAATTTTCGTATGCAACGATAATTAACCCAACCGTTAGTGAGCAATTAGAATCCATCATCTTATATCAATCAACAATATTTCAATATCAATTATATTACAGAAGTGAGTGGAGACAAATTCGTCTGTAGTTTATCATTTCAATTCTTAAGGTAATAAATGAAAGGCTATTTGTCAAACAAATTGTACGACAACAAGTCATCGACTTTATACTCGTATTTATCGATTATAGGCCGTACCGTTGGGGAATTACGTTTTGTTGATTAAATGTGTCGTAAGTATATTTGATATTTGTTATCAATTTATTGGGCTGGTATTGCTCGGTACAAGTACTTATATTTATGTTATAGGTACTAATAACCTAAAACTGTGTACACATTGAATGGTAAAATTACATTTTACAATCCTTTAAAGAAAAAATAAGATATTTTGATACTTTGCAGTAACACTGATCCTTACCGGACCCTGCAAACTGAACAAACAATTATTCATGTTCAATCTAAAGTGAAATAGATGTGGGAGAGCCATGCTTCGGCACGTATGGGCCGGCTCGACTCCGCTCGTTACCACGGCCTCACAGAAAACCGGCCGTGAAGCAATGCTTGCATTGCATTTCGCCGCGTGAGTGAGGTTACCGGAGGCCCTAACCCTTCCCTCTCCCTTATTCCCGTCCTTCCCCTCTCCCCACTATTCCCCCCCCCTACCCCTCTTCTCCTACTCCCACCTTAAAGGAGGCAACGCACTTGTGATTCTCGAGTTGCAGGTGCCCATGGGCGGCGGTAGTCATTTACCATCAGGTGACCCGTCTGCTCGTTTGCCACCTATACCATAAAAAAAAAAAATAGGTGAAGGCATAACATGGAGATTCAGAGAATGGGGATATTCGGAGAAAACTATAACAATTGTTTTTTGGAAATTTTGAGAGGACACGTCTATCGAGTTAGATGGATACATACATATAAAAATAAATAAGTTTATAGTTACCTCAAAAAATCTTTAATGATTAACATTGAACATGGAAACTGGATATGAAAATAAACAAAAGCCCTGAAGGAGTTCTCAGTTAAGATGTAAAACCTTCTTACAAATAAAATACCTAATTATATTGCCGTACAATATTAAGTACGTATTACAGATATATATTAAAGTCCTATATGATAAAGGAGCAAGGCCGATCTTGACAAGGCTGGATATGTCCCCGAGAGCTTTACGTCTCTGAAGTGAAGATGCTATGAGTAAGTTTGATGTGTGGTGCTGTGTTCGTAGAATGGATATGAAATATCCCACATGCGAGGCTCTCTCAACGTACGTACGTACAACGTAGACGTGCGTGACGTAGCAGATAATCAGACGTACGTAGGCAGATGGTCAGACATTTGTCGTACATATTCTGACTCACTTGTTGGCCTCACTGCCGGCTAACAGATGCTAGCTAAATGTCGTAAGATATGATATGAGAGCTACTAGGCTAGCTTACGAGGATGTTAAAGCATTGCAAATTGGAGATTAAATAGAGTAGCAGACCCTGTCGACCATTGAATATATTAGCGCTAGACAAAAACAAATGACATAATCACAAAATGTGATGATGTCATAATTACCTTTCAATATGTGGATATATAATTGTAGAGATATAAATATTTTATTTGTAGATAAGAATAGTATTCAGTCAATTTCTTTCTTCGGGAGTTAAAACAGATACAGTCAAAGTTGTTTTCACATTTATGCTATTAGTTTCACCTTTTTTTTTAAATTAATTCTGATTATTTTGACATCGTCATTAATTAATGAATTTGATTTTTAAACACTGAGCTTTCATCACCAGAGTCCAGTTGTTCACGTAACATGTGTATGCAATGCAATATTATCGTTTGAATATTTAATGTAAGTGTGTGAAGATTAGCAACACATATTACATTTAAGGTACGGGTTACGACTAACATTTAATTTAAACGTAAATTCTATGAAATACATTAACTTATAGCAGATTACAGTCAATCATCATCGACCATATTTTGATCCAAGCAGTCGGTGTATACTTTTAAGATTACTGCAATTTGTTTTAAGTTAGAAATACCTACCAATAATCCATGACATACATTTAGTATTAAACTGCTGACATGTTCAAATATGGTACCGATTGGCAAACAGAATTGGTCCATCTAGCACCAAACCTGTTCATCTAGAGCAGAGGTGGACAATTATTTTTTCTGGGGTTCGTGTGGTTAAATCGAATCTAGAAATTACGAGATAAAAATGCCAAAACTGCCTTTAACACGCGTGCTCCTTCCTCCTGGCCGTGACGTCATTTAATAGCCGTTTAATATCTTCCAAAGTATATTAAATTATTGACAAAAGGTAAATTTATTTAGGTTTATACCTGCAAGGGTAAGGAACATAAATTTTCTGAACGACGGTGGCGCTGCTGGAGAGAATCCTCATACATATACATAATGTAATTACTATACATGTACGCGGCTGAGCTATTTTGTAATCTTTTGTGGCATTGCATTTTTTATGATGACTGTAAGCAAGTAGACTTAGAGAGCCATATAGCAACAAGACGTCTGAATGCTGATTAGTGACGTTGCTAAGAAGGATCAAACCTAAAAACCTTCACCTACATCTGTTTGGCCAAGCATCGCATCATCGTTTTCCAACTCGTCTATCTAGAAGTCTGGTGTGAGTCTGAATTCAATCGTTTTTATCGTATGTGGCTATTGCGCTTTGCACTACATGTCTTAACCCTTGCAGTAAAAAAACTAAGTCCACATGCCTCATTAAGATAAGCACTATATGCTTAAAATAAGTGCTTACCATCAGGTGGGGAGTAGGCTTGTTTGACAGCTTAGTACATAGTTATGTACTAAGCTGTCAAACAAGCCTACTCCCACTAAACCACAGTAACACTATCGATCAAGTCACCTTTCAAACAAAATAACAATCGGTCCATTCGTTTGGGAGCTACGATGCCACTGACAAACACACAGATACACAGATACTCAGACATAGACCCCCAGTCACACAGACACGTCAAATTTATAACACCCCTCTTTTTGCGTTGGGGATTAAAAACAAAGCTGTATATTCTGTATGTAATAATTGAGAAACCACCTTTCAGGCAGCGAAATCATACCAATATAATATGATGATACTTAATATATTTCCTGTCACTATTTATTCATCCTCATCGAACAAATCTGTACGATAACTATTATTACTAAAGACACCTCACACAAGGCCGTCTGATCCCAAACTAGGCAGAGCCTATGTAACAAGGCTGCTGATAAATATACTTATATATTACTAAAAACAAATTATAAACTAGCTGCGCCCCGCGGTTTCACCTGCGTAAGTCCGGATGCCGTGGGAATATCGGGATAAATAGTAGCCCATGATTCTCCAGCTATCTACATACCAAGTTCAGTTGTTTTTGCGTGAAAGAGTAACAAACATCCATACATTCATACATTCATAAACTTTCACGTTTATAATAATTATTAGTAGAATACATCTAATATGCATTGATTATCCTAGTACCCCCTCTTCTTTTTTTTTTTCTTTTAAAAAGACAACTCCCGCATTAGGAATGACTCCTGTGTCGCGGGGGACATCATTTATTTTATTTTAAACTTTATGCACATTTTGTACATTGGCGGACTTAAAGCCTAAGGCATTATCTACCAGTCAATCTTTGGGTCAACCAGAAACTTTACAAACACACAAACAACGGACACAAAGAACACCCAGACTCGGGGGGGAATCGAACCCACGACCTATGGCGAAGCAGTCAGGGTCACTAACCACTAGGCCAACAGCCCAGACTCCTCCTTTTGAAGTAAATTAAAAACTGCATCATTGCATGTTGAAACATGCAATGCGAACACCAATCACTTGTATGGATATATATTTGCGAAGTTCATTAAAAAGCGCTTGGATTACATTTTGTAGGTCAAGTACAAACAGAGCGGAATATACACGTACATACCAATACCTAATTCTGATCAGTAATCACAGCAATCGATAAAGATTCTTATGTTATATATGCAAGGTTGATTTTCCCATGACAGTGCAAGGTATATAAATTTTCAGTAGTGAGTTATCTCCGTTTCGTTGTGGATGCGCCATTAAAAGGGACCCGACATAATTGAGAGTGCTTTTAACGAAAATGACGTAGTAATACTATTATTGCGATAATTCATATTATGTAGCTTATAGTGTGTTTCAATGTGTGTCGATAAATCTTCTTTATAAATTCAAATTCAAAATAATTTATTCAATTAAGACACTAAGTGACATTTATGAACGTTAAATTGAAGCTACTGTTAAAAATCATATATCGACGCAAACAGACGCCACAGCATGTACTGGATTGTCGAAGTAAATCAGGTGAAAACACCAAAATCTACTGCCTCCTTGTGTCGATCTATAAAAGTTTCCAAAATGCGTAGAGCCTTATGAGAAGAATAACCTTACTATTCACAAGAATCACAAGTATATCGACACCAGCAGATATCTTATATATTTGCAACACGATATTATTTAATATTTGTTTAACTTTCGACCAAGCAACTTATTATGGCGGTGATTGAACTCGAACTGTTTTCATCTATAATTTTTAGCTCAAAATAAATTAATTGCACTTTTTTAAACAAGCTTTTATTGAAATGCTCAAAAAAGAAGAAAATATCCTGGATATCATGTAGCACCAAAGTACCCTAACTACTCGGATAAGTCCATATATAGTGAACATTCTGTGTATACTATGCATAAAATATAGTTATTGCTGCATTATTTTGGATATTTAACAGCATATAGCCTTTTTAAATGAGGGTTATCAAACGCAAATATCATTTAAGCTCTTTCAAACAAACCTTTTTCTTTCATTTAGTGTTACAATATTAGTATAGACAAGCCTCGCTCATGTAACGGTGTAGTACCAAAATATACCTACACGGGAGCCTCCGGTAATTCAGTAGGGAATACACACGCGTGCGGTGTGACCTGGCTCCGCTCATAGACTGTATGCGTATCAAAGATAATTATAGCATGTTGTTAATCTTGTCAGTAATAAGTATATTATTCACTGTTCACCTTTCAAACAAAAAAAAAGTAAATCAAAATCGATTCATCCGTTCAGGAGCCGTTCAGGATCGATTCATCAGACAGACACATAAATACACAGATACATAATATCTTAAACTCCCCACACCCCTCATTTTAACGTCGGGGGTTAAAAAATTATGCGAAAACAGCTGCAAGAAGCTAGAGCAGTCCCGTATAATATATTTAAAACAATAGATTTATATAATCTAAGCCTAATGAATTAATAATAATAATAATAACTTCACACATCTTAAACACGGCCGTCTGATCCCAAACTAGGCAGAGCCTGTACTATGGTAACCAGACTGCTGATAAACATACTTATATATTTCGAAATACATACATATTATAGATGAATTACACCCAGGCGCAGAACAAATTATAGTGCTCATCACACAATTATTTGTCCTGGGTGGGAATCGAACCCACGACCTCTGGCTTAGCAGTCAGGGTCACTAACCAATTATAGCCGAAATTAGACCATCAGGTAAACTCTAGTTATTTTTAATCGTTAAACCAAACATTAAAAAGTAATTGATTGGACGGTAACAAACGTTTGACGTCGAAGTTTAGATTTCATACAATTTTCTACAGGACATACTGTTTTGACGTTTGAAGGGAAACTGACTTGAATTTATAGTTTAAATTCAAATCATTACGGTATTGAGCTTTTCACCATATGCAGGTACTAGCAGCGCCCCGCGGTTTCACATCGTCGGAATATCGGGATAAAAAGTAGCATAAGCGTTGATCCAGGTCTCCAGCTATCTACATACCAAGTTTCATCGCTATCAGTTAAGTGATTTTTGCTTGAAAGTTAGAGAGTTGATGTATTCATCAACCCATCCATCCAGAGGTCTCCATCCATCCATCCAAATTTTCACATTTATAATATTAGTGGGATGTAAAATTTTAGGATATTGCTTCCCCAAATCCTTTGTCACGGTGTTCGTTATTGACATTTACTTATTTTAGTTTTTAAAAGGACCACAAGTTCTTTATGCGTTAGCTTTTCTTTTTTGCAATAACTACAGCATAGAGCGGCTTTTTATTTTTATATTTTAATAATAGTGATTATAATACGTATGTGTGATGTTTTACGTTAATGTTTACCAACTTAAAATAGTATAGTAATACTGATAAATATATACCTTTATTGGAAAACATCCAAACGAGGACCTACTTCTATCCTAGAGATCATGTGAAAACAACCTCGTTAAATGACGCCAATTGGGTCTCCAAAACTTTGATAGAACATCAAACTATATTCTGTCCATTCATTTATTTCCTTTTTGATAGTTCGAAAAGTAGTTAATTAGTGATAACTTAAAACGGTGCCGATTCAATTAAAAGTAACAAGCGATTTCATTTAAGTGGACGTTTTAATCGATTCGAAAAAGTTGACATTAATCGTTTTAAAGTTTTACTCTGGTACAGTTACGTTCTCAAGCAACTGTCAAAAAGAAAATAAACGAACTGACAGGGTATAGAAACGTGACAAGAAGATACTACTATCGCCATCTAGTATCATATTTCAGCACCGAATTTAACTTTAGATTCAACTTAGTTTCAGGGTTGCGCTGAAGGTTTGCTATTGAACTTACAGGAATCACCGCAAGATGGGGCATTTCAGTATACAAAGCTATATCCAACAATATTTGTTAACAGATGGAGTAAGTAAAACTATGTTGGTTTACATATTAATTATGAGAAAATTTAAGCATGATATTTTAAGCTAAATGAAGGATGAAAGTAAAGGCTTACAACACAACTTTAGGACTATGTTTAGCTTCGAAGAATAAATCTATCCAATAGTGTTTAGTGCATCTCATAAACAACATTGACTTTTACAGTAAAATAAATGGTATGCATAATACAACACAAGTACCTACTGTTTGGTGAACGTGAGCATCAAAAAGATAGCTATGGTGTGCTTTGTAAAACTGAGTACATAGTACAAGGTAATATAATCCGTACTTTATGGAGTGTTAAGAAACACATTATTTTTTATCTTTTATTAAAATTCAAGAAAAGCGTATTAATGGTAAAGTTGGGAAAAAAGGCTCTCAAGCAGAAAAACAGATACGAAAGATAAAATGATTATGTACTATGTAAAAGTTGCACTGAAAGCTGCAGTTTTCAGTGGTAGTGGAAGCACGATGTTCTCTGCAGGATATCGCAAGACGTATCATAGGTAGTATATATAAAGAACTAACTGCTGCCCGCGACTTCGCGTGGAAATTGAAATTTATCCCACGAGAACCGTTCATTTTTCCGGGATAAAAAGTAACCTATGTCCTTCCCCAGGATATAATCTATCTCCTTGCTAAATTTTATTACGATCCGTTCAACCGATAGTCTGACTTTGTTTTGACTTTTGCACGACTAAACGGTAGAACGGATCGAACAAACATACAGAGTTCTTTCTTTCGCATTTATAATAATTGTATGGATAGGCGGTAGGGTGTGAATCAAGTGAATCAATTGAAGGTCACGATGTTATTAAATGTTGTCAAAATGTTATTTTACGTTGTCAAGAGGTTATTATTCCTACCTATCTGCAGTACGATTGTGATGTCATAAGACTAATTTCTCAAGGAAGTTGCAGTACAATAAGTATACCTACATAGAAATCTGAATAGGTATGCTAGTTCATGACTTGCCATCAAGTTCTATTACTATATTAAGGTGACGCCATTTAGCCCTACAGCATATAGTAAAATAATGATTTCTATCTTATGCTCTACGAGCAATCTTCTTAATATTAATGTCTGGACACAGAATTTAAAAAATTATGAATATAGCGTTGGTCGTCCCGGCTGGAGGCTTTACCGCCTTCGTCGAGTGGGCAGGGCGGCAGCTCGGGGCCTTTTCTTTCCGACTAACGCAAGTCTTTTCCGGGCACGGCTTTTTGGGAAGAACCTGCACTCGGTCGCTAGGAGGGAACTGAGTCCCGCCTGTCACCACTGCGACTGCAGTAAGGTCTCAGCCAAGCACACGCCCCACTGAAAACCCCGGTGGGGTGAAACGTACAAAAAAAGAAAGTACAGGCTCTGCTTGGTTTGAGGTCAGACGGCCGTGTGAGGTATCTCAAGTTATTATCATTATTATTTAACCTTTAGTTGGTACATAGTGATACAAAAGCAAGAAAAAGTTATATCTCGACAGTTATATTTCCAGTTTCTTGACTACCATCTGGCTAGTGATGTGCCGAGTCGCTGTTTTGGTGGATCGAGTCGACTCGAGTCGGTTTATCCGGTATTCGAATCATGACTCGATTCTGCGATTCGATCTCAGTACTCGAGTTCTATGGTTGGTATTCGAATGTTGACTCGAGTCTAGGACTCGAGTTCAGAACTCGAGTTTAGAAATTCGAGTTCAGAACTCGAGTCGGTTCCCGATTTTAGAACAAAAAGGCAAAATTGAAAAAGAGTAAACTCCAAACAGCATGTAGGTTAAGCATAATGACGCAACGATAATAAATCCAACATTTTTAATAAAAATATTTTTAAACATTACAAAAAAACATAGAACATACTAAGGAGGTATCTAGGAACCCAAAATGTGATCAAGTTCTATTCGTTTTATTACACAACAAAAAGAGACCTTTTTAGAAGATGTTTAAGAACTTCAGATATTTGTTCTATTAGTTTTTTATAAACTTTACAAGTCATTCACTTACAGTAACATGTTACTGACACAAAACAAAGAAATCAAAACAAAAAGTTGCAGGTTCAAATTTGTATTATTAGGCGTCACTTCATTGCAGTAAACAGAGATCGAGAACGAGCAAGTCAACCTAACTCGAATACTAGATTCGAGTCAGTTGGACGCGCATAATAGAATCAAGTCAGCGAGTACAAAAGCGATTCTTCCGGACTCGAATACCGGAATCGAGTCCGGCGTACTCGAATCAAAATAAATTGGTATTCGAGTAGGCGAGTACACAGCAGGAATCGAGTCTGACTCGAGTCAAGCCGTACTCGGCACATCGCTACATCTGGCCATCTGATCTATGAAACCCTCTGCCGTTCTAGTACCAATAAATTCTGTTGTGTAATGAAGAATTACTTAATTGGAAATTAATTCAGAAATTGTAGAAGTGGTTGAATTTAATCATCTTTTTTGTGATTTGCTCAGCTGATTGAGATATTTTCTTACCTTCAAAGTGGCAATATACCAAGATCTATTAGCAAATCGATGATATTTGACGCGCCAATATGTGTGCTCAATTAAGGTCTTACTAAATTGATTGAAATAAAATACAAGAAGCTTTATGGAATGAAATAAGCAGTACTCACGCATGGGTAGTTATAAATATTCACGTGAAGTTAACATCGTGAAAATATTTACATATTTGGGGATAGCTCACGAAGCACTCGCTTTCTTAATCGTTAATCATTCTCGAGTGTTAAAGTGTGATTTTCCTTGATCTTTGCTGACATCATTTAATATTCGTTTGTAATTATACTCTAATTACTATTTTACAATATTATGTCAAGTATTAAGGCTATAATAAAAAAGTTGTATGATATACCATAAACACTTAAGCCTGATTGTTAAGGTGGTACAGATCCGAGGTCCACACACACTACCATCCACAACAACCTGAGTAGGTGTGGTGTGGTGTACCTCACGCGTCACTAGAGTTAGTGATGCGTGAGGTACTATGTACTGCATATTAATTTATAGAGAAGAGAGATAAGAGAGAAGAAGACCTGTCTGGTCGCCGAAGACTCAGTGTCTTCTTGGTGCAGTATTTCTGCTGGTGTACCGCAGGGTGGCGTTTTATCTTCCTTACTCTTCGCTGTTTTTATAAACTCCATCTCGAAACAATTACGTTCGTACTACCATCTTTATGCAGATGATCTACAGATATACACACAAGCTCCGCTGAACATGTTATCGCAAGCAATTAACATAGTCAATGCTGACCTGTCGCACATTGGTGAATGGAGTCATAATTATGGACTCAAAGTTAATCCTTTAAAAACTCAGGTATGTGTTATTGGCAGCCCTGGGTTAGTTTCAAGAATTAACTGGTCACAGCTGCCCCAAATTCAATTTAATGGCACCACATTAAAAATCAGCACTAGTGTCAAAAACTTGGGTATTTACATGGATAGTACCTTATCTTGGGGACCACAGCTGCAAGAAGTCAGTCGTAAAGTATTCGCTTCAGCAGGGTCTCAGGGACTTCAAAATTTCTGTATAAGATTCATATTTGGGCTACGAAAATATGATCACGTTTCTGAATTCCGTCAAAAGCTCAAGTGGCTTCCAATTCGTTTTCGCCGGAATACTCACATACTCAGTTTTCTTTACAATATCTTATTTAATCCTAAGGCCCCTTTTTATCTCAAAGAACGGTTCAAATTCCTTCACAATACACATGAAAAATCTCTGAGGTCATCGGAGGATTTGAGACTGGAGATGCCACTACATTCCACAAAATTTTACGACAAGTCCTTTACTGTTGAAGCTGTACGATTGTGGAATGCGTTGCCAGTCACCATTAGGCGAGCGCAGTCAATAACAATTTTTAAGAAAATGGTTTATGAATATTATTTGTCACATTAGTTTAATCAGTTCCGTATTGAAGTATGTTGTATATAAATGAAAATATGTATAAGTGTATGTATGTATGTTATATGATAGACTTAGGTATACATATTATATATTTATGTATATTTTGTATTAGTATGCATAAGCAGACTAAATATACAGGATATCTGTATATTTTTATATTGATTAAGTTATAGTAATTATAGTTCTTCATAAAAAATTGAAATGCACCTCCAATTACAACTGTCTCTTCGAAACAAATTGATCCATCCTAGGGTTGCCTGGAAGAGATTGCATTTTGTAATAAGGCCGCCCTTTGTACATAATCTTTAAGATAAATGTATGTATGATAATTATACTGTAAGACTGGTGTACAAATAAAGTGTAATCTATCTATCTATCTATCTATAATTTATCTTCTCCTGTCAAATACACATTTCCCGAGAGAAATCATCTTAGCACACAAGATAGTGCTAGAATACTGTGTTGGCGCTTGTAGTCTTTATATTTTTTTAAATTATAATTTTGTAAAAGATTGCTGGTGTGATTAGTGTTTATTCCTTTTCAGGCGTTATTTTGTATTTAACATAAATTTTGTTGAGTGAATCAGTTTAGTTTTTATTACAACCCATGTTCAAACACGCTTACAAGCTGCAACACATTCTATAAAAATATTTACAAAACAACGCTAAATTATCAAAAAAAGGTGTGCAGGATTCAATTGGTTTTATTGTGACTTACATTCATATAGATAGATTTTTTTTAATAGCTAACATTACATTTTACCTTATTTTTACAACTTGAAAACCTAATTATAACAAACTAGCCATCATCGCAGTTGCACCTGCCTTTATGGTCACTGCTCCGCTCGTAGTGTGATGTTTATCGTAAAATGTCAAATTCTTTTAGAATTTTTTAAATTATTTTGGTAAGCGTGAAGATATTCCAAATTGTGTTTGTACCATACAATAGTATATGTTTAATTCTTCATATTAAATACTATATTTCTTTTTTCTTTTTATTTTTTTTTATTTTTAAAAAGACAACTCCCGCATTAGGAATTACTCCTGTGTCGCGGGGGACTTTACAAACATAGAAACAACGGACACAAAGAACACCCAGACCCAGGTGGGAATCGAACCCACGACCTATAAGCATAGCGGTCAGGGTCACTAACCACTGGACCAACAGGTCAGTTAAATATATATTTATATATTAGCGCGTTCAACCAAACAAACTCTTCGTTGGGTCCGAAATTAGTTGGGCATCCCCAAAATACACACGTGAGTAAAACCATCATAACAAAAATTTTATAAAGTATAAAGTCTGTCTGTCTGCCTCAGCATTTATGCCCTCCTCCCTAAAAGCAAATTTCGTGACACAACGATAAGAAAGTTTCTTATAACAAAGTATTAAAATGTAAACAAAACAAAATACACTTTGAGGATAATGAAGCTAGAAGGGCAAAATACAGTGTCTGCTACTTAATTAGACCCTTAACAGACAAAGTTCTTTCGTTCCTCAACAGATTTCCCAAGCTGAGTGTGGTTAGACTAAGCTAAACTTTTTTATTCACTTAATTGAATGAAAACACTGTAATTGAAAAATAAAAAGAATACACAACCTTACGAGTACATAGAGATCAAGTACACCTACAATTATAATACCCATTTCATAATCTCTTCTTGCTTAGGGCTGTAAACGTCATAATATATAAATACCTATAAATTAAAAATTTAAAAAACATTACACAACAACAAAATAATAAAAAAAAGTATGAACGTGGCCGTTCATACTTTTGTTCTTGGATTTGAATTTTATCATAGTGTATATAGTATTCTAATAGTCAAGTCATTTGTTACCCATATTGAGGGAGTTGTGAAAAAATATATGATGCGCCATTTTGTGGCGGCGGCTATCTTGGACCGATTTTCATCAAACATAGTTAAGAACACTCCCGACTAATTCACCTTTCAAACAAAAAAAAAACAAAATCAAAATCGGTTCATCCGTTCGGGAGCTACGATGCCACAGACACACACACACACACAGACACGTCAAACTTATAACACCCCGTCGTTTTTGCGTCGGGCGTTAAAAACGATATAGCTTGCAATCTCTGCTCTTTACTAGCTCGATTTTATGATCGAACAGTTCATCTTATCTAACTAGACAGCGGCAAGGCATATTATGTAGTACAGTCGTAACACATTATTCACGATTATAATACTTTATAATCGCTTTATAATTTTCGTCTAGTCGTATCGTATTAAAGAGGATTAGCATTAGAAATTATTTTAATAGAAATTATTGTAAACGTGATACTCTGCTGTTCGTTCGAACCACGTACCACGTACACGTACCACGAACGTTGTAAAAAAATCTCACATATTTCTAAGAAAATCAATCAAGTGAACCCATTCTATGAAAGCAACAGAAAGCTACAAAGTGGGAAGAACCGTACAGCTTCTATTTCATTAGGCATAGTTAGATTTACACACAGTAAAAGCTCAATACCAACTACCCATATTCTTTAGCTGTCAGTGAGTTAACCACACAATTTCCTAATTTCCACTAGCAACTCGCCCCGGCTTCGCACGGGTACAAATTATACACCTAAACCTTCCTCATGAATTACTCTGTCTATTAGTGAAAACCGCATGAAAATCCGCTCAGCAGTTTTTCGACTTTGAGTTTGTTTTATAATATGTAGTGTTGTAGTGATAATCGCTGAATGCGACGGTCCTTCTATGTAGTTATAAAATGATCGTGATAAGCACGTATTTATTACGAGTTTTATCGCTGTAATGGACTGGGGCACTGGTGAGGATGCTATAATGAAAATGCAACAGGAGGAAGCTGAAGAACTGACTTCTGGCGTGTTAAACAAAAACTGAAAATATACTTTTGAAAGATGGTGTATGTATAACCAAAAAGCATGGCGGTATGTTCATTTTTGTATTGTGGAAAAGGATACAAAAAAGTTATTATGCAGTTTTTAAAACATAAATAAAGCTCTTAAAGTATTCGAAGTATATATTTTCGTCGTGACAGCAGCTAAATGTCAGGGTTACGCTGGGTAAACGCCGTAGAGCTTTGATAGCCGTAGGGTGTTCATAATTTAAATATGTTCGTCGTCTGGTGAGCACATTATTTAGCTTTTCGGAAATACGATTTTGTTTTCCTTCGACTTCAATATTACACTGAACGTGAGAAAGATCACAATTGTTGTCAAAATATCTACACCAACCAATAATTTTAATTAAAATATTTCACTGTCGAATGAATAAACAACTTCATTTGTTATTCATTGTTTTATAAATTTTACTTCTACAAAGCAACTTATTATAGCGGTGACTCGGTGAAATTTTGTGTGTTGATGGTATAATATATCTATAATATGATCTAAAACTCTTAGGGTAAAAAGTCTCTTTTTACCCTAAGAATTTCAATAACTGTTAAACGATTTTATGACATAAATATGATTGACTATAGATCTAAATAAATAGTGATTGTGCGAAGTCTTCAAATCTATAGCTTAGATATGAAGATGCTTCTTTATTGTACTGATGATTGGTCGACATGTCCAGCTGTGTCGATCCTATGAGCGCAGGCTTATAAGGCCCATACATGTACCTAACAGTTATAATATATTGCGAGCTGTACCTACGGTTTTGACCACTGAAGTATCAAGGTGTTTAAAAACCGTCGTCGTAATAACTGAAATAGAAAAAAAATCTAATGGCACTTCTAAAGAGTTGTTTAGAATTATTTTATGAGTCTCGTGATGAGAACTGGGATCTTTTTCTTGACACGAGACTCCTCTCATAGGCTGGTGCCTATAATTTTTGTAAAAAGAAAAAATAACAGGCAAGGACCAGGTGGAAAATGTTGTTGAGGTTCCGACTGAACCTTCTAGCAGAAAATTTTCAATTCAAAAGTTCAAAAGTTTTTTGACATAACTTCAAATTAACCGTTAAAATGGTGAAAACCCGATATTTCAGTATTTCGCGTTTCACCGCAAATTGTAAAAAACCGTTTTCAACCTCTAAACTGCATCCCCATTTCAGCATTTTGAGTGTTTTCGTGTTTAATTTTTTTTTCCATAAAGTTGGAACCTCAACAATAATTTCCACCCAGTCCATGCCTGTAATTTTTTTCTTATTTGTAGCGCTTAATATTCGTTTTGGCACCGTCTATGCTATCACTCAGTTATAAAATGTAGCTAAGGCGATTATACCTTTTAAATAATGTTGCCGCCTTTAATTGTAAAATTATTTTATTTATGTCACAATAATAATATTTATGTTACTTATGTTGTTTTAGATTTTTTAAATTGCCGTCTGAAATTCCGTGAAATTCTTTAATGTCTCTGTGAAGTTCCTTTGAGCCCGATTAGTTTTCGACCTAACAAGCGTGCGATATATCCTGTCTACGCCGTAATTGGATTTCCTTCTCTTTCACTCACTCACGTATAATAAATGTATTCGTTGATGATTCGTTGCACCTGAGAAAAAGGATAAACTTTTCAACAAACACCTCATTTCTATATAAATATCTTAAATGAAAATAGAATCTGATGATGGAGTCTAAGCATAAGATATCAATAAGACCCAATATACTAGTACATTCTATTGTTGTGTAAGACTTTGATAACATGAAATACGTTATATCAAAGGCATTTTATTATATAGGTACAAACTGCTATGAAAGTATACGTAATGTTATTACATTAGATATTTAGTACTTACGTATAAAAAGCTCATTCATTTAAAACACAAAAAATAAACAGCGGCTTCAGGACCTATGCATTCCGAATGGAGTTATTTCAATCTTAAACGGCATCCACAGGATACGATTTTACTACCTGATCAGATTTGTGATTGAATTGGCTAAACGGCACACGCGCGATACAATTTTACTACTTGGTCAGATTCGTGATTGAATTGGCTTACGAAGAAATTTTGCATCCACACGTAATAACTAAATCGCCAATTTTCATTTCATTTTATTTTCTGTGCCAGACGGACGTAGGTAAGAAAGGTTACCGCATACGTAATATTTTTTGTTTTTGAAGACATGCGTACCTTTATTGATCTAATAATAAAAATCATCTCATAAATATAACCACCGAACTAAAAAACGCCTTAATAATGCGTAAATACACAGATCCTTTAAAAAAAATCATAACACATCGGCTCAGTATGCCGCCTATGCCCGCCCGTAAATTGGCATATTAGCGTTTACACGAACCGATCTGATGTTATGCGATGAATTCAGGCGGTCCTGACCACCCAATACGAACTAGAAAATAAACGAAACGATTCGATTGAAAATGTAATCAAATTGTTTGTGAAATCGTTCCGTGTGGACGGCGTTTTATTTTCTAGCACCAAGCAAATAAAACGACACCATGCTTGTTAGTGTCCTTTATCCGCGATCTGATGAAGGAATTTTTCCCAATGGGACGGATCCGATTTGAACAGAAATGAGAGTTCTCTTGTAAATGTATTTTTCTCCTTTGCATTTGAGTTAACAAATTGACCCTACGCCTGCTGCACTATTTAACTTACACAAAAATCACAAGTGAAGGGAAAAATCCGAAAGTCGTTAATTTGTTGTTATTTCGCATAATTTTTTTTTTGTAATTACAAACTTACATTTTGTGGTTGGCAAGTTGACTTTGTCTATACATCGATGTATGGAAGAGAATTTTTAGAACTGCAAAGTTAAGTTTGTTTTTCATATAAAATGGAAAAATCTTCGAGAATTGATTCCCGAGATAGACGTACTATCTACAAACAAGTTTGTTTACTTACGAAACCCTCGCTGTGCGAATCAGACTCGCACTTGTCCAGTTTTTGGCCAGTGGTGTAAGTACGAGTATTATTATAAAATACATACATGCAGCATAGCCAAAAGAAAGACCTCCCTTCAGCTGTAACTACTTCAAGCGCATCCATAATTAAGTGAACAACAGTGATTATTTTAAATCAAGGGGTAGTATCCCTAGTATGACTTTTTGGGTGAATATTCCTTCATTTTAGTTCTTAGTTTTCTGCGTACCTAAATGTTAGAATACTGCCTTATTTAAATCAAGCACTTGACATAATGTTTAGATCTTATGAATTCCAGTTTTTATGTATTAAGAGATTAATAAATTACTGAAGATTGTGTTGCTAAGAATGATCAGGAAGGCAAAAGAACGAATAATCACCCTGTTGCAGTTTAATCTACGAAGGTTCGTTGACTTCTTTATACATTAGCTAACAGCGTAACTGGCCTAAACTTTGGCTTACCAAAATAATACACGGTAACATTCGATAACACTCAGCGTAATTGTATTTTCAACTCATCCAATTTATTTCTGATTACATTTTTGCGATTTCCAGTTTAACTTTCCCTGGGAAACGCCGAGTGTCATGCTCTGAATTTTGTTTTTTTGGAAGCACTGTTATCTTGATAGGAGTCCTAGCAGTGGGAGTGTGGGTGTGATTGGTATGTATTTATTAGGATAAGATTAATAGTAAATACACAGAGGTGTTATATAAGGGGTGCGAACCTATCTGGTATTTATGTCCGGGTATTTCATTATTAATTTTTTTAAAGAATACTAGTAACATGGGTCACACATTACTAGTATTCTTGTTAACCCCTCCAGCTAAGCTAAATGCTTGTATTAGGAGTGGGTTCACGTCGGTAGTGCACTGGGTGGGGTTTGAACCCGCAAAGGGGACTTCTATGTAGTGTTGGTCGTCCTTCTACTAAATATGGCCGGTGTGACTTGAACCACGTCGACAGAGGACTTGCTTAAAGTGGCTGAGAACCGAAAGCTCTGAGCTTACCAATGGAGAAATTAGGTATAAAAAAATCCTAACAAAAATAACAATCCTGAAGTGATTAGAACTTTCAGAATATGTGAACTTTTATATTAGAAGTTATAATAGGTTTGAAAACTTTAAAATGATCTCGTCGCGTTAGTATTTCGTCTTTGTTTCTATTATAACTTTTTTTATTGTTTTTTTTTTTGTTTTGATTTATTTATTTCGATTGTTCTTTATAATCTGATAGGTATTCTTAATAACAATCTAAGTAACTTATAGCCATATCGATAAAAAAAAATGGTGTCCTTTAAAACACATGGGTTGGTACGGTAGGTGTGTTAATTATATGCAAGTTAATTAACACCGAATTGGAACCTTTTCATAAAACGACGTCCATTTGTCTTTTTGGTAATGTAACACAAGGGAATAATAAGATAAACTAAAACTCTTTAAATAATCCATTTTATACAATTTTCAGTCTCTGACACTTCATATAACGATATAATTTTGTTGATATTGCAGAAGACCCCGAACCCCGTGGGAACACAGGTGTATTGTATGTTATCGTATTATATCTCAATTCAGTTTATTACTTCTTCACCACTTAAGCACAAAGCCTCTTTTAATAAACTACCTTCATTGTTACAGAAGCTGAAGATCTAACAATGGATATTTATATCGCCTTTTATACATTGCCCACATATGCCAAAAAAAATACAGTAGGTAGGTAAACCTACAGCAGATATTAATTCCACGAAAGGAAGTTTTTTATTTCCATTATCAGTATTATACTGCTTATTTTGGCTGATACTTAGATTTATAAATAATACGTACTAAATACAAAATGCAACTACTTTTAGTCATTTCTATTTCAAATACAAAATAGAACAGATTTAATAAATAATTTGTTCGAAAACTCTGTCGCTCATCTTCCATCTGCGTGGTCTCATAATCATGCCCTTGTAAGAAAAAAGCCTTTATACCGGTGCAGAGCTAGATAGGCAGGTATTATACTTTAAAAATACCATCATCACTGTAGGGTATTTATTTACCTTACCATTGCAAGCAGACATCATCATCCCTTAAATATTGAAGTGATTCCAGGTGAATAGTGGTGTTTGCACTTTTACTAGCTAGTGAGGAATTTGAATCATCGTGAAACACGTAGTAGGATAATTTTTTTTCTTCCTTGTGTTATTTCTTCTATTTTTTACATCTTTATGATCATTTTTAAGTTTTCTCACTTCTGCAAAGAACAATACCTTTAAATAATCTTAACTCTTTATTTCTTTTTGACATCTATTTTGGTTGCTATGGGTTTTGTACCGTTGGGGTATTCAATTAAAAACTGCATTTCAATTTCTTTAAAAACAAGCAATCCTAGTTTTTTTAAAGTCTCATTTAAATAACGTTCAAAAGACATTACAGTTTTTTTATCAGTTCAGTTAGTACTGTCGTAGTGAGAACAAAACAATACAATTTTTTAAGATTTTTTATCACAGTAATTTATTGATGTTGACAAAACTTATCAAAAGGTATTTTGCATTTTGCAAATACAAAATATGTAAGAAAAGGTATTTTTAATAAAATGGGAAATGCTATATGCTATATTTAAATACAAAACTGAAATAGGTATTTTGTATTTAAATAGTATTTTGCATTTCAAATACTAGTATTTTAAAAATGTCTCATCTCTGCAAATTTCGAAAAATCAAAACCCTTCAGCAAGCTGATTTTTCGCAAAAAAAAAATCATTGGTCAGTTCGTACAATCTATCATAAGCACTTATGCATATAATCAATTAGAACTTCTACAAGTGAATATTTATATTGTTCTGACCACGACTTCTATTGTAGATTATTGACCGATCAATCATTGATCAAGAATCCGTTGCCGTTATAATATATCGAACATCATGCAGCGAGCCTAATAAAGTCCAACGAGGGGCTGCAGCTAGAGATATAGTTATATTTGAGTTCATGTTCAAACAATGTTTAAATATTGGGGTCTTAAACTTTAGCAATTTAGTCATGACAAGATAAGCTAAAATGTATCAAATTACTAACTAGCTAATTTCATTATAAGTGCCTATTCTCTAAGCAGTTTTAAAGCTAACCGCTCATTACCACGTACCCTAAGATTGTTGAACAACTTTATTTAAATAAACTTTCACGGAAGAAGATGAACAGCCAATATGCAATGTCCTTACCTCTAAGAAAAAGTTAATTCCTTAAAGACTGGCTAGCGAAAACAGTAATGCGTTTCATCAAAATGTACATCCACTAAGCTTTTATAATAATGAAAGTTTCTTCGAATTTCATGCAAAGCGACCAATACCTACGTTTTGCGAAACGGTGCGCCAAACTAATTTATTTTTGGGTCAACATTTCATTACCGAAGCGTAATAAATTACTGTCACAAAATATCAGCGATTCTTAGCTGTGCTAATGCCATGTAACTATCTTCATTTAATTGAGGATTCTGTACTACGAACGGAAAAGACGCTTTGTACTCGTATAAACTCGACTCGTAGATTAAGTAAAAGTGCAAAACTCAAACTGAACATAATTAAGGTCCGTTAAACTTTGTCTCACGAGCACGATATTGCGAAAGTCATCTAAGCTGCTGCAAAGGTACACACGTACTCACCATTTGTTGATAAACGACCTTCTGAGCAATAATAATAACTCCACACATCTCACACACGGCCGTCTCATCCCAAACTAGGCAGAGCCTGTACTATAGTAACCAGACCGCTGATAAACATACTTATATATTTCGAAATACATATTATAGATAAATTACACCTAGACTTAGAACAAATTATCGTGCTCATCACACAATTATTTGTCCTGCGTGGGAATCGAACCCACGACCTCTGGCTTAGCAGTCAGGGTCACTAACCACTAGACCAACAGGCCTGTCAATGGTTCTTAACAGGTAGAATATACATTATGATTATGGATAACGTGAAGGTTTCAAAAGCGGTTATTTGAGTAGAAACACATGGCCATTTCTTCTCACAAGGCTCAACCATTTGGAAACGGGCAGATATGATATTAAGTTAAAAATTTTTTTTAAGTAATTTTGCATTTGACAAAGTAAACTATTGTTGCGGTGACTCTGTGGGTTTTGATCTATACTTTTAAATTATAATAATAATTTACTTAATTGACGATTTCGGATGATTGATGATCAATTATATGAAATAAAGATATTGAATTTGAATTTGCCAATAGTATGTTGCTCAGTTTTGAATAAGCATACCCCTTCATATTTTTGTGTACTCCTCCAATGGGTCTACTTCTTACATCGTTTACACAGAAGTTCTAACGTAAACCGTAATGTAATTGTTCATATATAATATATATATACATTATACATATATACAAAATTATCTTTATACTTTATTATTTTTGAGCTGATTACCTACATTTTTGTATATTGTTTATAGGCAATATCCGACCACATTTTGAGTGTCCCCAGGCCATACATTAGTATGGTCGATAATTTTTCCGATCGCATAGAAATCGAAAATACTGGGATATCCCTATTGTTGTTTCATTATAGGTGCATCCCTTTCTATACTTTGTCAAATTTAAGATGATAATTTTGACAGGTCACGGTAGAGATGCGGTAGTGTATAATCATTAATAAACCTATTCGATAATCGATTGTTATTATCATATATCTTGGAATCGCTAGTTGCATGGTTATGCTATATGGTCGATTATAAATTTATAATACAAAATGAATAGTCTTTCCTATTTAACAAAAAATAATAATATCACTATAAACGCTTACAGAAATAAAATGAAACGAGAAATAAAAATTTTCTCTAGTCATCCGCAGTAACGTTTCCACAGACATTTTGCAATAAAGTCATTATTTTCTTAGTCGTAAATAGTGGAGATATGTTATGTTTGGCTACAATGGCTAAAAAACAATAATAACTTAAGAATCTAATTAATAAACTTAGGTACTTGTGTATAATTTAAAAAAAAACAAACCAGTCTTCTTTTCAGTTCTATTTATATTGTTTTACGAAATTAAATACTTACTATATATACTATGAATTTCGATTGTTCGGTTGTTTGTTATGCGTGGCACTTTACTGAGTGGGCGGTACCCATCAATGAAGTATGACATTAACTGTTGTAAATTTTACCGAAAATAAATAAGAAACTTCATGGGCGTGGGCTGTCAAAATTATCATCCTAAATTAGACAAAGTATAAGTAACATGAAGGTTGCCGTGAGTGAAACGCCGCGACTTGTAGCTATTCTCTCTCTGTGCTTTGTTTTTGCGTGATTTTGTAGCTCGTGACACACATCATCACACACAACCTTACTGTCGTACTGGTTCAGATATATTGTCGAGATATACATATATTAACTATATTATACACGTATATTTTTCAACAACCCGCTGCATTAAAAAAATAAAATTATGGCCTGACTACAGTTGACAATATTGTAGCCACATTTTGCAGTAAAAATATTGGCTGTTAAATGCACCTTAACACATATGCGAGGGCGACGCCGCGGGCACAGCTAGTTTATCTATACAAATATTATAAAGCTGAAGAGTTTGTTTGTTTGCTTGAACGCGCTATTCTCGGGAACTACTGGTTCGAATTGAAAATTTCTTTTAGTGTTGGATAGCCCATTTACCGAGGAAGGCTATATAACATCACGCTACGACCAATAGGAGCGGAAAAGTAACCATAAACGCAAGTGAAACTGCGGGAACGGCTAGTTTATTATAAACCCTTAAATGGAGAGGTGTCTCGTTCGAATACCATCTGTACTTTGGAGGTTTTCACTAAGCCGGTCTACTCATTAAATAAATAGATACAGCTTGATCGTTCTATTGTGTATGTCACTATACAAAAGCCACAAGTCATCTTTAATAAAAATTGTGTTGTCTGAAAAAATGATAGACATAGCTGATTATTTTTTTATCTTAAAAAGATTTTGTTTTATTAGGTAATTGACAACAACATATTTAAAACAGTGATAGGACTTCGTGTTACAGTATTTCAGAAAAAAAAACACCGTCTCAGTCAAGCTGCCCGCGGGTATTTAAGGAGCAACAAATTATTCATTGCTCTCTCAAGCATTAGATATATTTAAAACATATCAAAGGTATGACAATTTTAAAAAATATTGCAGCTAGACAACCTTGCTTTACGTGAACGAACTACAAGAAGGTCATTAGGTGAAACAGAAACTCTTGTATCTAAATAAACTAGACCGCCAATAAATAGAAATCTTTTTTGTTTTCGAAGAATGATTACTACCAAAATATATTTTACAGTAATTTATTTCTATATATATATATATATAAAACCTTTCGAACTTACCATAAACATGAAGTCATGTTTATGACAAGTTCGAAAGGTTTTACTAAGAACTTATTATTTTCAGATCAGTAATCAAAGGGGCATTGTCATGGGCGTACCGAGTTCAGCTGCCCTCCCTGGCTTTAGCAAGTCTATGTAGTACTAAGGTAAGTTTGATTAAAATTTTGTTGGGTACACTCATGGGCATTGACAAGGGGAAATTTTCCATCTGGCATTTGTAGCACCAGACCATCTTGTCAGTTAAATATAGTATTGCAAACCAGGCAATTCAGCTCAAAGGCCACCTTTATATATACAACCACGTCAATAAACAAGCACATTACTGGTACTTGTTTCAGGCCACAGGAGTCCTGGTAACCAGTTACCACTCGCTCCTAACCCTATAACGCTTCTTCTGAAACTCTTTTGGATTGAAGGCCTCGGATCGGTAGCATATTTATCAGTATCCCTGGTCTTCTGTACGGTGGAGGTACTTCTCTGGTGTATCAGCTAATACTCGAGATATCCTTAAAATAATTGCTAATGTCATCATTATTATGTGACGTCTACTGCTGAACGTATGGCTCGCCTAAAGACATGATGCACCGCCTTGATCCAATGTCTCTCTGCTACTTTGACGAAGTCGGCGTTCCATCTAGGGGGGAGAAAGTCACACATTTTGCTTAACCCTGTGTTTGCCATGTCAGTGAGTGCTAGCTACTCATGTGTGGTATTTGTATACGTAAGTAAAACGGCTTTTGCTTTTTCAACACGCTTTCATCAACTTCTGTATGTAGTAACTTTTAACTTTGGAGTTCCATGATATAATTATGTATTTACACGGGAATTAACGCGATCACGAAAAGGTATTACATATCTCTGAATTGCCTTACGTTTCTACCAGGGCCGTGGTCACAGGCTGACTGGCTCAGTGGTGCACGCCCTCCGTCGTCGAGATCGTGAGGTGGAAGGTTCTTCATCCACCCGCACATTTTCGATGTTTTTGTTTCGTCTTGTACCGTCACATACTATACTAACAGTGTTCCTATTCTGTAAGTAAACCGATGTGCCCCTATTCTGGTGTTCACCCGACTGCGCATAAAAGCGAAGTGGCATGTTTTTTATCACTGGATTCCACGCAGTAGATTGAACCTTCTTCCCGATTGAAAGTTTTGTATTTTTTTATTTCAATCGCTTCACATACAACTCTTAAGTAAAAGTGACATTCCGTGGAGAGGACTTGCGTACGGTGAAACTCAATGATTCGAGTGCATGTTCTGCAATCGCTGATTTGCTAATCTGTCGGTTCTTCAGCACAGCCATATGTTCTTTGACCCTTTTAGCAATAGCCCGCTTTGTTTGGCCTGTGTAGGAAGTGTAGGAACTACCGCAGCTGCAATTTATTTTGTAGACACCGGGAGCTTGTAACGGCAAGACATTCTTCGGTGTACCCACGATGTTTTGAATGGAGTCGGAATGGAGTATTTCTTTAACACGGAGCCGATCTTATCCGTTACTCCTTTGACATATGACCTTTTCGTGATCGCGTTAATTCCTGTGTAAATATATAGTTTGTATGTATATGTAGTTTGGTGATAATACTATAATTTGGCATTTTGGAGCTGATGGAGCAAGGAGGTCGACAGCGGAACTCTTCAGTGGTTACTAGTAAACCCCTCGAGTTTGGGCTCGTATGATTTGTTTTACTATGATCTTGATGACTATGGTCTTGATGATGGAACCAGGAGGTAGATAGTTAATTTCTTTCATACTTTTTAATTTGGTTTTCCTAGTAAAGCATGTTTTTTAGTTTTTTTAACCATAATTTATTATGCAACTAAACTGGTGAACAAACATATAGGATATCTTATGGTAAGCGATCACCATTGCTTATACTCTATTCCGCTCCCCCGTGTAGCTAACAAGGACTACTGCAACTACTATATCAGTCAGGTGACTGCAATCCAAACAGAAATAAGTCGTACAGTACTCCTAACAAATTATTTTGATTACAATGCTCGTACAAAAAGCTACATGCCTAAGACCTTCATAATGTATTCCCTGAAGTCCTTAAGGAAACAATATTATATATACAAATGCACTTATAAAACTAAAATTGAATGAGGCTGCGTTATCATGCGGTGATCCCCTGAGAATTTCATGTATTACATTAACACTGTCACATTTTCTTCCCTACGCGTAATAAATAATAGCTACACACTCATCACAGTGACCTTTTGTCCTCCGACATAACAATGGAGCAGAAAGATGGAAAATGAGATATCCATATTGTGGTGTAGTAAGAATGAGTCACCTACCGTCAGGGAAGCGAGCTGACTACGAAAAGGGTTTATTTTTCCAACTTTTCATCGACCAATAAAAAGTGGTTGCTATATTTTTTCACTGTTGTAATAGTGCACAGCAAGGGTTTAGCCTCATTGAAATAATTATATTCAAAAATTACGCTCTTCCTCAGGAAATCAGAATAGCACCCAGTCGCCTTTCATTCAAGGCGAAGGTACGAGCTCTCCTCTTTTAAAATTTAGCAGGATCATCACAACATTAATACTTTATATATTATAATGCATGTATTTATCTTTTTATGTATGTATGTATATGTGTATACATTTATATATTCCCACATTTTAAACCTCGCCTCTTTTTTGTTTTGGTATTTATTTTTCTTTCATTTGTTCCAAAGTTTATGATATAAACTTAGTGCACCTACTTCACCCATTTCTGCACCACCCTAGGGTAGATTGGTAGAGAATGCCTATGGCATTAAGTCCGCCATTGTACATTTTTGTGCATAAAGTTTTAATAATAAAAAAATAAATAAAATAAAAAAATACATTTTCTGTGTGTTTTAATTCGTAGTTTAGACCTTTTAATGATATATTTATATACTTCGTATAGTCTCTGCATGCATTATTCTAAAGTAGTTTAACAGGAAACGCCTCTTATTGTTAGGTGTGCCATTCAGAAATTGGGCATAAATTATGAAAAAATATTGATAGTAGAGAGGCAGTTTGAATTTTTACTTGATAATTATCCATTTTTTAATAACTAGAACCCATATTTATAGACTAAGAATAGTATTTTTGTTGTCTAATGATGCGTTCCTATAATCAAGAAACGATTCGTTTTGCTTACGGACGGTACGTTGTCTTTTCAAAAGTAAAACGATACGACGACCGTAAGCAAAACGAATCGTTTCTTGATTATAGGAACGCGGTATAAGTCATCGTTTAACTTGTTTACATTCAGTTTCTATAAAGATTGTAATAAATAGCAATTGAACAAACATAAATTAAAAATACAATCAATTCAAAAATCCTTTTAACGATTAGAAAAGGGCTGATGATCTTCGTACGGCTAAAAAGATTTTCTTGAATTAGGTATAGCTAAAAACATTCTTGATCAAGTCACCTTTCAACAAAAAAAAAAACTAAATCATTCACCTCATTTTTGCGTCGGTGGTTAAAAAAGACTAGCTGTCGGTTTTTTTTACCAGGTCCTTTTCTCTATTACTGTATATCTATTGGGGATATTGGCGTTGGTAGTTTCAACCATGTAAATGTAGAAAAACATGAATTAGAAATAAATTTGTAGCTTTCTGATTATGAATGTGAAGACTCGTAGGATTGCACGTCAGAATTGAAAACAAAATAAACACACACACATCTGTGTATATGTATCTGAGCGTTACGGTCACGCGAGTTCAGTGCTTTTTCCTCATGGCAAAAGTGCCCAACGTGGCTTAAGAAGTTTTCAATTCAAAAAGACTTTCCGCGTTTTCGTTTACCCATATTTCAGGTCAAATCAGCAGCAACTACATATGATCGTATAAATCATACTTTTTTTATTTACAGTTTATTATTGAAAATTGTACAAAAGAATACATTACTACCCATGTCCAACAGAATAGCAAAAATTTTTTACGTGAAATCGACGTGAACCTTATTCAAATGTGTATTAAAATGTTTCGCGGAGATTGAAACAATTTTTGTAAATGGGAATTTAATACCTTTTGTTTGAAAAAATTATTCGCATTAATAACCCGGTCAAATAGATATTGCTGATATATATTAGGCCGGGGATAAAGTCTTTTCATATTTTGTATGTATAAAATTGAAGAAAAATCGCTTTGGTTGTACTGTTTGTATATGGCTGGTTTTAATATCAATAAATATAGGACATTAAGAAAAATAACTTTCCCGCTATTTTTCAATTGTTTTTCTGACCGCCAAAATGAGTGAATCTAACGAAGAAATTCGATACATTCTGAAGTTTTATTACAAAAAGGGAACAATGCGACACAAGCCGCGAAAAAATTTGCGACGTTTATGGACCTAATGCAGTATCAGTACCTAGGAGTAGCAACAAGTTGGTTCAAGGGTTTTCAGTCCGGGAATTTTGATGTCAAAGATGCAGCTCGCTCCGGTCGCCCTCATACGGATAAAGTCGATGCCATTTTTGAAAAAGTTGAGCAAGATCGGTATATTATTAGTAACGACATACCCGAGGGACTCAGAGTTGACCACAAAACAGTTTTGACCCATTTGAAAAAGTCTGGCTATACAAAAAAGCTCGATATTTGGATGCCACACGAGCTCACTGAAAGAAACCTAACGAATCGTGTACTCATTTGCGATTCTCTATTGAAGCGTAATGAAACCGATGAAAAGTGGATCACCTACGACAAGAACGTGCGAAAAAGATCGTTGTCAAAGGATAGTCAAGCTCCACAGACTGTAGCGAAACGCGGATTAACACGCAATAAGGTGATGCTGTGTGTATGGTGGGATTGGAAAGGCATCGTTCATTATGAGCTTTTACTGCCGACCAAAACCATCGATTCGGATCTCTACTGCCAACAACTAATAAGACTTAAGCAAGAAATTATGAAAAAACGGTCTGAATTGATTAACAGAAAAAGAGTGGTCTTTCATCATGATAACGCCAGACCACACACATCTTTGGCCACTCAGCAAAAATTGAGAGAGTTTGGTTGGGAAGTATTAATGCATCCACCATTTAGTCGTGACCTTGCACCCTCAGATTTGTACCTGTTTCCGTCTCTTCAGAATTCCTTGAATAGTGTTAAGTTAACATCAAGATAGGACTGTCAAAACTACTTGTCGCAGTTTTTTGATCAAAAATCCAAAGATTTCTAAAGCTACGGTATTATGTCATTACCCATTTCCCTCGACCTTATACATCGTATGTATTCATATTGTTACGACACTTAAAATGTACTTACTAATTTGTAATTTTTCAGATAACTTTGGAACAGAATATAGTAATAAAAACAAACACAAACAAAGAAAAAAATATATCTATGGTTCACGTTTTATATTCCTCTACCCGTTTACTTCGTTTAGTTGAACTGTTTTTTTACTAGTACAAGAACACATGTCAAGGTGTCACTTTTTACAGTACATTCTAAGTCAGATTGTAGTCTAGAAGATAAGACGCCAAACCCTCTTACACGTGCCAATACTCACAGAAGAGCTTTTTTTCGGCTCGTGTATTTAAAACAAAATTCAGCTACGCCATTCATAGACTAGTACGAAAACAGATTAAAGAATAAAAAAAACAATCAGGATGTTTCGTTTCTTACTAGATTTTTCATCTAGAGATCGGCAGGAAATTTCAGGTTTGGAGGTATGTACAATTGTATATATCACACCTTACTGGTGTCGAGGAACTCATTGTTGAGAATGTTGTGGTGGCTGTTCCAGTCTGTTATTACACGCATAACTAGTGCTCTTGTTAATCGCTTCTCTAGCTTGTTACTTAATGCTATTAGGACTGGGATCACGTCGAAAGTGTATTGGGTAGGGTTTAAAGCCGTAACTGCATGATCGCAAGACCGACACCTCAGCGATTGTGCGATTTAATCAACACTTAAATACTGCCTAGTTTCATAATACTACCATGCAAAAACCTGCCTTAAGTGAATCATGAGTTAAACTAAAAAAATAACGTAAGTACTCAGATGTTTAACATATAAAACATTAAAACCTTATATTATTAAAAGCTTATGTGGGAGAGCCATGCTTCGGCACGTATGGGCCGGCTCGACTCCGCTCGTTACCACAGTCTCACAGAAAATCGGCCGTGAAGCAATGCTTGCATTGCATTTCGCCGCGCGAGTGAGGTTACCGGAGGCCCTAACCCTTCCCTCTCCCTTATTCCCCCCCTCCCCCTCTTCTCCTACTCCTACCTTAAAGGGTGGCAACGCACTTGTGACTCGAGTTGCAGGTGCCCATGGGCGGCGGTAGTCATTTACCATCAGATGACCCGTCTGCTCGTTTGCCCCCTATACCATAAAAAGAAAAAAAGAACCGACTCTTTAGAAGGTTTTTAATAATAATTTAGATACTTGTGAATAGCTATCGGATATAAAAGGATCACATTGTGAAACATGTATAAACGCGACATCTAGGTAATAACAAATAAGCGACAAAAAGACACTCACGTTATGTCCAACATCCATCGGAGCCAGCATCGGCAGTTCACGTCTTCTCGGTTTACGCCACATTAGAACTAATGCAGCAATCAGAAGCACGCTTCCTGCACCAATCACAGCCCCTAAAGCCGCACTCCATACATTCCCGTGCACTTCCCACAACGCTGGTCTTTCTCCCATCCTCGCTTCAGGAACAACAGCATCAACAGTTTTAGTTGTAGAATCCATATCAATATTTTTCTCAATATTATTCAATATGTACTGCCATGTCGACTCGTGCCCGCGTCTCTCTGCCCATAGCTTATCTGTTGATAACGAAATTAGCTACGTATAATAGTTACATCGATCCATGCTTGGGTATGGTGTATGTACTACATGTTTAATGGAAAATTACGTATGTTATAAATGTAGGTATACAGAAATCTATGTTAATATTGATTTGTGTTATTCATGTTGGTCTGGAATGAGAACGCTGAAGCGTCAGAAAGACAATTCTTTCAACCTCTGTGTGTGTGTTCATACTGCTCACGTATGAGTGGGTTGATAATATACATTACGTATAAGTTACTTTTTGATACGTTTATTCTCATTACGTGTCACATTATAACTAACACAAGCTAACAGACAGCTGAATTACTATATGAATACAATTACAATACGAAAACTAGCCTCTAATAAGATTATTTGAGGATTAGTAATGTCTGTGTACTTATAAAGATTCTATAGTTTAAGTAAGGAGTATACATATAATGGTTTTAACAATAAAACTAACCATAACCACATATAGCTACAAAAACCGAAATGTAAAAGGAATTCCTGAAATCAAACTCGTGTTTCCCTAAAGTGAAATGGTCCCATTACATTATGTAGACACCGACGCGTCACTTATGAGGCCGTTGACGCACGAAATACCTTTTAGTTTTATAACTCACATACGTATTAGTAACACTCATAAAAAAATAACAAGAAATTTCAATAACATTATTTGAAAATTCGATGCAATAAAAAAACAGGGTCAAAATAAATACAAAAAAAAAATACCAATAACTTTGTATTACACAAAAAAAAAAGAAAAAAAAAATTTTGAAATTCAAAAATGGAACTTACCCATAAGTAGAATGTATGTTGTTTTGAATGCAACTTGTTCGATATTCAACTGGTTAGACACGTGCGTAGGGCGGGCGGGCGCGCGCGACTGGCCGGCGGCGGCTCTTCTTATCATTAAAACGACTTGTTTACCCCGACGGGACGCCGTGATCTGTGTCGCGATGTTGACTTGATTGCGCCAAAGTAATAGCAGACTATAATACTGTTAAGTACGACTCATTTTACATACATCACCATATTTTATTTTGAAGTCAAATGTGTTTGTAGCTAAGTATGTGCCTACTACCAGATATAGGGATAAAATAATGCTTTGCATACAATATATGCAACAATGACATTGACATATATTTATCAGAAAATGTATTTACGAAAGATGAGAAACATTATCCTGCGAATTTGTACCACGCATGTGGCGTTTCGAAATTCAATCAAAACTTCTTACCTGAATTCAATTGAAACTTGAACCGAATTCATTTCCTTAATCTTTAACTTAACTTTATATTTTACAGAACTTTTTTTGTTTTTCTTGACGTGATAACGTTTTATAAATGGATAGTTGCCGGCTGCACGCACGATAAATTATCACGTTCCGCCTGAGCCCAGCGTGCAAGCGAGAGCGCGGAACAAGCGACAAAGAGGCACGATCGGCCTAAGCGTTCGTTTATTGGCGTTGATTTGATTTCAGTTTATTTCTATAACTAATTGTTCGTGATTATATTTAAACAAATTATTTAAATTAAATTTGCATAAACTGTAAATAATATTTGAAAATTAAAAATTAATGTTTTCAACCAGAGTTTAAAAAAATTGTGTTTTCTTATTACGTTATCATTATCACGTAAAATTATCGTCCGTAAACCGACTTTACAGACAACCAATATTTTTTTTATCGTGTAGAAACGGCCACGAGTCATCACCTCACCGGAGCCTAGGGTGAAGTGGTATGTCGGACTCGAAGCAACTAAAACCACACGGTGTTCCGTCACAAGTGAGTCTATTGCAGGGGACCCGGGATACCCTAAGAAGGAAGCTACCCCTGCAGACTTTGGCCGCCTGATTAGCAGGCGACTACACCGATAATTCACAGTGATCCTAATGCATTCCGTTTGTGTTAGTTGGTTGACAAAACGGTTTGGGTAAATCTAGTTGACCCTTCTCACTCTACGACAATATTATTACGCTTGCAGTTAATATTTACCACTGCAGTTATAACCAAATGCTTTTATTTTATTTATCATCCTTCTCAGGAAACAACAAAAACACAGAGGTTATGAAAAACGTTACTGTAGTGTAAACATTTCGCTAATTTGCTGTTTATGACGTCTCGTTAATCTTTCACCTTGGACAAGGTATACATACATGTGTATGTATGTATTGTATATACTTGGTAGACGTAAATGGCAACGCAATAATCCTTGTAATCTTTTTGTAGAGTTATTTAAAATCGAAAAACGACTTTCTTCTATTTTGTTGGTCTAGTAGTTAGTGATCTTGACTGCTGAGCAGAGGTCGGGGGTTCGGTTCCCACCGAGGACAAATAATTGTGTGATTAGCATAATCATTTGTTCTGTGCCTGGGTGTAATTTATCTGTAACTAGCAACTCGCCCCGGCTTCGCACATCTTCAACAATCATCAACATATTTCAATAAATTTACACAAAATTGTAACAAATTATACACCTAAACCTTCCTCATGAATCACTCTGTCTATTAGGGAAAACCGCATGTAAATCTGTTCAGTAGTTTTTCAGTTTATTGCGAACAGAGAAGAAAGATACGTAGACGTGAGTGAAGCTGCCGTGGGAACAATATTGCACTAATTAATTTGATGTATCAGACAAACTTTTCAGCTTTCAGTTACACATGTTCCTTTGATATCAAATAATTATATTTTTTTATATCATTCATTAAAATAAAAGTTAAACCCTGTTCCCTTAATCTTCTCATAGTGGTAAACTGTATGATAATATCACACGCAGTGGCGTAGCTAGGTAACCAAAGGCCCTGGGGCAAAAATAAACTAGGGCCCCAACTAAACTATTTAAAATCGTTTTTTCCGTATTCGTGTTCCGTTTTAATTTAATTAAATTTTAATATAAATAGTGGTTTAGTTCCAACTCTAGTATAAACCTGATAACTTCTGGTTCTAAAAAATCTGGTTTATTTATATTCCGAATGTGCGCGAAATTTTCACTAGTTCAATTTATAGTTTGTAAGCCAAAGTCTGAGGGCCCCGGGGCACTGCCCCGTCTAGCCCTCCGGTAGCTACGCCACTGATCACACGCCATTGTATATAAATCTTCGAAAGTAGCTTAGCTTAGCATAAGTTAAGTTAGGTATGTTTTCTTGAGCATATAATTTTTTTTAAAAAATAGCATGCTAAACTTTTTTCCGTTAAGTAGAAGTAGTGCGCCGGTTAACTTGAGAGATGGGAAAAGTAAATTGCATATTACGCGGTTAATATGCTATAAGCGAGGTTCTTGTGGATTTCATAGCTTTAGTAACGAATGTTATGAGTGTCGAAGAGAGTTTTATAAACACGTGAGGTATGTACTTATAACTATTATCATTTTGATTTTAGTCTGATTTTAAATGATTTTAAAAGCACGGGTCCAAAACATAATCGATCGATGGATTATCGTATGGCGTCCATTACTGGCTAGGCTTTGCTGTCAGTTTTACCACAATCAAGACGGTGATTGACGAATAACCCATCGTTTAATACAGTGATTGATGGTTGCATGATATTTATTGCCCAAATAATAGGCAATCCACCACTGTGCGGTTCTCCAGAAATTTTTTGCCACGCACAACCCAATCTCTGGAACAAATTGTCGCCTGCTGTATTTCCGGACCGATACGACCTTCAAACCTTCAAGAAAAGAGCGTACTCCTATCTCAAAGGCCTGCAACGCAAAACGCAAAAATCGGGATATTCATCGCGCAACCATCAATCATGACTTTTGAGTGAACGTGTAATGGCATGGTACATTTTTTTGGGGACGGTACATTTTTTTTAGTACCTCCTGTCTTTTTCAGTACAACAATTTGTGATGATCGGTTGAGTAGCTTGAAAGCGTAACAAACAAATTCACTTTCATATTTATAATATTAATTAGGATTTAAGTTTTTATCAAAAGTTACCGTAGCTTACACCGTAATAGTGGTTGCTTTTAAGGCAATAAGTATCGTCTGTCTATCTGTCTGTTCGCGATAAACTCAAAAACTACTGAACAGATTTTCATACAGTTTTCACCTATATATAGAGTGATTCATGAGGAAGGCTAGGGTATATAATTTGTTAAGGTTTTGTGTAAATTGGTTGAAATATGGTGATGATTGTTAAAGATGTCTCTGCTACTTGTGCGAAGCCGGGGCGGGTTGCTAGTGGCATACTACTTTAGTTAACACATGTTCTATTGATGTTATTTATTTGATTTTAATAATAATTGAAAATTTAGCAAAATTATTACCGATTTAAAGACCACCAATCAAATGCTTTACTAGAGGATGTTAAAAAAAAATACTATTCGATCATGTTACCAGAGAAAACAGTTAAAATATGGTTATAGTAATCCCTTATTCAAGTTTTTTTGCTCATAATTACAATCAAACTTGTAATAGAGGGTTATTTTATGAATATCCATATAATTTTGAGGGAACGCCTGTATTCTCAGCAAAATCTTTAGTATGATTGACGTCCATCAGAGTCAGTGACTAATGTCGATATGACGTCAATGCCGACTAATGCCGCGTTCCTATAATCAAGAAACGATTCGTTTTGCTTACGGACGGTACAATTTCGTTGAATTTTGAAGGAAAATTTTACCGTCCGTAAGCAAAACGAATCGTTTTTATGTTGGCATAAGATGATTTATTATTACCTATCAAATAGACTTATACATCTTTCCTATTTACTCTAACTGTATTATTGTACTGTATTTTAAAAGCGTTGTGTACGAAAGTCTCCTCATAAAACTTTCCAAGTATCCGTGCCTGTCAATAATATAGAATTGGAGCGTAACAGACTTTTCCTTTAAAATTGCCAGAGTTCGCTTCTAACGAGGAATTTTAACGATGATCTAAACCTTCACATACCTACTTCGAAGAATTCTACTGTCATAAATATATCTTTTTAAGGTTCCGTTCCTGAAAAGATAAAAATGAACCTTTATAATATGATCACTTCGTTATCTGTCGTCGTCTGTGTGTCTGTCTGTCAAGACCCTTATACTCAGGTTGAAAATTACATCAAATACTTATGTATACGACCCCTTGAAGCTGTATGAAAATCAAGCTTTTAAGTTAACGCAACACACGGCTATTTAAGCCATATATTTTAACCTATTTTAACTCTACGAAATCGAAACCTACAGAATTACGTACGTAATTCCCATTGTCAAATCATGAAATTTAGTGAGAAAGAAGCAAGGTATCGCAAGTAAAGCAAAAAAAACAAAAATCGTTAATTTATCGTTGCATAATTTATTTTATAATTACAAACTTATATTTTGCGGTTGGACAAGTCATTGTGATATGATATGTGTACGATCTCACTATCGTACATACAAATAATTTTTACTTTTTACATATAGATAATTTTATGCACACGTTGCGACCTACTCTTGGCTGCGCGTTGTTATTATTATAAATACATTAATAAATACTTTATAATTTAGTACGCTACCAACTATTATACCTACAAACACTATCAAGGAAAGATTCGCTACTCTACACATTTTATATACCTTTACTAGAATATACTATTTACCTTTGACTGTCTTTCCCGCGTACTCAATTACCTACTTAACAACTATCCTACAGTGTACAAGCTAACTGGCCTGTACAATATGCGTGTATCAATGTATGGTTGAGTATTTTTAAAACGGCAAGTTAAGTTTGTCTTCAAAAATATTCGAGAATCAATTCCCGACATTGGACGAACTACATACAAGTTTGTACGGAACTCTCGTTGCGTGACTCAGACACGCACTTATCTTGTTTTTTTGGTAATTGCAGACCTTGTTAGTCAATTACCAAAGTTGATCTATTATACCTACTCCATTTTATTTTTTTTGTAATTGGAATTTATTTTTTATGTTATTTATAAATTATATTTGGACGAGAAGCTACTTATCACCTACTCACAATTCTCTAACACGCATTCTTTTTTATGTTACCCGCAGTTTCGGTTGGCATTTAAGATAATGTGGAAGCTCACACGTAGTACTGCATACGCATAGAAACTACTCTATGATAATACTGGTTGGTATAATACGGAAACACATTTGTATATATTTACACTACATAGGTACATATCTCCAGTAGTATTATAAACATTTAGTTACCAAGTAAAACATTCATTTGAGTACCTTTATTCAGGTGGTATTTTAATCCGCCTATCACATAAAATATTGTCCCTGTCATAATGGCAGAGCGTATGCTTGACATTTTTGTGTGTAATGTCACTGAATAAATACTGATAAATAAACACCTAATTAATGTTTTAGCCAGAGATCGATCACGAAAGTTTTCTTTTAATGTATACAATTGTATACAAGATAATGAAAAAGTATTGAATGGAGCGAATTGTGCTATATGATGTACATCATAAATCGTCCTATTGTACTCCCAATACCTTATTTACCTACCCTCAAAACAAAACCTTGATGGATAAACACATCACTACGATGTATATCTAAGCGTAAGGGTGGCAGTGAATAGGTTGAGTGCCTATTCATGACACGAAAGCCTTAATGGCGTGATTTCTGTTATTTATCTACATTACGGAGTACGGAATGCGAACGTGTGAACATTACCTTCCAACCTATATATAGTTATTCGCGTCTGAGTAAGACATCTTAGATTTGAAAATAACTTTTAACAAAAAATTTAACCGACGAAAAGAAGTAAAAAGCAAAAAAATACCTAAATAAACCTTTTAAGTCTTGAGTATTAAGTTTATTTACATAAACTATCAAACTTTATACAAACTAATTTTGAGTCGGCGCCAAACAACAAACTGATTAATTATCTAAATTTTATAAGTATCTACGTATAAATGGAGAAGCCTGTATGTAGGTAATTAATCATTTTATATCGACTCAAAATTGGTTAATACAAAATTTGATAGTTTATGTAAATAAACTTAATACTCAAGACTTAAAAGGTTTATTTAGGTATTTTTTACTTTTTACTTCTTTTCGTGGGTTGAATTTTTTGTTAAAAAGGTTTTTTAATTTATGATTTTTTGTGGCTTCCGTCATCTTTTATTACACTGACAACTACTATCTTTTAATATATTTAACACCAAATACATAAAAACGCTATCAGATATCTTTTCTTCAAAGTATTAAGTATAAGTCTTCATATTAAGGTTTCTGTCACTAAAACTACAGTTTTTATATCTAACTTCTGATTATTTGGGAAAGGTATGGTTTCCATCATCGGCTCAGCTTCATGATGTGAGGATTCCTAAACGCAAATACCTGATTAAGTTATGAACAGTAAACAGAAACACAATTCGTTCTTACAATTTTCGAAGGTTTTCTCAATTTTTTCAGGATCCCATCATCAGATCCTGACACTTCCTTGACATGGGACCACCCTTGAGGTATACCCTATCTAACAAAAAAAGAATCATTAATTCATAAACATTGGAGTAAGGGCTGAACATACATAAAAAAAAATATATACGGTCGAATTGAGAACCTCCTTTTTTATTAGTGGCTTAAAAATAAATTTGTTTATTTTTTTTATGGGATAGAAGGCAAACGAGCAGACGGGTCACCTGCAACTCAAGAGCCACAAGTGCGTTGCTGGCCTTAAGGTGGGAGTAGAGGAAGGGGGAAGAGGGGGAGAGGGGGGAAGAGGTGGGGACGGGAGGGTTAGGGCCTCCGGTAACCTCACTCACTCGGCGAGCACAACGAAAGCATTGCTTCTGATGATCTTGAGAGTCCTTTAATAACAATAATTACAGATATATTACAGGTAAGTAAATCCTTATTTGGAAGTGAGATGCTATGCAGCTATATGAATGGTGTTGGAGTAAAAAAAGGAAGAAAAATCATTTGTTTTGGCACGGCAAAACAATCATAAATTTAACAATAGAAGGAAAAAAATAATCCCACTAATATTAAAAATGTGAAAGTTTGGATGGATGGATGGATGGATAGATGGATGGATGGATGTTTGTTACTCCTTCACGCAAAAACCGCTGAACCGATTGCGATGAAACTTGGTAAGTAGATAGCTGGAGACCTGGATTAATGCATAGGTTACTTTTTATCCCGATTTTCCCACGGGATCGGGACTTACGCGGCTGACACCGCGTGGCGCTGCTGGTACAAAATAAAACAAACAGCAGATGAGAAACAAAAGACATACAATAGCATTTACAAAGAATTTCTCGCGACGGTATCGACGGGGATCGAGATCAGCATTGCCTGGTACGAATAGGTGCCTAACCAAGTGCTGGTATTCAACTGGACTCCAATGACATGGAGGAACGTGACCAAGACGTTTAAATATTTAATGCATATGCATATTTAGAACCAGTGACACCTACATGAGTTACTTTTTGTTATACATATACCTAATACATAAATATCCTTAATAATCACCAAAATTTTCCGCTGCACGTTCTTTATCATAAACTAGCAACCCGCCCCGGCTTCGCACGGGTAGTAAAGATATCTTCAACAATCATCATCATATTTCAACCAATTTACACAAATCTTTAACAAATTATACACCTAAACCTTCCTCATGAATCACTGTCTACTGGTGAAAATCGTATCGTGAACAGACAGACAGACAGAGAGCGGCTGGGGACTTTGTTTCATAATATTTAGTGATACTCTCATATAATAATATTGCTTTTGCTTTGCGTTGTCGTAGACCATCTAGTAAGTTACCTATGCTAACAAAAATAAATTAACGTCCCTAAACGTCAGCAGTGCTTAATGTTGACTGATAGGTTCGGTATCTTTATTTATCAGAGCCTGCGAGACTCGCGAACAGAATTCTTAATAGAGGGTAGCTAATAAAAGAATTTGCATACTCTGTAAATTGTTGCTGACGGCTTTAATATTCATGGAATTTGTATAGTATTTTTTATTGACGGGTTGTGTGTTAAGATTCAACGAAGAATATTTTAATGACCTATTTTTTGTTACATACTTTTATAAAAACCTTGGATGGAACTCAACACTCAACTATCAACTCAACTCACACAAGATCAGAATCAAAATACCAGTGAATAAATCTTTAAGAGATTGTAATTTGTAAGTCGCTTCTAAAGTTTTTTGGTTATAAGCACCCGTTAACATTTAACATAAATGTGTATTTGAAATTCTCCAAAGTGATTTAATATTAATGATAAATAATATATCAATCTATTTTTAAAGGAATATTAAATGATAACAACTCGTTAAATCCCATCCAAACTTCAGTACAAAACCAGTAAAGTGAATGACAATTTCTGACTTACTGTGGACGTGGACTAACAAAAGGACCAGGTTTAAACCATTATTTATCTGGTTTTCGAATATTTACAGTTTAGTACTTTCGTTAGTCTACGTATTGTAAATAAGACGACTTATGTTCAGGATTCTGGCTACTCTAGTTCCATTATTGAAATCCCAAATAAATAAGTAGGTACTCGTAAACTAAGGAAATAGCTTAATATATTAAATATTGCTAAAATAAGGTAACATGCTATGCAATTTTGTCGTGTCTACACTATATTCAAATTTTTCGCGGTTTAAAATCTAACTCAAGAGTTCTAACCCTAAGGTACATATGTAATACATAACAATGGTGTGCTTTCTCTGCACGTATGAATTCTAATTACAAAGGGCCCTGCTGGGCAGACAAAACTTTCTTGCTGAATTTCTCCTGTTCTGTTAAAGATCCCTTGGAGTTAATACATGAATTGAGAGGTACATAGGCACAAGTTACGATCAGTATTATTTTTATGTGTTCGGAGCGTAATACAACCGAGGGCCCCGCTGGATGGATCGGGCGATTTATTGTAATTTCTATCAAAACCGTTGAGGTACATTGAATCTTGTTAATAAATTCGTGAGGTACATTGAACAAAGAAAGCATTGCCATTAGTTTTTTCGGTCTAGCTCGAGAGGCCCCGCTAGATCGATATACATGTCGAAAACATCAATAAAATATAAATTTCGTGTTGTCCCACGAAATCACCTATGGTGGAAATTTCGACTGCGCTACGGTATTTTTTAAGACCTGCAATAATACCTTTTGAAACAAATAGTGTATTTGAATTCTTGTAACATTTTCTTTGGTATTACAATCGCCATTTTATTTTAGTAGCTTAGTTTGAAAGATATCAATGTAAAAAGTGTTCACGTCACGCCGTGATCAAATTGTTCCACCTACACGACGTTTTTGTTCAAGGTAAATATTGGATAGATAGATAGACAACTCTTTTTTTGTACATAATTTTTTAATGGAAGTAACATACATTTACATAATAATATAAAATATAGTATAATGTACAAAGAGCGGTCTTATTGCTAGATGCAATCTCTTCCAGGCAACCTTAGGATGGATCAAAAAGATTCGGAATGGTAGTGGCAGTTGATGGTGTATTTAAAAAAAAGAGAATACAAAAATAAAATTTATTTGTCATTTCTAATAATTATTGATTTAAATGTTGTTTTAACTTTCTGTTTATAAAGTTAAATACATTAACATATCTTAATTTAGATTACATTTTAATACTTGGCATATTTACATCAATTTATTTACTGTTACAGTTTAAAATTAAATTAACCAAATACGTCGCATCCACTACGTCATGGGTACTAGTGGAACGGAACAGTGACGTAAAAGAAATCTGAGACATAGGTTACATGACATGTGTGAAATATTATTGACTCTAAATTGTTCTATTTGTCTTGGTGGTCAGCAGTGATAGTAATATTGAAAGTTTGTTTAGTTATTGTATTGCCATAGTTGATTTAAATTAAAAGTACTAGTCGGCAGTATTTTGTACACCATACCTAATATCCTAAACGTGACTTTAAATTCCCCTTGCGTCACATGTCTTAATAAAACTGTGATTTAAGAATAAGTACTTAAGAGTGAATATCAAACATAATAAAGACCATTTTGTTAAATAATAATGAAGGTAAAACTGTGTTTAATTTTACTATATATATTTATTGTTTCTTCCATGCCATAGAAATTGTAGAGAGAGAGAGAAGTCTATTATGTTTATATTGATATAACAAAGGTAATTTTTGAAATAGCTAGTTCATTGAAAAAATACTCTGTGTACTTTGTGATGAATAGGAATTCTCTAATAGAAACATCAGTCTCAAATCAGTTTTTTTCGGAATTTCTTTATAATTTTGATATAAATATACTTTTATTAAATTTTATATTAATTATCCAACGCATTTAATCACAATTAAATGAAAATAAAACTTTTTAAGTGGAATTCCCATTACGTGATGTACAAATTTTCTGAACAACGCCCGGCTATTGTTATAAGGGGGGCAGCGAAAATTATCGCTTGAAAAACCTATTGTAAATTATTATTAGACAATGCCTAAAACTAGGCCGACATGTTTATCTTGTCCTAGTTTAAGGCTAAAATCAATGTCTACAGCTTGAGAGGTAATGGTATGTAATTTATAAATGGTGTTTGAAGGTTTAATCGTGGAAGTTTTATTTTGTACTTAGGTCACAGAATATTTAATAATTGTACTTGAGTATAAATTGAGGTATGGGAACCTTATTAGTACCTATCTATAAGTGTTCATTGTAAATAAATGTTATGTAATAAATACAAAATAACTGTATTCTTCTTCTCTGATTGAACGAGTTTGACACTACAGCGGGTGTCCGAGTGGCGTGACGCCAATCTTGTAAATTTTAACCCTTCCAAAGCACAGGCATGACTCTTTTCTGCGAAAGAGAGTGCTTTCAAACATCCACTTTGCAAGATGTATCCTTACCGGTTACAGAACATCTAGGACTTCTAGGCATCACCGTTACGTCCAAACTTAACTTCGGTCAACACATCGAGACCATGGCACAGACAGCTTCCAAGAAATTGGAAGTGATCTCGAAGGTCCGTCGGAACTAAATTCAACTTATTTTTGCCTTTGAATGATTAATTATTGGCAATTTTGGAGTATGGAGTTTATATTTCCATGTGTGGCGTTTTTTAGTTGAGAATATCTCAATAGGAGTCAGTCTCGGAACGTGTCCGGTAGATGACAATAGGTTCTCTCCCTATCACGTGTGTGAAAAATAAGGTTAATATGTAATCTACACCTCTGTAATAAAAAAAGGTATACAGTAGCGTTATAATATTACGAAATTACACTTTTCATAATCAAACTAACCAACATTGTAACTTGAAATGTTTTTTTGTAGTAGGCTACTACCATTACCATACTACATTGAAAAGTTAAAAAAGGAAAAGTTGTCGACTATGGTGTGCACTAATTTGAAATTATTATTATAAACTAGAGATCGCGTGGTGGTCGAATTTCGACCATGGTTTATTTCATTGGCCAATATTACTTGACCTGTCATTGTATAGACTTTTGTACCATGACAGGTCAAAATATATGCTGGACACTCATAGCTGTATGTACCCGTTTTTGCATTTTTTTTAACTTTGTAGCAAATATTGTTAAAATTTTTTAGCATTCGTCACTTCTTCTCTGTATAAACTATAAGTGTGCGAAATTTCATACTCCTCCGTCCGCCCAATTTTCGTAAAAAGGGATCCAAAGTTTTCGCTCCACGCATTAATATATAGATAATAATATTGAAAATTAAATTCTAAACAAATCAAGAAATTTGATATAGAGGTATAATTATGACAATGTAATAATGATATGTCCGATGGAGTTAAACGTACCTACCACAGAAATCTAAATAAGGTAATAGAAATGGTATGTAGCGCTGGGATCTATCAAAAACGCATGTTGCCAACTCGGTGCTACATCTAAATACACAAATAATAACAACACAATCACGCAAACATATGCACCGAGAATGTTATCCAAACTGAACTAAGCCTTATGAATATTCACTAAGATTGATATTACGTCGTATTGGTCCGCTCACTTCACACAAGGATAATAGATTCTGCATTTGTGGTAGTGATTGCGTAATCTACACTAGGGCTTGACTACGGGTAATACCGTAATACCAAGTGAACCAAGGAATAATAGAAGAAACTTATTAGTGGGTTCGTGCTTTATTGTTAAATATAATTTATTCTTTACAAAAAATATAAAAAGATGAATTATTAAAAATTACTGTCCTGTAAAATGAAAATATTTATTCAACAACTGTCTTTTTGGAACAATTTCAATTGCATTTTTGCGTAATAATTAAGGTGGATATCACATTAAATTAAATGGATGACGTGGTTATCAGTCGGGGACTGATCATATTGATGAAAATGAATGTCATCAAATATTAAAAAAAAAAGTGGCATCCCAAATAAGTTCCTAGATATTGTTAAATTATCACAAAAATACGACAGCAAAATTACGATTCCTACAAAAAAAAAACACACTTCACGTTATTCTCGCGTCCACCATTTCAAAGTACTTACTTACTTTTTTATTAAATCGGTTAAAACAATATAAACCTGAACTTACTACATTGAACAAGTTCCATGTGTTAATTGTAGGTACTGCAGATTTTAACAGAGTACGTCGTTTTGTTGATATATTGAAGTCATCCTCCGTAAAATGAATCGAACAAATCCGACTATATGTTATATCCACTTGTTTTTCGTATCTGCATTCTAGGAGAATCTAAAATAAACGAAATAAACCAATGAAATAATATATTCCCTTAAGAAAACAATCTTTCATGTTTCATTTTTATCTTTTAATGTAAAATGTACTGTTTGTGAGTACCACTGTAGGTACTCTAATGTCGTTTATGACATCACTAGCTCGCGACGATTCTCTGTGACCGTGCCACTACAAATGCTAAAGCAAACACTTTAATTCATTGCGTTATACATTTCTTTTTGTAAAACCAAACTGTCAGATAGCATCCAACACAACGGGCAATGTAGTAGTAATTAGAAATAAAGCTGCAAATTATGCCAGTCGTACTATTTATCGGTAGAGTTATGTTTTAAAATGTACTTCTATCAAAAACATCAATAAAAATAAAAGAAAACACTTACCGATGAAAGTTATCCAAATGTTATCCCTTGATTAGTGTAATTACATGTAGTGGACGAATTGCCGCAGTGGGGAATGCTGCAAAACACCATTTTTACAACCGCACTTGCCGAGACAAAGCTTCACGAGTAACTGAGCGTAACATTGCGCACTGGTGGCGTCTGAGTCACCAGCGCGGCGACAAGTTGACGCGTTTATAGCACTTCTATTACCTTATTTAGATTTCTGTGGTACCTACCTATGTTTTAACGAGCTAAGTACAATGACAGAGAAAAAGAACGATGTGCTTCGATAAGCAGATTACCTATTAAGATAAAACCGATGAAAACCAAAAACTCAAATCGTCGCGTAGGTATACTTACCTATCACTGAAATAAAACACAGCTTTTTGCTGTGTATGAATGAAAGTGAATTGTGAAAGAGAGATTAAAATCAACATTTAAAAGTTAGAAAACTTTGTTGCCGCTGGATTCCTCATCAACTCGTCCCAGAACAAAAATGGACTCGTGTTGATTGGTGTAAAAAAATGTTGTTATTGTATAATCACGGATGTTCAAATGCTGTGTATGACATTGTGTCAGGAGATGAAACATGGATATATTGTTACATGCCGGAAAGAAAGCAGTCTTCTGTATGTGTGTTCGAAGGTGACAGCAAACCAACAAAATTGAGGCAGGCAAAAAAACGTAGGCAAAAAAATGATTGCGTTTTTTTTCTCCCGAACGGATCGTGTCTGCACGATCCCACTTGAAGAACAAAATATAGTTAGTGTTGAGTGCTACACCACCATTTGTTTGTCCAGTGTCTTTGAAAAAGTTAGGGAAAAACGACCATGACAATGCTTTGGCGCACACTGCGAACAAGACAAAGTCATTTTTATTTTCTGAAAGGTAAAGATTTGATGAGAGGTATGACATTTACGGGGCTGGAAGAGGTCGTGATAGCTTTCAACCAGCACGTGAAAAAAATGCCCTTAGACCAATGGTCCTCATGTTTTCAAAAATGGTTTGACCGAATAAAAAAGTGTTTAAACTGTAATAGAGGATACTTCACGATTTACTTATAATAGGATTATCTGATTATGATGATTTGAAAAGGTCAAAGATGATTATTGGAAAGGACAGGAGAGGCTGGACCTGGGTCGACATGTTTATCCCGTTTAAATTTGAAAAATCTACCCTTAGCTAGGAAAACAGGAGATGTTTGAGGTTGCCGCTTGCGTAGGTATGAGTTCTGCTTTAGCCACAAGAAAAATAAAGGATTAAAATGACAAATTAAAATTTTTAAATACCCCTGACTCAAAAATCCCATCAACAAATAGAAAAGAGCTGATGATCTTCGGACGGCTGAACAGATTTTCTAGATTTATAGCCAAGAACACTCTCGATTAAGTCACCTGTTAAACAAAAAATATGCTAAATATGCTATAAATTAAATTAAAATCGGCACCATCCGTTTAGAGCTCCTAAACGGATGGTGCCGGTTTTAATTTGATGATGCCACAGACAGACACACAAATACTCAGATACACTTATAACGCCCCTCGTTTTTACTACAGGGATTAAAAAATAATTAAACCGAAAAAGGAAACGAATAGTGGTTGAGCACATTATGTGACCCAAATTAATTATTAATTAACTTTTGCATATTCATTCAATAAAATGGGGTTTTCTTTGATAATTAGAAGCATAAATAGATACTTCCAAATGGTTTCAATTAGTTAGCATTTGAGGCTGTTTGGATCTCGCGCCTTTACGATTGGTGACGGTTTCGTCAGCTCTGGCGACACCAGCGCGGCCCCTGATTGGCTGTCGCCAACGCGGCTAAAACAAAATGGACATCGCATTCTTTCTGATTTTGAAAAATGCTCTCGGCTCTCGTTCGGCAAATGTTCAACACGTAATTTTTTGGTGCTTTGATGAACAATTGTGTAATATAAGTGAAGCCGCAAGAACCCTTTAAACATCGCCCTGCAGGGACTTCGGACATTGTTCGATATCTGGTCTGTGTAATTGCTACACGGCTGACTGAGGACAGGTGTGCTGGAAGGCGTACCCGAGCTGATCTCCAGGTTAGTGGGACCAATAGTTTTCGGTGCTACGTTTGAAACCATTTGTTTACTCAGTTTCTACAGAGTGGGTTTAATGGGAATATAAATATATTCTAAAGAAAAACATAAGTAAGTTCCCGCGTGTTGTCGGCTATTTACACGCCGCTGCACCATAGTTATGGTCCTTCAGATCCTGGATTATGTACTAGCATATCATACATTCAATTAAATACAGTTTTTAAGCAATATTTTTAAATAAAATACTTGGATGTTCGCAGAATAACGAAACTAAAGTTTTCTCGAAGTACCTACTTATTTTTACTTCAGTTAAAATATCCATCGAAAAATAATATTTTACATTTTTCTTTATATTTATCAGGAATTATCAATTTAAAATGTCTAAAGACAGCATAATGGAGGATGCAGAAGATGCAATTCATCCTAAGTTCGTCCTTCTGACGGCAAAAAAAGAACGAATTTTTTCTCGTATGAATGAGTTATATAAGCTTAGCATAAACATTTCTAATTTTGCATCGAGAAGCAACGAAAATTTCATGATTAAGTCCGAATTAATCGATCAAATGCGTAGTCAATTTGAAAATATTTTAGATGAGTTAAATGACCTCGAGTTATCTCAAGATTCATCATTTAAACCAGATTTTAGACCATTGGATGCATTTGATGATCTATATCTTACAGTAAAACGCACCCGAAATAATGTTATTCAGGCTTTGTTACCTGATAAATCATCACATAATTATTCGTACTCATGTAGTGTTTCTAGTAGAATTAAATTGCCCCCTATAGAACTGCCCAGCTTTGACGGCCACACCGAAAACTGGCCTAAGTTTTATGAAAGTTTTAAATCTAACATTCATAACAACACTCAGTTGACTGACTCGCAGCGCGTGCAGTATTTGGTGGGCAAACTGACACGCGACGCTCTCAAAGTCACGGCAGGTATTGTGCCTTCAGGCGATACGTATGAAATAATCTGGGATAGCTTGGTTAAAAGGTTTCAGGATAAACGTGCATTGGGCACGCATTATCTAAATAATATTTTAGAGTCTAAAGGTTGTACAAACACAGCTGACAGTCTTGATACATTTATAGGTATGTATGCCTCATCCGTCGCTGCATTAAAACAGTTAGGTATTGAAGACTTGTCCGATTTTATATTGTTTCATTGTGCATTTAGAAAAATTGATTTTCATACAACTCAAGCGTTCGAATTATCCGTTCGTAACAAAGAAATTCCGTCATACAGTGATTTAGTATCATTCGTACAAGACCGAGTTAAAATATTGCAGCGTTCAAATAATAATAACTCGACGCGCTCGACGCGGGTATCGAACAGTGGCGCGAGCGCGGCTGCATGTAAGCCGTCCGCTTGTCATTCAGCTCGTCCGCATACTTATAAGTCGTTTGTAGCGAGTAATGGTAATGTACCTTCTGCTTTGCCGGCGCGATCGTGCGATTTTTGTAAACAGACTGATCATTTAATTAATGCTTGTTCTCAGTTTAAAAACTTTAATACTCCGTACGCGAGATTTGAATTTATTAAATCAAAACACGGATGTGTGAATTGCTTAAGTGCGTCGCACACTGTTACGTCTTGTAAATCGACTCATGTTTGCAATGTGTGCAAGAAAAAACATCACACTTTCTTACATTTCGATAATAAAGATCATAAAGTTATTAGATCGAAGGGGGGGACCGGTGAGGGGTCAATGACACCGCATATGGTTCGGTCCTCTTCATGCGCTTCGCAAGGCCATTCGGAAGTAAACACAAATACACGTGTCGCGAAAAGTTGCTTAGCGGACAATAGCGCATCTTTTACGCCTAACCCCTGTAGTGATACGTCTTATCATAACGTTGATGTTAACCCTACAAATGCTACGTTGTCATTAAGTACCGAAGTGACACCGACCGCGTCAATTTTACTGTCAACCGCGCAAGTTTACGCCAAATGTCAGAATGGCAATAAGAAGATAATACGATGCCTTATAGATAACGGCTCACAAAATAATTTAATAACCGTCGATTGTTGCAAGGCGCTTAATTTAGTCATAATTCCTTTGAGTAATTCCTTTGTCAAAGGAATCGGGTCCGCTTCTCGGCCGATATTAGGCTACGTTAATGTGGACATTGAGTCCCGTGTATACTCTCATAATAAATACACAATACGTGCATTGGTCGTTGAGTGTATTACGGATCAGTTGCCTACGCATTATATAACCAAAGGTGACGTAGGCTATTTAGAGGGATTGCCGCTTGCTGATTTAACTTGGAATATTCCCGGTAATGTAGATGTCGTATTAGGTGCGCAACTTTTTCCATATATTTATTTAGGTAACAAAGTGGAGTCAGGCACTGATGCACCTCCCGCTTTACTGACCGCGTTCGGGTTTGTGCTCATGGGTGATTACCCTAATAATAACATTTCTAATAAATCTTCTTCGTCGTTTTCCGCACTAGCTTTGAATGATTTGGTTCAGAAGTTTTGGCAACTGGAAGAAATACCGAACATGCAATTTTTAAGTCCAGAAGAGACTGAATGCGAAAACTTGTTCGCGTCATTTGTGTCTCGAACTGATGATGGTAGATATTCGGTCGCCTTACCTTTTTCTAAGAACCCGAGTGAACTGGGTAACTCTCGCACTGCTGCACATCGTCGTTTTATGGCTTTAGAACGTAAATTCAAACAATCACCTGAGTTAAAAGAAAAATATAACAGCGTCATTAATGAGTATATTGACAAGGGTTACTTGTCCGAAGTCATCGAGTCCGATATTTCTGATGAGGGATATTACATTCCGCATCACGCCGTGACCCGGCCGGATAAACCAATGCCGCGGATCGTACTCGACGCTAGTGCTGCAACTCATACAGGGTTGTCACTTAACAACATCTTACATACCGGCCCAAACTTACAGGCAGATTTATTTCTACTTTTACTTGATTTTCGACTTTTTCCGGTCGCTGTGACCGCTGATATAAAACAAATGTACTTACAGATTGAAGTTCCTAGTGAACATCGTAAATATTTAAGAATTTTATATAGGTTTAGTAATAATGAACTTATACGAACCTTTCAATTTAATCGAGTCCCGTTTGGACTCAAGTCTAGCCCATACCTGGCAATGCGGACAGTGCGTCAGTTAGCGCAGGACATGAGGCCTCATTTCCCGGAGGCTGCCAAAGTGGCAGAGTCTAGGCTGTATATGGACGACATGGTTCATTCTATTGTAGATGAAGCCAGCGCTGTTCGTCTTTCACGAGAATTGATCTCTTTGTTTAAGTCTGGTGCCTTTGATTTGGTGAAATGGACAAGTAATTCTAAAGTTTTACTTGAAAACTTACCAGGCTCGCATTGTAGTGCGGTGGATTTCTGTGTAGATTCTTCTAACAATACCTCTAAGGTGTTAGGTCTCTCATGGGAACCAGTTGGTGACAGATTCTTCTTCACGACTTATAATTTTGTAGAGAAGTGTACTAAACGTAACATACTATCGATAGTGGCGCGATTATTTGATGTCCTCGGCTTGGTAGCCCCCCTTATTTTATATGCTAAGTTACTCATCAAGGAACTGTGGCTGTGTAATATTGGATGGGATGACACTCCTCCAGAAAGTGTTGTTCAAAGGTTCATAGCGTTCACACAGGAGTTGCCGTTGATTTCTTCTTTAAGGATTCCTCGCCATGTTGGTCCCTCGCGCGACAGCACCGTGTTGATCGTTGCCTTCTGTGACGCTAGCATGAGTGGTTATGGTTGTGTCATATACCTACATACTACTGATTCGGCTGGGAACATCACATTGAGGCTGTTGTGTGCTAAATCAAAGGTGTCCCCCACTAAGGTGACCACACTTGCTCGTTTGGAACTCTGTGCCGCGGTCTTGATGTCCAAATTGATACGAACTGTTCGTGAAACTTATAATGAGCGTCTGCCTATTGCTGGTATATACGCATTTTCGGATTCAACCATCGCTCTTTCATGGATTCATTCCTCCCCGCACCGGTGGTCTGTTTTTGTCAGCAACCGTGTTGCTCAGTGTCAGGAAAATTTAAATTCTGAACACTTTTATCATGTCGCCGGAATTGAAAACCCGAGTGATTGCCTTTCGCGTGGTATGTTACCCTCACAGCTCGTTTCACATGACTTGTGGTGGTACGGTCCTGCGTGGTTGCGTCTTGCTCAGGAATGCTGGCCAATCAGGGCGTTCACTCCTACTAATGGCAAAGAACTCCCAGAACATAAAGCTCAAATTTTGACTGTGACCTCACATATTGAGTCACCTTTGTTATGCGACTTAGCTCTTCGTATCTCTTCATGGGAGAAACTCTTGCGCGTTATTGTTTTTATTCTTCGTTTTATTCGTCGTAAAGATGACGAGAAGTTGAAATCCATTGAGGGTTTATTAATTGCAGAACGTGTTATGGTTCGTACAGTACAATCTGTGCATTTCGCACAGGAAATAAATCTCATCAAATCAGGTAAATTACCTTCAAAGAAATTACAGAGTTTGTCGGTTTTCCTCGATGAAGAGGGCATACTGAGAATTGGTGGAAGACTTTCGAAGTCAGATCTTCCCTTTGATGCTAAGCATCCTGTACTTCTCCCTAAACATAACCATGTTGTAAATTTAATTATTAAGCATTTTCATATTGTGAATTGCCACACTGGACCGGGACTTCTCATGTCTATTTTGAGACAGCGATTTTGGATATTGGATGCCAGATCAGTTGTCAGGTCTCAGGTTAGGAAATGCAACACCTGCTTTAGAGTGAAACCATCGCATCCAACCCCCAAAATGGCTGATTTACCAGCGTATCGGGTGGCTGCAGCGAAGGCGTTCGTTCATACCGGAGTTGATTATGCCGGTCCAATTAATATAACATTAACTCGTCGGAGAGGTCAGCGCTCACAAAAGGCGTACATTTGTTTGTTTATATGCCTAGTTACAAAGGCAGTTCATGTTGAGTTGGTCTCAGAATTGACTTCTGATGCTTTTTTGGCCGCGTTCAAGAGATTTATATCCCGCCGCGGACCAGTAGCTTGTTTATACTCTGATAATGGCACTAATTTCGTGGGTGCTAAGGCTCAATTAGATGATATATTTCAATTCCTTATAGATTCTGAATTTCAACCGGTTTTAAAACGAGAGCTTAGCACTCGGCGTATCCAGTGGAAGATGCTGCCACCTAGGTCCCCCCATTTTGGTGGGATGTGGGAAGGGAATTTAAAAAGCTTAAAAACTCACCTTTATCGCGTGATAGGTAGTCAACTTCTCACGTATGAGGAGTTGCAAACCGTATTAGTGCAAATAGAGTGCATCATGAACTCTCGACCACTCACCGTGGTATCGTCTGACCCTTCACCGGAAGTTCTAACTCCCGCACATTTTTTAATGTCGACCCCGTTGCAGTACTTGCCTGCCGTGGATTTGTCTGATGCGCGTATCAACCCTGTTAAACGTAAAGAGCTGCTTGATAGCATGGTGCAGTCTTTCTGGAAGAAATGGCGACTGGAATACCTGCACACGCTGCAAGTTAGGCAGAAGTGGACTGCCCCAGATCGTCCTATTGAAATTGGAACAGTCGTACTTGTAGGACAGGATAATTGTCCACCGTTAGTATGGCCGTTAGGTGTAATCATTGAAACGCATCCAGGGTCTGATAAAGTTGTACGTGTCGTGACGGTGAAAACCAATTGTGGGATTTACAAACGGCCGGTTGTAAAGGTATATCCTATTCCGACACAATAATTAATTAAAGATTAAAATATATAAACAAAACTTAAATATACTACCTACCTACCTTTATATAATACCTTAAACTCTGTAATATGTATATATGTATAATATTCCTAATGAGAGAGTTGTTCTTTTTTTAAACAAATAAAAACGAAATTATATTTAGATAGCATAAACTTAAATATTATAAAATAAAATACATGTTTTCTTTTGAAAGTTCTGCGAACTTCCAAGGCGGGCAGCATGGTTGAGCACATTATGTGACCCAAATTAATTATTAATTAACTTTTGCATATTCATTCAATAAAATGGGGTTTTCTTTGATAATTAGAAGCATAAATAGATACTTCCAAATGGTTTCAATTAGTTAGCATTTGAGGCTGTTTGGATCTCGCGCCTTTACGATTGGTGACGGTTTCGTCAGCTCTGGCGACACCAGCGCGGCCCCTGATTGGCTGTCGCCAACGCGGCTAAAACAAAATGGACATCGCATTCTTTCTGATTTTGAAAAATGCTCTCGGCTCTCGTTCGGCAAATGTTCAACACGTAATTTTTTGGTGCTTTGATGAACAATTGTGTAATATAAGTGAAGCCGCAAGAACCCTTTAAACATCGCCCTGCAGGGACTTCGGACATTGTTCGATATCTGGTCTGTGTAATTGCTACACGGCTGACTGAGGACAGGTGTGCTGGAAGGCGTACCCGAGCTGATCTCCAGGTTAGTGGGACCAATAGTTTTCGGTGCTACGTTTGAAACCATTTGTTTACTCAGTTTCTACAGAGTGGGTTTAATGGGAATATAAATATATTCTAAAGAAAAACATAAGTAAGTTCCCGCGTGTTGTCGGCTATTTACACGCCGCTGCACCAAATAGTTTCCTAAATAAAGAGGAGCGACAAATAACCAAGTAAGTATAATTAAAAAAATATTTTTACAAATTCCTTACATAAGATTATTTTAAACTTTGCGTGGGTAATTTGTTTTTGTTAAATTTTCTTTTCTTCCAATTGATGTATTTCAGGAAATTAGGCTGTGTACAAACTATACATAAAGTAGTCCAGGAAACCACTACTAATACCATAAACTAAAATATATTATATAATACTGAAAACTAATACAATATCCGGTACCGCGAAAGAAGCAAGCGTTCTTAGAATGACGTGAATGGTATACATTTCAAAATGTGAAATCTTTCAGCCGTACGAGTAAGCCAGTACCCCGTAATCCTATTTATGTAATCTAATCGGAACCGTACCTATTCATATTGTGAGACATATGCTGCACTTTAGGAGCACAAAGGCAAATATTGGATTAATGATGTGTATTCTACTTCCCTTTCTCTGACCTTGTTAAGGATTTTTAAGGAAAAATGTGGCTACTCAACTAAGCCAAGGAACATTTTAACTATAAAATTAACATATAAAACTATTTGGGACAGACAGTAAATTATTTCAGATTGGCTATTTTTTTTATCTCAAGAGCCAGACGAGCAGACAGGTCACCTGATGGTATGTGACTTACGCTGGACACCTGCAACTCAAGGGTCAGTGCGTTGCATAGGTTTGAATGTCGTATCCGTCCAAATTACAGCAGGCGACTATTTGTTGCACAGATTGGTTGGGGGTCATCCAAAAATTACGTCACACGTTATGGGGGGAGGGGGTCAACGAAGCGGGGAGGGGTCATAAGTTTCGTGACCTCACATGTCGAAATCTAAAATATTACACACAAAACATTACCTATAAACGAAAGACTAGACACGTTCCTACACTTTTATAAAAAAATATATTTCGAAATGCCCTTTTCTAAAAAAAAATTGAAAAATATGTTACGTCATACCAGGGAGGGGGGATCCCAGGGTCCCACAAATTATTATTATTTTTTATTTTTTTATAAAAATGATTTATTTCTCACCACAATATAGTAGACATTACATTTTAAAAACACAAACATAAAATCCTTACAATAATATTGTGGGAGACTGGTGCGTAAGCTACGTTCGAGGTCTGTGTTTCAGGACACCAGGTCTCCACCCCGTGTATTTTTTACATTTCAATTAACTATAAGAAATGGCACTACAAAATTGAATGTTTTACTATATTTAAAAACTTATTTCTATTAGCATAGTATTTAGACACATATATTGTTATTGTGTGTCTGTGTATGCCGTACTGTGTGTATGCGTGTGCGTGAACGTGTGTATGTTGATGCATGAGTTTGTGCGCATGGGTTTCTGTATGTGCATTCATGTCATTTCGCTAAACTCTAAACCAGTACGGAAATCATCGCTTCAGCATCGTCGTAGTTTAGCCCCTTCAAATAATTAGTCAGCGTTCTTTTACACGTTGCCTTTGTAAGGTGGAATATCGGTGTAAATCTGTTGACCTTACTGTACAGGAAGCCGCCAATGTGACAAAAGAATCGCTTGGAGTATCTTGTTAAAAACTTAATGCGAACATGTCACCATCTGTGACAAGGACGGGGGGGGGGGGGGATCCGAAAAATCATATTCGTGTGACGTAATTTATGGATGGCCCCTTTGTGCGAGGCAAAAAGTTTCCTGAGAAGCGCACAGTGGTGGAGTGGTGCCAGTTATTCAAGTGGTGGGGATGTAAGTTAATTACATATTTTACTTCTGTCAGGGTACTGATACTACACAATGGTCTTGTGCGTACTGCTTATGGTTAACCTCCCTATACATGATGCCGATTTGCAAGTTGGGATTCTCAGTCAAAATGAGGAGCCGGGATAGCCTAATGCCGCGTTCCTATAATCAAGAAACGATTCGTTTTGCTTACGTAAGCAAGCGAGATAGATACGCCCAGTTTAATGCAAATCGGAAAAATGGAATATCTGTCTAGTCATTTATTAGGATAATTGTCTGTGGTAAAACTGAGGATGCAATTGGAGCAATATTTTCAGATCATTCAAATAATTAAGTCCTTGGTCAAAGTAGGTATTCTTTTAATTGATAAAAGGCAAAATATTGTCGGACACATAATATTAAGTTAAATTAAACATAACAAAAAGCATAAAACCACTGAAGGTGTAAGGTGTGTGTGTGAATAAAATGCTCTTGCTGCACTTAGTACCCATTATTCTTTTTAATGGCAGTAGTAGTGGTTATTACATTTTATCCTCACATAAAAATGTAGAATAGCGATCAACAATTACTATTTTATTAAATAAAATATCTTCAAACATAAATTAATGTAAATGTTAAGTAGGTAGCTATTATAGCCCAAATCAGCGCATATTAATATTTTTTTTTTGATAATAGCGCCATCTCTAGAAAGTTTACCAAACTTGGTGAGGGTTATGGCCACACATTAAGTAAACACGTACAATTTAAATTGCTATGTTTGCCTGTTTTGAAGAATATAGTCGCAGGATAAAACTAGATGGCGCTGAAAATATTTACAAAATACCGCATTTTATAATCTTCTATAGTGAAGTGAATTTTCAACTGACCACTGGGGAGGCGGTAAAAACACATTGGATATTTGTCTTAAAAATGTAGTTCTGTATTATTCTGAATCTTGTACTACCTATGCGATGACGCGAAGTCGTCCGTAAAGTCAGTCACTTTGTTCCGGGTACTTCAGAGGTTGTTCACATAGTTTTCAGCTTCTGTTCATCGATGGAAAATTTTAGGCCGATCACTTAGGACTGTATACTTTAAAAAAGCTCGGTGACACAAGTTGGGAAGCAAGATTGAGCAGTCGTTATCATATTGGTGCCATTCATGACGCTTTAGTTATTTTGGCTATTGAAACTCAGAATACTAATGTTCAAGTGTTTCATGAGGCTACTACTCTAGCGTTAGTATATTAAGTTTATGACTAGCCGAACAGTTAAAAAATTTCAGCTTCTTAGGTTCATTGGTTGTTTGGTACGATATACTTTTTCAAATAAATATAGTTAGTCAGTAAATCTTCAATAGATATGGATCTCGGTAAATGCACAGAAATGTTGAAAAATGCTGCGCTTTATTGGAAGAATATAGAAATACAGGCTTCAAAAGCGCCATTTTAACTGCGAAGGAGTTGGCTGAATCACTAGAAATTGAACCTGTGTTTAGAGCGCCAACAAGAATTCAACGTGTTAAACGCCAAGCTGGTGAAACTGCTCGTGATGAGCCTATAACTTCTACAGAAAAAAAATTGAAGTTGAATTTTTCAACTGTCTTTTGGACACTAGCATAAATTCACTCAATGAAATATTTTTAACAGTTAAATGAATACTCGGAATCTTAGTCTTTTTTGTACAATATAAAAAGGATTCAAGAAAAACCAGACCTTCTCACACTGTGTGCTGATCTGCAATTGAAAATAAAGTCTAAAATGTTATTTGCCTGATCAGAAAGTGGTTACTCCTGTCTTTATTTTAAATTTTATCAAAGATCGCAACTTGTAAGAGCTGTAGCCAAATGTATGGATAGCATTACGAATATTAATCACTATACCAGTAACTGTAATTATAAATTTAATTGTAATAAATAAATCCCTTGCTTTCTTTTTCGTATGGGTTTCAATGGGAAACAGGGGGCGCCGCAGAAATCTCGCCCAGGGCGCTGGTAGTGCTAAAACCGGCACTGCGGAGACAAGACATAATATGCTTGTAGTCCATGAGACTCATGACTCGTACTTCACACACACACACACACACAAAAACAGCTCTAATTCGTTTGATAAATTTTACAGAATGAAAAGAAAAAAATAAATAGGGATATGTACGTTCTCCGGAAGCAGGGTACATTAGATTTCTGTTTAAATTATAGTCGACTGGCTTTTTACATTAGTCCCACGTAATAAAAGACTGGACCTCCTGCTGTCCAGACTACGCACTACTGACAATTTCCTTCGTCATTTTACAAAAGCAGAAAGTTTTTCAGTTTATGAGCCCAACCTTATGAAGTTTGGATCATGGTGGCTTTGGCAGCAAGTTGCAAAAACTTGATACCTACATCCGTCATTGTATAAAGTGCAACTATTTATACCTATATCTTTGGATATAGTCACCGATATTAAGTCACGTTTTTCATTGCGATTTGCTAGTAGGGCTGCCATCATATGTCCGGGTTTCCCCGGATTTGTAGACTGATTTGTCCTAGTTTAGAGGGCGTCCGGGTGGGGTTTTCAAAAAGTGTCCGGGTAAAACCCGGACACTCTGTGCTAGGCGACAATTATAATTGTTAGATAAATCGTTAACAAGCTAAAAATTTAAATGGAATCGGCCTTTTTTTTACGGTGTTCGGGAAAGTATCTCGACTTCACCTATATGACCGGAGTTTTTTAAGGTTTTGTCCGGCGTCGGCAATTTAAGTTATGGCCTATTTGCGAGGCACTTTTATGGTGGTAACTCCATCCTTAAAATGTTTTTTTTTTCCTATTTTCAATTACTGCCATCAGTCCTATTCTGGACTATAATCAGGTTGTTTGTGTGATAAAAATTTGACGTTTGAGGTGTAGAGGCCAGCGCCACTGCTACCGCTTGATCACTTGACCTCTTTTAAGCCGATTGACAGTTTCGCTGCCGTCCAGTAATTTAACAGCTAGGGGGTTAAGGTGAATAGCCAGACAATCAGTGTAGCTTTTTTTTTATGATTCTACTTCCGTCATAGTATTAAAGCTCACCCACTACATATTATAAAACAAAGTCTGTCCGTCTGTTCGCGATAAACTGAAAAACTACTGAATGGATTTTCATGCGGTTTTCACTAATAGACAGCACTCTGTCTATTATACACCTATAATATATATATAATTTGTTAAGATTTTGTATAAATTGATTGAAATATGTTGATGATTGTTAAAGATGTGTCTGCAACCCGTGCGAAGCCGGGGCGGGTTGGTAGTTTTATATAAGATACTTGGATACCCATTAAAAGATGTTTTCTTTCTATTTCAGGTCTGATAAGAAAGGAATTACATTTAGAAAACTGATTTATTTTATTAAATATACAACAGAATTGCTATATACAAATAAATACATTATGTATTTTATTTTTCTATACAGATTTTATCTGGATATTGCATCCAGTTAAAATTTGTTTGCCCACAAATAAAACTAGTACATACTACTTACATAATTTACATCTTATAAACTACTTAAGATATTTTTTATTGCATTATGTACAATTCGCATATAAGGCCTATAGGAAATAATAAATTAAAACAAAATTAATTGAGACCCAGTACAAGACAAAATTGAATCAAATGCACTCTTATTAATGGAACGATGCATAATTGTTAAAATAAAATGTTGTTGTAATTTTTACACCAAGAGGGAAGTTACAATATTGGAGAGCAGAGACACAGAAGGCGACCAGGCCCTACCAACAGCATCTGCAACGAGAGAACGTTCATGCATGTTTGATTTTAATGAATCATTCATAAATAAACACCAATTGAATAGGTACTATGAGTCTTTATCAATATATATAGCAATAAGTATAGTTAAGAGAATCTGACTGAAATTTTAGACTTAACCAATATAAATACAGTCTAAAGTCATCACTCATAATACTCATAGGTCATGACAATGTTTATTTTTATAATTGCAAGTTAATATACTACAATATGTATAGACAGATGTGAACTGTTCATGCCATAGACATATAAGAATAGAGAATGCTGCCATATGTGGTCCTTTGTCTCTCTTAAGCTGCAAGAGCGCATTTATGAACATTGGCAATTGCAGTAAGTTACAGTATAGCAAGTACACGCCCTAGACAAGGACAGAGGGACCACAGCCGCCTTCTCTTTTTATCAAGCTACCGCAGCATCCACTTGCACAATAGTCTTTTAATAATTTTTTTTCCTAATTAATCTATACTAATATTATAATACTGAAGAGTTTGTTTGTTTGGTTGCGCTAGTTTCGGGAACTACTGGTGCGAAAATTGAAAAAATATTTTAGAGTTGGATAACCCATTTATAGCCAGCATGCATGCTATGCTACTAATTAGTTATGCTAGTGCTCATTAGCTTATTAACCAGTTTTTATACAGTAGATATTACATACATTTTATTTCTGTTGGTTCTTAAATTCATTTTTCCTGCTGAATGGAAACGTTTGCTTGTACCTCGCTACTCCAAGACAGATGAAGCCTAAAATAGAACAAATTGCCATTTTAATAATAAAGGACATAAAGGACTGTCTGAAGCATTGATTGTGAATAGGTGCCGATTTGAGAATACTAAAGTTGACAGTTATTATAGACACCAGGAACATTTTAGTAATAGGGTGGCCTGTTTATTTGCCAGCTCATTTTATACAGAAAATATTTTAAATCAATTCAAAGATGTGATATTTTTAATATTTAAATTATATTTTAGTAGAGGCAGAATGAATTTATCATGAGGTTTTGTAAGTCACTTTTATTCTAATAGACAGTATCAAAATGAAAACATTTGGTTAAGCGATGAATCTAACAGTTACTGATAGAAGTCCTGATTTATTGCCTGGAGTAAAGCAATGATTAATTCACATTTAAAAATCTGGATGACCTTGACATTGTTGTGAAACTTCAGCAGGAATTTAAGTTCTTATGGTGCAGTACCCACTCAACATTTCTCCTCAGGTGTTAATTAAGACGGACACAAGAGTGTATATTGTGTAACTATTGTGTAACAAGCGTATAACTTAGTTTAAGGAAAACCAACTTTATAAAAAAAGTGAATATATGTCAATCCTATAACCAAAAATAGGCGGAATGTACGTACACTAAATTGTAATTATTGGTACATACCAAATGACAAAAAAGATAGGAAGTACTTTCCCGCTGTTGATTTGTTTTTAGTGGCAGTGATACCAAGATAACCTCCAATTCCGATTAAACCAGCGCCGCCTACAGCTCTGCAAGCAAAGCAATCGCGAGGCTTACTTTCCGCTGTTTCACTGTTGTATAACCTCATGGTGCTGCAGTTTTATTTTACTGTTTTATATAATATTATTTTACTGACACTGTTATCTAAGACCGATTATGTACAGTGTGTAAACTGTGTTTGACCAATTCGCCGAGGCCAATGATAAATTTGACTTTGACAGTTTCTCAAAGTGCGTTATGATCACAAGTAGAGTTCGACAAAAAAATAATTAAATAAAAATCTTTATTTGTGACTCCGAATAGATTATAAAATCATTTCAAAACGATCTTCAAGTGAATAGAGTTAAACCTTTGATAAACTGCTTTTTTGGACTGTAGGTGTTTATTAATCACAATGCAGAAAAATAATAAAGTTTACCTTTATACCTTTATAAACCTACACTTGATATTATAATAATAAAGAGAAATAACAATGTTCTTAGCTTAGTATTAGTAACATCAGTCAGGCACTCGGTCTCACGTGCAGGGCTATCCAGTGCGCTATCAGTACCGAGTCCATTCGACCGGCGCGGCGGCGCAAGCAGCCAGGATGGCGTTGAGGTTAATTATAACGTTGAGGTTAATCCAGAGCTATTGCCATTACTTCTATAGTAGATCTTCGACAGTCTTGACGCCCTGGTTGGACGCCTATTTTTCACCAGCTCAACATCGCCTTCTCAATCTTGATACATATGCAGCTCTTAAAAATACATTGAAAATCAGCCAGCTGCTGCTATGTCGTGATATTTCCAGTCCAGTGTGTTTTCCCTTGTGTGGATTCCGGGAGGCCGAGGCCGGAAGATCCTACTGTCCTGTTGCTTACAGGACTTGTCCTTTATTTTCTCTCTCTTAAGGCGATTTTCTAATTCTTTTACATTTTCTTCAACCACATTCTACTGAGATGGGTGCTCTTTTGTCATTCTAACCAATCTTACACACGACCTCTCGACTTTACCTTCTGACTGTTTGACTATTCTTTGGGGACAGGTGGCACAATGTTTTCTTGACAAAAACAAAACATCGGATACTCCACTTCAAATATTTAAAAATCATACATATAAAAAAAAATATTTGAGGTAGCGGGTTATAGTTAGGTAAGTGTAATTTCGTAGATACGCATACGAGTAACGTTATATCTATTATAGGCACTTATCTCTCGCGATGGCACTCGTAACGGCTTTACGATTAAACACAATAATATAAACACTCATTAAGAGGAAAATACGTCATTATACATAATACTAATCAGTCTGTAGTAATTAATTCAATGTCATTTATTTATTAATTAAATGGTAAAGATGCACAGGGAATCACCTTTAACTCTCTAACGTCATATCTCATAATAATTTCACCTTAATGCAGGATTGTATTACGAGTAGTCATCCAAGAACGGGAGAACCCCGCGATAACTTCCGCAAGGCGACTGTTTGTTATTAAGATTTAATTGACCGACATTTAATTGAACCGTGACGTTCTATAAAGACAATGAAGTGCGAATAACTCTTATTCAACTAACACTTAGGTACGTATAACTGTTACAGTAATTGAGCAAGTTTGGTTACTTTGAAAATAAAACTTAGAAATTCACACATCCGTACTCTAGTGCATCATCAATGATTAGTTATTTCGAAGCTACTATGGCAGTATTATAACCAATACTATTAGTATTGTATTAAGTTATCTGTGCCAATACGGTTACAGCTGAGTCGATAAATACGACGTATTACGATAAATCTGACGACGGATCTTTACTGTAGTTTTGATATCTATTACAAGTTGTCTTTAATTCGTCAGATTTCCGGATCGATAAAAAAATATCTATATCCTTTTTTATGACAAAACAGGGTAAAATATTGTTTTATTCCAATTTTAAGTTTAGTGTCTACCTTATCGATACTACACGATCTCAAGAATAATATCATTATTCTAAGCTTGCAAATTAAAATTTAAGCAACTCACAAAAGTATTAAGGTAGACGGATCTTCCCGTATCTATCGCTTACTTTTAGACGGATATGGCCTCGGATAGACCTTCGCGCTCCCCAAGGAGTTCTCGGTGCTTTGTATTACAAACTATACATACAATGTACCTGTATCCCGTGTGAAGTACAAGTGAACATCTCTAACTCTCGTCTGGGAGGCAGACGACGCAGGCCGGCGCAGTGTTTACTAATGTATATTTTTTATCAAGATTTGGCTTTGAACTGATTTGTATATGCGAAAACTAAATGAATATAAGTACCTATAAAACATTCATTACAAAATCTACTCTGTACTAAGCTGTGTCAGTCTGCGTCACCTGCATCCCAGCATAAGCATATCCTAAATCTTTACACATGCCAACACAAAGCCCTTTGTATTCAAGTGTCACACAACAAAATAACGTGGCTGAAGCAACTGGGTCAAGGAGTGAAAGACAATATGATGCCGTTAGCTCTTTACAGCCAGATACTTAAGAAATATTCTAAGTACATGAAACATCTGTGTTTAACTTGTATACCTAGTGGAATTCGATTAGAATGGTCTTCTTCATGATTATGATAACTATTAAAGGAATATAATAAAAAAATATTACAGGACTTCAGTGTCGAGAATAATGTAGATTACTTATCTTTATATTTCTTCTGTGCGTGTGTATGTCACTGAACTCCTCCTAAACGGCGGGACCGATTTCAATGAATTTTTTTGTGTGAATTCTAAACCATTCTCGAATCCACCTGGATTTGAGAATGGTTTAGATTTCACCGTCCCATCCACCCGCGGGCACACTCAGGGCGGCATGAGGTGCTGGAAAGCGCACCTCCGCCACCCGGTTCGCAGACGGCGAACTTGGTCCGAGTGGATATCATCCTCCCGGGCCCGCTCCGCCGCCTCCTTCTGCGAGATGACTTCCTCACAGAGGGCTGCGACCGCGGTAAAATTCCTGTCGCTACCGGCCATAGAGCGTATGACGGCCGGTAGTGAGAGATTCTCTCCGATGACTGCAGTGAGGAGCCGACGACGCTGCGTCGCCCAAGCGGAGTAGACCGCCTGTACCTACCTACCTGTACTGAGACGAGTCTTCATTGTAGTCGCAGTGGTGATAGGCGGGACTCACTTCTCTCCTAGCGACCTAGTGCTGGTACTTCCCGAAGCAGCCATGCCCGGAAAGAACCTGCGTCAGTCGCAAGAAAAGAGTCCCGTGCTGCCGTCTTGCCCACTCTACGATGAGTGATTTGTCGCCTAGCCAGCACATGGAGCTTCAAACCAAGATGACCAACGAGTCTTTGAATTTGTCACATTTAACATTTGTAGGTGATACATTTTAAGTGGAAAACAAGAAGTAGTATTGATTGTCCTATTTAGGTACTGTGAGCTGATTCCCAAACTAAGCTATTGCTTGTATTTTGAGACCCAGCATCCAGTCGTGTATAATGACTCACTTGTTTCTTAATAGGCTAAATGGGAGTTCTAAACATCTAATACTTATCTATTTAAAATACACCTTGACTCTATGAATAATGAAATGAATTTATTTATTCATTTAACTACTATTTAAGATTTAAAACCAAGTAAAACAGAATATTAGCAGAAAAGAAAACAGACCGCCAATAACAATTCCTCACTTCTACATACACAACAGAATATAGCCAAAGTGAACATGACAATACAGGATGGTAATCCCACTATCCTACTAATATTATAAATGTGAAAGTTTGGATGGATGAATGGATGGATGTTTGTTACTCTTTCACGCGAAAACCACTGAACCGATTGCGATGAAACTTGGTATGTAGATAGCTGGAGACCTCAATTAACGCATAGGCTTTTTATCCCGATATTCCCACGGGATCGGGACTTACGCGGGTGAAACCGCGGGGCGCTGCTAGTAACAAATATTATGTTACAGGTCACAGGCTCAGAAACACTTACAAATATCACACATTTTTTACAATAATCATTACAATTATCTAGATTAGTAGGTATGTATATACAATTCATAGGATGGGGATTCAGGCTTCACATGGTAACCCTTGAAGTATTTAAGGCTTAAGCACTAAGCACCTTCGTCCTGCTGCGCTAGCACTGCACACACTAACGTTGAAAGGATCAATTCGAACTTTTTGCACACGTTCAAAGCTTCTGCTGGCACCCTCTTTACGGATAGGTGTTATGAAAGATGATTTCAACACCTTGAAGACAGAACAAAAGAACAAAGATTTCTTAAATAGTACAGAAAATAAGTTTGAGCAAGGGAGGGACGATGCACACCGCACAAGAAGTTTTGGAGATATGTATATCATCTTGACCTGGCGCTTCGGATGTATCTAACTTTTAGAGTATGTTGCTTACGTACTCGACGTTCATTGTTACTTATTATAGATCAGAAGGTAAAGGGTTTTATAATTCAGAAGTAGAGAAAGAATAGTTAGTGCGAAGGAAAGAATAACGAGGGCAATTAAAATCATTGAATTGACAATAAAATAGCTGTCCCTTTTTTGTTCAGCTTATCTAACTAAAGCGAACTTGATAAAACTATTGACAAATAAAAAATACTAACTATTAAATGTTACACTGAAATTATCGGCAAAAAAATAGGTACATGAACATATTATGTATGGGCTTAGTAACAACACTGGAATATTGGAAACTATAATTTATAATTAGTGCAATGTAATTGTATTAAAAACTTTGCATTATAATATGGTTAATATATGTACGCAGGGAGTCACCCTTATCTAAGCTACAATAGCGTCATCTTGAATCACCATTGTATTCATAGTAGTCCATTCAAAATTCAAGAATAGGTGAACCCCGCCGGGATTTCTGGGAAGCGACTGCTTGTCACTAAGATTTCATTCGAATCGTGACCGAAGCGTGTAGGTGCCCTAAAGACTCCCTACCTTTGTGATTAGTCAGTCTCAATATTTTTACTTAATTCAACAATTTAATTTCAGTCAACGAACATTATAAGTATAACTTTGAAAACAGGAGTTACTCCTTCTTTTAAATTAACTGTCTTGTATTGTAGGTAGCTATCATAAGGGCTATTACAAGACCGTCACAGTTTATTTCGATTTTCCTTGAAAATATCAGTAATTAGTGCGTCATATACTCGATTAAATCCTAGTGCATACGTACCAACAATGACAACGAAGTCATTAAGGTAGTATTATTATCATACAACAGCTAAATCAAAGTCAAAGTCTTGAAGTATTTGAAACGTCATTTTTAAACCTAAAATTTAAAAATTGTAGATCAACACAATGTAATCGCAACAATAGGTTGCTTTGTGAAAAGTAAAACAAATAATATATAACAATAAATAATACCGTGTTGCAAATGGGTAAGATCGCTATCTGCCAATGTCGATCCATAACCGCACGTTTCCAAGTAGTTGAGCCTTGTGAGAAGAAATCAGGCAAACGAACTCACAGTCACTCTTTTACATCACCACATAGTTTATTATATTCTATGATTAAGTCGCACTGTGAACTGTGATAGATTTGATAACGAACCGATTCCGTAGTTTCAACATGTTGTTACTCTTGTAATATCTCATTACTCTGATTACGTTATTATAAGAGTAAACTAATATATTTTACAATTTGACGTGACGAATTTAAGCTTAATAGTGAGAAGTTAAGAGTAATCATTTTTGTTCAAAAAAGTCTTAGTACTGTAAAGTACCAAAAGTTGCAATTTGGTACGGTAATAACTGAACAACATAGCAACAAAGCATTTGACTAAACTGCAGCCCCGTATCTGAGCAAGTCGTTAGTACAGTCCGTCAGAAACAATAAGGGAATCATGGAACGTACCTGGCGCAGAATTCAATTTTCTCTTTCAGTAGTTGGTAATAAATTACTTATTGAATTAAGCACACTCTTTGTGTGTTCATTGGAGAGGGCTCTTTCTTTTTGTCTCCGTTTCTGTAATGAATATACTAATATTTTAGGTTATTATTTTATTTACGTGTAGCTATTCACGAGCTTGAGTGTTACTAATAAGTATTTTCGGAACATTTTTTTTCCTACCTTTGATTGTCATGACACTTGAACTGCCTATTATGTTATCTGGAAGAGCGTAGCGTTATCAGTATATTATCAATATTGTTATTAACCAGTTGTTTTCTCTTAAAGTTTCACGGATGTGAAATTAATGAAATCATCGATAGCCGAGCGATGTGTTAATTGCGTGTCACGGAGACAATCCGAGTTCAATAAACGACAAACGGCACGCACACCTTAGTTAAAAGATAATGTGTGTTATTTATTATTTAGTTTAATTAAAAAGAAAACGGCTCAAAGGTTTATGACATTATGTCAATCTGTACAATGTCAAAGAGATGGATTAGAATCTTAACTCTGTCGTCTTTCATATTGGAAGGAAGCCCGTGCTCAATAGTTAATAATTAGAGCTGATATTTATTGCCTAAGTAAGTCTATGGAAGCACTCCCTAAAGGTAGTGACAGTATGGAGATTAATCTATATTCATTTCAAATCTAATATTGATGGTTAATCGTCTCTGTGTAAGAGCTTCCCCAATCGATTGCCTCCTGGTCGATTTAAAATCATTGCCATAACATCTATATGTTATGGCAATGATTTTTGATTGAACATCTGTACGTTATGGCAATGATTTTAGATTTTTATATAAAATCAGTTGGCATAATATCGTTATAGCAACGATGTTTGAGTCAATCCATTGGGGAAGCTCTTACACAGAGATGTTTAAGTATCAACATTAGAAAAGAGTGTTAGTTCTAATGGCGAGAACGGTCTCCATGGATCTAAGGATTACTTAAGAGTACCACTAGACGGGCCGGGTGTTTGTTTCAAACTTATTTGTACAGAAAAAATATCCATTCCCTAACTTCATTGATTGATAGCTGAAGTGGATTGAATTGAACGGTAAACCGTACGCAACGTGATCCACTCGCCTTTCACTCAAGGAAGTTATGTTGTATTGAAATCCATAGTTATGATTATATGATATTGTTGGTAATTATTACTGTTGACGTATTGTATTTCGATGTTTACTTCCTATTATATAAGGTACTTATTCTCTCTTTATTTAAAGTTCTTTTGGACACCGTTTTGAATACTTGACAGTATTCGACTTTATTTATCGTTAAAACTTCTTATCTGCATCGACTTGAATGTACCTGGTATCAGATAACGAACTTTCACACTGCAATCTAAATGATGAAGGTATGTAATTGCCAGATTGCTTACTTTACTTACTAAAACGATTAATTAAATAGCAACTCTCGTGCCAATTAAGAAATTTCAATATTTATCACTTGCCAATACGCTACATTAGACAAATATATTATCTCAAGGTCGCGTGCGCAATGTAACGTGCGGTCTACTCACTTTACGCCAGAGTTCTTTTTACAGTAATTGTCATTTATCGGTAGTTCTCCCGACGATGCTTTGGAGTGTACGTACGTGCGATGCAACATCACACTAAACGCAATTTTCCTTTTAAGTGAATTGCATAGATTTAACTTCGGCTTTGGTATTCCAAAGTTCTTAATTGGATTGCTTTATAGTCAAACTAGCAATCCACCCCGGCTTCACACGGGTAGCAGAGACATCTTCAACAATTATCATCATATTTCAACCAATTTACACAAAACCTTAACAAATTATATATTATATATAAACCTTCCTCATAAATCATAAGTCTTCGTGTACACTTATCTTCGAGTATAAGTACCTACATCTACCCTCGGTGCGCGAGTCAGATTCGCACTTGCCAGTTTTTTGTTGTATAGGCGAAGAATGGTTCGATATTATAATTTTGTCGGAGAGCCAAGGAAAGCTAAGTGACAATTATTTCGATTGTACTTAATTTTTGTATGTGGCAACTTTGATACCTACATTACACCAGGTATGGCCAGCTGGTGTTCCTGTCCTAGTCTGTAGTGGTCCCTCCAGTCACGGGAGATACAGGACATTCGGGTACGCAACCCGGCTATTGCGAGCTACTGCAGTTTCAGTCCCGTTCCCCATCCGAGACTTGCAGTATCCCTTACCCTAGGTTCCTCTCCCTATCCATATTTCCTTATAAATTTACCTTCTTCCTTTTTTGCCGTCAAAAACGACTACGTTCCCAAGGAAGGTTGGCATCAGGTAGGCGGCCACCCAGAAAACGAACTAGGCAAAAGCCTTTGCAATGTTACACATTGCGCCGACCCCTATGAAAATTGGGAAAAGGGCAGAAGATGATGATGACCATGTAGGTCACTCCAGGCGATATAATGTAAATGTACTGTAAAAAAGTCCTAACAAGTATTTTGTGTCTTTTTGTCGCCTGTTGAAATATATTTTTTTATGATATAGCCTATGGTTAATGGTATGGGTCACCTAACAAATGACTCCCGCCGCCCATGGGCACCTTCAACTCAAGAGTTACAAGTGCGTTGCCAGCCTTTAAAGTGGGAGTAGGGGAAGGGGGTAAAAGACGGGGGAAGGGGGAAGTTAGGGCCACCGGCAATCTCACGCGTCGAAAAGCAATGCAACCTTTGCTTTACTGCCGGTTTTCTGTGAGGCCGTGGTATCACTCCGGTCGAGCCGGCCCATACGTGCCTAAGCATGGCTCCCCCACGATAAATACTAATACTAAGCATATTTAACCGAATCAAGCAGTAAGGAGTTACTGTTTTAGTTTATATTATGGTTCGTAGTCTTCTTTACATCATCCGTGTATTGTTATATAAGTTTCAAGTTTGTTTAATAAAGATTTAGCAGCTATTCATAATCGTATATACCTGTTTAGTAGAACTAAGAAACATAACCCCTTATTATGATTACAGACAGCGGTGTAATAGCCGTAAAATTGTTAGACCCATCCTTATTATTATGTCACCATTTTAAATTCAATGTATTAGACAATACAGTGTCTAACACATATCATGAATTGAGAAAAAAAGCTTCTGGGTTTTTTTTTCAATTTTAGTAAATTAATTGATAGTTAGGTACCTATATTTTATGCGAAAATACTGGGACTGGGTCAAAATGACTTACAAAACTTATTGTGACATTATTGTTCTTAACTCAACTGTGTCTGTTCTTTTCACTACATATTATAAAACAAAGTCCCCAGCCGCGTCTGTCTGTCTGTCTGTTCGCGATAAACGGAAAAACTACTGAACGGATTTCCACGCGGTTTTCACCAATGGACAGAGTGATTCAAGAGAAAGTTTTATGTGTAGTATACATACATATTATTGTAGAAAAAAGTCAAGAAATTCAAAGATTTGCAATGTCATGTCGTAACAAACATATTTTTGTGCGCTTACATTGCAAACGCTGGCTAAACCTTATGAGATAGATCAAATTAATGTACTACGGAATTGTATATCTTAAAAAGATCAATAAAAAAGTTCGCGATGGTATATGTTTATCTCATAAAGATAACCCACAGTAATCATTTTTATCTTTTACATATTACAAAAAAAAAATGGGTTATTTATCAAACTATTTTAAACAATACAGTATTATTCCTTATCCAAATTAATACATTAGATACGTTGTGAATTTCATGTAGGTCAAAATTGTCCTTTACAGCATATTTTTAAAATGAATATCTTAGAAGATATCAGAGATTTAAAAAGCGGGGGCAGAGCGGCTGGCGGGCCGGACCGATTTTGATTATTCTTTTTTGTTAGATAGGGTACCTCTAAGGGTGGTCCCATGTCAAGGAAGTCAGTATCTGATGATGGGATCCTGATAAAATTGAGAGAAACCCTCGAAAATTACTCAATACTTTAATTTGCACTATAATGTAGGTAACTATAAATTGTAGGGACGAATAGTGTTTCTGTTTACTTTTCATTACTTTATGAGGTTTTTGCGTTTAGAATCATCATCATATCATGTAATTGAGCTAATGATGAAAAAAAATCATGTTATAAAAATCTTCACTACATATTATAAAACAAAGTCCCCCACCGCGTCTGTCTGTCTGTTCGCGATAAACTGAAAAAGGATTGAACGGATTTTCATGCGGTTTTCACTAATAGACAGACTGACAGAGTGATTCATGAGGAACGTTTAGGTGTATAATTTGTACCCGTGCGAAACCGGGGCGGGTTCCTAGTTAAATTATAAATTACTAGCTGCGCCCCGCGGTTTCAGCCGCGTAAGTCCCTCGTTAAGTTTTCTTTTTTGTGCAAACTTCACATAAACCATCTACTAAATAGTCCGAACAAAGCCTAAACATTTGGTTTGGATAGGTGAGCCCGTTCTTGGGTTATAAAACTACAACGAAAAGTGGCATTGATTTTTATATATATGGATGTGGCTAAATTAACTTACTGCCCATTTCATTTATAATAACTAAATATGTATGTATATACCAATATACATTTAGTTAGTATATACATTTTTGAAAAAAGATTAAGAACCTACATTTTTTGTTTAAATAAAAAAGAGATCTTATTTTCATCGGATAATATATTAAAATATATGTCAAACTCACTAATAACTAATCTACGTTATGTTAATCCAATTACATACAAGCTTATCGCAAAACCAAATTAGTCCTACCTGATGTGGGGTCGTGGAATTAAATTAACTTCACAGACTTTAAGCCTCCAATTCATCTTTTACCACAGGCTTCGTATTAAGCCTTGTACAGATGACTGTGAGATGTTCCGTTACGTGGCTTTTGCACATTGCCTTAACATTTATATTCCCATATGAACAATTGTATTTTTTTAGGGTTCCGTAGAGGACTACGGTGCACTAGGTGAAACTATGAGGAGAGGATTACTTGTTAGGAAACTAGGAACCCTCATAGTTTCACCATATCTGTCGGTCTGTCCGTCTTAGCTTAGAGACTGTTAGTGCTAAAAAGCTGTAATTTTGCATGGGTATATATTTGAATTCCATATACTGGAGAAGAAGTGTAGAATGTTAAAATTTTTATACGATATGTATGTTTACCTATAAATTAAAAAATATGTGAAAATAAAAACATCAAGCCACACGTGTCCAGTTACAGAATGTTGGAAAAATTAAAGGTGTGGTCAAATTTTAGGGTCGTATAGTAGACCCAGGGAATAACGTAAAGCGCTAACAATTTTATGAAAATTCGTGATGTTTAATATGGAAATTTTATTTTGAAACTGAAAAATTAAACTTCAAAATTGACCGATAAAGATAATATATCGTATGAGAGAGAGCTGACATGAATGAAACTGTAGGTATTTAATACCAAGGACGTATATGGAAGGTCCAGATTTTTCCGAAAATGTCTGCATAAAAAAATAAAAAATCAAAATCATTGAAATTGACATGAAAATTCATAATGTGTTGTTTAGAAATGTGCACCTACACTACGAAAAGCATTTAGAAAAAAAATTCAAAATCCATTTTTTTCAATCTAAATCAACTATTTATCGGCTACACATAAAGCTCCTAAAATTTTACCATAATTTTCTGTAACATTCTGTTTAATAAATTTTAATAATTATGTTGATTTGTCGGGTCGCTCGTCATCTCGTCCCAAAACAAACTCGGCCCATTGGGACGAGGAGACGAATTTTTATATTTTTTTTATTTGTCATCTCCTCTACCATTCTTGAATTTCTTATTCTTGAAAAATTTTAGTTGATTTGGTACAGTCAAGAAGAAAACTTTTCAAGGTATTGAAATAAAAGACAAGAGCCCTTTGTCTTTAGTTCCTATTAAAACTTAAAAATATATTAACGAATAAACATATTTTATTTAGCAGTAGTAGAATAAACATAGTTGTATTTTGTAATCATTTTTCAAATTTGGGAGATATTTTTTTTAAACCTTTAATTTTGGCGCCAAAAAATCCACCATTTTCTGTAACTTTAATACACCCGAACGATATTATCATTAATCATTATCATTTTACATACTGGTCAAACATAACCAGCCTTTTGGGCTTCGCCGCAGTTGGTTGAAAAGAATATGCACGACAACATTGCTTAACTTCATACTCGTTGATATTATCAGCTCGTTGTAGTATATCGTACGGTAGGTGTACCGCACGCAACATGATCCACTCGGCTTTCACTCAAGGAAGTACTAAGTTAGTGTTGTATTAAATAAAAGATACATAATACATAAAGTCACAGCTTTCGGTCACCCTTTCGGGGTAGACAGAGACAACAGCCCGCCACTTGACCCTTCTTTAGAACGTCACCTATTTGATTAGGGTACGTACTGTGTGGTCTTAGGACTTTGTTATCTAATTATGTAGTAAGATTTATGTAATGGGTTGATGTAAATAAGGCTACGGGTACGGTGAAACATAACGTGTTATGTAGAAGGCAAGCCATTTCGAAAATTGTATACCGGAATAGATTCTAGGCCTATTTATGTTCGTAACAATTTTTTTTTTGATTTATTACTTACAGCTCGCAAAAGGAAGCCGGTAGGAATCAACAGAATGCTACACAAAAACACAGTAAAAAAAAGCACTTGAACGTGTCCCTGTATCAGCATTACAACTAAACAAAAAAAAAAACACGTCTTCTCTTTGATAGGTACGTTGTTTTCTTTTGGCTAATCTGTACACACTTTCAGTTAAAATAATTAGTTTTCTAACTAATGGAGCCCAAACTCATTTAGTTGTTGATATATGTACACTAAAATTTTTCACTAATATTACAAACTTTTGTTTGTGAGGATGGATGGATAGATGGATGGATGGATGGATTGATGGATGGTAATGTATGTTTGTTACTCTTTCAAGCAAAAACGGCAGAACGGATATTGATGAAATTTGGCACAAAGATAGATTATAGTCTGGAATAGCATATAGCCTACTTTTTATCCCGATAGATTTCAACAAAATTTGCGAACGAAGTCGCGGGCAACAGTTAATCAATAATAATCAATTTCAACCAATCTAAGTTCAATTAAAATATATTTATTTTAATTCTGGACTTACTTTTCTCATATTATTATTTTGAAAATCCAATAAATATAGGTCACCTATGTTTTGATCATTATTGAACCATATGTTTACTTTTCTTATTCAAATTTACGTTTATGGAATTAGTCAGGAGATGAAATAGGAAATTATAAAGACGCAAACGTAAACACAACTTGATTCGTTCAATCAACTCCATTACCGTTGAAAATGTTTTCGCTTTCTCGACGTCGATGTTGTGGCAGTTATTACTGAGAGTAATGCATAATATAATAATATAGTCTACAACAAATATGAGAATAATCTAGAAGCAAATTTCTATATTTAAGTTCAATATTTTGACTAACAAAGGAAAAACAAAAAATTGTTTGTTAGACATTTTTATAACAACTTTACCTCTTACGGAAGAATGGAGTAAAGTGCTACGTACTATTAATACCTTGTGTATATCTATTTACTAGAGATGCGCCGAATATTCGTTTGGTATTCGGTATTCGGCATCTTTTCCACTATTTGTATTCGGCCGAATTATTCGGTTTTATTGACGAATATATTCGGTTCAAGCTTTTCTATTTTCTTGGCTCATGTAGCCAAGGTGTAGGAATAAAAGACAAGACTTCTTATGTAAGATTTATGTTATATTATAAGTCATAGAAAATAAATTTATTTCTTAACCTATAGTTAGTATAGTCAACATTTATTTTAAACCTTAAATCAACATTTAATTTAAACCTCAAAACAATATTTATTTTTAAACTTTAAATCAACATTTATACGCGGCAAAACAATGTAATGGTAAACCGAATAATTCGGCCGAATATCCGGTTCGATAAAGGTTAAACCGAATAATATTCGGTATTCGGTTATTCGGTGAAAGCACTATTCGGCGCATCTCTACTATTTACTATTCTATATTATCTATTTTAAAAATAGCAGTGTGACGACATCCACACACGAGTTCACACGACTCACTACATAGTAACTACAGATCCTGTATCGCGCAATGAAAGCTATCCTGTCGCTTAGTATATATGTCTACAACTTCCCATTATCAACCGTATGGGCCCGGATTTAACGCACGTAAGACGTAAGTCGCCGCCTGTGTCGCTGGTCGCTCGGAATTGGACTGCCCCAGGTCTCGCCGAGGGTCTCATTTGGCTCGGGCTGATCGCTAGAAGACTGAAGCGGTCCCTCGCCTACCTAACAAGACCAAAGATGAACATCAACACCATGACCTACTCATCTTTAGGGGTAACGGAAGACACCGCAGGCGTAAGGCCAGGGATCCAGCTTCCACACGTGTCCTACGGGGCGTTGTGAGGATCACAAATTGTTTGGGCGCGATCCGTCAGGCACGATCACCTAGTCTGGCCGGGGATCGTACCTTTGTGTTGGAGGGGTTATAACAGCCAATCCTCATCAACAGAATCTTGCAAAACAAATTTTCTTACAGTTATTATGTCGGATTTATTTAATGCTAAGTTATTTCTGCCTTGTAATGTAAACTTGCATCTGTAGCTATTGTTCGTACACTTGGCAATTTTACATGTAGTTTTGTAGAACTACCGCAAATTCATAAGACATTTAATGTTCTTCTCGCGCCATGTGCAGCTGCCACCGGCGCCTGCTGTTATGTAAATAAAGGAACAATAAATGCCGATTATCTCATCGTAATGGATTGCATGTGTTAAGTGGATTCGGTATATTTTATGAACAGGCTGTTAAAAAACCTATTTTCCTGATTAATTGAATGAGTTGTTATCAACAAATAATTATGTTTTAAATTATTTTAAACTAGCTGCGCCCCGCGGTTTTGCCCGCATAAGTCTCGATCCCGTGGGAATTTCGCCCATGTGTTAATCCAGGTCTCCAGCTATATACCGACAAAATTTCATCGCAATCGGTTCGGTAGTTTTTGCGAGAAAGAGTAACAAACATCCATACATCAATCCTACTCTAAGATGAAAAAATAAGAGGAAAAACATCGTAGACAGAAATGGAAACAATCACTATCACTGTATAGAAATTATATTATACGTGGGCTGTTCCAAAAATTTTGGAATGTGAAAAAAGTTAATTTATAGCTTTTCAAAATATTTCCCTCCAACCCCAATGATGCATTCGGGTGAACCAGCTTTCGAAACCGATGGCCTCTTCTGCAGTGTTAAATTTTCACCCACGAAGCATTTTTTTATAGTGGGAAATATAAAAAAATCGCATGGAGCTAAATCTGGGCAAATTTCACAATACCATTCACTACCACAATATATACAATACCGTTCTACGGACTTCTAGCGGAGTAACTGCTACTGGTCCACTGCGTCGAAAAAAAACCGCTATAATTTTTTGATGTGATAACGTCTTATAAATCGACGAATGCCGGCTGCACGCACGAAAAATTGTCACATTCCGCCTGAGCCGAGCGTGCAAGCGAGAGCGCGGAACAAGCGATAGAGAGGCACGATCGGCCTAAACGTTCGTTTATTGACATTGATTTCATTTCAGTTTATTTCTATAACTAATTGTTCGTGATTATATTTAAACAAATTATTTAAATTAAATTTGCAAAAACTGTAAATAATATTTGAAAATTAAAAATTAATGTCTTTAACCAGAGTTTTAAAAATATTGTGTTTTCTTATGACGTAATGACGTAAAATTATCGTCCGTAAACCGACTTTACAGACAAGCAATATTTTTTTATTAACGCTCCGACCGCGAACAACTTTTGTGGGCAACTCGTCTTCTTTAAACACACGTCTTTATTTCGTGAGAGGATCGTAGCTGTAGATCCAAGTTTCGTCAGTTGTAAGGATATAGGATACATTTTGCCAAATTCCTTCTTCGAACTTTTCTAGCATAAAATTTCACCAATCAACACGACGGGATTTGTGCTCTTCGATGAGAAAATGAGGTGTCCATCGCGAAACTGCCTGTGATCCAATCTTCAGTTCAGCCTGAATCTCTCGATGTGTAATGTGTCTATTCTTCCGCAATAGCCACTCTACCCTGATTACATTTTCATGAGTTAATGCAGTTGTAGGTCGGCCGGGTCTGGGGTCATCGTTTAGGTTCTCCTGACCACGTTTAAATTCACGAAACCAATAAGTAACTGTTGCTAACGCAGGAGCAGACTCACCAAATGCAGCTTGTAAATTTTCGTCAGAATCCTTGAAGGTTAACCCTCGTTTATAGTCATAAAAAAAAATAGCACGAAAAGCTTCCCGCGAGACGTCCATTGCTGCAAACAAAAGAGTGAAAGATTTGCTTTTTAAAAAGTATTTAAAAAAAGAACTACACAGGTGGCCAACGATTTTCAGCTAAGATATTTATTTGTATTGAAATTAGCCGTCAATTCAAATTAGTTTCTAGAAAAAAGATAATTAGAAGTAGGCTAAAATTGACTACTAAGATTTGCTTACATTGTTAGTTAGTTACAAGCAAGTGAAGCTATTAAAGCGTAATATTAATATCTTTTTTTTTTAAATACAACTCCCGTATTAGGAATGACTCCTGTGTCGCGGGGGATTCTGCACCAGAATAGAAACTAGATTAAGAAATAGCGCAAATCAGCCAATGAATTCTGTGACGTTTAGAAATGAGAGAGAATCACATCCTATTTGCTATGGGTCACTGAAGTAGCAGGATCTCAAATAAAATACTTAGGTAATAAAATTCCCTGGCCTGTTACTAATATCTAGACTAAAATTACAGAAGCCGGACAGAAACTTCACAAACTCCGGCCATCTTATTATGAGTGAAATCAAGATTTTTTCCCGGACAGCTTAAAAAAATATAAAAACGTCGTTTACATTTTAATTTTTTTATTAATTTAAACAGCTTGTTAATGATTGTTAATAAACTACAGCGTAACAAACAAAATACACTCCTTGTTCTGAGGTAATCTGATATTCAACAAAAATAATTAGGAAACTTACTTGATAATTAGGAACTTTTCTTTTTAGTATCACATTAAAAACAAATTATAATTAACGGACTTCTTTGTACCCAAATTTATTAATTAGGTTAACATTAAAAGTAGGTAACAAGTTTTTATTTTAACAAGATGAAGTTCTATCTAATTTTTCGTATTTTTTAAACTTTCCAACTTTTGTTAAAGAGTCATTCTTTTCCAACAGCCATTGATAAAAATCGGACCAACTCGGGCTCTTAACATTGTACTTAATTTGTCACAGAAGAAACCGTGTGTGTGTTTTAAGTAAGATTTGTTTTAATTTATATCTTATCTTTCAATTAATCGCCCTGATTGCCCTAACACAAAGTGTCCCGGTTGGACGGTTTTACCCGGACACTTTTTGAAAACCACTTCTGGACGCTCCCCGGACACCCTATAATCTAAGACAAATCTGGGGAAACCAGGCCTAATGGCCCTACTAAGTCCCATTAACTATATGAACTTATAATCTTTCTTTTTATTTATGACTCTTTAAGCTGTCTCTGTAAAACAATGTTCTATGCCTAAAGTACTTATTGAAACTTATTTCTAACGTCTAAGGAATGCTAATTTCCTTGAACATTTTATTTTAAAAGTCCAAATAATCTTTTACATTTTAGAAGACTATCTTCACTTTAAACAAGCAGGAAGATGTTTATAATAATACTTTTACAGGTAGCACTGTGCTAAAAGAAGTAGGTAATGGAATACGGCCATTACCATTACCAGTTAAGGGCACTTAGTAAACGAAACCATGCCCTATTAAATAACCCGGTATTGTTCTACTAATGGCATTACAGAATTTAATTGGACAATGTTATTGTTTCACTTGTTCACCCGTTAACCGTACGGTTGGGCATCTAATAAGTAGTTGCAATTTACAGATGTTTAACGGACTTCTTAAATTGATACATGTAAGTTTCTGAAGTGAAAAATTCTTTAGCGGCGTTGTGCACTTTTTGGGATGGGTAAAAAATGTTAAACGCGCGTCAGGACAAGTGACCTGATCGAAAATTCGTAAGACGGAGCCGAGTTTCTTATATTTAAAAAAAAATATAACATTCGAAATTTAAACATTTATGAGCGGCCAGGATCGCAGAACTTCTAGTGTACCCTATGTATACATTTAGATATGTTATTCCCTACTTTTTATTTTTAATATAATTATATATATACAGACGTGTGTGTGTGTGTGTGTGTGTGTGTGTGTGTGTGTGTGTGTGTGTGTGTATATGTATATATATATGTATATGCAAATACATTGTGAAGTTTATGTTTCCAATTCTGACGTGCAGTCCTACGACTGGTTGTTTTTCTTTTTTTCTCTGTTCTGCTGTTAACTTACTGATTAAAAACGTGGAACATTTACAACACGGTACACATAGATGCATATTACTATTCTAGCATTTAATAGAGAGACAGTAAGAATGCTTGAACACTTTTGTTGTATAAAAATATCATAATACAAATTGAACATTTGGGAAACGGAATTCTGATCTCTCATTTCTCATCTTTTTCTCTATTTTGATTTGGATAGGACTCAGTGCGTGAACAATTTATTCATCTTTCTCACCTCTTCAGCAGTCGATTGCTTATCTATTATCTAGTAAGTAGATTATGAGTTTAATTATTCATACTTCATGAAAATATTTGATCTATAAGTATTGTTAGCGACTGACCTATTGTAATGTAAAAAAATTTAAGAAAATAAAGAGGAAATTAAAATTCATGTGTTTTTATAGTTTAAATATTTTTATTAGAATTTTAGTAATTTAAATAATATAATTCAACAAAAAAAGTATAGGCCGATAGGACCCTGAGTTTTATTTGAAGATGTAAAATACCTTTAGACCGAATATAAAACGTACACCGACAAAACCTTCATTGTTCACAGGGCATTGTGCCAGAATAAAAACTCGCCGGTACCATTTTAGGGCCAAAACACTAACCTTATCTAATAATTTCAGTGGCTTCGTCGCTGCGTAAAAGAAGGACAACCAACAAGTCTAAAAATCACAAGAAGGAACACTTGACTGAAAAAAAAACTGTTTATCTTTGTGTCCGTTAAAATGTCCAGAAAGACGTTAATTAGTTGCGGTTAATTAACGACTTTTATGTTTCTAATATCCAAGTGTCCTTTACCATGATCGATTGTACGGTCCCCGACAAAAATCGCCAAAGATAGAACTTTATGACATTCTAGCAGTTCCCGCGCGGCTTGCGCGAAGATATTTGTATATTTTGCGCGGAACCCTATTTTTTTTTCCAAAATAAAAATAGCCTAAGTTACTCCTTATAACACCAGCTATCTGCCAGTGAAAGTCCCGTGGAAATCAGTCCACCCATTCCGGAGATTAGCCGGAACAAACAGAAAGAAAAAAAAATTTAAACAGATTTTTAGGCATATGTATCGTGCAATTAACTCTATGAGTGTAACAAAAACTATTATTTTGTTATTACAAACAGCTATTCAATTTTATTTATTTGTGTGTAGTATGTAGTATTAATTATTTATGGTAATAAAAACAGAATACATAATCGTGTATTACAAACACTTCAATCTATACTAATGTTATAAATAGGTAAAATTTGTGAGTTTGGATGTTCAGGGTGTTCGATAGCCCATTTATCGAGGAAGGCTATAGGCTATATAACATCACGCTACGATCAATAGGAGCGGAGCATCAATGAAAAATGTTGTGAAAACTGAGAAAATTTACAAACGCAGACGAAGCTGCGTTTGGAAAGTTTTATTTATTTGTATGTGTTGATGATGATTATTTATTTGTATTGATGATAAGGACTACAAAACCTTTTAGTATTTGAGTAGGACAGCGTAAGAAAAATAGATTTTAGTGTCTAAAAGTACTGTTACTTTAGTGTAAAAAGATACTTCCCAGATTATGAAAGCACTTTCTTATGATACGTCTCATGAGATTCATAATATCATTGAAGCGTTCATCATTAAATTGTGATTCCCTTACACGCGAAGCAGAAAGTACAAGCTCTGTTTACTCTAAATTACGTAACCATTATTTACTAACTTTATATAATTTTGTACCACCATACCGTCCACATGACACAACATTCAACTCGGTAATTCACTCGACCAGTGTTCGGTGAGCGCGGCAGTCTCAGATCGACACTGGTACACTCCGCACCGAATGTTTCTCGGTCTACCGTGGTACTCATTCAAGACGCGAGCAAATGTTTTTGTTTACAAATATGGGCCCGTTTGAATTGTGCCCATTCGCTGGGCCGCTATTATAAACTTGATAAGCAAACAATGTTTACACAAACTTTGAATTGACTAACAAGTAAACTTTCAATTCAAAAGAAAAAACGTGCATTTTTTTAAATTGTGTTATACTTTTTATTTGTAGTGTTTAATTCTTTAAATGAATAGAACATACGCCAAGTATTCTTATAGTGTGAGTGGAACTGTTAAGAATTTAATCAAATAACCTCTTATAGGTGACTAATTTTTTATAAACAGAGGTAAGTGTTTAACACTTATTGTATAATAAGTTTTAAAATATTATATAAGTCGGTAATTTTGTATTCATGAACTTGGTGGGTAAAAATATATCATTATTATGTTCTCGTTTAATTAACTTTTTTTCAGATTGTTTTACTTTATTATTTGTTTTTTTGTTATATATATGCAATACGCACATACTCAAAATACCCTAAATATTTGAAAAAGAAATAGGTAGTTTTCATTAAAAATGAAATTCTAAGATTATCTGAATAACAAAATTAACGACAACGTCGCTTTTCTGATAACTTAACTTTTAATATTAGAAGTTCGTCGTACTCAATTTGGGCTGGTTCACAAGAAATGGTGACGAGAGCCTGCTAGGGGTTGGTGATTCATGCGGTGTGACATCCATAAAAATAATGGTTTAGGGTTTGATCTCATCAAGTAATTTGGTAATTAAGGGTATCCTATTTGATGCATGTAATTACATAATTACAATGATATGTATTTTTTAATAAAGCAATTGCCGCATTAGAAATAATCCTATGTCGCGGCTTCACAAACATTTAAACAACTGACACAATGAACACCCAGACTCGGGACAACTATTTGTGGATCACATGAATTTTTGTCCTGTATCGGATTTGAACCCAAAACTATAGGCGCAGCGTAGTGGTGAGGCACTCACTTAAACCATTGTGCCATCCGTGCAGTAAAAAAATTTCTTAACGTCATTTATTTAAATAAATAATTATAAATTGTTCATTAATTAGGTATTATTGGTGAAACAATTGCCGCAGTTCTCCATCTTCTGTCTTGTTTTGACCTCTTGGTACAACTTGTTTCCGAATTTCTTCAGTTGGTCAATGACCATGAAATTAGTCCTGGTTTTATCCAAATCCTCTTGTTCAATCTCTCTAAAAAGAATAGTCATATTGAATCAGGTGGCCAATTAGTTTCTACCTGCTGTTTTCTATGGCTCTCAACAACTGTCGTTCGTCATCTATTTGTTTACTTTAACACAAACTGTTCCAACTAATACATTGAAAAGTTTAATAACAAGACGAGTGTAACAATTAATTATACGTTAACGCCTGCGAGGAATATGTAGGCTATACTTAAAATTAAAAATATTATAAATTAGAAATAAGATTAATAATAATTATAGCTAATTTTACTTGCGAAATATTTTCGGAAGCTGATTTTGTTGAAATATTATAGGTACAAGACAGATACGTCAATTAAATAACAGAAATAGGTATATACATTTTGTCGATAGTCAGTAAAACTCAAGTTGTCTGAATGGGGAAACTGAACCTACAGAAAATCGCACCCAAAGTGCTGTGTTTTTCCCGTTTAGCAGGATCGCTTGAGCCCTGTAAGCTCTGTTCGAGGTATACCAGTTAAAAGTAATTTTATTCTGTGATCTTCTCATTATAGAATGTAGGGCACAGTAGATTTCTACCTGAATTAGAGCCACCACATTGCGTAACGCTTCCGCCCCACAAAAGAACGCAATTGTTTTTGTTGTGAAGCAGAAGTGGTACCACTGATGCAATAAGTATTTATGGGTATCGTTAACTAAAAGGTGCCACCATGTGCTTTTAACAAATTTATTCCTTAAAAATTCCGACAAATTTATTGCATAAAAACCCGACAAGTGTGAGTCTGACTCGCACACCGATGGTTCCGCAAAATCTTGTATGTAGAAAGTTCGTCCATCTCGGGATTCTATTCCCGAGATAGACGAACGGAATGAAGAACGGGGAAGACTTTTGCCCGTTTTATCTAAGGGACAAACTTAACTTTGTCGTTCTAAAAATATCCTTAATACATCGATATACCTCATAGTAAATTTTCCAAGCGCGAAATATGTTTGTAATCGCAAAAAACAAACAAATTTATGACTTTAAGATTTTTTTCTTTACTTGGGCTGGGATACCTTTCTTCTCGCCAATTCAATGGGACGTACCGTATAGATTTTAATTTACCTACGCAATGTTAAAATAAATGGCTTAAGTGGCCATGTCTTTTGATTGTGTTGACTTAGAAGCTTGATTTTTTCATAGCTTCAAGGGACTGCAGATATAGGCAGACTGCATAAGTATTTGATCCTCCACGCGTTCCTGACAATAAGGGCCTAGACAGAGAGACAGACAGATGAGGTCACGCAATAATGATTCCATTTTTTATTTTGAAAATGGAACCCTAAAAGCAATTAAAATTAAATTGAATTACTATACGTACAAGTTTTATATATGTATACATAATATATTTATAAGAAAACAAAAATTAATGTTTTTATACTGGGTATAATATATGTTGACTAATTCTGTAGGTATTTATAAATAATATATTTATATATATATATATACGTATGCTATATGTATACGTAAAATGTATATTCTCGACATGTGAGGAAATACCTACAGAAGTAGTCAACATATTTGATTGGCCTGTTGGTCTATTGGTTAGAGACCCTGACTGCTAAGCCAGAGGTAGTGGGTTCGATTCCCACCCAGGACAAATAATTGTGTGATGAGCATGATCATTTGTTCTGTGTCTGGGTGTAATTTATCTAAAATATGTATATATTTAGAAATATATAAGAATGTTTAGCAGCAGTCTGGTTACCATAGTACAGGCTCTGCCTAGTTTGGGATCAGACGGCCGTGTGTGACATGTGTCAAGTTATTATTATATTATATACTTAGTATGACAACAATGTTTTTTTTCCTTGAAGTTAAGTTGTATTAATCATAACATTACTTATTTATTTAATTTATAGTCCGATTTACAATTAATATAGCAGCATAAAAACCGCGATTGGTTGACATTAGTTGAATACGCATCTACAGTTATTTGCTTGTAGCTTCTTCTTCTTTTAAGTATATTCATTTATAAATTGGATTCTACTTTGGTTGAAAAAAATATATTTGACTAGACATTGACAATCAGACAGTTTTAAACGAACCACAAGAATTCTAAGTCAATGATCTAAGAATGTTGTAGCTGCTGATTTAATAATGCTGTAGCTGGTTTCGGAGCTATTCTTTGAGGGAAAATAATCCTAATCGAATGCGTGGTAAGTAAAGGTTAAAATATATAGAAAAGAAACAAAACAAATCAACGGACCCCATGCATAAAGTAGCATAACGTTTCTTGAGGAAAATTATATTATGGTCCCAACGGAATAAAAAGAAAGTCTTACATACATTCCTGAAATGAGAATAACAATATATTCAATAAGTGATGAATGTTAGAACAGAAAACAATCTAAACGTTATTCATAACAAAAATTTGAACGTTACCGAGCGTATTCTGTATTATATTCTACTGGGAATTTGGGACCACCGTAAAGGTCATCACATACTATACTGCGACAACTCAGATAGTGAGTCGTACCAAGAAAGACCTGATTATCTAGAGAGACAGAGGAATAAAAGATTATGCGAAGCAACTTAGGTTTTTACTGAAACCTTTAAAACATTACATTCACTTTTAAAAAGAACAAATAACTTCAACAATCGTATCACGATAAAAATATATCTTGAGGTTCCGTGTGTCCTCGCGGACAACCGTTCCCCAAGGCTTCTCACATGGGAGTCCACTTGTTTTTTCATCGTTCCATTCTCTGAACTGTTTCAAATACGAATTCAAATCTTGAGCACGAAGTTGCCAGCAAGACTTTCATGCGTCCAAGAAGTTTTAATCGTCAATCCACGAAGGTTGCAAGAGGACGCGTGGAGTCCAGACTCCACAATACCGTCACGGTAACGGCACGGCTCCAACCGTTGGCATTGAAATCTGAGCATTAAAACGTGGTCGTATAATAGATTTCATAATGTCAATATGAAAAAGCCAACGGCGGGCAGTAAGCGCGCTTGCTGCAACCATACAATTGTCGAAGTCAGCACGCTGTAAGCTCGCGGTCAGCTCGCTTACAGCGCAAGTTGAATTCAGATTTGTTAAGATCCAATTAATGATATGTAAGTCAAATACTTGGTCATCTGTGTACCATTCGGCCTCTTTTTGTACATTTTATGTTACTTTGGGTATTAGATCAATTTATGTTACAATTTATATTTTTACCCCATTTTTAGAAGAAGCGCAACGCGTTGCGCCATTCGCACTTCATTGCACCGTTGCAGCGTTGCAACCGTTTTAATAGTCTCCAACTCCTTTGACTTGGATGCCAAGTAAATAATTTTGTTTTGAATTTGAGTATACCTACTGTCTATTCGTTACTTGTATGTTTAGTACCTTGCAACACAGGAAACAGGTTGTACATATAACAACTATTTTAATATTTATTTTTTTATTTTATTTTACACAACTTCACTATCAATACCGGTCTCCCTAATGGAATAGTGTGGTTAACTATTATAATACATACCTATTATTTTTTCCTTTAAATAATATTGTTATAATTAATAACTTCTATTTGCTATCATATCTAATTATAAACAATGTTATCTTTGTCAATTCGCCCTACGGATATACACCATAGTACTTCACGTACAGGTTACCTTTATACAGCTGTTAGATTACAATAGGTTGCTCGTTCTCCAATCCACAAATATATCGATATTCCTCCAATTATTGGTTTTAAACCGGTGCTTAATTCTACAAAATAACCTAAAAAAACAGTCAGTCGTAGGACTGCACGTCAGAAGTGAAAACATAACTTCGCAATGTATTTGCATATACATACACACAAACTCACACACCTGTATATATGTAATTAGGCTAAAAATAAAAAGTAGGTAATAACATATCTAAATGTATACATAGGGTACACTGGAAGTTCTGCGCTCCTGGCCGCTCATAAATGTTTGAATTTCGAATGTTAAATTTTTTTAAATATAAGAAACTCGGCCCGTCTTACGAATTTTCGATCAGGTCACGTGTCTTGACGCGAGTTTAACATTTTTTACCCATCCCAAAAAGTGCACAACACCACCAAAGAAGTTTTCACTTCAAAAATAAACTCAAGTAATGCAGGTGAGCAGCGTTTCCAGAGGTAATTAAATACGAGCGTGAACCTAATCGAATCACACCATAGGAGACAGAAGATTGCTGCCGGTATAACCTAGTTTTGAAGTATTGCGTCTAGTTTAGTTAGTTTTCGGAGCACCTGAAATTATTGTTCTCTCAACCAGGGTTTTTGTCTGGTTGTGAACTTGAAAATAATAAACATATGTTACCTTTAGGATTGCACTTACTGTAGGCTAGGCTACCCCCCCCCCCCCCGTTGTCCTTATACTTGTTTGCTACTTTAGTAAGATATCAAAAAAACATAGGGTAAAACAATGTCAAACTACTTAGATACCTATTCAGAAACTTAATTCACCTTGTAATAGATACTTGCAGAACAATACTACAAGATAATTACAGCTCAGTATAAAGTCTTAGGTAAAAATCTACTTTTCATAAAGACAATGAGAAACAATACTAGCTAAAAACCATTAGAAGAAGTACCTAGAAAATTAAGTAATGCAAAGTCAGGTAGTCATAAATTTTATACACGTAATTATGGCAGTCTAAGCAACTTTACATTTTGCAGACAACTTTGTCGCTTTGAGGCCCATCCCAGACGTAATTACTTGGCTGTTCACTGTGAATTTTTGATGAGGGCATTTTGATTCGTTATTAGAATTATACTCTTTATATCTGACTAGCTTTTGCTCGCGGCTTTGCTCGCGTTAATGTAGCTTTTGTCAATCAACATCGACCCCGACGTCATGTATGATACGTTGTCACGATGTATTCGAAATCAAATATCGGTAAAACATCATGGACAACATTAAAATCGGGAGGAATCTGTTTTCTTTTGGGTAAGTCGGTAAGTTTCATAGATTTTTGTTGATTTTGCTCTGAAAAGTCCTAAACTTGCAAACTCGCTTGCAAACATGGGCTTAAATGCAACAAAATGTGAGAATTTTGTCAAAACTATCATGTTAGGGTTCTGTACCCAAAGGGCAAAAACGGGACCCTATTACTAAGACTCCACTGTCTGTCTGTCTGTCATCAGGCTCTATCTCATGAACCGTGATAGCTAAACAGTTGAGATTCACAGATTTTCTGTTGCCGCTATAACAACAAATACTAAAAACAGAATAAAATAAATATAAGTGGTCCCATACAACAAACGTGACTTTTTTGTCGTTTTTTGCTGGATATTAATAACGGCAACAGGTAGACGCTTGAAATATTCACAGAATATTATAGTGTCTAATGTTGTATAGATAATGGCACGGAACCCTTCGTGCGCGAGTCCGACTCGCTCTTGGCCGGTTTTTTTCTTCTTCTTATATCTCAGTACATAATTATCAATTGTAGAGAAAAGTTTACCAGAATAAAAAAGTTGTGTAATTTAATTTTACATATGATACAATTAAATGAAAGCTAAAAAAAATATTTTTACTCTTGCAAAAATAGTGACAAAATAAATAGAACACTAAGTATTTCAAAATAGTTTTAACAATACTCATATCACAGCTCATATTACTCGTAGAACTTCCACACTTGTCACGAACAATAATGTTCACACAATAATTCTGCAATCTAAACGTAAAATTACGATTCATAAATACGCGATCTGCTATTTAAATGTGACTATACTAAAACGCCAGGAAGATAACAATTTAGCTGAATCGAAAAGATTAATTTAAAAATATCGTAACAAGTATTAGAATATAATACAAGCATACACAGACTATAAAACGTATAGATATAAACGTGCAAGTATGATTGGTCACTTAATTCATAATTATATGGCACTAGCAGCGTCCCGCGGTTTCAACCACGTGAGTCCCGATCCCGTGGGAATATCTGGATAAAAAGTAGCATATGCGTTAATCCAGGTCTCCAGCTATCTACATACCAAGTTTTATTGCAATCGGTTCAGTGGGTTTTGCGTGAAAGAGTAACAAACATTCATCCATCCATCCAAACTTTCACATTTATAATATTAGTGGGATTAGCCAAGATATTAGTACACAAAACAGCAAAAAGAAAAATACAACGTGTGAGGTGACACCCTGTTGAAACGAAATTCCTTTCGCTAGATATATATAAATAATTATGTTTAATGAATTGAATAAATTGTATCAAAATATAGTACTTAGTACTAATTAGTACTATAACTAATATAATATGAATAATTAATATACAACCAACATTAAAGTTACAGTAGTATCGCGTAGAATCAATAGACGGCGTAAACAAATTAAATCAACACGCGGTCAGAATTTTTCGTTGCGCTAACACTTTTTTTTCGCTAGCCCTCATACGCCAACTTCGTTCCGAAAAGATGAAGAATTACACAGAGTAACTGAAGGAAATGCCATTTATAAAAATTTTGAGGGAATTGAAAGAAATGGTACTGGATACAGCCTTATCACTTACGCGTTGGATGGACCGATGTTAAGATATTGTGATACGAAAGTAAAAACAATATACGTGGTGTTATTAATGATGAGGTGAGTTCATTCACCTCATATATTAAGGATATGTAAACCTTACGAACAATGTTTTAAAAGACTATTTATAAAATGTCGGATTCAGGTACATCAATATATTTATACGAAACCGGTATCCTCATTGATGTGTTGATAATAATTTAACCCATTATTGATTTCATTCCAAATATTTTTTTTGTGGTATAGGGTACAAACGAGCAGACGGGTTACCTGATGATAAATGACTACCGCCCCCAAGGACACCTGCAACTCAAGAGTCACAAGTGCGTTGCCCAACTACTCCCAGTAGGGGAAGGATGGAAGAGGGGGGGGGGGAGGAGAGAAGGGTTAGGGCTTCCGGTAACTCACTCGGCGAAAAGCAATACAAATATTGCTTCACTGCTGGTTTTCTGTGAGGCCGTGGTATCGCGCCGGTCGAGCCGGCCCATACGTGCCGAAGCATGGCTCTCCCAAATAGATATAATAGTAGTTTTTTATTATAAAACATGGCTTCTCTAAAATATGTTTTTCTTTGCCGTAACTGTGACAGTTTGTGAAAACATTGGAACACAATTTATGTTCAAGCGCAAAACTTTGATGACTAAAGTTAACACAAATGGCGTTGAAAGCTTTAAAGTCCAGCTATTAAACGCATCTGATGCCATGGTATAGCGTTGAGTTTTGTAATAATTACTTTTAAATAAATCATCTGTTATAAAAGAAACATGATAAATCATTAAATTAGCAATCTGGCATACAGATAACCTACAGTAATGGGAGGATAATTTTGCATTGTGAAGCTAATTCTTCAAGGCCTTGCTTTATTAATATTGTATATATCAAGTAATATGTATTTATCAAAGTTTTTTTAGGGGTATTCAGAAAATGGGAATATCATTGCTACTGCAGTAAAACGACAATTATGCCTTATGGCCTATTACTCAGTAGTGGATTATATACAGGATAAAAACGCTTGGGATTGAATTGTTTTGGATGTACAGCGTATTTCATATACTTAATAGAAATGTTATGTAAGCTAATATGTTTCTTATTTTCCATCTCAAATGTTTTTCTTTTCTTCCTTTTATTTTTTTATTTTTTCTTTAATTTTCAGTTCTCCTATTTTCGTAGCCTAATTTTAGTCATATTACTTTTAATTTTAATAATATAATAGCGCAAAAACAAAAAAGTGATGTTATACAATTGACTATAGTTAAAACTATTTGGTAAGATAAAAGTAAAAGAGTGGCCGTGTGTTTGTTTGCAACCCTCTGTGTGTTGATCTAATTTGTTATAATTAATTATGTATTTATACGATATAAATACATAAATTAATTATATCACGGAAAGCGAAAGTTTAAAAGTTATTATCATTTTTTTTTAATAATTCTTTTTTTAATTGACGATTTCGAATAATTGATGATTAATTTTATGTAATAAAGACATTGAATTTGAATTTACTAAACTCTCTCCCGTTGGCCGTGGAATTTCTATCTATCATACAACATATGATTAAATGCTTTAATTTCTTCTTATTTAATCTTTATTTATCTCATGTCATGCCACCTCTGTTCATGTCATCTAATCTTATATCGTACCATTTCATATTACATATAAATTATCCCATATCATTTAATTTTATTACTAATTTAGGAGAACCTCCTTGCGGTAGTAGAATAGTTTTCGCACCGGACTTTCGATTTGAAACAAATTTTGGTTATAGCCCGTGGCTAATCTAATGTCTAACCAAACATGGAGTTATTTGTTTCGGTATTCGTTTTTGTCATAGTTATAATTTTATAATTTTTAACAAAAGGAATAAAATCGTTGTCTACAGAAAAACAGACTAATATTGATGCTTGGCGAGAATCGGCATGCACAATTATTTGCTTACGCAATACTTAAACGACCCCAGTTAAGACTTACATACCTACTTACGTACGTAACACATTGAGAGAGAGAGATATTTCAACATTGATACAATCGCCATGTTTACGGAGAACTAGGCAAAACGCATATTACCATTTCAATTTCAAAGAAAGTATTTCGATGATAGATAATTATTAACATTTAATAAATCGATTAACGAATCGATAATAGCACAAAATGAATAAAATTCTAGGTTAAGGTCGGTAACTTTATCCAATAGTTCTTGGAAAATCGTTCAATGAGCGCCACCACCACACCTTAAATTATAATCAGTTAGCGCCATCTATGGAAAAAAAAAACCGTTTGTTTAATATGCCTCAAACACCATGACAAAACAATTTATTAAAATTTTACGCCTGTTTTAGTTTTATATATATATTATATTATTTCCAGTTCACTAATAATAACAATATTAATGATTTAATTGTATTTAAATGTAAGTATAAGTACATATATTCACGTTCAACGAAGATGCGATTAGAAAGAATTGAAATTATGCAAATACAAAAACAGATTCTTACCTCGCTTCTTCACTTTGTCTAAAATTATAACTCATAGTAAAAATATACAGGCTAAATTACATTCTAACGCACTGATAAAGTTATATAATAAACCGTCATGTTTCTAGTAAGTAATACTTTTACCTCCTCATTTGATGAATACCTAATAGTTAAAAGCTATAAACACAACACAGTGATTAAAACATTCAAATAACTATAATATTAAATAAAGATTGATTATAGTGAATTTAGGTTCACATTAAACCCCAGAAAAGCTGGGGACGTCACTTCATTAAAAATTTTTGTAAATGTACGTAAGATTTTTTGACAATTCAAAAGTAATTATGATGTGTATGGAGTTGAAATCAATAGTTGTTAAGTAAGGGAGTTATGGGCTGAGATTTTGTGCCCTCAATGTTCCCTAAATCTTATATACTTTTTGAAGGGGCTTAATAGATGACACAGCTCTTACTTCATTTATAGCAATTATATATATATATATAATTTTTTTTTTAATATTATAGGGGGCAAACGAGCAGGCGGGTCACCTGATGGTAATTGACTACCTTCGCCTATGGACACCTGCAACTCAAGAGTCACAAGTGCGTTAATATTTGTTTTACCTATCAGTAATTAAATCATAAAATATAGCTTGTGATCGTACATGAGCTGATATCTGTATATTTGTTCTAAAAACTCACTTCAACAAAACATAAACATTGCAATCGTTTGTGTTTTAAACTAATATTAATGCACTTGCGCAAATTAATGCTTAACTGTGGCGGCAAATTGATTAGGTTTTTTAAACATTTTTTTTTTAACGTCACTGTTTGCTAAATGTTGTCACAACTGTTACGCAATATCGCAGATAACATAATACTATACTAGTAGCAATATTTAGCAAACAGTGGCGTTGAACTTATGCATTGTTGTTTATTTAAGAAAGTAATCGAAAACGTTTAAGTGTTACTGTAAATTTCAAAATGTGTCCAACATGTATTATTCTTTCATAAAACTAGGTCGAACTTACAAAACTTAATAATATTTATGAACTAACTCAAAATAAATCATATCTTTTCTAACTCAATTTCCATCGATTTCGGATTTCCCCATTAAGAAAAAACACTCCGCATGAATTTAGTCCACCTTGGAAACCAGGAAGCTTGATCGGCTCAGCATCCTGACGTCATTGGGTTTAAGTCTCGACTTGGGATTGACTTTTCCAACATAAAATGACTAGATAATAATAGCATAGTCAGACTTAGATATTAATGTAATCATACTACGGCGTTGTTTTAAACTGTACGGATGGCGAGGGCATAGGGAAAAACATTAGGAGATTCACGAGTTACCAGTTTTTTAAACGATATAATACATATTTTACTAGCTGGGCCCGCGACTTCGTCCGCATGGAATAGTGTATTTATATCGAATCAACAGCCTAAAAAATAAGTTTCAAGCTTCTAGCTCTAAATATGACGATACTTCCATACAACTTTTCATTACCACCTTTCAACCCCTTACACCCCTTTTTTCGCATTAAAAAGTAGCCTATGTCCTTTCTCAGGCTCTAGACTATCTGTGTATCAAATTTCATTTAAATCGATTTAGTAGTTTTGGCGTGAAAGGGTGACAGACAGACAGAGTTACTTTCGCATTTGTAATATTAGTCCTTACTAATATTATAAGTAAGTAAGGATTATGTAATGATAAGTAAGTACAATTGCACTAAGCAACTCCTGAGTTTACATCGCGTGGTTGCACATTCTTTATCTTTTATTTTCATGTTTGAGTCGCGTGAGTCTAGGTAATGGCTCTAGTTAGTTAGCTAGTAACAATTAGGTGAAATTCACGTTGAAATAACGATTGTATAGATACAGTTGTTAGTGAAAATGTTTTATTTTTACGCTTTTTAATTGTGGGCGCATTCGGATTTTTTAAATTGTAGTTTATCTTCTATAGGGTTTTTAGGTAAAGGAAAGTTATTTAGTAACAGATCAAAATGTTAAACATGCAGTTCGTTCATTTTCCGTCTCTTCGTACCGATTCGTCGGCCCAAGTATCCGTGTGTGGTCTTCCTAGATGTAATTGATAATATAATTATATTCAAGTCAAATATCACTACGAGTAATAATAGTGATAGGTAATAACTATAGTAAAATCCCGACAAGTATATAGTTTAGTTGTAGATTAAAACGTGCTACGTGCTATTTGTGTTGAATGGTTAGACTTGATATTATAAACTTGTCTTTTTAATGGAGCTATTTATTTTCGTTAATTGGTTTTCATTTTTATTAAGAAGAACTTATTCTCTTTTGGCTTTTTTTTTAAATTAATTAGGTTAATGCATGCATTGTTTTATATCAGTGAGGTTCATGACGATGTTTTAATTTAATTTATTAATTTCCTGATAGCTTTGATACCTATTAGACGTGTGTCGTGTGTGTGTGTGGTCGGGTAACCAAGAGGTATTGTACCCTTTAAATATTATCGCGATTAAGTCCAGAGCTACACATCTAATATGTATCAAAGCTTTTACACAATTACAGATCTTAAAAGTGTGTAATAGTTACTACCTAATGTGTATCAAAAATGTTCATAAAGAAAAGCAATTACCTTAATCTCGGTCGTTATCAAATCTTAGAGCAAAGCATTTACTACAACGATTGCCCAACAAATTATCCAATTTCATCCGATTATTATGATGGGTTCGGTAAATTTAGCAGGTGTAGTTATAGTGCTTTAGTCAATACGATACCGTCACCTGTATTGTTGTTGCAATTATGTTTCTGCTTGTGGCTAATATTTGGGAATTTACTTGAGTACAAAAGTAAAAACAAGTACATGACAAAAATAAATTATTACTTGAACTTGGAACGACGACCGACTCAAAAAAGAGAGGGGTTAAATACATTTACATTTAAAGAAGACAGTGGTTCTGTTTGTGAATCATACCTCCTAAACGTGACTTGATCGAGAGTGTTCTCAGATAAAAATTCAAGCAAATCTGTTCAGTCGCTTAAAGATCGTCAGCTCTTTTCTAATTAAATTCATTTATGCTTGTTAATACACAGAATAGACACTCGAAAGTTCTAATGCCGTATAAAATGTTACTGCACCTATTGTTATAATTTTGGTCTTTGAATGTAGTTGTTTTAGGGTCAGTTAAGACCAAACTTGAAGTGTTTTTGGTGTTACTAACTTATGAACTACTAGCTGACCCGCGCAACTTCGTCTGCGTTTATAATTTTTCCCCGTTTTTGCAACATTTTACATTGATTCTCCGCTCCTATATGTCGTAGCGTGATGTTATATAGCCTATAGCCTTCCTTGATAAATGGGCTATACAACACTTAAATAATTTTTCAATTTGAACAAGTAGTTCCTGAGATTAACGTGTTCAAACAAGCAAACAAACTCTTCAGCTTTATAATATTAGTATAGATACCCGTACAGCCTGAAGACGCACTGTACCTTGTGAGGAAACGACTGCTTCGGGAAATGTAACGGCGACAGTTATATTAAAAATCTTAACAAAGGCGCCACTCACATTACAATACTTAAGTGCCACTAAAATGCCGCTACAGTGGCTTTTAAAGCCCTTTAAATAAACCACAAAAATTACCTTAAAACAAAAGTACCACATTTTATAATTGTTCATTGTGACAATACACATTAATCATTCATCATAATCCTAAGTAAACAGAAATTTAAAACTTCTTTAAACACTTTTGAAATAGTAACATTACAATCACTTACTAACGAATTACAATCAAAGAGAGTTGTTAGAACATATTGTTAGCATTTAAGCTCTTATACTTTCCTAAGGACTGTTTACACATAAATTCAAGTAGGTAAATCAACGGGCCTATTGTAAATTTCTAACAATAGAAATTCTCATAAATCTTTTCATCACGTTATAGTTTACATAAACCGATTTCGAATTCGGGTTTCAAGTTCTAATATCAATTGTAAACTGTTGTAATTCTTTCAAAAGAAAACCGACTTAAAAAAAAAACTTTTCCATAAAAGACTAATACGGTTTTCTCATGCCTTGGTTTTCCAATGGCATCATAACCATATAATGCCATGCATTATATGGTTATGATGCCATTGTCAGAACTGGACAAAATTGAAATGGGACCACACGGGAAGCACCAGCTTTCAAATAAAAAAAGAATCATCTAAATCGGTTCACCCAGTCGAAAGTTCTGAGGTAACAAACATAAAAAAATACAGTTGAATTGAGCACCTCCTCCTTTTTTGAAGTCTGTTAAAAGTTGTAAAAACCAATTTGGTGAGTCTGAAACTTTTACCATGAAACAGGTGAAAGTGCTTCTACAAAATTCATTTCCGATTTTTACACTTCTCTTAAATAGATGACACACATTATGAATAGTGAATACAAACCGTTGGGGTTACTGCGGTTGTAAATTACCAGAAACACTGTACATCTAAAGGCTACAGAATTAGGTTAAGACATAAAGCGCTTTTTCACACGTTCCCGAGATAGCCTACTTCAAATTTTACACATAAAATATCACTGATAATATTTTATTCAGTGATCATTAAGTCCACGTTTACCCTTAATAGTTTACTATCGAGAAATTAAAGAACTACGTTTTGTATTATCTCCAGTCTAATTAGGACTGATTTGATTTTGTTTTTTACCTGTAGATAGATAGATAGATGTACTCTTTATTGTACACAAACAAATAGGTTACAACATTTTACTTATATCTACTTACTAACTAATGTTATGTGCAATTGGTGACTTTATCGCAATTTGCCATTTACACAAACTTACATTATCGATATATAAATAGGCAAAGACAAAAGGATTCAGTTCCTTTTACTTTTTTTCTTTCTTTTTTATTCGATTTTCGTTTTAATTTAAATAGTTCTTTCAGTATCTTCAATTGTTTATCTTTATTTTTTTCCCCAATTATGGTTGAATTTAAACCTCTGGGCGGCCCATTAGTCAATTTATAAACCTTTAGTTTGATTTAAAAAAAAAAATCCTGTTTTAGGCACCCCATTTCTAACGAAAAACTGACTATCTGCGTGGTAAAGAATTATCACTGAAAACAATAAAAAGAACGGAGAGAGACCTTCTCCTTTGTTGCAGTTGGTTAAAACATTTGTTTATCGATTATTATTACACATTTAGGAAATTCCCAGACCTACTACGTCTGGGAATGTACTAAATGTGTACTATCTAATCAATCTATATGCCTAAACTTGTATTGTAAATACGTTGATGTGATTAGATTAATCAACATTAATGTTATCATTTTTCTTTCGTAATAAAAAGGTTATAATCTTGATCTATTATGCAAAGGTGTGCGTATGAATGCAAGAAAATTATTGTTAAACTCATTTTAAATTCCGTGTGATAAAAGAGCACAGAAACACAACGCACCAGTAAATATAACGCCACTTCTCCTAGAAAAACAGTTTTAAGACGCCTTCTTCTAACTGCTCCCTAAGTTAGCAATTAATTTTCTAAGTCAACGCAATCAAAAGGTACAGCTATTAAACCTTAGATTTTAAAAAATTTAAACATTTCGTAGGTAAATCAAAACCCGTTACTTCCCATTGACCTAGAATCATGAAATTTGATAAGAAGCGAGATCTGGCTGCACAAGTAAAGGAAAAAATCCAAAAGTTGTTAATTTGTCGATAGATCCATAAAAAAATAGTTTTTGTCATTTCAAACTTATATTTTGCGGTTGGAAAATTTACTTACTTGTACATCGATGTATGGGAGAGTATATTTGGAATAGCAAAGTTAAGTTTGTCTTTTGGAAAAGACCGGCAAAAATCTTCGAGAATGATCAAGTTTGTTTGCTTAGGGAACCCTCGGTGCGCGAGTCAGACTTGTACTTGTCTGGCTTTTCTTAATAGCTGGATCTATTTTTATTTAATGTACCGTAAAAGTTCAACGGTAGGAGGGTCCTCCAGTTTGTCTATAAGTAAACAATCGACATATCTAATAAGTCGCACGTTGTACTTAACTTTCAATGTCAATTCAGCCAAAAAAACGGGTCAACCTCGAAATGAGAGATAGTAAGCTGCAAATTCGTATGAACTTTTAAGCGCACGGAAAAATGTTCAGAATAAAATTTGTAAAGAATTGAATCCTCTACAATTTTGAAATTTCATAATAGACGTTACCATCATTAGATCCATAGAAAGCGTGATATTTGCAAAAAAAATAACCAAGGATTTTTGTGAGCTTTGACTTTAAGCCGCGAACACCAGATTTTATGAGACTTTTGCGACAACATTTAGAATGTCAATATAAAGATTTAGGTATATGAGTTTCCGGCTCTTTTTTTTTTCATTATCTCTAATTCCAAGGTGAAACCCTAATTTGACTAGGCTATGAATGCTTTATGACGTAGTAGCATAAACTAAACTATAAGTGAGAGTTCCACAAAAAGCGGTCTTCATTCATCCCATTCCCTGCCAATTTTACCACGTCGTCATCCATTTATTGGGAAGCAAGGCTCACTTACATTTCCAGTTTGTTATTTGAATAATAGTATACGGAAAATAGTTTCCTTATCCTCCATAAATTAGGGGCTCAAACAATTAAAAAAATTGCAAAGAAAAGTCACACAACATGTTAATTTAGTGTCATAAGAATATACGATATAAACTTAAACACGTTACAATAAAATGTAATTAAACTTTGACGACTTTTATGTTAAGTGATGTGTAAATTGGGACTTCACTTAGGTTACTTAGGCAATGACGGACGTCTAGCGCTCGTTCGTTGAGTGTGAGCGACTGCCACTTATAAAATTCCTGTAGGTAAGTGTACTTGCTAACGCGTCGAACATAGCCTTAACCACGGATTGTGGTCCTAATCGGTTAAATTCGATCGGAACGGACCGCATTTATATATATACTGCGTTTGAATAACGTTTAGAATTTATATTTGATATTTTATTTACATATAATCAAGTTTAATTGATCGTATATCAGATATGACGGAATTGGTTTTAGTTCACGATTTTCCCATCCAATCATAGAAAGTTGTAAGTGTGATTACAAAATGATTGATGAATTGCATTATCTTTGTTCACCATGTAACATGCACTTATTCTATATCTTATTCTTATAATTATATCTGTAAGAAAGTTGGACAATAACAAATCTTTAATTCTTTACGGCTAGCATGTTTTAGGTTTTTAACGCTCTAGGCTTTTCTATAAGTGATGAAACTAATTTGCGTCTTGAGGTATTCTTATTTTCGGACACACCGTAAAAGTTTAATCGGCTTACAAAAGTACCCCTAAAAATTTGAGTATATTATCTAAAATGTCTACTCTTAGTTTGTAGATAAATGTTTTTTTTTTATAAACTATAATCTTTCGGTGCCAATTGAAACGGTGGTGAACGTCGGCATTTATATTTTTTAGTTTTAAGCTATGAAAATTTCATTTCACATACAATGTTACTTCCACACATCATAAAATTACTTAGATATAGTACATTAGGTCCTCCTAATGTACTATACCTAGTATAAAATAATGTAAGATTTAAAACTTGCATAATAATTACGCACACCTACAAAAAGCAATATTGAAGTATTTGTTTTGCAGCTTGAGCTTGAGCTGCTATTGCTGAAAGATCAAAATTTCATTTTAATAAGATCCTAATAAAGAGCTAATTAAATAATTTTAATGAAATGAAGATGAAACTTATGAAAACACGACCCAGGACCGTCTCCGTTAGAAAGCGTGTGGTGAACAAACAAAAAGTCACCGTCACTACTTAGATAAATCGGGTCCATAATGTACTGGAATTATTGTTTCAACATCCTTGAACCATAATAATTTGGAGTGCAATAAATTGATTTGATTTGATTTAAATCATAACACCAAAATTAGAGGTCTTGTTTCTGTGGTTCAGTAAGGTCGCTAAAGCTCCAGTAGATACGTTTGATTGTCGCACGAGTGACAGGATTGTTGCTGAAAGTGTTTATATTTATAAACATCGGTGACCGTTTGGCTTCAACGGACTCGAGACTTGTCGGCCAACTTGGTAGTAAAAACCACACACACTCACGCCTACATACCTGAAGGGGTCGGCAGAGGTGTGTATTAAACACCCACATTTTGGCTATTAGAATTTGGTCCTACTCACGTAGACCCAAGCCTGTTACCGTTAACTGTGCACATTGAGAGTTAAAGGTAGGACAAATGTAAGACAAATCTGAAGTAACTAGCTAACATGAAGGTATAGAAATTGATATCTAGGACGGCTTTATTATGATATTTGAAACAATTGCAATTTATTATCTAATTTAGTACCTACACACAGTCTGCACAAGGGCAACGAGAAACATTTTAATGTAGGACAGAAGTTGCGTAATTGAACGACACAAGTGAACGTTCGCTCTAGTATTACCTCTAGAGCGATGTGACGAAATCTTAAACCAAATATGGATCACTAGCATTTGAGGCCGGCTTCGCTCGCGTAAGAGTTATTTTTCGTTCCCTCGGAAACAGGACTTTTTTTTTATGAAAGGTATGTAAGAAACAGTCGCACAACCACTGACATAAACTATGAAAATCACTAACTAACAGTAACTGCCAAGTTGTTCGTACCACTATTCGCACTCAAGTTAACGTTCTGAACTTATTCCTATAAAAGGTTATATTCCTATAAAAGGCTATTAATTAATATTTATTAATCGAACAACAACATTACGTTACCGGTATAACCAGTCAAAATAATGTCTATTAACTTATTTTTATTAAATAGTGAACTGTGTCATCATCTTATAGTTTGTCCCTATTTTTAATAAAATAAATAAGAGTTTTTGATGTGGCGATAACAGGTATCCTTTGTCTTTTTGTGCACCCCTGATGACGTGTAGGTAAGCTGAATCTCATGATGGTCGATTGACTAGTTAGGCTTCAAAGTGTTACAAACAAATAAATTCTAATTTGGATGTATAATACCTATCAGATGCGTGTGTAATGCACTCGACTGCCACGTCAGGGGTCACGGGTTCGATATCTGCTCAGGGCAGTTTGTAAGCATGAATATGTAAATTTGTCTTTGTTTTTGTGTTTCTATGTAGGTATAATAATATATGTATGTTTACAGAAAAAATCTCGGTATGTATATCCGGGTGCCAGAAGCTATGTTTAGTTTATTCAAGACAGCGTTGTGTGTTATTTATAAAATGTTAGAACGAAGTATCTTACTAGTTTTCTTGAACCTATTTGAATACAATTTATTAACACGCGTTTCAAGTTGATATAAATATTCATGTAACCCCGTCTTTCCCCCCTCCCCCTCTTTTCCTACTCCCACCATAAAGGGCGGCAACGCACTTGTGACTCTCGAGTTGCAGGTGCCCATGGGCGGCGGTAGTCATTTACCATCAGATGACCCGTCTGCTCGTTTGCCCATTATACAATAAAAAAAAAAAAATCTAAAACTTAAGTGTAGACATTTAAATAAATTTAATCCTTTGGAAATTAAAAAAAATATTTTAGATATGGACAATTATGTCACATTCGCAAAACTCAGTATAAAAATTTGTGGGCTAGTGGAAATGACTATAGACCAACGCATGTCAAGTAGCAATCATACAATACTTAAAAGAAAATGGATGTATGTAGATCACAAGAAAATAAACAAAAAATACTTAAATATGCTGTTCGAATATTGATCGTGATGAAAACCAATTTATCATAGAAAACTTTTGCGTTCCTTTTACGTTTGTTCTTCCCTCCAATTGAATTAGAATAATTAAGTCAGGTTCACTTAGGAAAGGGAAAATATATGCAATTATATTAGTTTCAATAAGTAAAACATAAAACATTTTTGAAAGTCTGTAATTTGCCGGAACAATATTTGGTAGTATTATAAAAAGAACCGGCAAAATCATCGACTGTATATCGCAGATGGTTAAACGGATCGATTGTATAGAATCCTCCTGGCCCATGTCATAACTTAGCATCATTATTTAAAAGATAGCTGCGTAATGGTGCATTCAGTTCAGTATCGATTTCTGCATAAAGTGTTATAGCCGTAGGTACCAATAAAGGGACATTTCAAAATATCGATTCGTGTCAGTGTAGTGATGTTATTGGACAGTGAATTCATTTATTGGCAACAGTCTAGCAGTGAATGGATTATAAAGTGCACCGTGCTTAGTAAGACAACTAGCAGTTCTCAACTCAACTCAAGAAGTGATTTGAGATTTAATCGAAATATATTCTTGAATCGTATGTATCTTAAATCGAGTTCGAATTTAAACAGACTAAACTGTTTACTTTCACTTTGTCTGTCTTCCTCTCTGTCTCCTACCTTATATCGTATACATTAGTATGACGACGACGACAACTGATACGAAAATAATTGAAGTCACTGTAAATCATTAGATTTACAGTGATCTTTTGGTAACTTCAATTATTTTCGTATCAGTTACGTTTCCTGAATAAAATTAAACTTCATCTTCTAAGAAACAAGTTATGGATTCATCAATTTGGGGCTTATGAATTTGAGAAAGTTTATCTTTCTTACGCACTTTTTCAATCTCCCTTCATTCCTGCTTCACGAAGTAAATCGAAAGAATATATTAAAAGAAAATCACCTTATAGTAAACAAAGAAATATTTACGTCGGAAAGCGTGTAGTGAACAAAGAAAAAGTCAATGCAGGTAGTAAAAGATTGCCTTGATAAGCGGCGGTAGCGCATTACGCTACCGCCGCTTATCAAGGCAATCTTTTACTACCTGCATTGACTTTTTCTAAGGCGTCGGACTTGCGATCGAGTGGTTGCGGGTCCGAACCCCACCCAGTGCACTACCGATGTGAACCCACTCCTAACACAAGCATTTAGCTTAGCTGGTGGGGTTAACAAGAATAATAGTAATGTGTGACCCACGTTTAAAAAAAAAAACAAAGAAATATTTACGTCGGAAAGCGTGCAGTGAACAAAGAAAAAGTCAATGCAGGTAGTAAAAGATTGACGCAGCTATTTTAATCAAATATCGACGTAGGGGTTCGAACATAAATCGTAAAAAGTTTTTTTATGGGGTTCACATAACTTTTATCGTTCTGAACTAACTTAACTTTCGGGCACCGGATGTTATTGGGATGGGTAAAACTTTTTAATTGTCTGCTGCCGAACTTTGATTTGTCATTGAGATAAAGATAAAAATATCTTGGATGTGGCTTTGTTTTAATTTAATGGTGGAAGAATATTTATTATATATACAGGTTGTAAGTGACACCGTACCGAATCCTGAAATAGTGGTTCAGACCATTATTCTGAGTGGAAAATCATTGGAAATATATGCCGGAAAATTCATAATTTTTCATTTTTTTGCTCAAAAGTTATATCATAATGAGTAAGCTGAACATTTTACAGTAAAAATGTTGAAATATGAACGCATCCCCATGTTATATATTATCTATGTTTGGTTATAGATGTTTTATACTCTGTTCTTCTGTAGTACTTTCTGTTTGAAATAAATGAGCTCATGTCTGATTGCAATATCGTTCCGTCTATTATTTTATATTTCATCAGTTTAGGTCTAGCTAATCTATAAACAAATACTAGTTTTCATCAAAAAAAAATCAGTAAATACCCCATTCGGCCTAAAACTGCAATGTAAAACATTTATGCAATCAGTTGCTTCGACGGCGCTGAAGGTTCATTCACCGTACCGCACACTACACGTGTTGCGTTACACTGCGTAGTTCAAAATCAAACTATTGACTGTAAATCCTTAATCTCGCATTTTTATGATGAACTGAGACTGAACTTGTTACGAGTATTATTGGCTAGTAAATGAGGAATAGCAACTTATTTAATTAAAGTGTACACATATAAGGCACATACGTCGTTCAGCTTGTTTACAATAAAAAAATGATTTAAATGTAAACAGACAATCTGACGCGTATGACTCTTGCCTGAACAAAAGTGTCAACTCTTACGCTATATTGATAATCACAAATACTGTTTGTAAATATTGATAGACAACAGTGAATGACAATCAACTTTCATTGATGCCCGCCGAATGGGACACGCACAGATATGTGCAAGTGAAAACAATCTAATCTAATCACTACATATTATAAAACAAAGTCCCCTGCCGCGTCTATGTCTGTTCGCGATAAACTGAAAAACTACTGAACGGATTTTCATGCGGTTTTCACTAATAGACAGAGTGATTCATGAGGAAGGTCTAGGTGTATAATTTGTACCCGTGCGAAGCCGGGGCGGGTTGCTAGTAAGTAATAACTTTAAGCGATAATTTTTTGTATATGTATATTTATTTCGTTTATCTCAAAAACGGTTCTAACAATTTGCATAAAATTTTGTATTTACGAGTAGATAAGGTTTTGATTTTAAAGTTAATCGTTTCACTACCTACTCCATACGTTAGCAGGTGAAAATTACTATAATGGCTAAAGAAGGCGAGTTGGAACTAGTTGATACCATGAAATTTTTACGCATTACACTTGATTCTAAATCTATACTAATATTATAAAGCTGAAGAGTTTGATTGTTTGGTTGAACTCGCTAATCTCAGGAACTACTGGTTCGAATTGAAAAATTTAATTTAGTGTTGGATATCCCATTTATCGAGGAAGGCTATAGGCTATATAACATCACGCTACGACTAATGGGAGCGGAGCATCAATAAAAATATTGCAAAAACGGAAAATTTACAAACGCAGACGACGTCAGCCAGTCTTATTATAATGCTTCAATGGGTCCCGCATATTGATAAATTATCGAATAGACTTAGGTCAGCAACATACGTAACTAGAAAAAAAATAAAAATTCGTGAACTGACTGATATTGAAACAGCCAGATTAGTCTACTTAAGTTATTTTCTTAGTATAATGTCGTTTGGTATTCTACTGTGAGCGAAAAGCCGTTAATATTCATATCATTTTATACGTGGTAGAGCCATGCTTCGGCAAGTATGGGCCGGCTCGACCGGGGTGATACCACGGTTTCACAGAAAACCGGCAGTGAAGCAATGCTTGCATTGCTTTTCGCCGAGTTAGTGAGGTTACCGGAGGCCCTAACCCTTCCCTCTCCCCCTCTCCCCCTCTTCCACTTTTCTCCTACTCCCACCTTAAAGGCCGGCAACGCACTTATGACTCTTGAGTTGCAGGTGCCCATGGGCGGCGGTAGTTATTTACCATCAGGTGACCCGTCTGCTCGGTTGCCCCTATACTGTGAAAAAAGAAAAAAAAATCTATCTTCGTGCTGCAGAAGAGACTATTAGAAGAACTATCCAAACAATTTGTAACTAAGGCAATCGTGATTCACTGAGGCAGAACTTTAAAGAAATTAACGTAATGACGGTGGTATGTCAAAATTCACAACATAGCAATATACATATAAATTATCATTATAAATGTCCGGTCCTAGGAAATAATCGGCACAGTAAGATTAACCATTTTACAGTTAAAATATATACTACCTACCAATACCTAAGTTAATCATATACCTATTGATGGTCATCTGATCTGATCTTTAAGAATATTAAATAAGGCACAGGTATTGATTAAAAGTATAAGAAATATTAATAAAAGGTAATATTACTAAAAGGATAAGAGGACTATAATTACTATCCCAGTATGATATGTGCTTCTCATGGGATTATGAAACACCAAATTTTAACAACGAAGAGTAATACAAGGCTCGTTTCTCACAGGTGACGTCAAATATAATTTTGGATAATGGTTTATTCCAGTGAAATTAACGTGGAGTGTACAACGTCCAATTAAAACGGGTTGGCTAGTCATTCGGCCAGAGGTCAAATCCAAATATAATTTATTAAATTATTAATATAAATATAGGTCCTAATTTTTTAAAGCCCGTCAAAAGCTATTAAACGAAAAAAAAATTTTTGACAAAAATAAAAGAAATAGATACTGAACTGTTTTGTTTTGCCTATTTATATATATAGGTTAGTGTACAAGATACAGCACGGATAACCATAATAAAATCCAAGATTTTAGTTTAAAATCGCCTGGCAGGGATGAACTTACAACTTAAAGATTTGCATCCTACATGTAATATAAATAAATATATAATAGTATAATATAATTAATACTAACACAGTAGTGATGTAAACATAAATCCATACTATACGTTTATTACAGAAATATGAGGTTCCGGAAACGAATGTATGTTTTAGCTAGACGACCGGATCCAACCGGCCCGGTTTACTAATGTGTAACCTGCAGATTGTGGTGTTTGAATAACAAAACAACGACCCATGTTGACTGTCTACCGTACATCTGAAGCTGTCTTAACGTTAATACAATGGCTTAGAACTGTAGCGTAGTTTCATTAAATGTCTGGTTACCTTGATGTAGTGTAGATGAGGTAGTGAGTAAATACGGCTCAATATTAGATCTTGGATCTTAGATGAAGGATAGATTGGATGGCGATTTCAGGAAGCTAAAATTTGTTTTATTTTTCTGAATAAAAACGGTTTGTGGTGTATTTTGTTTTAAGCAAATTGTCTTCTACGAACGTGTTTTAGTCACTGTAAAAATGCAATATTAACAGTCATAAGGTATGATACGTTTTTGGTGAACATCTTAAGGAATTATAAAATGATTTTTCTAGCAGTTTCAATACTTGGGAAAACTCTCTGAAAAGTTTCTTAGTAACGGCCCCCCACTAAATGTATTCAAGATGCTAGTCTATAGTCTAGATAAAACACGTATCAACCTAGCTCACGACTCCAGGGAAGATAAGACACATATACGATACAACAACTTCCTAACTGTTAATGTCATTTTCATTAAGTAATACAATCTAATAATATGAACCGTCATAGCCTTACTTTTAATTATGGACGATTTTCACAACCGCATTGCAATTGTGTAGGTAAATAGTTTCAATATACTTTACTTATTTTAATACATTATTACCATCTGCTCCACGATTTCTCTGTTAAGAGCCTCATAGCTAGTTTTTGAATTCAGTTCCAAATGCCAGGTCCTTGGAGTCGGTGGAGTAAATATATAAGAGCGCCCGGATAAGGATTTGGAGCTCTTGGGAACGAGTCGAGGTTTGACCTTATTTATTATTTGTAACATTAAATCCTTAGAGTTTTATCTGTAAAAATACTGGCTGCTGCATAAAATACATTTTTTAAAGTAAATCAGTAACAAATACTTTGCAAAGAATTGGTTGGTCCCCTAAGTAATCTACACCTAAAACGTTTAAAAAAATACTTTTAAGTTTAATGAATGTTTTTCTTATTATTATTGATTCCATAGAGGCCAGTATTATCAGAATAAATATTCTGCTTTGTACTTCAACGCTTCAAAAATCGCGTCAAATTATCGTACTAGATAGTACATACTGCAATATTTGTCCTCGTGCTTCGCAGCGCAAGGACTTGGGGTAATGCGTATATGCTCAGGGAAAGGAGTCTCTTTATCTAGAGGAGAATAATTAAAAGATCTGCAAGGCAAGAGACTTAATATAATTTAAACTGAACTATATGACATTTCACAAATATTATAGTTTTAAAATATCTTTATCAAAGCGTCGCTTCTTGAAAGACGGTCCGCGCTCTCAGCCGTCTGCGACGCGACTCTTCTTGTCCTAAGTTACGATAAGTAAGTAATACATACATTTTTAAATTAGAGAACGATTTTTCTTCACTCGAGTTTGGTGGTACCCGCCAGGACCTCGGTACCTTGTTGAAGGAGTTTTCGCTCCGCTAGAAGGAGGTTGAATGATCGCTGGAGGTCCCGATGCTACAATATTTTAGGTAAAATACAGCAGGAATAAAATATTTAAAGTTGCAAACAAAATTTACAATTTACCTAGTTTTTTTACTGAACTTAAGAGGATTCCGTTTCGCATATTTGTAGAACAGTAAAATGTAATTTCTATCTTTTCTGAACTGAACATTTTCCGATTCCCTATCGCCTTTAACTGCTATCTTTAAGTTATGTTTTTTGATCATTACATTCATATGCAGAGTAAAATACCCTTTTATGCAAAACATGGTTTCTTATTTACGTATTCATTATTATTTTTCTTTTATGATTACTACCGTAAATGTGATTTTCAACTTTTTTTTTACTATTTAATTATTTTCATTTTTATTTAATGAGTTGATACTACACGATATCGATTTCGTATCGATTTATAAATTAATAGCAAAAGAAGTACCTGGAATAGGCGGCAACAAAGAGGATGAATAAATACTAATATTATTCTATGAATATACATTTATGAGTGTTTTGATGATTCTCAGTTAGTAAACACTCCATAAGTACCAAACTAGTATTTTACCAAACTAGTATTTTAATCTGGTAGCATAAACATGAAGCGTTTTAGGTACAAGTTTGGTCATTTTTAATTTATACTGCTAGTAATATCTTTTTCAAAAGTGAAAATGATGATATTTTTTTCTTTTTTTACTTCTTTAAGAAAAATAATAGCTGAGTGTAGCCAACTCAAATAAATAAATTTAAATGAACTTTTAAACTTTTGCGTTCCATGATATAATTATGTATTTACGGGAATTAATCCGTGCCGAAGCCGTGGTCACAGCCTGTGACCACGACCAGTGCAACCTGGTCGAAACCTCAGGCAATTAAGAGGTATGTAATACCTTTTCGTGATCGCGTTAATTCCCGTAAATACATAATTATATTATGAAATGTCTATTCAAATTCAAATCGTTTTATTTCCCAAATGTGGTACTGTTAGGTTAGCTTACTGTTACATATATTAAAAACTAGTCCAACACTATTTTTTTATAACCTGGGTAGTGGACCTTTCTTTCTTGATTGAAATCAAGAAAGAAAAATTACAATAAAAAGGTTAACCAATGGGATAGAACTTTTCTATACGTACAAAAAAAAAACTGAAACTTCTTTTTGAAGTTAGGTAACTAGCAGCTTGTAGCTGTCTTCTAGGTATTCAGAAACCACTTCTATGAAGTATAAATAAGTATGCTTAGGACATGCTACACATAAACTCTTCAACTCTTTGTGTCCCAGTTAAAGCATTACCTTTATAGCCGCCAGGTAGATAGTTATAACGTGCACTAAATAACTCATTGTACTGTACGGGACATAAATAAATTTCGACTCTGCTGTTCATGACATAAAGAACTGTTTTGTTTGCATGATATTCTGACAGTTTATTCGCTATTCTTATGCAAATCAAACATGAGTACTTTTAACTTAATAGTGACACGGACAAGGTTGACTTTTTACTGGTTTTAAGCGATCACGTATTTTGTTCTAATAAAGCTACACTTTAAATGAATGATAAATACAGACCTATTTAGTGAATATATTATTATATGGCAACAACGTTAAAATACATCAAAATATGACTTTTACTTTAGAGCAGTATTAAAGAATTGAAAATATGAAACAGAAGTATCTACCTATCCTAATTATTCTTTATTCAAAAACGGTTAAGGATATTCATGGTAACCTTTGAAACTACACATTAATATATGCTCTATAAGAGTTCCTACCTCAAACCTTCACTTTATGATAAATGAATTTATTTTTGAAAATAGGCCTTTTAAGAAACTTTTATACGTCAACGTCTTCTTTAAAGCTAGATGGTGCCCGCATTTCCTATGACAACCTTGAGAAGAAACGCCGGAACAAATTCAAGGATCCAAGTCTACATAAATTCAAACTGTGCAAGTGCCATCTAGGCGTCTGTGGTAGTCTTTATAGGAAAGAACCATTTCAGTTTTGACTGACCAGTCACAACACCCAATAGACTAGATAAGTCGGTAATCACGGAACTCAACCATATCTTAGGGAGCTCCATGACTCCAACCGGTCTGGCACCGCAGTTAGACATTTGGGTAGGCCAATAATATACTCAAAACTGACAAACTGTTGTGAAAATTAAACTAGAAAATGCTATCCCAAATGACATTTCCATTTAAAAATATAATATATATATATACTTATATAAAAAACAATGTATGTTTGTTTGTCCCCTATGCGTTCCGAAACCATTGATCAGATTGTGATGAAACTTTGGTAGGGTGTGCCGAGGACGTCCGCGAGGGATTCTAGCAAAAATAACTATTTACATAAAAAAAGGCATTGCAAAGTATGTCGGGTATTACTATAAAAATGTAAACAAAAAATTAAATAAAAATTAATAACATGTCAAGGATTAAAAACAAAATAATACAGAATACTGTACAGCCCACGACGGATATTCTTTGGTTGTTTATTAAGTTCATAGGTAGTTGAGTATGTTATTTATTATTGCCACATCTAAGTATATCTTCGAGAAACAAATAGGCACGTAAGGAAGTGCTATGAAAAGCTGATACTACGTTGTTTAAATCATGCCGTCGTGGGTAAAAACAAAAGTAATATGTATATGTATAATAAACTTACCAACGTTTCATCCTTCTTTCAACTTTGTATGTCAAAGTTTTAAAGAAGGATGAAACTGTCTATGGATTTTATAAAGTTTGACTCAACATTTAAAAAATAAAAGCGTTATAATTTCATCAAAAGACGCACCAGGTGAGAGCAAGTTCAGTAAAGTAAGTTAAGTGATATCTATATTACTGACTGACTGAATATCTCAGTGGTGTGGTGGGTACTTGTACCTAATTAAATATACCTACATATCATGGAAAGAGAATGTTATTAATTAAGTAATATCGAGAATAAAAATAACAACTATATCTAGTAAGCTGTAAATCTGCCCAAAATAATAAATGCACTTAAATTTTATGAGTTATTCTATTTAGTCCATCAAAATCAAAGTAAGAATCAGAACAGTTTTATATAACCGACATTTACGAGTCAAGGCGCTTAGCACGACTTGACAAGCGCTTAAGCAGCTATTAACGGCCCGAGACCAATGACGCGTGAAAAATCAGTTTCTCGTGAATGGAAATTTGTTCAATGATCTGCAAAATTAACTGACATAGTGTTAGTTTGTGAGACACTATACCATGTGAACGTTTTAGAAACGATATATTTTTAAAAATTAAAATACTGAGTTTTCAATTTAGGTGATATACAGAGTACAGACTCTTTTAAGACTAAAGTTCAGAAACTTATTACAAGAAACGGTAGAAATTTTCGTTAAAAGTTTATTGTGTCATAGAGGAAAATAAATATTTCACTATTGCAAACAATAGGACTTTTGTATATTCACTAACAAAAACTGAAATACATTAAAAGCTTTTTCATAAAACACCTTTAAAACTTAGGAATTTGACCCAGACCCCCATACCTCCTTCCCCTACTGTCATTCTTCCTCTATTCCCACCTTAAAGACCAGCAACGTGCTTGTGACTCTTGAGTTACAGATGTCCATGGGTGAAGGTATTCACTTACCATCAGGTGACCCATCTGCTTGTTGGTCCCCTATCCTATAAAAAGAAATTGATATTACGCCACAATCTGCGACCATCAGTAGGAATAGAAGAGAGGTAAGAATGCTGCTGATTCTATCTCTTTGATAAGAAACTTCTTAGATACCTATCCTATATCTGTATATATATATGCTACTAATATTATAAACGTGAAAGTTTGTGAGGATGTATGGATGTATGTATGTAAGGATGTGTGTATGTATGGATGTTTGTTACTCTTTCACGCCAAAACTAGTGAACCGATTGCGATGAAACTTGGTATGTAGATAGCTGGAGACTTGGATTAACGCATAGGTTACATTTTATCGCGATATTCCCACGGGATCGCAACTTACACGGGTGAAACCGCGGGGCGCTGCTAGTATTAAATATATAAACTATGGCATTAGAATTACGAACTATCTTATTGAATAGTAATAGAGTAAGTGTTTGCTATCCATGTACTGTTGTTTTACGAGCACGACTATTTAGTTTTGCATAACACTGAACAAAACATTCATTACCTATTACTCATCCAGGGGTACTGTAATCTTTGGTATAATGACTTTGAAATTGTTATTTCATAAGTGGCAAATTTGAAAACTTATATAATACACATTTTACACTTATATATTTTATTTTTTATATAACATAAAATGTGTACTTACACATCAAATAATTAATACATTTTGGTAATTATTATGATGCATACTCTATATGCATAAATTTTAATATATTGATTATCTAAAGTACAGTTATATAAAAATGATAACAATGTGTTTTATTATTCATGAATTCATATTAAATTGAATATATATATATATATATATATATGTAATAATGTATACTATATATACAGGCTGTAATGGGTTTTTAATTTTATTTCCCTTTAAAAATTGCTTTTCTTTGTGTGGTAGTTAGATGGACATGTTTAAGCAACATGTTATGAATTTTTATGTAAATTTCAAAGATTTTGTTTTTTATGCACACATTATCAGAAAAATCTGGAAATTTTCATCGCATTTTTAAATTTCCCCATAGTTTCATTAATGTCAGCCCTCTCTCGAATGAAATGTGTATTAGTTAATCGGTCGATCTTCAAGTTCAACTTGTCAATTTCAGAATAAGATTTCTATATTAAAAGTTACGAATTTTTCTAGCTTGTTAGCGCTGTACATTACTTACGGGGTCTACTTTACGACCCTAAAATATGACCATATCCTTTTGTAACAATCTGTATATTATAAAATATAGAAATGTTAAGACCCGAATGTTCATATTTTTTTCATTGCTTTAGTTTCCTTACCATACATATAATTTTTGTAACTTAAGTGACTATTTTATCCAAAAAGTTTATTCGTACGAAATATTTGTTAGACGTTTTAAGGTAATAACAATAACTTTTAGTCATGTTCATCATGTTTGTTACAGTAAATTAAGATACGTGTCTTATTGAATATTTTCGAAGACAAGTAGAAAAAATAACCTGACAAATACTTTTTTTTGTGATGAAACCGGCATGCCATCTAACCATTACTTTCTGGACAATGTAATATATTTTTTTTATTTGATTGCGCTATTTAGTTTATCGGCGTCAGTTCATACTAATTGCCACGATTATAGGTACTCCAATGGAATTAAATATTGGAATGTTACGTCCTCCGTGTTCATAAGCACAGAGCAAGAAATTCCATAACATAACTACCCGTCCAATGTCTTTCACACAGTCACACAATTAACACAAAACAATCAAATGACTAATCAGCTAATCATTTATGTTAATATATCCCTGCATGTAGTCTACACAGTTCTTTATTATTACAAGCTTTTATTTAGTTTCAGTTGTCCCGTTGTCTGTCTGTAATCAAATCTTGCAAATTAAATTTGACACATTGAAACAGCTGAAATTTTGCACGTCTACGTTTATCGCGTGGCAATGCAATATTATGATGACATGGCGTTGATCTGATGATGGAGCTGAAAGGCGGCCATAGGAACTCTGTAATGAAACGACGCAACCTCATCGAGTTTGAATTTTTATATTTTATCGTGCTGTGCATGACACACTGTTGTGAAAAATAATCAAACTTGAAAATAACGCCTGAATTATGAACGCTATTTAAAAAGTTCTGCTTCGTCTAAAACTATGAACCGACAAACTATAAAACTCACAAAGTTTAGGAAGGTAAACAGGTCATAAATCAATAGTTGATGAATCTAAAACCCTCTTGAGAAGCCTACTATATATGCACATATACAAGCTGCAACTTGACACAAGACTTATCAAATATTAAGTAGGTGACTGCTGACTGCCTCATCTGCGCACCACTCACGCCCTACAAAATGTAAAGGACTTTAGTTTTTGATTCAATATTATTTTACTATTTAGAAGCCCTTTCTTAGTTATTAATGTTAAGGGCTGTGAAAAATAGTCACACATTTGAGGAATTAAATAGCTGTATCTCGCTGCAAATCATTTATCGCTTGGTTTGTGTTCCTGTGGTTTCCAGATTCTGATCTCCGTGACACCAACGAAACAATTTATTTATTGAATTTGTCTTTCTTGTCAGTCAGTCATGTCTCTTTATTTTTACATTGAAAATTAATATTTTTGATAAAATATTGTGATTTAAAGTTGTCTTTTTTTTCATTGTTAAAAAATAAATAAGATTCATCAAATATGGATGGGAATAAAAACTAGAAACACACTTGTATCTGTCGTATGAATTCTTGTCTATATCTAATTTATTCTAATAAGTGTGAGAATATATATCTACTATTTTTAAAAGAAGAAAGAAACGATTAAACACATACAGGGAAACAGGCAATTTTAGGTTTCCTCTCATTCTAAAATTTATAAAATTAAAAAAAAAATGAAACAAGTACACCTTATCTACCATACTCTCGAGGATAATGAGATGAGGACGAACACGCCATTTCCAATAAATACTGAAATCAAATCAAAACCACATGGACAAAATTAACAAGCAGCCGACATGTTTTGTTTCTGTCACATCCTCTTTTAATTGACCCCAATTCATTGATTTGAAATGTTTGAAAAGTGATACTACGCCGCCATGATGAAATAAAATAGGTTTTGCAATCAGATAACATAGAACAAATTAAGGGCACCCAAACTAATTTTATGCCCCACTGGTTACACTGATGAGAGGACTACTCTATTGAATTTCTACCAAATTAGTATATTTGCTTTAATTAGACTACCGGTAATGGTATGGATTCATTTTGCTGTGGAAGATATATGTAGTATAGAAGATACATATACTAAGAATTTCTTTAAAGCATATAAAGGAATGTTTGAAAATTTTTTAATACGGCCGTACAACCATACTCGAACTGAATAATATAAAGCGTTTTCGTCCTTAGTCTTTTTAGCAGAAGAAATGATCAAGAAGTTTCTGGTGCCCGTTCTATGGTGTAGGGCGAAAACTTTGACAGGTTGCCTTGATGCCACTCTGCATCTGGGCGTTTTTAAAGGGGTTTTTCTCTAGCAGCCAAAAGACTTTCCTTTCCTGTATAATCAGCAATGGGTTACGTTTAAGGGTATGACAGGCCAAGGTCTGCACCAGAGCATGTCCGCAACCTGTGAACGTATTCAGAGAAACGAGAGACCGACCACCGAACGTCAGGTTGCTCGTGTGCCGGTTTGTCAAATTAGCTGTATAATAAAACATAACACAGTACTCGGAAAAATAAAACAAAAGTTTTCCGTTTCCTAAAAATCAAAAGTATTTATTTCAAGTAAACCCATTGAAGGTATTTTTGAATTGTCAGGAGTAGGAGTCAGTCAGTAGAAGTCGGTCGTGAAGCTAGTTGCTTGTTCCAATACGTAGATTCTATGGAGAAGAACAGGCAAAAAACTCCAAGGACAGTCTTTTTCAACATGTTTATTTTTACAAGTTATTTGTTACATTGATACTAATTATAAGCACAATTTAATGTGCGGGCAATGTAACATAATATTGCTTTAAAATATAAAAAATCACAAAGCTGCTTGCTAGGCAACATAGAAAATTAACTTAATACTTAAGTGACTACACAGTTCTCACATGTACAATTCAAATTTGTCTAATTAACAAAAAATAACAAACCTATCATAACTTCAATGTCAATAGTGTACAAAATAATATCTATGTTCCATAAAATTAACAATGTGAATAATAATAATCAAAATATCAATAAATATTCACGTCAGATAAAAACAAGACGAGTACTTACTCATTTACAGCGTGACTGTGGAGCAGGACCGGCATTCTGCCAAGCATTTTTATCATCTAAATAATGATCTAGTTTTTTCCTACTTGGAAGACATTTAACACAACAGAATCGCGATATCGTCTAATATAACCGAGTGAGGGAGGAGTTGTATAATTAATAATTAAATACGAATTTTGAAACCCAAGCAAAAACCTAAAAGGGGCCTTGACGTAATTTATGGATAGCGCCAAAAGAAAAATACATCCATTACTCCCGAGGAAACTATCCTTTGGGACATAGCTTTAAACACCCCAGGGCTGATAAATCAATAACGGCCGGAAAGATCTGCTAATGGTAGTAATGGAACTAACCAAAACGGAATTTCCTCATTGACAGCCTTAATGGACATGCATCATTTATAACATTGTGTGACGTCAATTACAGACAGACTTACGAACGTGGATATTTGGTGGTCAAATAATTGTATTGTCTCTTCTAATTTTCTAAATTACAATAAAAGCGTGTAGGTGTAAGTAACGTAAGAGCATCTAATAATGTCCTCTTAAAAAATATACACCTATTACCGCCATGTTCTTAAAACTAGTATTTTATAGTCTTGTGTAATGTGTTAGAATAAGACAAGCTGCAATGAAAATGGAAATGTATTTATATTGGAAATATTTACCACTTTCTTGGGTGAACAAAAACATATTTCTAGAGTAAACTTCGATTTTATATATCATAGATGTTTGTTCGGTGCTCAAAAATGGCACCAACTAAACTGTGCTTAAATGCTATTTTAAGCGCAGTTAAGCTGTCACGTGCTTTAATTTTTTTAAGTATAATAATGGCACTGTAACGATACGATGTAAACGATAACAAAAAAGTCAGTTATTTTTGGAATACGTAGCTTGCGTAGCTGTCATTTTCACTCTCGTAGGCATGAGTGTAAAATACGTACCACGAGTCCAATACGCTCTTTTAGTGCTTAAAATGCCTTTTAAAACATTTATTAACAAACATAGCAAAGTTGAAATATCATTAATTGTAAATATTTATAGCGACTTCACCTACACGGTTCTCGCTATTGGGATGTACAATTTTCTTTACTAGAACCCATTATTACTAAATTTCCTAACAAACCAAGTTTTACCTGCTGCATAAACTCAAGCACATAGCCAACTAAATAACGGATTCTGTGCAGAAATCTTACACTAATACATTTAGAAAGTGGATGAAATTGATTTGTGACATATCAGATAAACAGAGACAAAAAAAAGAGAAGGAAGAAACGGACGAAAGATTTAGAGAAGAAAAAAAAAGGCGATAATTGGTTCACTTACGTTACTTGCATAATCCAGTCTGGAATGTGTGAGTAATAGACTGTCTGCTAATAAATTACTGATAACACAACGAAACGCGGTCTAAAAATCAATCAGTATAAATATAGCATATATGATGCCTTATCTATTGATTGTTTTGCTATAGGTATATGTTAGAAAGAGCTCAACACGTTGCTAGCCGGAAGACATTAAGCAAATAGTAATTGAATAATAAAAAAAATAATAATTTAATTGTCCTCTGGAATTGCAAGCGTTCATAGGCTACGGTAACTACTCACTATCAGGCAGGCCGTATGCTTGTTTGCCTATCCACCCTACTATCAACTTATCAAGGTAGTAAACCAACATACGACGGGCCAGTTGGTTTAGTGGTTCTGGTTAGTGATCCTGACTGCTGAGCTGGTCTTGGGGTCGATTCCCATCCAGGACACATAATAGTGTGATTAGTTCTGTGTCTAGGTATAATTTATCTATAATATATTTAGTCATATACAAGTATGTTTATTAGCAGTCTGGTTGCCATAGGGGTACATACACACACACACACACACACCATACCATACAGGCTCTGTCTAGTTTGGTATCAGACGGCCGTGTGTGAGGTGTCTCAAGTAATATTAATAACTATTAATATACGACCCGTCTTGGCACACGATGTCAGTGGTGGCTACAGCAGCCGTTTCACTTGTGTGACTCACGATCTTTACACTGACTACCAGAATCACCATCGTTGCCATCTTCCGCCATTGGAGGTTCAATTTAAGGGAAGTTCTGTTGTCTTGAAATTAAAAATTCGTTTTTGTCGATATCGACCTTTTTTTCTACAGTGTCTTGAAAATGAGATCATTGATATTAGCACTAGGCGCCTTTCTAATGGAGATTCAATAATTGAAGTAACAAGAATTAATGATAATTTTAATTTATATTCGTACAATAAATAATCTTGGATTTGTTGTTAGCGTTCATCTGATATACTTTTTGTTTAAACAAGCTATTGCTCGCAACTGTCTTATTGTCTGCGTAGAATTTCTCTTATACAAACTTTCGTTGCCTATTTCACCTCTTCAATTTACATTTTCGCGACAAAAAGAAGCTTTTGCTAACTTTTAAACTTTCGCGTTCCATGATATAATTATGTATTTACACGGGTATTAACGCGACATCGAAAGGGTATTACATACCTCTGAATTGCCTGACGTTTTGACCAGGTCACAGGATGACTGGTCACAGTCAGCCTGTGATCATCGCGTTAATTCCCGTGTAAATTCATAATTATAAGAAGCTCATGTCCTTTAAACTCCCGTCTACATTTATACCAAAATTAAATGCATTAAAATTAATTTGGGGTTTGAGGTATTAAAACGCAACAGACAGAGCTACTTTCGCATAATATTAGTCTATAATTAATCTATCAAAATCGAAGGTTGTAATCAATAGAAAACTAGTGCATATACATCAGCGTATAACTTGCGCAAAACTATGAACGTCTGTTTCATTACTGTTCCGAATTGCTTTGAAATAGAAAGCGAGGTATGTCCTAAGTTCAATAAATCATTGATTACTGTAATTGTTCTACATTATAGAGAAAAATAATTACAAATAATAATATACAAGTAAGATATACGTCACACGTTTTGTTTTTAACCGACTTTAAATCTCAGTTCGGAAATTTAATTTTTTTATGTATGGTCGGTCATAACTCTGTCATATTATATAGACGAATTTGCAAAATTCGAAATAGTCTTATTTAAATTTTGTAGAAATCTGACGACGAGTTCATTTTCATCATGATTTAGGCGCAGTAAAGTCGGTTATATACTAAGTTAATTATTGATATACTGTAAACTATGCTCCGTGTCGAATATGACAATAGGTTTACTTATATAAGTAAATAGCTATTGTTAGAAATAAACCAACAAATAATGATTCTAACCCAGCAGTTCCAGTGTGGTTCCATTCAGCAGCAGCTGAAGGTACCACATACGATCAGAAACAAACTCTGCGTTTTTGGACGTGGACTGTCCATAAAACTAGGTTTAAACTGTGATACTTCAATATTTTGGAACGTTTTAAACCAAATTCTTTCATTCTTCTACGTTTTGTAAAGTGGCAGCACATCGTAAAGTTAAAATTTTTAATTTATTTAGTAATAATTTTTTTAACAAACGATCTACTGTGTTTTAAAAAATTTTTAACTATGCCTTTTTAAGGAAGATTAAATTCTTCTGACATTTTAATAAAAAAATTCAATTTCTTTAACTTCTCGTACCCTTGTGCGAAGTAGCTATTATCTTATCTGTGCCCTTGGGACGAATGTCTTAGCAAAATAGTCAAAGTAGTTCTAGAATCTAAAAAATCTATTTAATATAATATTCAAATTTCATGTCCTATGTTTTAAAGCATTGCAATAGAGTATTATTAAAACACTCATATTATCAGTAAAAAAAACTTACGAAGCACTGAACCTTTAATTTGTTGTTCTTGTAGGTACTGAATCGCAAATTGCTTTATTTGTTTCCTCCACTCGAGATTGAGGGTGAAATTAATCTTATTTTCCGTGGAATTAATATTAATTTATCAAAGAATCTAATAATGGGAGATAAGGAAATATGTTCAAGGATTTGTGAATCCCCTTAGAGAAATAAATTTTGGGGATTAAAGAATTTTCTCCTGGAGTTCGGGACGTTCCACAAAAACGTATTTTGTAAATTTAAATGCTCCAGCCATATTATATTGTTTCATTCATATTCACATTGAAAAAATACATTTTTAGGTATATCAACAAAATATTTGAAAGTAGGTAAGTAACTTAGGTAGCCAACGAACTAATAATTGAAATTTATATTAGAAAAAACTTTTTTGTTTTGTTTTTATACTGTTTACATTCTTTTTAGAAAGAAAGAAAGAAATCAAAAACTATAAGGTACTTCACATTGGCCCAGAATCATGAATTTGGCGAGAAGCAAGTTCTTATGAGGGCAAACGAGCAGACGGGTCACCTGTTTATAAATGACTACCGCCTCCCAAAGGCACCTGCAACTCAAGAGTCACAAGTGCGTTGCCGGCCTTTAAGGTGGGAGTAGGGGAAGGGGGGAAGAGGGGAGAGCAGGGGACAGGGGCAGAGAGGGGGAGAGAGGGAAGGGTCGCCGGTAACCTCACTCACTCGGCGAAAAGCAATGAAAACAGTGCTTTACTGCCGGTTTTCTTTAGGTTAGGTACTATTCTCAAGAAGCTATAATCAACAATGGCTTACAGATTGCGTTGGGACTTTTGGAGCATCTTGTGGTTCCTACCTCTCCTGTGTCTAACCAGTGCAACGGCTGCATACGCCGTACAGTCTTCTTGGTCATTGATATAAAAACATTATTATTTCTTTCTTTCAGTATTAAAAATATGATACTTGATATACTTTTAAGTTATATAAGTATGTATATATAATATATTAGAGCATTTCTCACGAGTTAACGTAGGGGAACATGATCTCGCAGACCGATGTTAATCGCATTAGTTCATTATATCTCTCGGGAATTGACCTAATTTAGTTATGAAACACGCCATCTCATGGCTGAAACTTAAGAGGATTACACACTGCGCTGTTAAATATATAATTTATGATGTTGAGCTAATTTATGAAGAGAATACTAAAACTTTTTGAATTTTCAGTTCTCCAAAATGTCGTATTATGCACATACATTGTAGCCATACTAAATAATAAATATTTTAAAAAGTAAAACAACTGCATTGCTTCTAATTATCACTTTAGGGTAGGATAGAAATTATATTTTCAAATTCTTGTGGCACCACTACAAGAAAATGAGATCAATGAGAATCAATGAGAAAATTGAATCATTACAGATTCCTCGGAAACGTTGAAGATATATTTTAACGCCGAAATAAGAACCTTCTTCTTTTTAAGTCTCTGCAGTCGCTACATATTAATTGATTGATCTCAATGCCCTACCTGGCAACAATTTTTCATTACATTACGAATGTATTCACGGCCGTCTGATCCCAAACTAGGCAGAGCCTATACTATGGTAACCAGATTGTTGATAAACATACTTATATATTTCTAAATACAGCAGTCAGGGTCACTAACCGCAGACCAACAGGCCAGTGCAACAGAGACACAATTATGATGTAGATACTGTACTAAAAGCTAAACAATAATTAATAAGTTAAAAAATAATTAATAATTTAAATAAAATCGTGACTTGTGTAATCTGAGCAAATATGGGTAGTATTTAAACGAGTAACTGAAAATTTTAATTGAATTAGTGTCAAAAATAAGGGTTACGAAAATACTAAGTGAGCGACTGACTGCGAGTGACGAGAATGCGTAACCTAATTATTTGTTTTAGTGACAACGTTATGTACTGTTTGACCAAGTATTTCGTTTGTCATAGAATTCGGATCTGCCACTCGCCGGCCACTGTTAAATCGTCTCCAACTTAATATTAAAGTCACCCTGTCTGTATTTCTAGTTGCTCACTTAGTCATTCAGTCGCACGCTTAAAATATTAATATCCAAAATGGATTATACGCATCACGCTTTTAAAAGCACGTTTTGTTTTTTTTATGAATCAATATTAGTCATCTTTCACTTCATCTTTCAGTCACTGTGTCCCAAATTCCAGATCAGTCAGTCAACAGCAAGGGGCTTCAATGGAGAAAGGAAATTCAATTACTAAATTTGACCCAAACAACAAACAGGGCAAGCTGTAAAAACTGATTAATTACGTACTACTTACTCGTCAGATAATTAATTGTCATAGGAAACTTCTAAAAACTTAGAAAAGTTATTAATTTCAAATTGGTATTATTATTGTTTGTAAAACTAAACATAAAAAGTAAACGGTTTGAAAATGTGTGGGTATGACATCATAGCCCCTTATTTCATGAAAGTTTCTACATAACAAATAGTTTTGCCGTTTATAAAGGGAACCTGATTTGACATGACGCTACGAAACAAAAGCGATAACAGCAACGAGCAACGAACGATATCGTTTGTTGCTATATTCATCACATATATCAAAATATTACATTCGCCACCTGAATACAATATTATATAATTTAATATTTTGTTTCAATAAGTCGCTGGAAACTTTTACTTTTGTTTGTATTGTCACGCTTGTTTAGTTTTGCATTTATTATATCACAAGCAGGTATTTTCAAGTTATCGACTGACATATTATTATAATATCGCTCGTGCAATCGTGCATGACATATTACTATAAGATCGTGGCGTACGCATCAGTGGCTATTTACAGGCTATTTGCAACTGCATTTGGCGCACAAAGTAGGCAGTTGCGATGTCTAAATATATATCTCTGGTAAGAATACCTTTCAAAGAGACAGGAGGGGATTTTAAGAGCTGCAAAAACTAGTGTCACTACCTTGCATCTTATATTACTGTTTGAGAGCTCACTCAACAACATACTCACGTCTGTATACGTGACGGGTCCCACTCATGTAAGGTATGTAGGAAGAAAAGCGTATTATCGTCACTCGGGCACTTCGGGAATTAAAGATGGAACAATTGGGAGTATATTGAAAAGGAAAGGTAGGTAAGAAGGGAAGGTAAAAGAGAGAGAGAGAGGGAGAGAGAGAAGAGTGTAAGCAATAGGTAACTCGAGCAGGTCAGGGTTGCATGCCTGTCACTCGAACTGGCTGCTGGCGGGAAGTGCTCTAACATAAATAAATGAGTGGTACTTAATTATGTATTTATACGGGAATTAACGCGATCACGATTATCCGTGATCGCGGGAATTCCTGTATAAATACATAATTAAGTACCTATATAATGGAACGCGAAAGTATTTAAAAATCTTTTTAACAAAAAATTAAACCGACGAAAAGAACTAAAAAGCAAAAAAAAAATAACTATAAAATTTTTATAATTTTATTTTGAGTCGGCGCCAGACCACCAACTCTACGTAGGTATAATTAATCATTTTATTATTTGGCGCCGACTCAAAATAAGATTATAAAAAATTCATTTATTTTTTTTTGCTTTTTAGTTCTTTTCGTCGGTTAAATTTTTTTGTTAAAAAATGTTTATTTGATGATTTTTTTTCATCATTAGCTCAGCTACATGATGTGATGATTTCTGAACGCAAATACCTGATAATGTAATGAAAAGTAAACAGAAACACTATTCGTTCCTACAATTTTCGAGGGTTTCTTTCAATTTTATCAGGATCCCATCATCAGATCTGACTTCCTTGACATGGGACCACCCTTGAGGTATACCCTATCTAAATCTAAAATATATATATATACGGTCGAATCGAGAACCTCCTTTTTTTCGTCGGTTAAAAAGTTAGAATAAATCAGTGTTTTGTTTTATTATTATTTTTATATTTAATATATATACTTCAGGATAATAGAGACTTAATTAGAAAACTCGTTTTTAGTACCATAATAAAGGTTTGTATATCTATTTTTCTTTTATTCACAAAAGATTTTGCGACAGACGTTAATAGTAAATTGTAGGTCCCTTTTAACTGTTTTATTATTAGTCGATGAATATGGTCGATTGAAGTCAATTTATGTCATGAAGTTAATTGCCCAATTTTTCGAATTAGGCCTTTATAGTTCTAAAAGTGCGATATATTAGACGTGTTGTAAGCACACATGTTATGAAAGTTTAAAAACCATTACCATTAATCATTTATATCTTCTCCTTGGGGTAGCAGTGAAACTCCCTGAACGCCTCGCATTCCTTGATATTTCTTAGTATCAAACATTGCACATACTTATTTCATATTTTGGAGTTAAGGTCATCAGTGTGACTATTTTTAATTTAAATAACAAGACAGCTACATATAGTCGCTTTTTAGTTAATTTGTAACGAATAAGTCACGAACAGTCAGAGAGTGTAAATCCCCCGTGCGGATCAGTTCGTAACAGTAAGTGGTACAAGGTTTATTGTGTTAGCCGCATGTTAAGAATTTTGGAATGATTAGATGGTACTATTGTATAAAGTCTCTGGCGACTGGCTGTGTTGATTTGTTACTTTACGTACATATACAAATAGTCACGTCTGTGTCCCCGAAAGGGTAGACAGAGACGTATTAAACGCCCAAATTTTGCAGACTTTAGTAGTTATAAAAAACAAAAGATATGTGTATATTACGTATGTATGTTTGTTCTTTTGTGACGGTTCGGTTCTAGAGACGAAACGTGTAGGCTGATTTTGATAATTCTTACGTTAATCGATTTGTTTCAATCTTGCGAGTGACACTTATTAAGACAAAACAGTAATTAAAATTCAATATGGCGACAACCAGACGCCATATTGTAAAAAGGATAAAAGGAAACTCGACGAACTATGTCAAGTGGGGGATCATCGAATAGGTATTTGAAAATCACCATTTAGGATCTACATATAAGGATTCAAAATTGATTGGCAACCATTATTACATAGGTACACTTTCAATACTTAGGTATAATAAAGCTGTGATTCGGGTGAGGATCTCGATCGAGGTGTTATGTTGCTAAGAAATTTGAATGTTAACCACGGTTGTATCAAATATTCAACTATCAGCAGGAAGGACTCATTTTAAGAAAATTCATACCTCAACATTGAATAGTATAGTTGAATATCAAACACAACTTGTTTATTTCTTTTTGGTTCTTAATGATTACTGGCCTGTTGGTCTATATATATATATATATATATATATATATATATATATGTCTGTATTTAGAAATATATAAGTATGTTTATCAGCAGTCTGGTTACCATAGTACAGGCTCTGCCTAGTTTGGGATCAGATCAGTGTGTGAGATGTGTGGAGTTATTATATTATAATTAGCTCTGCTTGCTAAGACTGTACCCAAAGGGTGTCGACCCTAACCCTCCATTGTCCGCCCGTTTGTATGTCAGTGGGCTGTATCATGCATGCACCGAAAGAGGTTGACAGTTGAAATTTTCAGTGTGTAAATAAAATTAAAAATTAAAATGGGCCGCCATGCAAGAAACGTGAATTTTGGAATGAATTAGAAAAAAACATTGATTCGTGACCTATGTCCGTAATATTATTTATGATTACAAAAGCAAAGTATTTTTTCTAAACTAATAAACGTTATTCAATCATTTATTCCTAAACTAAGTGCTCAATGGCTCTAAAATACTTGACATACATTTTCATTTATAATATTATTGAAGATAACTTTATACCCTTGAGATACTTTATATTTTCTTTATGTAACATGAGTACCCAATAAAATTATTGATATAAAGTTTTGTTCTACTGTGAACATTTTACCTGGCAATAAATACGACTCCGTAAAACCATTCGAGTGTTTTTTTTGTCGTCAGATTTCTTTGAATAGAAAGAAAGAAAGAAGATTTATTTTTCGTTTTCATCTAGTGCCGTATTAATGATCACCAAATAGGTATATTATTTTACACCAAAACTACCCATGATTGCCTAATGTTGCCTGGAAGAAATTGCTTTCAGTGATAAGGCCGCCCTTTGTACATATTCACCTGATATATTTCTTGTTAAAACATTTTTGTTGGTGTACAATAAACTTTATTTCTATTCTATTCTATTCTATATTAACATTTAGGTATTGTCAATTTTTTGTCAATTATGAGTTATCTCTAAAATTAATTGTGTAACAAAATGTCCAGTTTTATTTAGAGAATATCGTCTAAGTTTCATTGAATTCGTGCTTGTATTCCGATAAATAAAGTTATCTGTCCCTGTATTACCTATCTAATTATATTGTATATGTTATAGGTATTATTTACTAGTTTTAAGTCTAACATATTTTGATTCCCACACCAAAACTACCCATTAAATTATTATATTACTGGTCATTATTTTTCCATCCCAAGGTTGCCTGGAAGAAATTGCTTTTAGCGATAAGGCCGCCCTTTGTACATATCAATTTTGTAAACATACTGTAGAGCAATATATAGCAGCATAGAAGCAATATATTTACTGGTGTACAATAAAGTTTATTCTATTCTATTCTATTCTTAATATTTTTTCTTATAAATTTTGCGGATAAATTCAATTTCATGAAAATATGTTTAAATATTTTGTAATTATATTTCTTTCCCCCACAATTTTTCTTAAGACAATTTTGATATTTCCTATGGAGTTGGTAAACACTGCCACATTAATTTTGCAGAATTTAGATTTGGTTATTAAAAAATCGGGAGATACGCTCATCTATGTATGTTGGTCTTCAGAACAACAATCAGAGAAATTCAATCGAAATGTCAGGCTATTAAACATAACGTTTAATCTTCAGACCTTCAGACGATTTGCACCCGCTGTCTTCAATTACAATTAACACTAATAAATGTCTCGGAGCATGTTATGCTTGGAACTCTCAAGTGATGGTTGTACAATTATGTGGCAAAGTTAAAAGTGATCTATTTTATTTGTAAGTGAACATACTAACATAACATACAATATACAAACGAGCATAAAAAAGAATTCAAGAAGACATTTCCGACCCCCTGCTACTTTGTTGTAGAGAAGCCTGAATTTTTAAGTAATTAAGGTGTGAAATTGTACCTGCATATTAGTATTTCGTGCCGTAACAAATACCCATCCATCCATCCATTCATCAGACCATGAATCCTCACAAACTGTCGCCTTTATAATATTAGTAAGATATACCTAGGGTAATCACTAGATCCAAGATCGACGTGCCAAGTAACTGAGCAGGGGTTACCGCGCTTATCAATTTGTTCACATGACAAATCTTACTTTCATACACTCTCCGCCCAAGGTCGCAGTATAGTAGTTGTGATAAGCGACACTTATGCGGATAAGTGAGATTATTACAAGAGGACGATAATAAGATAACGCATTGTCACTATTCTACTGAGACAGGTGGCATCAGTGTTGAGACAATAAGGGAATAGTTCTTGTTTCTGGAAAAAGAAGTGTAATCAAAAGGGACTGCTATAAAACTCTGACTTATTTTAAAAAGTGAATGATAATTTACTTAGTTTTATTAATTTGTTTATTTGCATTACCTATCATGACCGTTTTAAAGGTAAGCACTTTTTTGTGATTAAATTACTCTAGGAACATGTAAAATGAGTTTATTAGCGGTGCAACATCATCGATCACGTTGCCGTTTTAACTACAAAATACATTGTAATGGGCTATATAGTAAGAGTTAATAATATGATGGTATATTAATATATTACATATATAAAAAGATAATATATTGTTCTATCCACGGGTTCTATCTATCTGTGTGACTGGGGCTGGGATATATATGATAATGTATCCGGATTTTAAAAAGGTTTCGAAACGTTTATCTGCGAATGTATCGAACTGACTAAGAGGGACTCGTGGTTAAGTGGTAACCGAGTAGGTTACATTACAAGGTCTTTATTACTAGCCAGGTGAGTCTTAGAATGAGTGACCATTTTTTACACATTGAGACCCCTCCGTGCATCGGAAAGCACGTTATGCCGTCGGTTGTCACACGAACAAGTTGGAGCCCTAAAAAGTCCGACAACCTTTTTTTTTTTTTTGTGCGTGTGGAAACCCCTCGGGCCGTCACCCCACCGGGGTTTTCGGTGGTCAAAAAAAAGTCCGACAACCTGGTCTAACTACAGGACTTCGATATCACCTAGTTGTGGAGGTCTGATGGTAGTCGCTTCTCGTAAAATATCGTTTCGTTAGGCCGTATCGTAGTTACACTGAAAGCCTCCCCCAACTTAGTTGAGAAAAGGCGCGGACGATAATATTTATTGATCTGATTAAAATGTAATTTTCATTTTCCAATCTATGTATAAGATCCATTGTAATTCCACATTATGATGTACAATAAAGAATATTCTATTCTATATTAACTTATCAAAAATGCCTGGTTCTAATTTAAGAAATTAATAAGTTATATCAGTAAGATTTGTAAATGCATACTCAGCATCGCATTTTAGAAAAAAACATTGAAAGGATTTGCTTGCCTGAGTGGATTAAAGTTGTAAAATTATTTTATGGAAGATTGTTGAATCTTGACTTTAGAAAAGATTGGAACGGGACAATGACATTTTCAGCAAGCGATCTTGACATTTAAATCACGGCTTAATACTTTATGTGCTGAAGTCTTTATTATGTATATAGTTTGCTATGACAGAAATACATGCATGATGACAATATTTAAAATACTTTTAATATTGAATAATATATCGGTATTAACCATTAGGTCATTTGCTATTTATGGAAATCATCTCAGCCGTCACACCGTAACCATCCAAGCAATGCACACAGACACCGAATCTTTTTGAGTTTGTCTTAAAGAAAACTTTTTAAAAATAACCTACTTTGGTGGTGACCGGTCAAGTAGCTGGTGTGTGGTGAGCAATCATTTTTTGGCACACAGTCCGCTTTACGATAAACATGTTGTTATTCGTACGCTCCTTTGAATTCTATTGTCATAAGGTACCTACATACTAGTAGCAAACCAACCAATCAATAACCGTGATTTCATACATTAAAAATCAATCAGAAACATAATGAAAAATACTTCCTACATGAATTCTGCTATAGTTCAGTACAAATCTTTTTACACATTTTTAAGAAACAGCCGGTGGAACGCGTCACAACTCGGTTAGCCCTGTTGAAATGTTTCTCCGTAGGCTAAGAAACGATAAATACATTAAATGATACCCTTTGACTTGCAGGCATGTGTATTCATGATAAAATAGACGTGACGAAACACGTAATCGGGGAATTACATGGTTTTGCGTCAAAATCAGACTGTGACGTCGTCGTTATCGTTCGAATAACATCGAAATTTTTATGTCAACATTGTGCTAAGTCTTTGAAGTACAATTTTGTTACACTCAAATGCTTTTACACAAGCATAACTTTAACATATTTGGCAATTTGTTATTCTACTTCACTTATTCTGTGTGGACCAAGAATAATTGATAGTTTAGTAGAACTAAAAAAAACAGGCTTCAATATCGAACCAAAAAAAAAGGTCTAATATCCACCTCCTGACTCCATCAGCAGACCATCGTTACTAAGCCCAATCTATTGGACTCGTCAAAATGAATCATCTGAACCCAAACTTGATGGCCGAACTAAGAATTCCACTATCCACCTCCTGGCTCCATCATCAGATCCAAAATGCCAAATTATAGTATTGTCAGCCGAACTAATTATGTACATATAAAGTTTCGTTTCGATACGATTATTACAAGCAGGTTAAAATTGACTTTTAAGATTTGTTAACATAGTTACAACTGAAGCTAATGAAAGCGTGATAGAAATAAAGTTTACTCCTTGAAGTCAAATTTAATATTGTTCCTCAAAAAGGATTGAGATTGGATTCCATTTCGTGGCTAGGAAGGCTATTTGCGGACTTTGCGGTACACTCTTTGCAACAGAAGAAGCGGCAACACAAACACAACTAACAATAATACTGTTCAAAGACCTAATTCATGAAAATTCAGAAACAACATATATAATTGCGGATTGCAGTGGGTATCTGGTTGCTAAAAAGTTAAATAGTAATTAAGCAAGGATTTTAAATAGTCTATAGTGCAATAAATGTTAAATCAAGTAACATATTTCTACTAACCAAAAAGAATTTTCTTCTATCAATAAGATTATCATCTCAAAAAACAATAATTTAATTCGAATTAAACTAACAATTCCTTTTTAGTACACTTACGTAAATAGCGTAATAGAAAGTGTCCACCTCGTTACGTTATTTGGAACCCAAATTATTAATTCAAGTCAGCTAGAATGAATCGTGATGAAAATGGTCGTGAGTGAGAAGCAAATGACAGGCCAATTATGTGAAGCCAACACGATATCGACTGTTGGTATATGGAGGAAAAATGTAGCTCGTTTTTATAAAGGCGGCCACTGACTTTTGGTTTCCACAAACTAAGAATACATAAATAAATTTTTTGGAGAGTTCGATACCCGGAACATATCCGTTAATGTGTTAAATACACTAGTTTAAACTAGTTTTATACAAGTAGTTCAATCAGTATACATATGTATACATATGTATTGTATTTATTTGTATATATATATTTTTATATTTACACCTATGATTTTTTTCCTATACACCTGCCATGTCCACAACACTGAATCATCCAGTCCGCCCCGTGCAATGTAAAATGTAGGAAGTCTTAAATAAATAAATTTATGCATAAAAATATTTGCATTAAGTGTGAATGTAATGTATGCTTGTTGCTGCTTTACTTTAATTTATGAATGTACTAGCAACCTGCCCCGGCTTCGCACGGGTGGTAGAGACATCTTCCACAATTATCATCATCTTTCAACCAATTTACACAAAACATTAACAAATTATACACCTAAACCTTCCTCGTGAATCACTCTGTCTATTGGCGAAAACCGCATGAAAATCCGTTAAGTAGTTTTTGAGTTTATCGCCAAAAGACAGACAGACAAACACGGTGGGGGACTTTGTTTTATAATATGTAGTGATAATACGGTCCATCAAATGAAAATAGAATAAGTCAGACACAACCTTTATCACATGCCCATAGTCATTGAAAGTGAAATGATATGTGAAGATGGGTTTCATGGAGAATTGGAATTGATTACTTTTTTAAACGGTTTTATTTAGCTAGCCCTGTTTGTTTTTTGGGACAAATTTAGCCACTGAAATGTTACCCCCCTTCTGTTGACCGATTGATCTGGACTTTGGTACACACCTTTAGTTCTGATGATAATACAATTGTGAATTCAACATTAGTGTAAACCCAAGATGGTCGTTGACACAAAATTTCAGATTACATATTATTTTATAACTCCCTCAATATGGATATCAATTGAAAGGGCTTGACCAGTAGAATGCAGTACACCAAAAAAATCCATGTTAACCATTAAGTAACGAGGTAAAAAACTAAAAACTTGAAAATAAAATAAGTATTTTTTTTTAAGTTAAACAGTGTTATTGCACTACTAAAGGCTAAACAATTTACTTACAGTAAGTACGTAAATTACATCGTTAGGTAAAAAAACCCTTATTTTTATCTTTAGATATATATATATAGACTCTTTATATAAAATTTTACAAGTCTATGTCACAGATTCAAATTTATTAAGGACAGAGTTTTCCAAAACTAAGTTAGAAAGTATTTAATTTTCTAAAAAGGTACAAATAACATTTTCCACACTGAGAAACGCTTGAGTGTTTAACACTTCTCGTGTTTAAAGCATTCTCATTCCTCAGTCAAATTTCTAATTCCAAGGAGGCTAATTCCTATCTATAAGGCAGGCAGCATGGTTATTATCACCATCTGAGATCTGAGCGGTTTAAAAATACAATGATCATCTGTTAGACCAATTTAAAAAACACCGAGAAATGTAAAGACATCGTTAAGTTTCTTTACGTAAATTAAGCGGCCACTACAGCCAAATTTCCATTTATCAGGCATGCCACATTTTGTGTTTCCTGCACATAATTACTCACTCTTGCTGCTCATGCTATTTCTGAACAAAAGATGGCCTTATATTGCAATCACATACACTATTTTGACTGGAATTTCTGCTGCAAGCTGGTTCTAGAAAATATATAATAAAAATAATATCTGACTTCAATGCGCCTGCGCAAAAAATTACACTAACTACAAATTAATCATCGTCATCAATTAATCCATATTTAATTTTAGATAGATTTTTTTTAAATATAAATTCTTGCACAGATATGAAGTATAAACAAATGGAAACAGGAGCAACTCATTTTTGAAGTCAATTAAAAAGGTGTATCATCGCCAACACGGGGATTGTTTTTGACGCTGTTGCTTAGAATGCTAATTGTTTTTTGTAAGGTATTCGAGTGTCGACAAAACGCCCTAGTGTTATAAGTGATTGTGACTCTGGTTATAAAAAGGTAACAAAAAAGGCATGGCTATTCTTCATAAAAAAAAAAAACATCTACAGCGAATTAACAATCTTGCTAAAAGGGGCTTATAAGATCATTACAACGACGGCTTCTACTATTAATTGAAAATAAAAGAGAATAGAGATATTTTGTGAGCACTTGTCCGTATCATATCTATATTTTACTGCCAGATCATCTTAACATACTGTGACTTAAGATCACTATCTGCATTGATGTTAAAGAAATGCCATTACTAAGGCGGCCTTGAGTGTTATCTAGTGTATAACAGGAATTCATAACAGATTTGAATACATAATAAGGATCTCAATTCATAAATTTACATCACGTTGTATTATTTTGGTTTATCATTTTGTATTAAAAAGACATTATAGGAATGGTGAATGTCATGTAAAAACTCCCACGGGTCGTCCAGTTATCGGGGCTACTTGCAAAGTAGTATATTGTACTAGAACCAACTGAAACCACACGGTGTTCCGTCACGGAGCTTATTGCTGAGGTCTGAGCTGGTGTAACTTAGAAATGAAATCCCTGTGAACCCCGGTAGATTTAGCCGCCCGTTAAACAACTGCAGGCGACCGCATTGCGGTATACAGGGGGCCTTGCCGCCTCTAATTCAGATATCGTCGAATATCCTGTCCGTCGCCCTCATGGAGGCCGGATATTGTTTTGCAGCATTATCTTAAATTCAACACTTGGTGTCCTTTAATTCTGAAAATAATTAGTATAACTCTCATATTACGATCTCACAAAGAACCTAACATAATGAAATCACAGGTCTTTTTTTTTATATTTAATAAACTGCATGCAGCGAGTGCGATAGTAAATTTACTACGTAACATACATTTTATATGAATCTTTTTATGATTGCTCTTGAGTATAAAAAGTGGAGTTCTTGTGACCCTTCTCGCCAACAGGGAGGGACAGCATTACTTGAGCAGTATTGTCAAATCACGTATCTGACCCTATAGTAACAAGATTTCAAGTAGGCTTGGCTTGACAAGAACTTTTATACCTTAATAAGAATAACTTTTATAACCTTTTTATATTTTACGTACATTAATTAAATAATAAAAAAAAAACGCAATTTACATTTAATTTAAAAAGATTTTCCTTACAAATGGCTACATATACACGAAAAATCCACATTGTATAAAAAAAGGTTTAGCGCCTAAACCTAAACGAATTTTATTTCTACTATTTGCATAGATGTGTTTGTCATAACAACATTACAAAACTAGCTGACCGGCGCAACTTCGTCTGCGGTTGTAAATTTTGCCCGTTTTTGCAACATTTTTCATTGATACTCCGCTCCTATTGGTCGTAGCGTAATGTTATGTAGCCTATAGCGTTTCTCAATAAATTGGCTATCCAACACTAAAATATTTTTTCAATTCGAACCAGTAGTTCCTGAAATTAGCGTGTGCAACCAAAGAAACAAACTCTTTAGCTTCATGATATTAGTATAGATGATTCTTTCTGTTATCGATTTCTGAGCTAATGTCCCAAATAATCAAATTAAACAATTCAACTAACGCTTGATATCAATCAAAATCTGATATGAGATTTCAATTTAAACGCTTAATGTGAATTGCATCTTGTATTGTATCTACGTCGATTAGAATGGAATACTGTTGGTTTAAAGAATTTAGGTTTAAAATATTATCAATATTTCAGTAAGTCAATTCGAATTAATACCTTATGAATTGGATCAGTTTTTAGGGATGGATTCCGTCCCACTCAAATCTCTAAGGAATGTAATCTAGAGTACGTAAATTTGGGTAATTGGCTGTTAATCGGGGAACGTGAATATTCGTATTCATTGCGTCACTGACTTTTATGGTTAGATTAATTTCAAATAACTGCTTCTGCTGGCAAAAGGTCTGATGTTGGAGACTCTGTGAGGTTTAATCACTGATATCACAAATGATCACTTGATCTCAATTATATCAAATGATCACTTTGATGTCGGCTGGTATAATCATAAGAAAAAAGTAGTAGTTCGTATAATTCATAAATTTACATTTAGTTTAATTTAAACATTTATGTTGAACAAAAACTGTTGAAAGAAGTTGATAAAAACGAAGAATAAAATGTTTTAATACTGTTGCACACGCACGCAAGCGGCTTGAGTAAGCCAATAATAATATATGTTATCAAAACATTTATTCTCCCCATTTAATAAGATTATCATAATAATATCTTTCTTGGTTACATAGTAATCCATCGTTATGAATTCATAGATAATATAACGTTATCTTTTTTTATTTGGTAAAATATTCAGTTTGGTGGGGATTCGGCTTAAGGCCGGTCCTTAATTAACACGCGTTTTTGTATATCAGCACGGGGTAAGTAAATCATTAAAATATTTTATAAGAGAGGAAAAAGGGGTGCTTCAAATGCTGTTTCAATATTTTCGTGCAAATCTGGTTCTTTATTGAGTCTTCCGGTCATCGACAGTGTTTTCTGTTAATAGTTGTGTATCTACGTGTACATAGTTTTGTACTTATATTATTATTTGACATGAGCCATTCATAAGGTAGGTATACACTATTGTGTTGTGAAATTGTTAACAAGCGTCCCATAGGGGTATGTGTATCAAAAAAAAGACTATAATCCTGTGTTTAGTCACAAGCACCTTATTGGACTTGAGTGTAACCCAAGGAGGAAGTCCAAGAAAACCTCAGCAGGCCTTTGCCGTTTCTAGAACAGCAGGTGGAACTTACCTTTTTATTAATTTTAGTCCTTTTATGTTTTACTGGGTCTATATATAAGGGAATTCGTAAAGAATAATTGATTATCAATAATAATTTTGATTTACGTGTAAATTCAATTTCGTCGTTACTATCTGCATTAAAAATTCTAAAAAACATATTATGCAGTGTGCCTATTCCAGGTTGTGATGCAGATATGAAAGTAGTAGTAGGATAACATCAGATAGAAATGATATACTTTAGTTTAGTGCTCAACGTGGGCACAGCAGCACCTCGACCTCGAAGCAGTTATTAGTGCAGGAATCCTTTCCCGAGAGACTAGAAATGGCAAAGACCTGCTGAAGTTTTCTTGGACTTCCTCCTTAGGTTACACTCGAGTCTAACCATAGGGTGCTTGTGACTAAACACAGAAATATAGTATTTTTTTAGGGTTCCGTTCCTCAAAAGGAAAAAAAAGGGACCCTTATAGGATCACTTTGTTGTCCGTCTGTCTGTCTGTCAAGATCCTTTTTCTCAGGAACGGACACATCAAGTTGAAATTAATACCGAATACTTATGTCGGCTGTCCCTCGAAGCTGTAAGAAAATCAAGCTTCGAAGTCAATGTCAATCAAAAGATGGCTGTATCTTTTATTTCAGCCTTAGATTTGACCCAATTTAAACATTTCGCAGGTAAATCAAAACCTATAGGGTACTTCCCACTGACCTAGAATCATGAAGTTTGGTAAGAAGCAAGGTCTGATAGTACAAATAAAGGCAAAAATCCGAAAGTCGTCAAATAGTTGTTGTTGTTAGTTTGAAAAAAATGTTTTTTGTGATTACAAACTTTTATTTTGCGGTTGGAAAGTTGACTTCGTCGTATATCTATGTATGAGAGAGTATTTTCAGAACCGCAACTTTAAAGTTTGTCTTTCAGAAAAGACGGGCAAAAATCTTCGAGAATTGATTCTTGAGATGGGCGTATCCACATACAAGTTTGTTTGCTTACGGAACCCTCGTTGTGCAAGTCAGACTCGCACTTGTCCGGTTTTATTTAATTCTACTGGTAGCATGGGACACAAATTACTAGCTCCTCCAGGTTAAGCTAAATGCTTCTGTTAGGAGTAGTTTTACATCGATAGTGTACCTACTGGGTGGGGTTCGAACCACTTGATCGTAAGTCCGACGCCTTAGCCTACCGCCGTTGTCCGATTACGATATAGTCCATTGAAATGTTACATTTTTTAGGCCTTACCTTGCGTTTTTTAGAGGACGAAATTTTATTTTTTTGATGTGTAGGGGGGGTCAGTGTAAAGCTAAAACCAAGTTTATGGGGTCGCCGCCCTTGTCCCACGGCCGCCATTTTGAAAATAGGGGTTGAAATGGTTTTTACGATATATCTCTTTAACTATTTATCTGATAAAAATTTTTTTTTTACATTTTTTGTTGCAAATTGAATTCTCTACAACTTTGGTCCAATATCTTTTTGTCGTAGAACTATAAATAAAAAAGTTATAAGCGAAAATGTTCAGAAGTTCGAAAAAAAAAATTATATTTTTCGATACTTTTTTTTAATCATTTTACGAAAAAAATATATCAGACCATTTTTGTAGATCGTTTTTTAAGGAACAACTTTATTGAGCAACATTTTTTCATTAAGTCAATAGCTAAGGTACTACATTAATTATTGACTCTTTTCCACTCCATTACAGAATTTTACAATTATTGATTATTAAAATAATTTTAAATCTGATGGCCGTTACCGAGAATACTGTCCAGGTAGAAAATACCCAAGTGACCATGAGGGAACAAAAGAACATCTGCCTGCTGTTATTATTATTATTTCTAACCTCTCTTATTCTAAGAATAGCTGATAATATTGTGTTGAAGTTGTCGTTCAACTTATATCTTTTAGTTGCGCTACATATTTCTCTACGTGCGGATGTATTTTATTCTGTTTTTAATTGTGAAGACGATTTAATTTCTGATCATTTTCGCTTATAACTTTTTTATTTATAGTTCTACGACAAAAAGATACTGGACCAAAGTTGTAGAGAATTCAAATTGCAACAAAAAATGTTAAATTTTTTTTTTATCAGATAAATAGTTTAAGAGATATATCGTAAAAACCATTTCAACCTCTATTTTCAAGATGGCGGCCGTGGGACATGGGTGGCGACCCCAAAAACTTGGTTTTAGCTTTACAATGACCCCCCCTACACATCAAAAAAATAAAATTGCGTCCTCTAAAAAACGCAACCCCAAATGTAACTTTTCAATGGACTAATAACATATTTTACTGTTAGGCCCAGTGAGGTGATACCCAGTATTGGTTCTGCCAGATCTTCGAGGAAAGGTCTTTATATTTCAGGGTTACATTCGTCAGGCTGTTATTCACAATATTTTATCGAATATATACCATAATTCCAGATTAGATAATTGATCATATATTAAAGCAACACTTTTATCGTTTTTCGATATACGAGCATAAATTAGAAAATGTATATGATTACACCGATTAAGATACGACAATACCTATACAATCCATACGACAATACCTATTGGGTGACCGCATTTTGTTCGAATGTTAGTGATGATTTGTAAATTATAAGCAAGCAGACTTTATGTAATTACATGAGCAAAGAAACGGAACTGAGGCAAAGCTTCATACACCCGCAGTACGATAGGCATACTACTACAAGATTGAGGCGCGTGTGTGAGTGAACACCGGTGGCCTCGTCGCCTACGAAAACAAACCGGTTTATACCGGCTCAGCCAGTGCTCAGCTTCAGGGCTGAAAAGGCAGGGAACTTATAGATACAATAATAGTACACGAGTTAAGACGAGTGATAATATATAGTGCTTTACTAAATAAAAAAGTTTAAATATGGTTTATTGTACTGTGTGTACGAACAATGACAGAAGACAAAGAATAAAAACATATATTTTTTTAATAATCCTAAAGAAATCCATTAGGTATGTAGTAACTTGTAATTAATTTAAATTCAGTTTCAAATGATAAAAAAGAAGATATTTTTTTTTATTTATCGTATCCGCCTGTAACAACCTTACCAAAATAGGTATAAATTTTGAACCCTCCTTAGAAGTGTTGTCTCTGTTCGGTTCTTTACTCATGTGGTTATAATGGTATAAGTACTAAGCAAACAAGTCACTAGTAGCTTTTCTGTTATCCGTCAAAAAGTGTTTCTAAAAAATTTAATTTCCACATACATCGATAATAAATACTTTAGATATTGTTTCTTAAACTAATATTCTGTAGAAAGGATTAGGACAGGGATAAAACATTTAATCCAAAGATATACTACACTCGAAATTTAAGTACTTACAGCAGAGCCAGTACCAGACTGCTGATAAACATACTAATATATTTTTAAATACATTCATATACAGAGCATATTTGAAAAAGGAACACGTACTTAAATCACTGAAACGGCATGACTCTAGCATGTAGTTACAATAAGAATTTTTTTAAAAAGACTATCCGTTTAGAAGTTATGACCGTTTGAATTTTCAGATATTTTTGCCTCCGTTGTTCATGTAAAGTTAAAGATTTTAAATAGTACATATTTTTTGTTTTTGAATTGTTCATTCCGTTACAAAGAAAATCGATAAAGACTTGGATTTTTTTAAGTTACTTTCTCCGTTTAAACGTCTGGGTAACAAATGTGGTTTTCTCAATAACTGAGTGAACAATTCCAAAATAAAACAAATGTACGATTTAAAATCTTTTTTTTCGGTTTTTTGATAAACGAAGGTAGAAATACCCAGTACTTCAAACGGTCATAACTTGAAAACAGATAGGTTTTTTTTCAAAAATTCTTATTGTAACTGCATGCTAGAGTCATGCCCTTCCAGTGATTTAAATAAGTGTTATTTTTTCAAATACACCTGTATAATATGTAGGTATTTAGAAATACATAATAAAAACATTTTTCTGTTATCAAATCAAATTTAAAAATTGTTTATTCATGATCAAGGTCATTAGACCTTGATCATTAGTGTAATATAGTTCAATGATCAAATAATTTCTGGTCTATCTTGTATTAATGTAGGTTATAAACATTAATTTCTTTTAATGTTTTTTTACTCATCTTTACTATTTTGATAAGATACAGCATCATAACTTTAACCTCGAGACTGCTTTTGTTAACTATGAAAAATAAAAAAACAGGACGCATCGTAATATAGTTCTGTTTAGCGACGCTAGTGGCGCTGTTTGTGGTTTGCCAGTAACACAAGAAATCGCAAACTGTAATCATAAAAACAATAACAGTGGGTTATTGCAGAAAAAATATTTTTCAAGTGAATAAGGTTCTAACACCCAGAGCCGGGCAAATCTTTATTATTTAAGTCTTTTTATATACTATTGAAATAAATATTAGCCAAACTTTATGGTCATGCCCGGCCACATCCAGGCATGTCAAGGCAAATGGTCAAATGATATTTCGGATATTAGACAGGCAAAGGAGGAAATGCGTATTCAGATCTCCGGCCTACGAAATATATAATGCACAGATTATTGCTTGAAGTCTGTCCGTACTTTATGTAAAAAAGGCTGATGCAAATCACTGATGTGTTAACATACTAGTTGAGGGGCGAAGGGGCGATATCTAATATTGTTATACCAGTATACTATAATAGATATACATTTTGATAACAGGTTTTGATAGAATATCGCAAAAATCAAAATAACTTGTATTGGGATTTTTTTGGTAAATAATATATTTCTAATATTCCAAATATCTTGAAAAACTGGTAATAAGTTTTCCAGAATCCCTTAAATATTGCTTAATAAATGTACTCTATGATAGATGATCATTAGTCATTTCACTATTATTTTAATATAGAAAATAAGACTTTGATATATTTTTTATTTTGTTCCTCATAAAACTAACAATAGTTAAAAAATTACTTTACCATTATGCACTATTTACTACGTTTTACCAGATTTCTCAGAAAACTATTATTTTGACTGAGTTTTTTCATACGTAACGTGTTTTTGTGAATTTGAGCATAGACCTGCCAGAGCAGGATTGGGTACTCTAAGAAATACTTTATTTTACTTAAAATTTAAGAACAAGAAAATTATAAAAATAAAAACTACGCAGGTATATATCTACTAAATTATCTACAAAAGAGAGAATAGTTCGAATAAAGGTTTCCTTGGACCCAACGCCACTTGATACCGAAAACAAAGTCGAGATAAGAATGGCAAATGTTGTGGCAGATGTACTAAGACTTAGTTTTGCTTACTGATGGACTTAATAGTGGTATAATTTTTGTTCCCAGGTTAGAGACTTGAAACAAAATGGCTCAAAACAACAGCAATTCCACCATGGAGATGGGCACTAGTGACCAGGTATGTTGATATTCTTACAACCCAATCCTAATACGGATAAGGTTTAGAAGCAGCAAGAAAGAAATGTATACATATATCGTACATTTGGGAACAAAAGATCACTTCTGCATATTTTTCAACTTTACAGATATTTAGGTTTTTTTTTAACGTATTTTTTCAAATAACTCTGCGCTGTTTTGAAGTATTAAGGGGATTCTCACAGTCTTAAATGTATTAGTTCTTACGTACGTATGGACAATCGTGACTCTAAAATAAATACAAGAAGGGGTTTCTGAGAAATAAACCAAAAACTGTGGGAAGGGTACCAAAAGTGACTTTTTGTAACAAAACGCTAACTGTTATCTATTACAGAAGTGACCTTTTTTAAAAAGGTCATGAAAGTACGTATTTCTTATGTTAAATTATGGTTTACGTTTATATTTAGTAAGGTTGTATTTGATTCGTAACCAATACAAACTAAAACATTGAAAAAAGGATAAAGAATAGGTAAAACACTTTATTTGTCAAGAAAATTAAGGATTATTAAATAAAATAGCTGTTATTATTAAGTATTTTTATTTGAAATTCAAAATCAATCTTAATATGTAAGTAATGACAATACGATTGAAGAGTTTACCATTCGGCAATTAACATCTAATAAGTTAAGCTAGCTAGATTTCGGTCAACGGTCTGCTGTGCAACTGTCTAATTGGGAATATTGTAACAGCCTCTGTACAGTGCTCTGTGATCTGTGTTGATAATATCCTATCAGTTGTTCCAGTAACTTCAACTTTGGATTGTGGCTTTGTGGAGTTACCACAATTTTGCCAATGTCAAGTAGGTATACGGAGGACAAACTGTCGTTGTTCCAGTAAGTAAGCTAAGAACTTAAACGTCAGACGTCAAACGTAAAGTTGTCAGTGACAAATAAAGGTTACCAGAGTAATACAACAGCTTTCCTAAAAATAAAATACGTTTCCTTACACGTAACAATATGGAAGACCAATTTCAACTTTTATTTGAAAATATGAAAATTGAAATGCAAAAACAAACTGAGGTATTAACCAATACAATATTGGACAAAATGGAGGATAAACTTAAACCTATCCTAGAAGAAAATAAAATATTAAAACTCAAAGTGGAAAACATGGAAAAAAGGATAGAATTTTTGGAGAAAGACAAGAAAAGCAATAACATAATAATACACGGGCTGAAAGGGGAGGAAAAGTCTACACGAGAATTATTTCAAATAGTGAAAAAAAATTTTTCGGATGAATTAGACATTTCGTTAGAGGACTTTGAAGTAAATAAAATTTATCGTATTGGAAACACGCATAAAGATGGCAAACCGAAGCCTACGCTCCTTTCCTTAGTGAATATGTGGAAAAAGAGTGAAATTATGAGAAACAAAAAGAAACTAAAAGAAATATACATAACAGAAGACTACTCAAAGGAAGTTTTAGTAAAAAGGAAAGCATTACAAGTCAAGCTAATCGAAGAGCGAGAAAAAGGAAATTTCGCCTATATTAAATACGATCAACTTACTGTCAAAGAAAACAAAAACATTAAGGATAAAAGGAAAAGGGAAAATTCTACGTCCCCGCAAACTCACTCACAGCCCAGGAAACAACAAACACTGACCGTATCAAAGAATAGTAGAATAAATGCATTTGAAATGATGAAGGTTAGATCTAACTCTTTCCCAAGTAAATCAAGTACAAAGGAACAATAGGAATTAAGTACCGACGATCGGAACCAACAAAAAAAGAAGAAAAACTATAAAACCACAGAAACGAGAAACCCTCCCCCAAGCCGATTGGTCACCGTGGGGGAAAACGACCACTACCCTCCAAATACAAATGATAAGAACACACAGCTATTAAGAGTGTGCACCTTCAACGTTAAGTCTATAGCATCAGCCGAACGATACATTGAATTGAGCCATGCTCTAGAAGAAGTAAATTACGATATAATAGGACTAGCAGAAGTGAGAAGAAGGGGATGCCAAATTGAAGAACACCGAGATCACATATTTTGCTATATAGGGGAAACACCTGGACTATACGGAGTAGGATTTATAATTAAGAAAAATCTCAAATCAAATATAATAAACTTTATTGGAATATCAGAACGAGTAGCCTTGTTACAATTAAAATTTGATCAAATTAATATATCAATAATTCAAGCCTATGCTCCAACAGGGGGCTCAAGTGAAGAGGAATTATGTAAATTTTATAAAGGTTTAAGTAAAGCTCATGAATTAGTTGACAAAATAGTCCTCGTAATCGGAGATTTCAATGCTAAGATTTGAAGACCAAAAAAATCCGAGACACTGCTAATGGGAAAATATGGATACTTAAATAGAAATGAAAGAGGAACGCGAATGACCCAATATGCCTATGAAAATAGACTATCAATTATGAACACATATTTTAGAAAAAAAGAAAATCGCAGGTGGACTTGGATCTCCCCAGATCAAAAAACTAAAAATGAAATCGATTTCATAATGAGCAACAAACCAAGTAGAATAACAAACGTAGAAATACTAAATCAAGTAAAATTCCAATCAGACCACAGGCTGGTAAGAGCTACTTTTAAATTGAGTGCAGCCAAAAAGAACAGGAAGACCTTCAACTCTATTCCTAAGTCCCTAAAAAATGATGAAGCTAAATGTTATGTTGATAACCTGAAACTCAACATTAACAAACTTAATACTCTAAACGAAACACAAGACATACAAAGTTACTACAATAAATTTGAAGAAATTATAAAAAACAGCCTAAAGATAAAACAAAAAGAAGACAAAAGTAGAAAGAAGCACAACAAAGTTCTGACAAAAACTACTATAGATCTAATAAATGAAAGAACTACACTAATAACTACCAAGAAAAAGACTAAAGAAATGAAAGAAAGAATTAAAGAATTGTTTAAAAAGACAAATAAAGCTATAAAGATAGACTACAACAATTACAGGAAAAGAACCATAGAAAAGAATCTTAATACTTACAGGAGCTCAAAACGAGCCTACAAGGAATTAAATACACACAAAAACTGGATACAAAAATTGGAAGGGAAGAAATTAACAAGAAACAGGCAGGAAGTACTTAGTAACGCCACAGAATTCTATAAAACCCTACGGCAAACCACCTGAAGGTACGAGTGGAAAACAAGACGAAGATGAAATCATAACGGAACCACACCACAACATAGAACTAATAAATGAAAAAGAAGTAATATCATATTTAAAAAAATTAAAATACGACAAAAGCCCTGGACCCGATAACATTAGTAATGAAGCACTGAAGATAGGAGTACCTATTTTCGTGACACATCTTACAGAACTTTTTAATATGGTTTTTATTAAAACGGAAACAGTACCTACGCAGTGGTGCCAATCGGACATAATACTTATCTATAAAAAGGGTAACCCGTTAGACATCGGCAATTATAGGCCAATCAGCTTATTATCAAGTATTTATAAACTGTTTGCATCTATCCTACAAAGTCGCATTACTGAACAAATCGATAAAAATCAACCGATTGAACAGGCAGGATTTCGGACGGGCTTTTCAACACATGACCACATACACGCAATAGAACAGTTGTTGGAGAAATTCACAGAATTTAATTACCCATTGTATATGGCATTTGTGGATTACTCAAAGGCTTTTGACAGTATAACTCATAATTCTATTTGGAAAGCACTAAAAGCAAGCAATATAAATTATACATATATAAATATTCATAAACATATACTCAAAAAGTAAAAGTCAAGTACAATTAGAAAAAAGAGGTGAAGAAGTTGAAATAGGAAGAAGAGTAAGACAGGGAGACCCTTTATCGCCTAAACTATTTATAGCAGTTCTAGAGGGTATCTTCCAAAAGATCGACTGGAAAAACAAAGGTATCTGGATAATGGATCAACACCTGACACATTTAAGGTTTGCAGACGACATTGTGCTTTTAGCTAAAACATCAAAAGAATTAGAGAACATGATACAAACCTTGAATAGTGAGAGCAAAAAGGTTGGTCTGGACATGAACCCAAGCAAAACTAAAGCTATAACTAACAACTATAAAAAACCAATATTTGTAGATAGAAAAGAAATAGAATATGTAAACGAATACGTCTATCTTGGTAAACAAGTCTCGTTCAGTACAAACAGGAACGAAGAAGAAGTGGATCGAAGAGTTACCATTGCATAGAATAAGTTTTGGGCACAAAAATAAATTTTAAAAGGAGACTACAGCTTAGATCAAAAAAAGATGATAATAGATACGTGCATATTGCCAAGCCTAACATACAGCAGTCAAACGTGGGTCTAAACAAATAAAATAAAAAACAAACTAATAACTACACAACGAGCTATGGAAAGAAGCATCTTAAAAATAAAGAAAATTCAAAAAATTAGAAGCGAAAATATAAGGAAGAAAACCAAATTAACAGATGCTCTGGAATACGCATTGAAGCAAAAATGGCAATGGGCTGGACATATCTGTAGAGTAAAGGACAAAAGATGGACGCTGCAAGCGACAAAGTGGAAGGGACCGCTAGGGAAAAGACACGTCGGAAGACCAAAGAAACGATGGGCTGAAGATATAGTGGAGATCGCGGGAAACGAATGGATGGAGATAGGCCAGGACAGAGATAGATGGAGAAAAATGGAGGAGGCTTTTACCCGAAAGGGGTCTGAAATAAAGTCTTAATTAAAAATAAAAGAACTACATGGCACTACTAACACACATATGTAATGTAAACTTTTTTTCGGAATAAACAAAGCTTTATTATTATTATTAAGTTAAGCTAGCTACTATACAAGTATGGCGAACATAATCTTAAAATATATTATTAAATTCTCAAACTAACCTTTTTCACAACCCTGTATGGACTTTATGACAAAGTTGTAGTTTCCAATTGAATATTGGGAACTAATAATACTTTGGTAACAGAATTATAAAGAAAATCAGTAATAGATGCTCTCAAGTTTACAAAATATAGCATAAAGCGCCAGTTCAACTCGCACTTGTTTAATTGTAAAATAAATCGTACATACACATTATACAAAATATTGTGTTGTTGCTTTCGGTATAATATGGATGTCAATTAAGTTTTGAATATATGCCTTCTTTCGAGTAGAGGCTTTTACTCTCATAAGTCTGCTTGAATCTTACTTCGCGAGGTTGTTCGACTCTTGTGCTTCATGTTACTGTTTGATTACGATTGACTTCAATCCAGTCGCCATCGTATGAAGCTTTGAAGTAATAAACAAGTTTAGTAAATTTTAGTTCACTGATTTCAGTTACTTTAACAGCTTGGCCATTTTTGGGTTTGGTTATTTTCAAAATTTTCAGTCAGATTCTTAATAATATAAAAGTCAGTGAACTTAATTTCTTTCGAATAGAAATGATTATTGATGTCTTTTTGGCTGCATTTATCGCTTGACAATATTGGTCTGGAACGTAAATGGGGAATAAGTACGCTAAAGTGGCAATGGGCTGGCCAAGTATGCCGAAGGACCGATGGCCGTTGGAGCAAACGAGTCTTAGAGTGGAGACCCCGATTCTGTCAATGGAAAGTAGGACGTCTACCAGCCATGGACTGACGACGTGAGGAAGGTAGCTAGGAGGGACTGGATGCGGAAGGTGTATGATCGCGTACTATGGCGCACATTGGGAGAGGTCTATGTCCAGCAGTGGACTAGAATAGGCTAATTTATTGATTGTAAATGGGCCAGATTTATTGGTCTGATTTAATTCTCTATGGCAGAATGGGCGTTATCAGCTGCACTTATATAATTTATTTGCAGTTTATTTACTGCATAATAATTCTGAAATTCAAAACAAAACAAAACTATTATTTAAGAAGATTAGTTTAAACTCAATAATCGAAAGACTAAAATATAATCTAAACATTTTTATTATCATTACAAAAATAATGTCACTTGTAACAAGAAATGCTTAATGTTTTGTTTCCAAGAGAAGTGGTAATACTTTTAACAAATAATACACCATAAGTGAAAACTGACGTTTTGATTCCAATGAAAAATAAAAAACAAAAAAAGTACAGCAAAAAATACCAAGATTTGGTACGTACAACATAACGTCACTTCTCTTTATAAATGTAACAAAACGTGATTCGTATCCAGTAGTAACATTAATATTCCAAGAAATATGTAAACGAATAAGTAATTACTCACCGTAGTGCCTCTCCATCACAAATGCACTATATCACACTTTGGCTGTAAAACCGCTACTGACAGTATGAGACGTTACGTTTCAAGCAAACCGACCAATTACGCAAAATAATGTAACGTCTCCTCTGCCCTTAAAACAATATTAATCAGGCAATTGTCACCGTTTTTATTTTGTATATAAAGTCGAATATCGCTGTTTTTTTCTGCATACTTAAGTTGTTTTTGTAAAAACTTGCAGAAGTGACCCTTTGTTCCCAAAGGTGTGATATGTATAGTTTCTGTTGAGACCTTTATTTACACGACAAAGGGCAAAGAAATATAAAATGGTATTTCACTTGCGCTATTACTGAGGATGAAAGAACCATGTGAAATATTGAAGTAATGCAGAGCGTAGCAAAATCCATACCCAATATTGCGGTTGACAAACTTCAGGAGTATCTACTTATCAAACGTGCACTTTGCAAAAAATATGGCCCATACTTATTCTTTGTCTCTTGATAGATTTCATTTTTGCACTGCTGAAAGTAAGTAATATTGATGTAAATTAGGTTATCCAATGAAGGATATATGAATACACTTAAAGTTTTCTTTATTTTCTTTATAGAACATTTTGTAGCCGCCTATTGTACATTTCCACTTTCTGTTTTTTTTTAAGCAATATGTTATTGGTGTACAATAAAGATTAGTCTATTCTAAAAGATTATTATCCTTATAAAAATCAATCGAGTGAAATGTTTGTTTTTTAATCTTAACTATGCAGTCCGTTCTCCACATAGTTTGTCAAGTCATTACAGGCTGTTTTAGAAATTGGTGATAAAAATCTGTTAACGGCCATTTTCATTATCATGTTAGTTGGGAATTGGGATTACCCCTAAAAGACTCGCCCTGTTAGCGTTGCCGCTTTATGAATTATTTGTGCAAAAAAAACCGTTATGATTATGTCGATTAGTCACTTACCTTATTTCAAAATAACAGGAAAATACAAACAATAAATTTAAAAATTTTTGCAATACAAAGTAATGAATCTTAGTAAAAGTTTCGGGTATTTTGCTGGTCTTTCTGAGTATTTGGATTAATTTAAAGAACTGGAACTAAAAATAACATAATATATCAAAGAGAATAACAACTTTTATAAGCCCGGGAAGTTCCAAGAAACAAAGGTCAGCTATTTCTTCTAAGAAATTGTAAATTAAAATAATAATAATAATTTCATACATCTCACACACGGCCGTCTGATCCCAAACTAGGCAGAGCCTGTACTATGGTAACCAGACTGCTGATAAACATACTTATATATTTCTAAATACATATATATCTTAATTAATCTTTCATACTTGTTATTATTAAATACTTTTAAAATTATTAACTTTTGACCGCGATTTCGCACGGGTTAGAGTTATTTTTCTATCCCTTGAGTCTAGCACTTTTTTCAGGGTGAAAGGTCCTCCTGTGTCTTTCTTTGTACCACTGACAACGGTAAGCAAAATTTAAGAAGATCGGTTAAGAAGTTAAGGTTTAAAAGTGAAAACAAAAAAATCACGTCTATAGTATCACATAGGATAATATGAACAATAACATTTTCTTACAAGCAAGCATCTCCATGTTTATCGTTTGTTGCCAGAAACAATTCATATGTTACTGTCACTACAGAAAAATTCATATGTTACTGTGACTAACAAATAACAATTGACAAAAACTGGCACATGATTTTAAACACCAATTCGTGTATGTAATTAGTTTTTTTGGAAACAGCTTTAACGACAAGAGTGAAGTTCTTGTAGTTAGATAATATTTGCATGTTAGGAATGTGTTAATGACCTATCTTAAAAGAACTCGTTAAACAACCTAACGAAACGAATAGATTTTGAGAGTAATCAACTTTTCATTTAAAGTATTTATTTATTATAGAAAGTATAGTTTGTCGTAGGTTATATTATAATAAAATAAGAGATATAATAAGAAGACAAGATCAAAGCAAATACAGGCCTAAAGTAGTAGTTATATTCAAAATTTTGTTTACTGTGGTCTTACAAAAGCTTTTTTTTGTCCAACATTTCGAATGCGTCAATTTGTTTAAAATTCTGAATTATTAAAAAAAATTAAAGCCACAACTTATTCCCGTGAGATTAAATAGCCTAAAATTATTAGATGAACAATCCACATTGACTAATTCCACATATAAATAGTTGACAACTTATATCAGTTGCCTCTCTGACTTGTCTGTTCCCTGTTTCTAAGAATACATTTGCAAACACATATAGAAGGTCTATTTTAAAATTCAAATTTAATGCAACACGTGTATTTAATTATATGGTAAAATTTTATTGTGTATCATTACATTGTGTTGTATCACATTCTCAGCTAAAGAATAATTATGTATAATTTAATAAACACACTACATTCATACCATAGTATGTAATTCTCGTGTACCTAATGACTTGACGGTACTCTGCATTTCCAGCTCTTCCTTGTAAACAGAAGTAAAGACTACTACGAAACAGCACCTGACTGATAGTAAGCGTTCAACGAACACATTTGATAACCTTCGATAACCCCGCGTAGAGCAACTCAAGTAAAAACTTAATGAAGGTCTTTATTTGCGATTCGGTCCATTCTACTTTTGTTCTTCGAATGGAATGAACGTTTTATAAAGTGGTTGGTCTAGTTAAGTTTGTGTGTGTCTTGTGAGTGATAGCCTTATGAATAACATAAAGTGATAGAAGTGGATAAAAGATATTGTTTTAAAAGTAATGTATGAGTTTCTTTATTCATGGTTCACTTATTTATACATAAAAAACTACTTGCGAATGTTAAGAATATAAAATAACGGCAAGGTTTTTGTGTAACTAATATATTTAAACATTTTTTTTATTAATTTGGTTTTATTATTGGTTTTAAATATATCTAAAGAACATGCGTCGGTTTAGGTACGTATACGTGAACATCGAAAAACTACGCACGTTCTTTGGTACTTATTTTAAATTCAAGTTTTTACATTCCGAAGCCCGGTATATCCTTTCAAGTTTCAAGTTCAAATTTCAAATAGCAGCTACACCTACGATTTAGTTTAACTAATGCACTATCAATTTAAAAAAAATAAGTTAACAATAGATAGATCATTTAACAGTTTCATGGGTATAATAAAATTAATATCTTGTTTATAAATATTCTGAATTAATGGTAAGAATTAGTGGTGCTGGAATGAAGGGCCTCACGGTATAACACCGTAATAATCTTCAAAGATCCGGTTACCCACTGACCCAACGGTTTCAAATCACGGTTTCAATTCTCTTATAGCATAAGGGAATGACGCGATTTAAAAATCATTTTGTGAAAGATTTATATGATAACTGCAAGATGATAGTAAGTAGTAGGAGCAGAGTCAGGCTTTAAACAATGATGTATTGTGATTAACGTATTCATTGTTCTATAAGAAAACTCCACAATTAATAGTATTGCAATGATAAACCACGTCAGCCTTGTCTGCCATGGAAGCCCTGTGACGATTATGCATAAAGTCATAATTATCAATCATTAATGATCCTATTAGACGGTACGTTATTTTACGTCGATTTTACCAATGGATTTAGTGAAACTTATAGTAAGACCCATCGTCTATACAAGCTATCCTATAAGACTATAGGATACATTGTCATTAAGGTCACAGGACGCGTTGCCGCCGATTCGCCTGAGAAATAGCGTTAACACTATATTATTGTCATCACCACTAATGTATCTTTATCTAAAACAGTAGGTAATGAAGTAAAATACGAACATTGTTTTTTTTTTTAAATAAGTGATTGGTTTGTGTAGCAGAATGACTGATATCGAAATCATTGTATTTTTATATATTAGGGACATTTATGTATTCGACAGGGCAGGTTTTGAACATTATTTAATAGAATATTTGTATGTCGCATTTTGTCTCGTGTCTGTATTGAAGGCAGCTCTATTATTTACAAATATAACAGATTTTAAGTAATACTCGTTCTTATGGCGGTTGGCCCTAATATTAAAACTCTAAAAATACAAAAAAATATGCTTTCTTGTTTTTCGTCTGCGACAGACATAACTTTAGTAATTATACATTTTACAATCTGAAATATTAACTTATTAGGATGTTTTATTTATTTTTTCAAAAGAATAACCATTAACAACCTCTAAACTTGATCTGTACTACACTAAATAGTTAACAGTGTCACAATCGGCGAATCACCCTTTTTTATTTTTCATTAACATATAAGGAACATTTATGGTACATTATATCCACCTTCCCTATATGACTAGAGATGACCGGAAGATAGGATGAGACATAAAGGTTAAGTTATTTAGTCAAACCGAAACCAATACATAAACTTTAAAGCTATTTAGTAAAACAGTTTGCTGCTGCTGATTTAATGTGTTCTTTTAATAGTGATAATTTAATTTATGCAAAGTGTAAAGATAAAATCGGTAAAAAACAAATATCATAGTAATTAATTATATAGCAGGAGACGGAACTCCGCATAAGATTTGGTGTAATGTATATTTTTAAGTGACCAGGTTTTTTTTTTAAATACTTGTTGCTTGTGCTGTTTTAGGAGCATTTCTGATCGAATACTTCATTATTACTGACCATACTTTACTTTCGTGTTTCAATTTTGCATTTATATTTAACGTATCGTATTTTCAATGGTAGTAGAGTCTGTCAACATGCTGTGGGTATACATATACATATAGGTGTATATACCCACGGCATGTAGACTAAGGGACTTCCTAAGGGAGTAGGCACAGGCCTAGTCCTTTAGGAAGATAACCATAACCATAATTATATAAAAAAAACTAAATCTTAAAACGCTTTGTTAATGTTGTATTTCATCGTAACTCCATTCATTTTACCTGACTACCTTCAAACATGTCATGAATAAACATCATAGAGCCTGCAACTAGAGTGATTGTACTAATAAATCATATAAACGAATTTTAATGTACCCAATGTTATTTTTTTTTATCACGTAACGCTTGCAACTCGAGGGGACTCGCATGCGCGTTGTCTACTCTTTAAAACCTGTACACTCTTTTCTTAAAGAACCCTATACTGTAGTTCCTCGGGAAATCTGGCAAACCTCTTCCTTCTACAGTCTTTTTGGGATTAAAAGTACCCTATGTCTTTTGTCTGTACCCCTGAAAACGTGCTTACAAAATTTCATGATGATCGGTTGAGTACTTTAGACGGGAAAGCGAAAAAACGAATAAACAAACTTACTTTCGCATTTATAATATTAGTTTAGGATTAGGATGTGCATGTTAGAAATTAGTTAATTTTTATTTAATGTAGTTAAGCAAAGGAAAACATTGTAAGAAACCTGCATACCTCAGAGTTTTACGTAATGATTAAAAAACAAAACATTACAACTAAATACAAAATTTAATTCCAATCGTTATGTTGACGCTTAAAATATCGTGCAATAGATAAATTCATGAAATAGTATTATCAGAAATCACCCATACCGCATATCTGTAGGTACACCGAAGGAATAGAAAGACGTGTAGGTAGGTAGGTAGGCCACGTAGGTATTACACCCAAAAGCCTAATTTTTTGGTTCCACAGAATAAGAGGCGAACCTGTTACTCGGTTTCACCTTCTCTGTACAATTAAATAAATATCGTTACATTTAAATATGTTCTAATTATTTAGTAGAATAAATTAACACTAGTAACAATTCCGGTTCAAATCTTGAGAGGTAAACAGAACACGATTTCACACATTTGATAGCGATCTATCGCTCGAGCGACAGTGAGAAGGTATTTCCACTACAATGCAAAGAATAACGCTCTTTAAATGTGTGTTTTTCTGTGTCACCAGAGTTTCATTGCAAGTGTGAAGATTTGAGTGTTGATCTCTGAAGCTTTAAAAAAAAAACAAAAATAACTAAATTTTAGTTTAAGACCAAGAAACGAAAGATTTTCTGAAGAACTACCCGTAAGACAGCCAGTAGTTATAAATATTAGGCTATGTTAATATGGAATATGGATTTTTTAGGGTTCCGTTCCTCAAAAGGAAAAAAGGTACCTTTTTAGGATCTTTTGATTTGATTTAACATCAAATGCTTATATCTGCAGTCTCATGAAGCTGTCAAAAATCAAGCTTCAAGTCAACGACCCTTTAAGCCGTAGATTTTAACAAATTTGAACATTTTGCAAACTTTTAGGGTACTTCCCAGTAACTTAGAATCATACAATTTGGCAAGAAGTAAGGTCTCACAGCACAAGTAAATAAAAAAATCAGGAAGTCGTTAATTTGTTATTATATTTAACATTTAATTTTCTTTTGTGATTATAAACACATTTTGCGATTGGAAAGTTGACTTGATCGTGTGTCTTTTGGCAAAAACGGGCACAATTCTCCGAGAATCGATTCCCGAGATGGTCGTATTACCTACAAACATGTTTATTTGCTTACGGCACCCTAGGTGTGCGAGTCAGCCGCACTTGTCCGGTTTTTTAACAGTACAGACAACGCTGTATAGTAATTAAAGATATAAGCCCTACTACTTTCAGGACCAACAGGGATCCTTTATTATAGGGTGAAGCGACCTGTCGCGTCTGTATCAGGCGCTGTACTCTGTCGGGCTTCCCCTAAACACATACATTGATATACTGATTGAAGCAATTGTACATCTGCAATACCCACTTCCTTATGGTTGCATTTTACAACAGCATTTCACCATTGATACAATCCTTTGCAGGTCCTGGTAGCCACTAAACGCAAGAAGACATTGACATACGTCATAGGAGGCGCCGTGATGTTGGCAGTAATAGCAGTGGTAGTAACTTTAGTTGTAGTTTTAACTGGAGGAGACAGTGCTGATGCTGGACCAACGACAGAAGGGCCTTCATCTCCTGATATACCGACAACATTAGCTCCCACTGACGAACCTACCCCTGAGGCAATTCTGACTCCATTAGATTTGGAAGGAATTATTGAAGGAGCTTTTGCACCACCATCGTTTAATGCAACATGGTCTTCAGGTAATATATATTTTTAACCTCTTCATCCACCCCAAGATTTTTTGTTTTTATATTTAGTCATTAAAAAGGACTAATCGGACTGATATCTTTATCTGGTTTGGTATTAGACTAACGAAATCTGATATGTTGTTATTATTTAGTTCTTTATAAGGGGGCTAATAAACATTTTTGCTGGGAACTAAAATTTGAGTTTATACTATTGGAGCGCCTGGTGGATTTCGTGTTAAATGATTGGGCTAGACTAACTAAAAAAAACATTTACATATATACTTTAAAGATCTCAACCTAATGGATTTTTTTAGTAGAGGCGTAAACATATTTTGTTAAGACCTATTAAACACTGGATAGTGGGAGTGATAAATTAATCAAAACACTTTCATGATACATTAAAAAAAAACATAAAATACGATAAAATGTAAATAAGAAAGAAATTAAAATTACGTAGTAAAAGACTTCGATTTATGAAACCATTATTGGTGATACGTGATGATGGTGATTATTCTCTATGTTAAACCTATTATAGAAATATGATAAAGTTAAATTATAACATTATAAATAAATTATTTTTAAAAAGAAATTAAACCGACTCCAAAACCACAAATAGGCACTCAAAAGCGTAAAATAAATTAATATAATTATTATAAGCGCTACCCACTCACCTATTTGAAGTCGGTGCCAGTCAAGTCTAATAGGTAGGTAAAATATTTACAAAAACAATTCTTACAAGTGAACAGTTTTTAAATACATTGCATAATTCCTTTTGTATGAGGTAATAAACATACCCGAGAATGGAATACCACCGAGTTTACGATCCGTGCTTCAAAGAAAAAAAAAAAATAATGATAATGATTGTGTGTTCTATTATACTACAAGTCACAATTTAAAGGCACATAATAATAAGTGCTTCTTCCCCCTAGCGTTTTTCTAGTATGATGTTTGAGTGGTCTCTTAAAGGTTTTCATGTTAAATGTTAATAATAATAATAATTTAATTTTTAACATGCGGTCCTACGACTGACTTTTTTCCATACCTTTGATGGGGCTTTGGTGTTTTAAAATGTATATACAAAGAGTAGACAAAAAAATGTTAGACACAAGAAAATTATTTGTTTTTCTCAACTCTTTCAATAATGATTTTCGGTCGAATTTCGACGTGGCGAGTGGCGAACACGTATTTACTCTAATTATATAATCACGATACAAGACGAAGCAGCCAATTGGTGTCCATATACATATGTTGAGCTGAGGAGCACATCTAGTTAGAATTATAGTGGAGACGCGAAATGCAGTAACGATTATACTCGAAAGTATAGTAGCAACAAATCGATGGTATGCGCTGAAGAAACTGTAATTTGAATAGAATCAGATATCGGTACATAAAAATTATAGAGATCCGTGTAGATTAGTTTTATTAGTATGGATAATGTTTTTTCAATTTAGTAATTTAACTTTATCAGATTATCTTATATCTTCGATAAATATTATATTAGCTGAACCGACAAACGTTGTCCTGTTAAAATTTCAACAAGTTTGTTTAAATTACATGACAAAAAGTACTTCCCTTTCTGGAAAAAAATGGAAAAGTTTTCCTTAAAATAGGAAAATTCGGACCCTATTTTCCGGAAAACTTTTCCAAATAACGTTTTCCATGCTTTTGTTGTATTTCGCCGGAGGTGCATTCGCATGAGGTTACCAGAGGTCCTAACCGACCTCCCTTACTCCCATCGTAAAGGCCGGCAACGCACTTGTGACTCTTGAGTTGCAAGTGTTCATAGGCGGCGGCAGTTACTTACTTTTTATAATAGCCTTATTATAATAGCCTATAATAATTTGATAGCTTTTTTATCAAAAACTTATTGTTTTTGATAAAAAAGCTATCAAATAATAATTAAAAAAATCGGATTCATTGGTTCTGGGATTAAACATACTTGAACTTTTGAAATTAGGATAGCATTCACGGTTTTAATAAAGTAATGACTTACTCCATGTATTTTCACAGACATGTGGACAGTAAAAATCGTATATCGCTAAAGAATTAAGTATTAGTAGGTGAAGCGTGCGTGCAACTGCTTGTTTAAATAAACAGTCCTTTCTCTTTACAATGACAATTAGTAAATGTGTACACGTGTAGTGTTTAACCGTTGATCGTACTTAACAACTTAATATAACCGGTTACGTAAATTCCAAGTTTACCTTGTAACTTACACTGATGCAAAAATACAGAGTATACATATTTGAATACGTTTATTTTGGCAAAAAAAATTTAAGATATAACCCGATTGATTTAATTCTATTTTGTATTAAGTATAATTTGTGTGCTTTTAATTTTAGTTAAGATATACGTTTTTAGCGGCTATACGTAGGTAATAATTACATGACGTATAATGTATAAGTGAAGATTTTAGCATCTACAAGTTAACTAAAGAAAGTTATGCGCTCTTAATCAGATATTGATCTGAGATCATTGTCTCTTTTGTACTTTGATTGTTACAAATTTCTTACCTTTTATAATAACACAAATAAAACGAATGCTAACAAACACACTCAGTTCTGTGGTCCGCCACATAGTAAGTGAACGAGTACTTCTACCTATAAACACTTTTGTTATACCTATATAGCCTTCGTGGGATGGCTCAACCGGAGTGATATAACGGCCTCACAAAAAACTAGCAGTGAAGCAATGATTGTATTACCGGAGGCCCTAACTATTCCCTCCCCCTCTTCCACCCTACCCCTACTCCCACCTTAAAGGCCAGCAACGCACTTGTGACCGGCGGCGGTAGTTATTTTAGTTATTTACCATTCAGGTGACCCGTCTGCTCGTTTTCCCATATCCAATAAATATATATATATATAGTTTTAATTTTTTTACTTTTTTTAACAAATAAATTTCGTCGTTCTAAATTTGAAGTTTTATATTCCCTTAAAAGCGCAAATAAGTGTAAGTAATGTGTCACAAGTGTGCCTTAAATACCAAACTTATATTGAGTTCTATGAGTTATATCGCATTTCATCAATCCTTTCTCAAATTGTCACAGAGGCAATATGGATAAGTTGTCAAAACACTTTTAACAAGAACCTACGGTACTTTGTTCTTTTTTTTTGTCTTTTAAAATAAAACCACGGTCTTATGCCACATTCCGGTATATTCATTCATAGAGTAAAGAGCCTTCCACGGCGCAGTCATATCCATGAATGGGACTTAATGAGTGGCACAAAACTGGGCTGCTACCATTGAAAGCATGGTCATTGTATAACTGAATGGAAAAGTATACTTCAAATGGGTGTTTCATAAAACAGCATGACATATTACAGTGCATAAAGCCTTCAATAAAAGAACACAGCATGAATTTATTTCTGGTACGCATATTATGCTATTTAATTAAGAACTAAATGAATTTAAAGTCCTTACAATTACTTTCTTCATGCTTTCTATGTGACTTCTTTTTCTTTAGCGTAGGTAATGAAAGTTCTCACGCTGATTGGTACACATAACTGTTAGTCATGATTATGATCACCACCCGTAATTGATCAGGCACACTCAAGATTGACTGGAACCGCGTGAGTGCGTTTCGCTTAAAAAGTAATATATTACACTCGACTACATAACGCATTCTAAATATTCACGAAATAATGTGTCAATACATTCATTTCCTTGTTTGCATTGGAACTATTCTTATGGTTAAAATTGTCTCGTTTTTTTCACCGTGTAGAAAAATATATCTGTTTCTAGTAATCGCAGCTGTATTTTTTTTTGCGTGAGATTAATAGAACGGAGATAGAGATTTTGAACAAAACTAAAGTAATTTTTGCAGTGTTAAAAATTCCCCGCATTATTATGCAGTTAAGCTCTAATATGTCACAAAATCTCAGTGTGCTTCTTTGCCACATTCCTGATTTAAAAATACTTTAAACCATGGCAGACACATTCGGCTAAGGTAATGGAAGCGTCTTTGAAAACTTCAAACAAAGAACTGATGACGCATCCACCATATAGCTAAGACATTGCACCTTGCGACTTCTTTTTGATTCCTAAAATTAAAGGCAAACTTAGGAGCACACGTTTTACGAGCCCTAAATCGGCGGTGAATGCATTCCACGAAGTCATTGAAGAAGACTGGTCCAACTGTTTTTTACAAAGGTTTCAGCGAATGCAAAAAATTATAAATTGTCAAGGTATATACTTTTAAAATGTATCACAAAATTAAAATTTAGTCTTATTCAGCAGCTCAGCTATACATATAATAAGTATTGATTTTTATTTCATGCGAATATTTACCAAATATGTAAAACACCCTGTACCAAACTATCCACGCAAATACGTTTAACCATGATAATGATCATGTAAAGTTAAGTTAAATTGTTTATTTACAGGAAACGAGGCGATGTTCAGGAATTCGTTCGGCGACTTAATTCTCTATAATGTCGATACCAGTTCTACACAGACACTTGTACAAAACTCGTCGCAGGTATGTTGAATATTATTAAATTCTCCTTTTATGTTTCGTAAGTTATATATGTTCATAATCTAAAATATAAATTGAAGCAACATATAGCCTTTGATTATTTAATAATCAAAGCGTATAGCATAAATGTTTCGTTACTAATATTTTAAAACCTTTTTTTTGTTTGAAACGTTAATCTCTAGTTGTGCCAATTCTATTTTCTAAAATCTTTTTGCAATGTTATTTTAAATTTTTTTGTAGATGATAAAAGGCTACATAACATCACGCTTTGGATCATGGGAGTAAAACAGTACCCATAAATATCGGTAAAACTGCGGGGCATGTGTAATAATAGATATTTTATGGTAGTCACTTTTTTGTTCACCAGACACGACACTGCTTTAGTCACGTGAAATCTACGAGTCGATTTATGACGAATAGAATTTTATAGAATTACACAACGTAAAATATATTATCTGGAATAACAGTAATATTTACTACTAAGAAAATTGTTATGAAGCTGATAATTGCTACTTTGTACTCCGTAGTACAAAATTTGGCAATTAAATCAGTAGTGCAACCGTAGTACATATATAATCTAAGCGTAGTACCTACACAATGAAAGGTATAGCAATTTATTTATTGTTAAAATTTGAAAGGTAGGAATTTCATTATAATTGATGTAAGTATATACATGTTCCTACTGTCGTGTACATTTGAACATTTTAGGGATTTAAATGTTTAGAAAAGTGCGAAAGTTTCATTTTTACTGCAAGATACTTGTTACGGTATTTGCTGGACATCAATATAGGCCATAACATAATTATGTTCGTGTACCATTTTTGTTGTGTAAAAACACACATTCACATACCTTATCCTTCCATATCCGTGGCTAACTATTTTTAAATACACATATATCAGTTAATTGTGAAAATATTTTCCCACGACAATCTAATTTTCTCATACTTTATCTTCATTTACAATGTAGGTACTGTATAGTATTATGTTATCTGTGGTACTGTCAAGTGTTGGTGTGCATAGCATTGAATACAATGATAAATGATCGTTTAGACATTTAGGTTGTTGAAATCACATTGTCTTACCATTTTTTTTTATATTTATTTAATGTATTTTTAATTGATCTGTTAGATTGCTTAACCTTATCCGTTTTTGAGGATTTCGGATTTTTGACCTTTGTGCAATGTAACTACGTAAATTGTCCAAAATAAGTGTGACTAATTTCTTGTGAGTTTGTAAAAATGTTTGAATCGGGTGTGAAATTACCTTATTAATAATTTATCTATAAACTTGGTATATTTTTTGCTGAATGATAGTCAACCTTAAATGAGTTAAAAAATATTTTACTTCCTTTCCCAATTTTAAAAGACTTATTACTTTTTAAGTGGGTTCAAACATATTTTTAGGTAAATATTAAAAAAAAGATTTGCATAAAACACCTTGAATTTAATCTATCCGCTGCTAAAAGGTGAAGGATACTGATCGCCAGAGAGGGAAACGCCAGGAAAATGTGGTTTCACATACATTTCCTTTTGGATATAACATTTCTGGACACTAATGCTCTTTATTGGCATGATTCGTGAATAAATCTTTAAGAATTTAACAATTTCTGGATAATGAGATCTTTTAAATTGTTATAGAATACACATATTTCTATCATGTAATTATTTTCATTAATAAGGATGACGTTTTAGAAGCCCATTATTCGATCAACGCGTTAGAGTTAAGAGAAAATGGCTTGTGATTTAGATTCTTTTCATAATTATTGGTAATAAATTGCAATAGAAGAAGAAAGTAGGAGAGTAGTAAGGCCTTTGTCCTGCAGTTGAACACCATTAGATAAAAATAATTATGTAATCGGGAACAAACGCAATTACTTAATAGGTATTACATACCTATGAATTGCCTAAAAATCAGGTTTTAATTATTTTGTCTATCTTTATGTCTGTTTGTTACGGCTAATCTCCGGAATGGGTCAACCAATTTCCATGGGACTTTCACTGGCAGATAGCTGGTGTTATAAGGAATAACTTAGGCTACTTTTATTTTGGACAAAAGAATTAGCGTTACGCGCAAAATATATAAATATGTAAATACGAGCGAAGCCGCGCGGGAACTGCTAGTAAATAATCTTTTTACTGTTTTAACATGTTAACGCTTTTCATAAAGTCGTGAGTAATGTCGTGTAAAAATCACGTGTAAAACATTCAGTATATATATCAATCATTGTTCGTCTGGAGATAAAATAAAATTAAAAGTGGTTTATTATCTATTGTACGATGATTGGGACATGTTGTTTCTTAATATTGTTTAAGCTAATTAGAAAGCAATATTAATTTATCATTATTAGATTTACAAAACTGATGTCATATATCTAACAAAAGGCTAGAAATTAAGTGAACCTTTAGTTTCAAAGTGACTTGACATGTACACGTAATAGTTATACGAGTTTTACTTTGAAACTCAAAAAAACGGTTTAACACCTTTTTATAAAAATTTTTATAAAAGTAATAAAAACTAATATTTCTGGTGTACATTTTATCCACTTATTTAAACCACCAACCACTTATTTACTTTTATTGGAAAACCGAAGACTTAAAATCGTATCAGTAATTTCCAAGTTTCCCCTCTTCATCGAAACTTATACACAATCAATGTGTCAAATGTTGGTGGGAGAGCCATGCTTCGGCACGCATGGACCGACTCGACCGGATTGATACCACGGCCTCTCAGAAAACCGGCAGTGAAGCAATGCTTGCATTGCTTTTCACCGCTTGAGTGAGGTTACCAGAGGCCTTAACCCTTCCCTCTCCCCTCTTCCCTCTCTTACCCCCTCTTCCCTTAGTCTCACCTTAAAGGCCGGCAACGCACTTGTGACTCTCGAGTTGCAGGTGCTAATGGGCAGCGGTAGTCATTTACCATCAGGTGACCCGTCTGCTCGTTTGCCCCATTTACAAAAAAAAATAATAATATTGGGTTATTCGTGAAAATATGCCAAAGTGCATGTGCCTTTAGTTATATTAACACTACGCTTGGGAACTTGAGCTCATTAATTTTAATATTCTGTTAACCACATTAAAAGTAGGTAAATTTATTACATAAAATATTAGTTTGTACATTATACAAAATGTAGCCAGCAATGTTATAATCTATGTACAAGTGTAATTCAATAAACTTTATGAGTCGCTTTTAGAAACATAAAGCGAAAACGTGGTCAGCATAAAGGTCGCCCTGCACTTAAATAAATTTTATTTCAGAACACTTTTAATATTACGTACGTACGTACTAAAAGTATTTTCAAATTTAATTCAATGTTATACTGTCGTTCTTACCTGTACTTTGTAGCAATGAATTTATTTTTCCGTTTTAAACCCAGAATTTATTTCAAGTTTCATAAATTCGTTTTTTTATTTTAAACTCCAGTCAAAAGTGAGTTGAGAAGACTAACAAATTATTTTCGCTTTTTCTTCAAATCCATTTTGGTAATGTTTCATTGACTGCTTCTACAATATTTCTACATGTCATTGTGTTAAAGACACAGAAATACTCTATATGTGATTGAAAAAAACAAAACAACACTTTTATCGTTTAGGGGTCATCTATTAATCACGTGATGTTGTTAGAGTAACTTTTTAACCCCACCTCCCTCCTAGTGATACGTGGTGAGGTTTTAGACTAACCTCAACTACAACAACAACTAGTTCGAAGTACATTAAATATTTTCAGCTTATTTTATTTAAATACAGATATAATAGTGTGTTCTACGAAAAAATAAATATACGTGATATTTCACTACATCCCTTCTCCCCTTATGATATTTCGTGATTTTTTCTTAACAACCCCCCCCCCCCCAACCCCTTTCGAGCCTCACGTGATTAATGAACAATCCCTGTATTTGATTTGCGATGTCTTTTTTTTAAGAAATTTGTTTGGAAGTGTTTCAAAACTCTCTAATAATCGGGGTAACTTTCTTATCAAGACAAACATACAAAATAAAGTAAACCGAAGGTCGATTGAATATTGTTAATTTAATTCACCACAACAGCAAAGTAAACTCGACTAAAAAGATTAATGACCCAACTTATATAGAATAATAGTGTGTATAATCTGGTTTTATTATCATTCATATAATTTACATGTCACTTGATTACCTTTTTTTTTACGTAGGTATTGACAAAAATAGTAAGTACATATTTTACGTTCGCAACGTAAAATATAGGGACCGATTTCTATAAATGTATAAATTAGTTACGTTGGTATTTTAAAATAGGAACTTTTATCATACACATAAAAGATTACTTGACTATCTAGAACACAATAATGCTCTAATCTATAATCAGTACGGTTTCAGGAAAAAACAAATTAACTGAAGATGCCGTATTAGACTTGACCAACTCTATTGTTGAAAATCTAGACACCAGGGCTAAAACAATAGACATTTTCTTAGACTTGGCCAAGGCTTTTGATACGGTCTCTACACATATCCTCTTGCAAAGTTTGGAGACCTTAGGAGTAAGAGACATTGCCTTAAATATTTTCCGCGACAATCTCAGTAACCGCAGTCAACGTGTCAATGGAAAAGATTGCATAAGTAACGACGAAAACCTTACTCATGGCATACCACAAGGCAGCGTGCTAGGTCCCACGCTTTTCCTCGTTTATACGTCAATACACTCTGTATGCTGTCAATCCCAAATTGTAAACTCCTAGCCTATGCCGACGATACTGCCCTTTTTATAAGTGGGGAGTCCTGGAGTAGTGCAATCTAATCCACGGAAAAGGCGCTTAAAATTGTTATGGATTGGCTTAATACTAATTTACTCACCTTAAATGTGTCTAAAACTCGATACATAACTTTAACAGAAAACTCCACAACTCAGCCAGGGACGACCTATTTAAAAGCACACAGCTGCTCAAGTATGTCACCCAACACCTGCCAGTGTCCTTTACCTCAGAGAACTTCAGACGTTACGTACTTGTGTGTGCAAATAGACTCTACACTTAGTTGGGACAAACACATAGATCTCACTACAGCTCGCGTTCGCAAGTTAATGTTTCCTATAAAAAAAACTTAGAAATGTTGTAGACACTCTCCTATTAAAAAACATATACTTTGCATTAGTACAGTCTCTCATTACATACTGCATAGTAGTCTGGGGAGGAACTTTTAAAACCTCTATGTTTCGACTCGAAAGGGCACAGTGTGCTGTCATAAAGGTCATGTTAACAGTTAAATAAACCTTTCCGTTACCCCACCATACAACTATACAAAGACATCTCAGGACTACCCGTGAGGCAGCTCTGTATACTCCAAATTGTCCTACGTAAACATACATTACTCTCTTATGTTCGCCCACAGACTGACAAACGCCGCAAATTTCACGTTTGTCCTGCGTCTAGATTCAAAACTTCCGTGGCGGGCCGACACTTTCAAAAATCTTAGCTGTCGTCTTTATAACAAATTAAATAAAAAATACGACATATACTCTTTACCCAAACACGAATGCAAAAGAATGCTAATAGAAGGCTTTCAATTACTTACCTATGAAGAGACTGAGAGACTTCTTGCAAGTGAACCCTGACCCATCAGGTGATAATCACAATTTTAATTACACACACTCACACAACCACTCACGTACTTATACTCATACTCACACTATTCTTTTGTTTCTATTCCTAACAATTATGTCCATTAATCTTTTTTAATATTAATGGTAAAACAAACTTTGTTGTGATAAAAATTTTATTGTCAAACACCATGTAATTTGTCTTATTAACGTTCAACCTGTACTGTACATCGTTGTTTAACTCTATCGTTTATGCGTAGAATCAAATATTGTCAACTACATATTATATTAAGATAGATCAGCTGTACCCCGTTTAATTGAATGAATAAATATTATTATTATTATATATTGATTGCTAAACGATAGTCGACTTTAAATGGATCTCATATTAAAGAATATGGCTGGACATTAGGAGAGATTAAAAATGACTATGTCAAATGTATTTAGATTTTTTTTATTTTATTTAGATGTCACCTACATTTCCTAATAAGATTTTCCTAAGTAGGTAGGATTCTTACATTAGCTATGATATTGTGTTATGCTGTAACAGGAATTTACTTATTTTGTTCCAGATTCTGCAGAGATCTTCTAGAGTATCATCATTGTCCCCGGATGGTACAGTAGTTGTATTGTCATATGATGTCGCACCGGTAAGTTTTGAATCCATTACAAAAAAACACAAAAAACACAACCTACATATAAAGTGTTATGTCTACACATATATGTCCTCTAATTGTATGATGATGCATTTTATTCTGGCCTGTTGGTGTTGTGGTTAGTAATCCTGACTGCTGAGCGAGAGGTCGTGGGTTCGATTCCTACCCATTTATCTACAATATGTATCTATGTATTTAGAAATATATAAGTATGTTTATCAGCAGTTTGGTTACCATAGTACAGGCTCTGCCTAGTATGGGATCAGACGGCCGTGTGTGAGATGTGTTAAGTCATTATTATTATTCTTAATATTTTTGTAATGTTTTTACATTAATAAAATAATAATGGTTAACGGTATTAAAGTAAAAAAATCTAATTAGTATATTTAAGTCTAAAATAAATTAATTGTTAAAAACAAACATTTAAAAAACAAACTGTTATAGGCCCTGTTAAACTTTAAAACAATCATAATTTAATGCGTTAATGCGTATACGTATACCTATGAGGTTTCGTATTTGTAATATTAACCGTTGAGAAATTTCTTCGTCTGGAACCAATCCATTGTAATCGGAACTGAACCAATATATTAAATTTCAACTCGTCCTTTAAGATTTGACTCAAACTCAAATAAAAGTTTATAAAAACAAATTACGTCACAGATAATAATTATATATCTTTATCTTGATATTGTAGATTAAGTCGTACTAGTAGATACTTTACTCGATAAAAAAATACAAAAACAAGCCAGTTTTAAACGTTTGCCCATATGTACGAGGGCTACACTGAAAATTTCGGGAATCAAGGAAGTGACACAACATTACTATTTAAAAATGTATTTATTGCTTTTCGAAGTATTCTCCGCGAAATTTGACACATTTTTCCATACGATGGAACCAATCATTGAAGCAACCATTCCATTCGGAAGTTGGGGTCTCCAAAATGGCCGTTTTGTAAGCGCCCACAGCTTCTTCAGGTGATGAAAATCTCTGACCACGCAATTTATTCTTTATTTTAGGGAAAGTATAGAAATCATTAGGGCTTAGGTCGGGACTGTACGGCGGATGGTCTAATAATTCTATGTTTTCTTGCTCTAAAAACTCTTTTGTTCTGTGCGCGGTGTGAGAACTCGCATTGTCGTGATGAAAGATGATGCGGCGGTTGCAGTTCTCTTTACGGAGTTCGGAAATGACCTGTGGCAAACAAATGCTAGCATACCATTCTACATTAACCTATCTTTGTCCCTCAAGAGGAATAGTCGCAACATGGCCGGTTTTGGAGACAAACGTGGCCACCATTTTTTTTGCAACACTCCGTGAACGAATAATTTTAGTTGGCTTTAACTCATTTTCGAACACCCAAACTCGTGACTGGTTTTTTGTTTCGGGTTCGTACGCTTATATCCAGGATTCGTCACCTGATACAATGTTGTATACAGCATTTGAGGATCCTGCGTGGAATCTTTCGAGAGTTCTGACGCACCAAGTAACGCGAGCCGCTTTTTGCTCTTCACAGAGCAAATGCGGTATCCATCGGGAAAACAACTTTTTTACACCTAATTGTTCATGCAAGATTATTTGTATTTGACTCATGCCAATGTCTAAATTTGCCTGAATTTCGCGGTATGTCATATGTCGATCTTCCTCAATCAGCTTACACACAGCATCAACGTTTTCTTGGGTGACTGCAGTTTTTGGACGACCTTGACGGGGATCATCACTGAGCTTGACACGTCCACGTTGAAATTCAGCAAACCAGCGATAAATTGTGGTTTTGGATGGGGCTTCATCACCAAATGCAGAAAGCATCCGGTCAACACACTGTGTTTGTGTTAAACCGCTTCGAAAGTCATAATAAATCATCGCCCTTGAATTTTCTCCAGTCAATTCCATTTTCTCAACGACTAAACAAGTTTGAGAAGACCTTGTGAGAAGACCGAGAATCTTTTTTTAAATAAATAAATGGTATTCGATTTTTAAAACCAAGGAGTTTTCAATTAAAAATATTTTAATATGATAGGAATAGTGGAAATATTCCATTCCCGATACTTTTAGTGCAGCCTATGTATTCTGATTGCAGGACAACATTATATGAAAGTCGGTTTTGTGGAAAGTTTTATATAAGAAAGTGATCTACACTTTCATATCTGGCGAGAACGAGAGCTGAGTTTTCATGAATTTTCTATCTATCTATAGGCCTTCATAACTTTAGGATTATCATAAGAAACCGAAACACCTATTATAAATATTTCAACAAAGAGTGGTCTATTACCTACATCTAACGCCTCTTTAAAAGCAATAGCTTTATGTCGTATAACAAGTACAAAACCAATTTGCTCAATGAAAAAACATGACAAGTGACGCAGCAGACGTAAGTTTACAACTAACAACCGTGAAGTTAAACTACTTTTACTAACCTTAAACTACTAAATGACAATAGCTGTTCCAATTTTCTGCTAATACGAGCGCGACGTTGCAATAATCATCTCAAGAACTCTGAACTATTTGAGGACAGAGAAGTAGGTATACTTAAATACACAAAATCAAGGCCGGTCCATAGATACGTAACTGGTCGGTAATAAGTCATCTTCCGTGAAGTCGGAGAACATATTAATCCTTCAGGCTCAGGCTGAAAAGTGTCGGGAACCTCATAAAATGTATTTATTAGGATCAGGACTAGAATAATATATCGTTATTAAATTGGATTGCTTGCCCTCTAGCTTCTTTATTTATTTATAATGTTTTAGTTGTCGTTTGTTTTTTATTAAATGCGAGAAGATTTCCGTAAAATTTTGAAAAACCCGTGGTTACATGTGTATGTGTCTATGTGACCCTTGATTACTGTAAGTAAAAATAGGGAAAGTGGGAAAAGATCGTTGCAGAGGGTTTTTAATATTTTGCCATATAAGCTTCATAATGTTTGTCTTATAGAAACTTCACAAGTAAGTTAGTTTCCTAAATCACGAATTAGATTAGCTACAGATGGCAATCATGATGTTAGGTATCGCGTCGTGATGATAATATATATTTTTTTCTTTCATTGCGTAATGTTTATCTGAAACTGGATATAACTGGAAACCAATATACAATTACATACAAACTGAATACATGTAATAGTAGACAATAATGCCTATCAGTGGTAGGTATAAGATAACAAAAACTACTAACCAAAATCATTAGAAACTGTTTATTTTTCTGAAATACGTTATGAGTTTATAATATTTAAATATGAAGCGTAAAAAGTACACGAAAGGAGACACTAATAGTTAAAAACCGAAGTTATAAGAACAGACAACTGCATTGACCTGGTTGCGAAGCTGACCCAATTCAGCAATTGAATTTCTGTGATACTTAACTTAGTTTGAAAAGTGGGGAGAAAACTTTTGAGTAATAATATTATGCTCCTGTTAGATGCACACCGTTTTAAATCACTTTATTTTATTATTACTTTAAAAATAAAATGTATTGTTGGTCTCGTGTTTTAAATTTGCGTTGTTATTTGTGTACGATCGTGAAGTACTGGATTCGATCAAAGATTTTGGCAAATTATGAAAATTCTCAGTAGCAACACATTGTCTGGAAACGCTCAGGAGGCGGAAATAAACTACCTCCCAAAAATTACTGATGAAATGAGGATGCAAAAGAAGAAAAAAAACGTTTGCTGTTTTATGCGGAAGAATGTGATCACTTATAATGGTTAATAGGAAAACCATCATAATATGAAAAAAGCAAGTGTAGCAAAATGATCAAAAACAATGTATTCGTGTAGCGACCTACAAAAAAAAGCATTGATGGTCCGAACGTGACGTGGGCGGCACGCAATCAATTTAATGAACAACAATAACCTATAGGCACCTAAATGTTCATTTGTTTCCTTTTTAGGGTTCCACAATGTACCACAATGAAATTAAGTAATGTGATATAAATATAGAAGTACTGCCTTATGACGAACTAGCTGTAGTCCGTAACTTCGTTCGCGTGGAAATTTTAGTGAAAGCTATCACATGGGAACCGTAAAATTTTCCGGGATAAAGCCTATGTGCTATTCCAGACTATAATCTATCTCTGTGCCATTTCATCCAGTTCCGTTCTGCCGTTTTTTTGCGTGAAAGAGTAACAAATATCCATCCACCCTCAGAAACTTTCGGCTATATAATATTAATAAAATGAGGCATATTTAATTGCAACTAGAGATCGCGTGGTGGTCGAATTTCGATCATGGTTTTTTCATTGGCCAGTATAACTTGACCTGTCATTGTATAGACTTACTTACCATGACAGGTCAACGCATATACTGAACGCGTGTAATTTCATTAAGCCGTTTTCATGTAATTTTTAGAGTTGTAAGACATTGTTAAATTTTTTTTAGCTTTCTACACTGCTTCGATATAACAACTGTAAATATTCCAAAATTCACGTTACTACCTGATTACCTGACGTTGATACCTGAACAAATCTGAGTGTATTGAATAACAATTCGATTTCTTATCTTTATTCCAGGTATACCGGTACAGTTTCCTAGCCCGTTACAGTGCAGTGGACATCGACGATGGTAACCAAACTGACATCCTTCCCCTGGGCGTTGATCTTGAACAAGGTTTCCTTCAGAACTTCGTGTGGGGACCAAGTGGAACATCATTAGCCTTTGTTTACCTGAACAATATTTACTACCAAGCCAGTTTGAATGAAGAACCCAGGCAGATTACTACCTCCGGAGTGTTGCACGTTATCTACAATGGAATACCTGATTGGGTTTATGAAGGTATTAACTTACTAATCATTTTATATTCTCTCTGTGACCAATCAAATCAATTTTTTTTCATTGACATCACTGATCATTCTAAGCAGGTTTTTATTAATTTATTTGTTTTTCTTTTTCTACATTACCAACCTGGTTAGTTAAGTTAATTGTTTTTTAACCCTTTTTGCAAGTCAATAATGATCTACGTAGCCAGTTAAGACCATTCTGTCAAGTTTATTTACATAGTTAATGCTTAGCTATTTTATAAAGGTGACCTACCTATATAATTTGTGGAAGCAGCGAAACATACGTATCCAAAAACTTAGCAAAAAGTTATTTAATATAAGAATAAAAGATTTGAAGTGAACAAGATGGAAATATTTTTTTTTTTTTTTTTTTTTATTTTATTTTTTATTTTTTAATAAACAATACTAGCAACGTGGGTTACCACATTACTAGTATTCTTGTTAACCCCTCCAGCTAAGCTTAGCGCTTGTGTTAGGAGTGGGTTCACGTCGGTAGTGCACTGGGTGGGGTTCGAACCCGCAACCACATGATCGCAAGTCCGACGCCTTAGCCATTACGCTACCGCCGCTTAAATTACCAAAATTTTAAACCATTTTCTTTCTTTATTTCTTTCTCTTTCTTCTTACCTCAACCTATCAAGGGATGAAACGCTTTACCCAAATTCAAAATTAAATATTTTTGTTTTATAAAATTGGTCATAAATTATTTGAAATTGTCAATTTAAGAAAACAGGTTTAAAAAAAAATAGATCAACACATACAGAGTCACCGAAACAATAGGTTGCTTTGTCAAAGGTTAAATTATACAGTTAAAAAAATTATAACAGATAATACCGTATCTGCCTGTGTCGATCTATAACCGCCCGTTTCTAAATAGCTGAACCTCGTGAGAAGAAATTGGGCAACAAACTCACGGCCACTTTTTTAAATCACTAGATAGTTTTAACAATATGTAGTAAATTATATAATATCCCTTTTTTGTTGTACGCTACTATGTTATTAAAATTAAAAGTAATTAAACAATAATTAGGCTATGAAAATAGGGAAACTAAAAATTAAGAAAAAACATTTTTTTTAAGGGAGAAAGACAAAACATTGGAGATGGGAGACCCCTTGATAAAGTTGCCCTGTCAAGCCTAAGAAACCGGCTTTTCCTTAACACACTTAAGATTTAACTATATCTGCAATAACTATGAATACCATTTACGGAAGTTATTACTCTAACAATGAAAGAATTGTAAACGTGCGCCAAGGCTACCAATTATATATTTGTGTATTATACAATAAACACAAATATATAATACTAGCAGCGCTCCGCGGTTTCACTCGCGTGAGTCCCGATCCCGTGGGAATATCGGGATAAAAAGTCTAATAGCCTATGCGTTAATCCAGGTCTCTAGCTATCTACATACCAAGTTTCATCGCAATCGGTTCAGTGGTTTTTACGTGAAAGAGTAACAAACATCCATCCATCCATCCATCCATTTATCCACCCAAACTTTCCCATTTTATAAAATTAGTGGGATGCCTGTATGTTGTATTCACTATCTTGTGTACAAAAGAGAATATAACATTACTAACTTCGTTCACAGAGGAAGTGTTTGGCTCCAGTAATGCTATCTGGTTCTCCAACGATGGCAACAAAATTGCATATGCCACTTTCAACGACACCGATGTTCGCATCATGAGAGTGCCACATTATGGTGTACCTGGATCTATTAACTATCAATACACTCAACATCATGAGATTCGTTACCCAAAGGTAAGATTTGCCTGCATTTTATACATTTTTACCAACCCAATTACTGTCAACTCAATGTACGTGGTAGTAGTAGTATGTTAATTATCTGTAAGTTACTGCAAAAAATACATGATAAGTTTCACTATTTTTTTAGTTCTACTCCTTGTTATGTAACTGATGAGTATGAATGATCAATTTCAAGGTAAGTGTAAAAAAATCGGTCAGCTATTTCGTTCTCATTATAACCACAATAGAATTTCAAGGTCGAATTCTTGGCATCAAAACTATTTTCATCATGATTATATGCTTAAATTCATCAAAAGTTATAGTAATTACCAACCATGTAAGAAATATTTCAAGATATCTTGATTTTAAGCATTTTACTTTTATTTTCGGCAAATATTATATTGCGACTACAATAGAAGAGAAGTAATTCAAGCAATGTATTATAAATTTAATTACATATTAAATTTATTATATAAATTATAAACTGCACGAACGAACTTCTTACCTATTTTTATAATACTAGGAAAATGGAAAGTACCCTATAGATTTTCATGCGAAGTGTTACAATTGGTTAAAATATGAGGCTTAATGTTCATTCATTCATTACTTCACTGCCGGTTTTCTGTGAGGCCGTGGTATCGCTCCGGTCGAGCCGACCCATACGTGCCTCTCATCGCATGTGCCTCTCTCACAGTTAGTAGTTTTGACAGTCATCTTTTGATGTTAACCTAACACTACCCAAAGAATTCTGAAGAGACCGAAACAGGTGAAAATCTGAGGGTGCAAGGTCAGGGCTATATGGTGGATTCATTAACACTTCCCAACTTCTCTTCATTTTTGCTGAGTGGCAAATATGTGTGTGGTCTGGCGTTATCGTGATAAAAGACCAATCCTTTTCTGTTGTTCAATTTCGGCCGTTTTTTCTTAATTTCTTGCTTGAGTCTCATTAGTTGTTGGCAGTAGAGATAAAAATCGATGGTTTTGCCTGGCGTTAAAAGCTCATAATTCTCAAACGATGCCCTTGCAATCCCACCATACACAGAGCATCACCTTATTGAGTGTTAATCCAGGTTTCGCTACAGTCTGTGGAGCATGACTACCCTTTGTCCATAATTTTTTTCGCACGTTCTTGTCCATAGGTGATCCACTTTTCATCATCAGGAATCAATCTTTTCAAAAATGGTTCGGTTTCATTACGTTTGAATACAGAATCGCAAATGAGTATACGGTTCGTTAGATTTCTTCCAGTGAGCTCGTGTGGGACAAATATTAAGTTTTAAAATAATAGTAATATAATAATCCATTTATTTCAGAATATATCCATAATTCGTTAGCATACAATTGACCTTAACAACTAGGTTAGTACATGTAATTGGCATAGATAATTAATTATAGGACTGTCATGTCTGTCCGCAATGACACTTAGGAGACGGTTAGGGCTACCGCGTATCCTTTGCAGCAGTGAAGCCGCTCGCTTTCGCCTGATTACCGAAAAAACCAAAAGAAAAAAGCAAAACCGTCTGTGTGAGCATCGGCAAACATGCCAGAGACAATGCACCACCGTGGCAGCTCCAACAGCATCCTAAATACTGGACCCGAAGAGCACTAATGGTCTTCTGCGTACAACTGGTCCAAAGACTGCACGTGTAAAATGTCTGACAATACGCTTTAAAAAGCGTCAATTTTACTTCACACGTGCAACGTGCAAACCTTCGGACGAGCATCTTGCTTCTAACCACCAGTACTCTTCGTTCCCGTTTGACATCTGAATCGTAATTAATATTTGACGTTACTATACGTCCAAGATATTTAAACTGTTGAACACAATTCAAGATCCCGATAAACGAGGGTAAATGAACTGACGATTTATCACCGAAAACAAGAACTTCACTTTTACTTTATTGTATAGCCAGACTTTTTCGAACAGGTCATAAAGTCATAACTGTTTTGTGGTCAATCTTCAGTTCCTCGGCGATATCGTAACTATGCATCGACCTTGCAACACTTTTTCAAAAATGGCATCGACATTATTCGTATGAGGGCGACCAGAGCGAGCTGCATCTTTGACACTAAAATTCCCGGACTGAAAACGCTCGAACCAAATTTGCGCTACTCTGACTGACACTGCATTGTCGCGGCTTGAGTCGTATTTTCCCTTTCTTTGTAATAAAACTTCAGAATGTATCGAATTTCTTCGTAAGATTCACTTATTTGGCCGATAGAAAAACAATTGAAAAATGGCGGGAAAGTGTTTTTTACTTTTTCTTTTTCTTAATGTCCTATATTTATTGATATCAAAACCAGCCATTTACAAACAGTAGAACCAAAGAGATTTTTTTTCAATTTTATACAAAATACGAAAAGACTTTTTCCCCGGCCTATTATGTACATAATAGGTCAACATCAAGGCAACATTGATACAATCTGCTTTTCATGTAACCTATTCAAACAAAAATCCAAGTTTCTCGACAACACACCGCAATTATTTCGAACGTGACTTTCGATAAAAGAATGGTATTACATCGGTGTCGCTCTTGCTGTTTTCAATGGAACATTTTGCTCTTTATGGATTTTATCTTAAGAAATAAATTTTAGTTTGAGGTTATAGGTACCTATGCTTTTTACCTTTCAGTCGGGGACAACCAACCCTACTGTATCAGTGACGCTATTCAACCTTTTGACGAACGAAGACGACGTCTACGAAGCTCCCATCGACCTGAACGAGTTAGTATACTATATCTTTAAATTTACTATAGTTAACACTTACGCAGTCGGTTCTTGGGAGTATATACAAAACCCACATTCCACACACATTCATTGTGTCATTGTGTTTTTACTGTTTACGTTCACAATAATTGTAATAAATTTGACAAATCGATGAACGATGATGATAATGAATTTAAAATATGTTTTATTGTTTGCAACATCATCAATTTGATGCATGCATATAATTATAACCAATTATAAAACTGTATCATTTAAGTAAATATAAACATTTAGTATGCATATTCAATGTACTGCAGCTAATAAGCTGTAACAGTATAACAGAATCCTAGAACATAGAAATTACAGTGAGGACACTACCGTACCAGTCGTTCTCTTACCTTTAAAACAGCGCCCATTTAAAAAAAACTAGCGTTAACGTAAAGAACATGAACTTTCGTTTAATAAGATAATAATAATAAGAACACAATCTTTGAACAAGTAATTAAACGAAATCAACTTTCTGCCCCAGATTCATTAATGGGCTAATTACAAGTAGGGAATTGATATAGTTATAATGTCTTAAAATCATTACTTTCAGACCGATCCTGAAAGCTGTTCGCTTCGTGAATAACGATACGATCGCGGTGATGTGGACTAACCGCGTTCAAACCACTCTAAGAGTGGTCATATGTACAACTGGAATAGCAACTTGCACGCAGGTATAAACAATGAGTATACATACATAATCTCCCTTCGCGGGTAGACAGAGACAACAGCCCACGACATGCTTCTATCCTTACAAACCTCACTAGCTTTCTCTCCTATCATTAAACATTTCATAAAATCCCCCCCTCCCTTTTTGGGGTACTTCTGTTCTGCCCTTTTTTTGGAACATCACCAATTGGATCATGGTATATTATGCGTAGACGACACCTAAAGGTCTTACTACTACGTTTGACTTAATACTTGCTTTATTATGTATACTTGTTCATCATTCATTCTTTCTATGTGAGGCAGTTACCTCAGCATATTCTTCTCAACTTTCAACACTATATCTTCTTTCAAGCCATACCGCTCGCGAGTATCTATATTCCTCTTTTTGTCAACCAATCTTACAACTACAATGATTCTATATCAATACTATTCTTGAATATTTCTTTAAAAGTGTTATTAATTTATTACATCACAGGACTAGCAACGTAATATTTTTTGTGTTTTTTTTCCATACTATGTATATGCTTCGTTGTGTTTCGCCGAGTGAGTGAGGTCACCGGAGGCCCTAACTCTTCCCTCTCCCCCTCTTTGCTTTTTCCCCCTTCCCCTTCTCCCACCTTAAAATCCGGCAACGCACTTGTGACTCTTCACTATTTCAATTTCACCGCAAGTCTCTTTGTTTACTTAGAAAAGGGCAACATCGCGATGGGGCGGGTAGGTCCACCGTATGTGTAGATTACAACTTCCTGTAACAAATGTCTGTAATTTCAGGTTTACTCCTACAGTGAACCCAACGGCTGGATTGACAACATTCCTCTTATATTTAACGAAGCTGGCAATTCCTTCATTACCATTTTGCCTCAGGTGAGAATGAAAGCTATTAGATTACAAGATTACAGGTGCATTTAGTAAGCTGAAAATTAGGTAGCTGGTGCCATCTATGTTCTTTATGTAGTACCAACTTTAATTTAAGTTATACGATTGGTAAAGAACGATGGCTGTCGCCATCGCTATTGCGTTTTTAGTAAACCACAAGTCTCTGTTTCATTGTTTCACGAAAATAACGTTTTAGACCGCCGTTAACATACAAACGAACATTATGAAAAAAACACCCAAGGTGAGAATAATGAATAGATTCTTTATTGCTGGAAACGATTGTAGCCATTACTAAATATTCTATCAAATTCGAATTTTAAAGTGTAAAAAAATGCATGTATAAATAACCAATCATAAAATGGTATCATTCAAGCTAATATACACATTTAGTATGCATATATTATGCTCAAAATGCATGTAACAAAATAAGTCCCTTGTTCAGAAATCCAGCAATTTCTGTATGTAATAAGGTTCGTTAACAGGGCTATATTTTTGCCTATTGCTTATCTACACCAATTAATTTAATAATTTACCTACTCAAATATCCTTTTGGACACTACTAACTGCAAAATTCAAATGTTTCAGGCTGTTGATGGAGCTTTATTCAAGCAAATAGTGCAAGTGACTGAAGGCACCAATGCCGCTGCTGTATGGACTGCTAGCAACCGCATCAACACTGCACATACTGTGCTTGAGATAATCCATTGGAGTTCTTCCGATGTCATGTAAGAAATATATTAATAGCAATTAATTGGTTGGAAGTGTATGAATCATCTACCTCTGGCACTACCTAGACCTACTATAAAATGCATAAGTAGATGTTCATCTAAGGACTTTGTGGGAGAAGTATAGTTATCAGACATATATCGCAGAGTTCAATAATCCTCGCAAGTCCATCAAATTAACTCCAATGCCCTTTTTTCCTGGTATTATCTAAAAAGTAGTTATCACGATGTTTTCAAAGACGGAAATTAGCGGTTTTACATACACGGAGTTTTTTTCGTAGGATCCGGGGTTCATCCAACCCGGCGTGTTGGAAGGTTTAGTACATTTTATATGTGCAACGCTGAGATCAAGGCACTTATTTTACCGCTTACCGTTACACAAATGTGCCATCTAACAGACGTTGACCACGCCCGGTTGAAGTTACTTCTATCCCAGAATAAATAGGAAAAACTCGCTAAAAACAACGTTCTTCATCGCAGTGAGGGATGCAACGATGATTGCACAGTATTTATTAGCACCAACATGCTAATGTTACCGCTGGCCGGATATGCCGGAGACATGTTACGTTAAGATATAGTTATGCCGTTATAGTACAATTTTGGTACTGATCAATGTTGTAACGGTAACGACCAAAATACACTATCCAATCGTGCCTCTTTAAGTTGCCGTAAGCGTCAATATCTTCTTGGTTTTCAACTTCAACTTTTGATTTGTGGCTTTGTGGAGCTTCCACAATTCCGCCAATGTCATGTAGGTATTCTTTAGTTCCATTTTGCTTTTACTCATGACCGGATACTGATTATTGGCTTTTCAAGCATCTGCCAAAAGGAGGAAACCCTTTTCTCACAGACAAAAAAAGAGGTTTTAAGTTATTTCAACTATAGCACGAACATTTAGATTACAGTTTTAGTGTGCCAGGATTTATATCCTACGAAAGATAAAACTCTATTTTTCTTAATTACAGTTGGTACAAAGCCACCAGCGTGTCCGACTCCGCTGAGCAACATATCTACTCCGTGAATGTCGCTGGTGCTGTTGAATGTTTCACTTGCAACATTCAAAAAGAAAGTGGTGAACAGTGCCTTTTCAACGAAGGTACCATTAGTACCGATGGTACAAGGATTATCATCAATTGTGCTGGGCCGGGTGTACCACAAGTCTTTATATATAATACTGTAAGTAATTTTTTCTTATCTTAAATTCAGACCTTTGATATACAAGTAAATATTAGAAAAACTGTGGTTGTATAGTAGTAGAGGACGAAGGATCCATCTAAACTTTAATTTTTTTAAATCTTTAAGAATTATTAAACGAATTGTAGTGTAATATAACTAGTAGTATATTATATCTGTGATGCGAATGTTAAATCTGTAACCATTCATCGGTGCTGCAAGGTGTATTCATGCAGTTTTAATTTTGTTCTTTACATATCGAAAGGCCTACTATGAAGCTTTACATGTGCACAGAATAAATGTATGCCTGCATTACTCTTGGACGGGTTTTGTAATGGTTTACAAAAAAGGTGCAGGAATCCAAATAAAAAGTAGCAAGAAAATTTAGGGTTCAGCAGTTTTAACCACCTAAAAATATTGACGTGGGTTAAGTGTGGTTTCTTTAGTACTACCTGTTTCGTGTGTGTTTGTGATTTTTCGACATCTTTAACAACGATTGTCATAAACAGAACAGAAAAAAAAAATTATACACCTAAACCTTCCTCATAAATCACTTTGCCTATTGGTGAAAACTGCAGTATAATCCGTTTCGTAGTTTAAAAGGCCTAAGCGTATAGGAAGACAGACAGACAAGCACAGGACAGGACCATGTAGCATTTTACTGTGTTTTATCACAAATAAAAGAACGGTTTTTTGAGTATCGACATTTAAAAAAATAAAAATACGATAACTTTTTTCAGGATGGCTCTCGAGTCCTTGTCTGGGACGACAGCAGTGAATTGAGTGGGAACTTAAATAACGTATTGCTCCCTGAAACGATCCGCCTTTCAGTTCTTATCCCTGGCGCTGCAGCTGCTGATGTGCACATACAAGTACCTGTGGGCTACCAAAATCTTCAGAATGTCCCGTTATTAGTTTATGTGTAAGTATAAATTTAATAAGGTTGCAAGCGGGATATTGGGGATGAAGGTTGTGAATATTGCTAAAAAAAATATTATAGTATATAATGTATATGTAATGAGTATTTCATCCAAGAAGCCAATCACCCAATAATCATGTGATTTCGTGGAAAACTTACAACGAAGCACAGTACACACTAACAAATATTTATTGATAGATGCTATATATTTTATCATACAAAAATTTGAAATTGTAGTTGCTTTTATATCATTATAAGATACGATTACAAAATCAGACTTTTGCAAACAGGAGTTAAATTTAAAATTATATGAACAATCTTTTTGAAATATAAACAACAACTGCCGACAAAGAACTAAAGTTACCAATATAATAAGCACGCTGAATTGGCAATGTACATAAGACTAGATGCGGTAGGCGGAGGACCGGGTGCTATGGCGCACATTGGGAGAAGCCTGTGTCCAGCAGTGAATTGCAATGGGCTAATCAATTGATTGATTGATAAACGACACAAGTGGAAATATCAAATATCGGCATTTAAAAATACACTATCATATATCAACGTCCCACTACGAAACTAAGTGAGAAATAATAAGTACCATCTAATATACAAATGGTAATAAAAATATTAAAACGATTTAATCACCACATCTAAACACATACACTCTAAAAAGCGTCTTCCACCATTCTTATTTCTGGTGCAAATTTTAACAGAATTCACTCAAATTGTGGTAAATGGTGTTGGTGACACATTAATTAAGTTACATTTGTAAGAAAACTGTAGGTATACATACTCTGTATTGTGTTACTGTTAATTTAGCTTTACTTAATGTAGCCTTTGGAGTATGTAGCCTTAGCCAGGTTGCACAGGCCTTGGTCATAGCAAGCCAG